>OY041599.1:3801256-5051256 GCA_955876795.1 Eupithecia tripunctaria
TCCACCATCCTGAGCTCCGCCGTGCTGACCATGATCCTGTACTACAAGATCTGGCCCACGCACCACGAGCACGGTCCGCAACGCAGGAGACATGCACGGTGCCGCAGCCACAACGACTAGAATGATAACCGAATTGCCTTCCAATATTATTCGGAACGTGTTTACCTACCGTTTGATTATCTTGACCCTAAAGAAGACGACATAATGATTATCCGAATAACGCCCGTTGAACAATTCGTTTTGAAAAATAGGAAGCAAAAAAAGAGTAAGAAAACTAAAACCAGGACTATTATTATGTCCCGTCGAGAGAGGCAACAGCAACAGGCCTACGACGCACAGCTGTTTACCCTTCAGAAGGAGATCACGGCGGAGAAGAAGCGCGCAAAGAAAAAGTCCCGCAAGCAAATGAAACAAAAAAAAGAAGATAAGGAGGCGACGAACTAAGTAACAAGTAACTGGCTGACTACGAACTGACGTAATAAACATACTCAAGGCCTGTTATAGAGTAGAACTCTACAACAATGGCAAAGGCAACAAATCAGTCGCGTTGGTTCTTGTTCAGACAGAGCGTCGTAATCTTTTTCAGTCCTGCTTTTGAAGATATTTGAACGGTATATGATATGCACGGTAATATTTTGTGGTGGTTGCAAACTTTTTATGGAAAGTGCAAGCAAGCATTACTTTTATTTTTATATCCGAGTAATTGGAAGGCAATTCCGCGGATAAGCCCGCGTGTATTGCATTATTTGCAATTAGATGTAACGTATTAGATACATTGAAGATGGTATTTATTGGGTGGGAAAAGTATCGGTTTTTGAACGAGTTTATAGAAGTTAGTATGGGATGGACAGCGAACGTCCAGGTAAAAGGTATTTCCAAGAAACGGCTTTGTTTGATTGGATAGCAAACGTATCTCTGTAATTTTAACCATGTTTATTCTTCTTGTTGGTCTGCATTAGGCAGTACCTTCGATTCGAAAGTGTTTATGGTAAGTGTCGAATAGCTATGATCTTAAGACACTTGTATTTTTGAAATCCGAGTTATTGGAAGGCAATTCCGCGGATAAGCCCGCGTGTATTGCATTATTTGCAATTAGATTTAACGTATTAGGTAGATACATTGAAGATGGTATTTATTGGGGGGGGGGGGGGGGGGGGGGAATAGTATCGGTTTTTGAACGAGTTTATAGAAGTTAGTTTGGGATGGACAGCGAAAGTCAAGGTAAATAGTATTTCCAAGAAACGGCTTTGTTTGATTGGCTAGCAAAAGTATCTCTGTAATTTTAACTATGTTTATTCTTCTTGTTGAACTGCATTAAGCAGTACCACCATTTCGAAAGTGTTTATGGTAAGTGTCGAATAGCTATGATCTTAAGACACTTTGTATTTTTGAAATCCGAGTTATTGGAAGGCAATTCCGCGGATAAGCCCGCGTGTATTGCATTATTTGCAATTAGATTTAACGTATTAGGTAGATACATTGAAGATGGTATTTATTGGGGGGGAATAGTATCGGTTTTTGAACGAGTTTATAGAAGTTAGTTTGGGATGGACAGCGAAAGTCAAGGTAAATAGTATTTCCAAGAAACGGCTTTGTTTGATTGGCTAGCAAAAGTATCTCTGTAATTTTAACTATGTTTATTCTTCTTGTTGAACTGCATTAAGCAGTACCACCATTTCGAAAGTGTTTATGGTAAGTGTCGAATAGCTATGATCTTAAGACACTTTGTATTTTTGAAATCCGAGTTATTGGAAGGCAATTCCGCGGATAAGCCCGCGTGTATTGCATTATTTGCAATTAGTCTTAACGTATTAGGTAGATACATTGAAGATGGTATTTATTGGGTGGGAAGAAGTATCGGTTTGGAAAGAGTTTATAAGGGAATGGATGGACAATTATACAAGTCCAAGTAAATAGTATTTCCAAGTAAAGGCTTTGTTTGATTGGACAGAATTTTTTTCTCATAAATAAGTAGTTTTATCCATGTTTATTCTAAGTGTGTTTTCAATATTGATATCGTTATCTTGTACTGTAGAAACCAAAACCTAAGTAGGTTCCAACACGAATTCCCTACTCTAATAGAAATCTTTCACTGAGACGTTACCTTATACCTAGTATATAATTATTTGCTTCTTATATTTCGGTGCCTACCAATGAACCTCAATGTTATTTTCTTTGTGTCGGTGTTACTTTCGAAGTATTACTTATTTATTTCCTAGTCAATATTTTTGTTCCTAATGTAATCGTGTTAACATAAAGACGCTACTAAATCTTAATTTTTAACATAGTATTACTTATTTTGGTCAAAAGGTCTCATTATGTTGCAAGTGCAATTTATTGATTTATGTTTCTGTGTATCTTTATTATTTATTCATTTGAGCTGTGATTATAAAATCTTCGTTTTTTAAATCGATAAACTAGGTGTTTGCTTCAACACACAATTTAAACAATAACGATAATGAAGTAGGCTTACCAATATAGACGTTATCAACTGATAAATATAGACATTATCAATATTACTATAAATATAGACATTATCAATACTACTAAATAAAGTTACGATGTGTGTTTGAATCTCTATATTAAACTAATTAATATCCAACTTCGGTTAGACTAAGTGCTGTGTGCCATTTTGTGTTATTATGTTGGTTAAGTCCGCTTGCCAAGAAGTTTTTTGTTACGATTTCATTGTAAAACTTTACTAACCTTTTGGTCTAATTGTATTACCCTTTGGTCTATTTGCCTTATTTAAATAAAAGCTAAAATTGTAAGAACTCAGTGTAACTATTTAAACATTTCTATAGATTGAACAAATTTATGGACTTATTTACTTACGTAACGCAATCTTATTTTTGTGCCAAATACCTACGGTATATATTTTGTGTAATGAGATGTTATTTATCACGCGTAGGTACCTACTTAATATAAACAAAGTGTTTAGAGATATCGTGTTTTTTATTTACTTACCATTATAAAGTGACATCAAGACCCTTTATTATTAAATTTGCATTAAAATAATTACTTATTCAGAATCCTCGCGCTTTAACTCTCTGAACTTCTGCAACACCTTTTGTGCCGTCGACTGGTTTACATAAGGAGAAGATTTAATAGTCAACAATTTAGACCTTGCCTTGGTGCACTTTCGGCTCATGAAAGCACCTTTATAATTAATTATCTGTCTAGCCATAAGAAGTTTGGAGCAAAGTTTTCTCGGTGAAATTGAATCATAAGATGACGATGAAGTAGGTCTTGTTCGAGGCGAAAAAACCGATCCATGGCGCGGCGAGCTCACGTAGGTTTGATCACATTTAAAAACATTATGTAAATTCTCCACATTGGAGCTTTTTACTTCTGGTAAAACTGACAAACCGTTTAGCTCATTTTCTTCAGATTCTGAGGTTTGGATATTCTCGCATTCCATCAATCCTTGAGGCTCTTGAGCAGCAAAACTAGCTCGGCTTGCCAATTGTCGTCCTATATGCCGAGCTCTTGCTTTAGCTATGTTCGCTGCACTCTCACTACCCACCAGTTCCTTGTTTTGATCGATATACTGACAAACAGATTCGGCCTCTTCTTCGGGAGTTAAGTGAGCATCTCTGTAAAATCCATAACCGTTACGGAGATCGTGGATCCCTTCAACAAAAAGCCAGCTGAGAGTACCTAATACCAAAGCCAGAGAGGTAAAGACAGCAATTGCTGTTGTCAAATCAGGGCCTGTTAGCTGATGCTGCATTCTACCGACCACTCCGTAAGTGATAATGTTCCTAGTCCGCTTGTGGTTATGTGCGCGGCAGGTGTAAAAACCTCGTAAATCATTATCCGCAGCTGCCACTAATCTGAGAACTCTACCGTCATCGGTAGAATGAATAGTCTTTTCTTGCATTGCCTCACTCACAGTGACGTCTAGGTTCAGCCAGTAAGCTGTATTTGGAGAGCGTGCAGTCCTTGCATGAAGACACGTTAAATTGAGGCGATTTGATTTTCCCCACGCAATTTCGTGGTATGAACCAGAAATACTAGCGGTCCTTGATGATACCTGGACATCATTGTTTCTATTGCGCTCTTTGCTTGTGTCGTGAATATCAAGCAGCACAGTGTTCACATAAATAGAAGCTATTACCCCAAAGAATGCAGTAAAATCTTCAGGAATGTGTTTACTTATACTTAACGGTACACCACCCAAAAAATACTCATCAATGCATAGCGTTAGGGGTGTTATTTTGGAGTTGGACCTAGATGATTTTGATTTGTTGGACTTTATTTGACCTCTCTTCGTATGTTCTTCGAAAAGGACGTGCAGACGTTCTCCTGTGTTAAGCAAAGCCTCGATTTGGTTTGCCTCGGGTTTTTTCGATAACTTAATGTCAAACCATTGCCCCGGAGTACACTCTTTGTAACTAATGCTTTCGGAACGAAAATCTCCGCAAGCCAATTTCATTTTCAATCTCATGTTCTGCAAATATAAATGAAGCCAGCATTTTCTGAACTCGTCTATAAAAAACAATACAGTTCCCGAATCCCTTTTTGATTTTAAAGTTAGTTCCATTACCCATTCTTCATGAGAATCAAAACAAGGAAGGCGCAAAAATTGAAAGTTATCCAGTGTTACATATGCTTCATCGGATCCACCTTTTTCATAAGCAACATTTGAGCCCGAGGTTGGACAAAAGTCTGATTTGATGGATCGTTTGCTTTCAATTATCATACACAATGGAATAAAATTTAGGATTAACTCCTGAATTTCACCGTGTAGCCTTTTGCCCACATTTATATTCAAGGTGTCATCAGGTAGCTCTGGATCACATGGAAACGTAGTTTTGATTGGCACAGAAGTATCGTCTAATCTCATGGTGGCTGCTTCACTAGTAAGAGTGACCAGTACTGAGTGCCAGATGGCTGGCTCTATTATAGATTGGGAGCACGTTCGGGGTATGGAACAACTCCGCGATGTTCTTCCGGCGTCCAAACATATATGCCAATTTTGCAAACTCAGACGTATAAGCGGGTCATGTGTATCGCCACGGCGTACCAGAGTGCCATGGGGCGAAAGCGGTAAGAAACGCATATAGAAATGGAATAGCGTAGAGCGTTTATTTTCAAAATTGTATTGCAAGAAAGATTCCCCGTTAAAAACAGCTACAGTGTGGGTGAAGCTCTCGCACGGAGTTATATAACAAGAGCCAACATCCGTTCTTGGCCCGATGCAAGGGGTACCGTTCCCTGCTGGCAAGGGTCGCGTGCATGATCGGAAACGAGAGCGTTTCCCAGCGCCACATGTTTGCGAACATTGACCCCACATGCCCCAACCAGACCAGCCTCCGTCTAGATTACATTCTCTACTTTCACATACTTCAAGTTGATCGTGCTGACCGCGGCAATGTGTTCCCCACTTCCCAAAAATCTGGTATTGGTCTGGCGTATTGGTTTCATAGCAATTTCTTTTCCTACGCCTAACTCCAGGGCCACATTTCTCTGAACATTTAGACCATTGTCCCCAATCACTCCAAGTGCCCCCAAAATCACGTTTATTTATAGCACATTGATCTCCCTGACACTCGTCTGCTTGTAATGGAGTTCCAGCACAAATAAGATGGGCTTGAGATGGCGGCGGTGCGTCACATCTTCTGAGTCTCCAGCGCAAGCCGTATCCGCATCGAGCTCCACACGCGGACCACGCCCCCCAAGCGCCCCATTCACCAACCACTGGGCATCCTAAATTGTATTTTACGCACAGCAACGAGTTCCACAGCGATTCAGGGTTGATTTGCCAAGTGTTATCTGCATCTAATGCCGCTTCGATTGCTTCGTAAGGACAAGTCATGACGAGGCAGCGTTCCATAAGTGCAGGCGCAGTCTCCAGTTGATGTAAAGCTTCAGCTCTACTGGGATCGCTTTTTACGATGTTGCGATAGTCTTGCATTGTGCAGTTTTTGATGTAGCATGTCTCAGTTTCTTGATCGACCCCAGAACACGGGACGCCGTCGTTCGAAGGAGGTGGGTTGATACATTCTCTAGTCCTGCGGTGGCGGCCGACGTCGTCGCAGGCGCCACTACAAGCGGACCATGGGCTCCAGGGCGACCAGCCTCCGTCGGTTGGGCACTCCGCATCACTCACAACACCTAACTCACATTCAAGGCGCCAAACCACTTGCTCGCGTTTATCATATGGTTTTTTTGATTCGGCAGCAATCAACGACAGGGCGCTGATTACAAAGCTAACAAAGTATTTCATCGTTTTGTAACGTATAAAGAGAATACAATAACTTTGTAAGAGTAACGTAGACCGAGAACGTTTTATAATAAGAAGATTGTATTCTCTTCTCTTTGATAGCAAGCAAATAGAGAATACAATAACTATAACAAGTTATTGTATTCTCTTTGATAATAACTTCCAAAGAGAATAGATAGGTACATCAAGTTATTGTCTTCTTTTTGACAACAACTTTATGTAAGATTCTTACGAAGTTATTGTATTCTCTTTGCTCTTTGCGTAAGATACTGAACTTTAGCAGATGTAGCATGCGTAAGCATCCCTATTATTTTGAGGATGTAGCTAGCGTAGCGTTATATTCTCTTTGGCACTGGCTATTCGATTTTTTTAAACCCTGCACAAATGATAAACAAACCCGCAGTAGGTAGGTACATACTTACCTTTCTTGTTGACGATTTTTAAACATAATGGAGGATCTTCAATCAAGTAGGTACTTTCCGTACTAGATGATTTAAGATCCTTTCTTCAATAAATATTGTCCAATTATACCTATCTCTTTATCTCGACTCCAAGCATTTGACTTTTATTTATGTCTATGACTAGGTATTATATTTCTCTTTGGAGTACTTTAAATTAAAATCAGATTTCCTCGTCCGTGGTAATAATACCACTAAATTATCTTTGGATTGGATAGTGTTTTTGAATTGGATAGCGACTCTTTGTTCCGAGCGTAGAAGGAGAATAAATCTATGGTTCCGAGTTTGTTTCCTGTTCTAAAGAGAATACAAATCCCGTAGACGTATTTTACTCTATTGTAACGGACAGTGGCAAAATTATGTCGACCAGACGTAGACGCCAAAGAAGAGTATCTATGCGTACCCGGCGGCGTAAATGCAAATGCTTCTTCAGTACTTCACCAATAGACGCGGAAGGTAAAAGATGGGGGGTTGTCCCCCAACTTAACTTATTAACTGACTCCTAGCGAAGCCCGCCTAACCCTCGCGAAGCTGGACTGTCTGTAGTTCATGAAACCAGCTTCTTTCAAAAGTAGGTAGGTACCTTCGTCTCTTCGAAATTTGGCAGATAGTCTTGCTTTTATTTATAAATTAATTAATATTTAATTAATACTTATAAGATACTTGGCGGGTACTAATTAGTAATCAAACCATTTTTTTACATTCACTCAGTCACCTTTTATTGTAAATGTGTAAGAATCAACAATTTTTTATTAAATATACCAACCTATTCAAGTTTAACATGATATAGGTAGGCCCACTCGATATTTTTATTAAGGCGCATACCCGAGTCAAAGTGGCGCCGCTAACTAACAGGAAATTTCAAAAATCCATTCAAAAGTAACTAGATATCACAAACTGTACGATGGATATTTAAAATTTCCTGTCTTAAACATAATATGATAAACTAGGTGCCACAAAGGCTCGGGCATGCCCCTTGACATAAATATTTTGAAAGCTCACACTGTCGAAATGTTAGATCAAAAGATTAAGAGGTAATAAATAAATAATAAGAATTTATGAAAACATTCCAAAGTACACAACACACAATTTAGTTAGCTCCTTCTCCACTTTTATTTTGGTGCCTTGGGAAATCTCACCTAGAGTGCCCATAATGATGACATTTAAATACACCTTATTTGAAAGCATTGCAAATCAAGATCAAATCAAAAGTCAATAGCAAAATAAAATAATTATTACTTAGATATTTATTTTATTTTGCTACAATACAAATTTAATTAATTATGACAAGCCACAAGCCCGATATTCTCTTATATAATTAGTATTCAGTATTTATTGCATTCATACAATCAGGTCTGGTAGGTGAGTTTAAGTTAAAATCACAGTATGTACCCAATTGTTGCAATGGAAAACTGGCAGCCAAGGTATCGCGCAGTGTCTTTTTATAATTAATGAACTTACTATATTATAGGAACTACGTAACAGACTAGGTATTAAACCAACTCAAAAAATACTGATGTTGTCAAGTAAGAAAAGAAGAAATAAATAATTTATTACCTTAAGAATGACTTGCGGTGAAAGAAGAAAAAGTGATTTAAGTGCAAATAAGAGGAAGGGATAAGTAGTTAGTACCTAAAACATCTTTTTGATGTTTTCAGAGTTGTTATTTGGAACCTACAACTTCACACCATAAATGTGGTAAGTCAGTTTTCTATGCAAAGTATAAAATAATGCTACTCACATGCACTAGACACAAACTTAAAAATAGTGAGGTAACTCTAGGCTGAGTCACAGCCAATGGCATTGAAACATTCCTCTCAACAGATCAGCCACATATGCCTGACCAAGTGGAGAGGAGATATATTCAAACATCTTGATAATCATCTAGAATAAGATCACAGTTTCTAATAGATCAGCACCCAATTTTGTGGGTGGTTGTAGGCAAAGAATATTGGACAATGCAGTATTAAAGAATATGAAGACTTATCCAAGTGTTTGGTTACATTAATCCATTTATCCAGCCACACTTTCAGCTCTGCATTTGACAGATGTGCATCATTAAGACCACGTAAGTGACAAGCCTGTCTGAGATCCTCCGTGCTAAGTTGTTCTGTACCTCCTTCTCGGGTAATAGCCTTGTCCATTTCCAGCAATATTAATGCCCTGTATTTCAATTTGCTTGTTCTTAAAACTGATTTCCTCATACCATGCATCTTCATGAGGTGACCCTGAAATCCAATTAAATACAAATTAAATATCTCCTTGGAATAAATTCATGAAATATAATATTAATAGTTGACAATTATATGGTTTGCTCATGGAAGCCACTGTCAGAACTGGACCAAATTAAAATGGGACCATGCAGGCGAAGCAGCAGCTTTCAAATAACAAAACAATCATCAAAATTGGATCACCCAGTCAAAAGTTCAGAGGTAACAAACATAAAAAAAATAATACATTAATTTGTATTGACAAACTCCTCCTTTTTTTAAAGTCGGTTAAAAAGAGTTGCATTAACAGATTCTCCTTATCAGCCATCATTATGTCCACTGCTAAACATGACTCCCCTAAAAGGGCCTATTCACCAGCCCATGCTTAGCTGGCAGATTTGTAATAGTAGTAAGAGGTGTTAAAATACACAGAAGGGAGCTGCTAATTTTACTCTTATGAAATGCATTGGCATTGGGGCTGAATTGGTTTAAATTATTCTACCAATAAGGGTCGGTATGACTTTGTGACCGCCACACTCATCTTTTTGCCAACACACATGTCTAACTAATGCTAGGAGTTGAAGATGAAAACAGAGTTGTTTACCTTATGTTTGTATGATAAACTTTCCAAAGTAAATGGTCCAGTTCTGAACATTTCAAGACAATCAAGTATATCCTGAGTTGATGGATGGATCCCTGAGCCTAATTGACCCACTATTTTGCCAAACAGCTGTTTGTCTTTTAAATTTTCGATCATGCTATGTTTGGCTTGCAAAGCTCGGAAAACTGGACGGTTATATCCAAGTCTTACTTGCAATTCATGTGTCGAAAACTCTGCTCGTTGTTGTATTGACCAAAAGTGTGAGCACAGTAGTGTTCTTGGTTTCCAAAACCTGCAAAATATAACAGTTGACCATAGTTATAATTTACAAGGAATGCAAAATAACAAGATTTGGTATTCCAAAGAAAGAAAATAACTCACGCTAGAGGAAAAATGATGTAGTTGCCAAAAGGAATTGCTGACAAAAACAATACAGGTGCTATTTTCAACATGTCAGATGGCATTTTTTGGTATAATTCTATTTCTTTGCGAGTCATGTTTGAAAATCCTTTGTCTTTCATAACTCTGAATCTTAGAGTTATGTAGGTTTTAAGATCTCTAAGGAAATCTTTAATGCCAACACTGAATACACGGTACATGCGCACAGCAGTTGGAAATCTGACTTCTAAAAAAGCTGTATAATTTTTTACATAGTCTAAGTATCGTTGGACAATAAATGTGCGTAATTTTTCTTTTTCTATTTTCATTGATTTGTGCTCGGAGCGTGAGAAGTTTGTATAACTGAAAATAAGGAAATTTGTTTAGGATAGTTAACTCTGCTCTCTTTCTCCGATTAAATTTTAGTTTTCAAGTTTAGAACAAGGTAGTTGTTCTAAACTTGGAACTTAACTTTAGGTGAATGATGTGATGAATAAGACAGTAGGTATGACCTTGCTTTACTACAATAACAAACCAAGCATGTCAGACGAATGACGCCATCCCAACATGCATTTTGGCTTCTGTGCTTGATTTACGGTGAAATATTGCGCAGATTAGAGCTCACCCATAAGTTGGACGCGCCAGAAACCTATGTCTGATCACTGGACTAGCATGACCACACCGTATTATTGAACGAGAGATATGTACCATACGACTAAAAGGCATTTTGTACAAGGAAACTCAATAGTTTTACGAAATTTCTTTGCCGGTAGTGGTAAAATCAAAGAATTTCGTAAAAACTTCGGGAGAAACACACGTTCGTTTCAGTTTGTGAATGAAAAAATCAAATATTTTCAATTTCAACTTCTTACATTCGACTTGACATATGACACTTGACGATGATGAATGACAGACAGTGACAATGACTTAAGTCAGTTTTGATTTGTCTCAGAGTTTCAAGCTATGAACGAACAAAATTACCCTTTTTGTTTTTATAGGTATTAAGGATCAAAGGATCAACCATGCATGGAGATTATAATAATACTTACTATGTGATCAACGGAAATCGTACTACCTGATCGAAGAATATGCGACGCCCAGGGAGTGTGATAAATATTTGTAAGCTGGCTCTTACACTTTTTACGCGACTACCAACGGAAGAGGGTTATGTTATGACGAGGTTGACGTTGACACCCTATGTTTGAAGCCGATTTTATGTTCCCACGTAGCGTTAGCGTAGGTAGCTCTAGTTCGATTACAACAAATAACGTACCGTAAAACGGGGTGGTTAGAGATCCAGGGTGAATAAAAACGGACGAAATATTGGAGCAACACCTTACCTGGCTGGTAGCAGTGAAAGTAACCTTAGTCCGCGTCTACCTTCTGTGTCAGTCGACCTGACCTCTGCAAAAAAATGTTTTACTACCATTGATTTATTAAAACGAAGATGAGGCACTGGTTGCTCGAAAGTGGCAACCTCAAATTGTTTAAAATTGTGTTCTCCCACATCAGTCACCGTCTGACCGGGGCGGCACGGGCGGTCGTGTCACACTCGATTGCTGACATGTTACATACAATACTAAGTAAGTAGGTACCCAGGTACATAGATATAAAGTATCTTTGCCCAGGTACCATATTGCCTTGCTGAGCAACATGGCAGCAAGGTAGATCTCTGTCCCTACTGCCCCGTTCGAAATATTTTCCCTGTTTACTACGAGATAGGTGCTTACCTCCAAAGGTAGGTAGCAATCCACTTGTAGCGGATCTATATCCAGTCGGAAGCGTATACTATCTAATCATAGGTAGGTATAGGTACATCAATATTAATCACTATCTAACCGTTTATTAACGTTTTAAGTTTAAACCAAGCAAAAGTATGAAAGTATTAGGTAGGTACTACTTCATCCCGCTCATCACATCAGGTAACTTCAGACCTACCTACTTTCCGAGTAGGTATGAGTGATGAAAAGGTAAATTTTATTCGTGAGGTGGTTATTCTGCCAAAGGTTTCTGCAGCTTCTACAAATCTACGAATGAAACGTTGGTGTTCTTCCAACACAAAAGGTTCGTAGTTAACCCGCTTATACATCCGTAATGAATGCTACGAATCTGTCCAGTTTATTAAAAACTACCGACCCGCCCCGGCTTTGCACGGTTGCAACTTGCAATACTGATGTATTAGATGTAGAATACATTTAAACCGTCTTCTTGAATCGATATTAATGATGAATAAATCCCGAATCGGTAAGTACTACTTATTGTCTACTTGTTTAGATCTTCTTGGCAAGCCGTTGTGTAAACACATTTTGTCTTATAAACGTAGGCACCAGAACAAAATCCTAGCAAATTATTGAAGTTACAGGACTGCATCTCAAATGTTTTGTGGTTTTATGCATTTTTGAATTCTACAATGCGATATCAATAAATTTAAATATGATAAGCAAGGTAACGGTATGATTAACAGATTGTTCCTGTAAAACGCAGTTTTATTATTTTCAGTTACCTAACTACTTACAAAATAAAATAATTTCCACTCCACATTTCTCTTGTTCCGTATGCAATAAACTTGGCAGGCTCTGCGCAAACTGTCTGCGTCAAAACAAGTCGTAGACAATTTTAGTGTCATTTTCGTTAGGTATCTACGGGCAGAAGTTATTGTATTCTCTTTGTCTACGGGGGAGGCCGCGAAATACCTGATCGATGTATATGAACGAAAATATTTCGTGACGATAGATCTAATAATTAGATGATACAAGTTGATGACAAATATTTTCCTATTTCAGATTCAGACGAGTCATTCGCCGGTCCTTCCAAATCTACACCGTCTATCAATACAATGGATAAGCTGGAATTGGAGTCGAAAGCAGAAGAAATGTGCCTGTTGGCGAATCTTTTGGAATTAGTGGCAATAGCGACAAAACATAGTTGTGTCTACATACAAGCTTGTGTAAACGTTGCTTCCCAAACAAATTGAAAACACAAATAAAAATTTGAAATGGATTCTAGAAAAACACTTGACCTTTTAATGCTCAACATAATCCAACAACTGTGTCGCTGGGAATTACGAAAATGTCCCACCAAAACCAAGTTAACTTGCATATAAAGACTCGTTCGATAAAAAGTAATATTGAAACTATAAATTATCTTTACGAAAAAATTAACGGTTTATTAAACTTTACGAGAAGCGCTATCCACGATTTTCTGAAAAATGAGGGTTATACTGGAATTATAAATCATACGTACTCATTACTGAGTTTTGAAAAGCCAAATACATTTGAATTAATAAGAGAAGATGCAATTTCAAAGCTCGAAGAGCAGAAATGCGAATTCGTTTATATGATCAAACAGCTGAAAGTATTAGGCAAACTGCCACGCGGCATTAGCCATGTCGACGTTCAATTCCTCAAAGCATCGGTATCGTCTGTACAACGTGAGGCAGCAAAATGTATAGATTTGTACACAAAGATACTCACAGATTTACGAAACATGCAATTAGCCCTGGACGAATATACGACAAGCAAACTGCCCATTATAATACATATTCAGAAAAACCTACCAATGGTGGAGGCTGTACATTTTGCCTTGCGTCATCTTGACGCGGCCATAACAGAATAATCATTCTCGATTCGACAAACATAAATCCCTTTCCCCTTTTAGCTACTAAGGTGCGTAAAATAATGAATTAGGAAGTAAGAAGTGAATTTTCAGACCTATACCATAAGAATAGAGACATAACTAACATTATATTCTTTACTACTGACTGGATAGTATAGAATATAATGTTAGTTAATAGTGTGCCATAGTAGCGAATACTTCAATTAATTTAATCTTTATTTCTCTAAAAATCTGTAAAGGCTACCTTTTTAAAAATATTTTAAAACTATTAATTATTTTTTAAGTATCATGCATCGAATTAAACGAACGAATAATAATTTACTGATCTATTCAAGTAAATAACTAAAATAATGTTAAATTAAAAGCCAATGCCAACTGCATTACAGTAACTATGTATCTATAATATAATCTGTGTCAGTGTTTGTGCGTACCCTGTATCAGTATGTAATCTAAATAAAGTCATACATACAAATAATTATTAATGATTAATGATTTTTATTGTAACTTGGAGTGAGCTGTGCAAAATTTACATGTTTTGTTGAACTACATACAACAAGCAAAAATTTACATATTTGCTTGTCGACATGTATGTATGTATGTAGGTCACAGAGATGCGACTTATTTGAAATACATACTTCTATTTAAAATGCAGATAGAAAATGCAAAATAGGTAGGTACCCTAGTATTTTTCCAACTTGTAAAAAAAAGAACTTTGTATTTTATTCGAATTTTCGAGGCATATTTTCCATGTTCAAAATGCAGAATACTTTGTGTCAATATTTCCAGTCAAACTTCATCTAAAAAAAAAATACAGACGAATTGAGAACCTCCTCCTTTTTTTGAAGTCGGTTAATAACTTCGGTCATAGAGCCGTGGGAGGATGATTTCCTTCGTCCGTGTATAAAATGAACGAATAGTACGAGTACTTGGACACTAGAGGCGCTGCTCGTGCCATTCAATGACAGCGCGATGTAAAGTTGAAATAACATAAGGCTAAGCAAATTACCGTATTATAATTTACTAAGAACCATTTCTTAAAAATAACCAGATTTTGATAAAATATTTACCACTTTTTACCCGACTACCAACTGTAAAAACCCACCCTATTTTTGTGTTGTAAATTTAACTTCTAACTAATCTACCTATAAATTTAACCTTCCGTATAAAGTCTACAAACTGATAGGCTAAACTATCAGTTTGTGACTAGGGTTACACCACAAATAGATATAGTCATAATGTTAGTCATCAGTCAGTCTGGGGACAAGAGGTCTTTATTTTTTATAAAAATTCCCAAGTCTTGTCATGGTCAGTTATAATTTAATTGTATTCACAGGGAAATTTACTTTGTGATGTTTAATTCAAAACGTTCATTCTAATCAACTTTCACACTAAACAGTCTCAGTTCTCTAGTTATCTGCGGAACCTAACTCTACTAAGCTAATCTAGCCTAGTACCGAAAGGTCCCTACTTTCACACTCGGAGTGCATACAAAAGCTTCAATCCACAGCTCTTCATTCGGCTATTTAAAGGCTAATGCCTTCTATTCGTTATAGAATAGATGATGGACTTTAGGTCCTCTAGGAATTTATTCCCATAATTTATAAGGCCTCTTTACATAGAGATTATGCCCAAAAGTCTACAGCTTTTAAAAGTAATGTTAGTCTAAATTTCAGGTTTTCCTTATTAGGAATTATTTTCATGATAGTAATGTAATATAATGATTCATCCAATCGAGAGTATTTCTCATAGCTTATAAATGCTTTTCCCACATTCGGAGATTATTGCCTAGGTGACGTTCTGTTATGCGGCCCCTTTCGAGAGGGGTTTTAAAAAAAAGATTTTACTTATTTCACTTAATTGGATTTAATTTAGAATTACGTAATTAAAAGAATTGAGCCCGGAGACAAATCATGGACGCGTGTTGCTTGATCAAATGCTCAACAAGCAAAAAGCAGTTACTAGGCAAATTCATATACATTGAAAGGGTATAACAGTTCGCACCAAGCTATAATTAGATTGATCAAAATATAAATGCCTCTCTACCGGAGACAACTGTAAATGCAGTTAAAATTGTAATGTAAATCATAGTCATACCCGAAACTAGAATACACTACTATGCTATTGTTTTATTCAACTTTAAAAAATAGTTAATTTAACCAATCTTATAAATATAAGATTAATCAAATCAATATATTGGACTTAGAGTCCTATAGGAATTAATTCCTATAATTTATAATTTATCATCTTAATCTAGAGATTTTGCCCATAAGTCTTGCGCTTTTAATAGAAATGAAATTCTAAATATTACTCTACTCAATATTAGATCAATTAATATCTTCCGTTAAAATATAATATTCACTGTAATACATAAGGGAAAACACAGTGAAATTCAATAATCGTTCTAAATTAAAACATTTCCTGTAAATCACACAATGAAAACAAAACACAAATAAATTCAATAAATAATAAACACAACTCCTTCCATAAGAAACACGTTAATAATACATTAAATAAAGAGTTAAAAATACATTTGATTTAAATCAGCATTATTATGTACTTTTAAGTGAGTTATTTAACCCTTGGCTTAGGTAACAGTATTCTGAAAAGTAGTTAGAACTTATCATATGGTGGTTTTTTTAGGGAACTTAAAAAAAACTTAAGTCGTTTTACTAATCTAATTTATTAGTTCTTCAAGATGTTAAAAGAAAACTAAATTATTGTACTTAACACATTTTTTATTGGTTTTCAAACTATAGCATAATTAGACAGAAAAAAAGACTTAGGTACCTAAAAGGACTAAACAAACTTCAGATAATAAAGCGAACACAAAATAAAAGTATAGTGTAATGACTATTATACATATTATATAGAGTACTAAAAACATCCTAGACCATCAGACAGAAGTACTAACTATTTAGATTTTTAATAATATCGGCGAAATAACCGTTATAATATTAAAAATTTAGTAGTGAAACTGTCTCGCCACCCTAACCTATATATATATAAAGTCCATAAGCTACGTGAGCATAAGGGGTTAATACCTAACTACAATCTATAAAAGAGTTGCTTGCACACTAATAACTTAAAAAAGAGTAGGTACGCATGAGCTAATAACACTAAATAGGGTTTGACTAGATTTTAAAGAAACAATATCAACAAATAATACCAGTGAATGTGTGGTCTATAAAGCGTTATAAATTCAGAGTACTGATTAAAATTATTTGTTTTCCTTAGCCTTCATGAAGTAGGTCAACAGATCGATCGGCAGGGGGAAAACTATCGTCGAGTTCTTCTCTGCAGAGATGGTGTTCAACGTCTGAAACAAAATACTTATATATAACTTCACCTCCTAACCTCAACAGCCTATATTGGTATATTAGTACTGCGGGACGCAGGCCTCCTCCTGAAGAGCGCCTTATTGGCCTATCTCATTGCATATACCCGGTATTGTATTATGTGTCAGTTATCTAGTACCCATATATCCGGTATTGTATTATGTGTCAGTTATCTAGTACCCATATACCCGGTATTGTATTATGTATCAGTTATCTAGTATTGTATTATGTATCAGTTATCTAGTACTCACATCACAAGCTCTGCTTTCCGTGGGGCTAGCTAGATAATGCTGTGTGAATTGTCCAATATTATCTATTTATTTATTCTCCCAGACAAAGTCAAGTAACTTGTCAGTTTTGGGACCTTTATAGAAACGAAACGAACAACTTTCTCAAAATCATTGCACAAAAAGCTTTTTCTACTCTACCTGCAGATAGCGCAGTTGCAGAGCTGCCGGGCTGTCGCTGATTACTTCAGAGGCCTCTCGCAGGGCCCTGGAGGCCTTCTGCTCGCCCTCAGCGGCGATAACCTTGGCGCGGGCCTCACGGGCAGCCTCGGCCTCCGCAGCCATGGCTCGTTGAAGCTGGACGGGCAGCCTCACGTCCTTGCTGCAGAACGAAAGCACAAGTTTAAACGTACGTAACTACCGAACGTTGATCGCGGCTACACGTACGGGCTTATTTTAGGTCAACTATAGAGTTCTCCCTTATTCTTAATGGTTCGCTATCTGCTGGTAAGTAGTATTATTTCCCACACTGACTTATGTCAGAAGAAGAAGATGGAAGGAGAAAAAACAGTGTTTTAAGTTAGCAAACCATTATGAATAAAGAGGTAACCTTTTATCGGTGCAATAAGTTCCTCCACTTTCTCTTTCCATTTCTGTTTCTTTTACTGCTTTATACGACATGACATAGGTACTAATAATATTATAAAGATTAAAGATGGTGATTGTTTGTATTGAATAGGCACCGAAACTACTAGACCAATTTAAAAAAATATTTTACTACTAAAAATTTTACTTTTCAGAGAGTGAGAGAGAGAGGCTATATTCTATCCCGGAATTCCCACGGGAACGGGAATCAAGCGGGTAAAACCGCGAGGCATCGCTAGTATAACATAAAACGAACAAGAAGTACGCAATCTAGGGCAGCTACATGTAATTTAACTAATTTAACCCATGTTGTCAATCGCGCGATCGGGCAATACGAGATTGTATCGCGTGATGGCTAATGCTTTTTTGTGTCAACAGTGTCACTTTTAGATCATATAGGTGTCTTTTCAGATGTAGCCAAAACTAGACTTAACTAATCTGTCTCTACAGGACTAAAAATGATGCCATCTTTATTATTTTTATCGTAATGACAGGGACAGCGACATTTTTAGTACTGTCAAATTAGTTTAGTTTAGTTTTGGCGTCATCTAAATAGACATCATTATCATTTCAACAGCACACCTACGTCCAGTGCTGAAAATATATCTCAAAAATGGGGGTTCTGCTTCATTTAACGATTAGTCACTTCATTTAACGTTTCACAAAATGGTGCCAATCACACCATTTTTGTACTCGCCTGTACATATCAATATAGTCATTTTTACAAACAGTTTGTAAAAGAGTCGGAAATCGCATAAAAAGTTTCCCTTACGTTTTGTAACTATCGTGGCTTGTAAACGTTGTGAACCTAAAATATCAAAAACAAAAGACAAACTGATTACGAGGTCGACAGAAAATATCGACCACTATGTCATGTTGTAGCCGTGTGAAGCTTAGAATTGTCACCACCCCAACTCCTTACGCAGGTGTCGTAAAAGGCGACTATGGGATATCCACTGGGAGGCGGGCAGCAGCGCCCCCGCAGAACAATTATACCACCAGACTGCGATCCCCAACTAGCATACCCAGCGTGGGGATTATGGGCATTACCTTCCATACGATAAACGCCAATAAGGCCCTTATCATTATCAGGGGGAGGCCTGCGTCCAGCAGTGGACCAATACAGGCTGTTTAGGTTGAAGTTTTCATGTTTATATCGCTTTAGTCAGGAGTCAGAAACCGGAAATTCTGTTTCCGAAGTATTCAATATTCAACGATAATAAAGTGGACCGATAGAAGGCCTGTATTCATACCAGATGTTTAATATTACAGTGCGGAATATTCAATACCTACTTAAATGGACTTGAAATACTTTTAAAGTCTAGCAGGTTTAATTGCGCAATATACCAACCTGTAGAGATATATATATATATATTTAATTATATAGTTATATTATTCTGTGATTATACTAACACCATTTTTAGGGTTCCAAAGGGTAAAACGGGACTCTATTACTAAGCCTCCGCTGTCTGTCTGTCTGTCACCAGGTTGTATCTCATGAACCGTGGAAAGCTAGACAGTTCAAATTTTCACAGATGATGTATTTCTGTTGCTGTTATAACAATAAATAATAAAAGTTAAATAATTGGGGCAACGATCTTATCACCTTGAGAACCAATCAATGAGGTTAAGCAACCTCGGGCGCGGACAGTACTTCGATGGGTGACTGCGTCACGTTGACTTTATTTTTAAGCTATTGCATAGCTTCTATCGCGGGCCTTGAGCGCGGGGACCGAATCCAGAAATTCCGTAACGAAAAAACCTTGACGTTTGTCTCTTTAGTTCAGCAACTCGCCTCTAGGTGGCATTGCAATAGCTTTACCGCGGCAGTCCCCGAGTGCCACACGTCTTTTTTTTTATTTTTGTAGATAATGGTACGGAATCCTTTATGCGAGAGTACGACACGCACTTGGCCGGTTTTATTTATGTAGGTATTTTTTCTATACAATCAGGTGACCTATAAAAGTAGGTAATTGATTGAAAACACAATATCATCGGTACTCAACTGATGTAAGTTATAGTTTTGTTCTCATAATCCGATGGGACGGCAGACTGACAGAACCGGGGAGAGGTTACGCGTTAGACCAACGTCTAAACGTGCTCCCCGAGGCGCATGGAGTAACCGCCTATTTCGTGACTCCCGGCTGCTATTGTTTTTTTTTCTTGCTAGACATAACCCAATAACACTATTTGGTCCGACCTAGGATTTCAACTCGCTAACTTTATTATCAGCGGACTTGGCCTACCGTTGTTTGTGTTCAATGACAAATTAAAGATGTATGAAGGTTTATTCGATTGTTTTAGATATAATAGACCATTGATTTTGCAATCCAAGACGGATAACTAGTACCTACTCGTTACAATTTTGATAGTCGAACGGTGACCGTTTTATCTGGAGCCAAATTGCAGTATTATAGATACAAATATGTAATAACTGCACGAATAGAGTCACAAGTGAAAGATATCCGAAGGCAGTGTTCCTAACGTGCACAGAACGAAGTAATAAATAACCAATTATTTTCTAAATCGTCCTAAAACATGTTTTTTTTAATAAAATAAAAACTATAAACCGACTTCAACTATACACGTATGGATCGTAGGTATTGTCAGAACTGGACCATTAAACAAATTAAAATGGAACCACACGAGAAGCACCAGCTTTCACATAAAAAAGAATCATGAAAATCAGAGCACCCAGTCAAAAAATGGAGAACCTACTCTTTTTTTGAAGCCGGTTAAAAAAAACGAGAATCCATAAAACTTACATCTCAACGCGTTCAACCTTGATGCCCCAGCATTCTGTAGCTTCGTCCAGCGAAATCTGCATGCTCCCGGAGATGGACTCCCTCTCGCTCAGGATCTCATGAAGAGGTCGAGTGCCCATCATGTTGCGGAGGGTTGTCTGCGCGAGCAGCCTGGTCGAGTGATGCGCGTTCTCCACGTTAGCGATGGAGATGGTGGCATTGTGCACGCGATAGTACACCACTGCATCAACGGATACCGTCACACTGTCTTTTGTGAGCACCTGTAAAATTTTACAAAGATGTATGGCATTGACGACCTCTGTGGCGCGGTGGGCGAAGGTCCGCCTGCGACGCAGGAGGTTGCGGGTTCGATTCCCGCCTCGGGACAAATATTTGTACGATCTGCAGATATTTGTTCCGGGCGTTCTGGATGTTTTCTATGTATAATAAAAAATATCTATCTATGTAGTGTATTGTATTATGTATATCAGTTATCTAGTACCCATAACACAAGCTCTGCTTAGCTTGGGGCTTAGATAATGAAGACAGTGTTCCTAACGTGCACAGAACGAAGTAATAAATAACCAATTATTTTCTAAATCGTCCTAAAACATGTTTTTTTTAATAAAATAAGCCTAAGCCCCAAGCTAAGCAGAGCTTGTGTTATGGGTACTAGATAACTGATATACATAATACAATACACTACATTGATAGATATTTTTTATATCATTATTATTATACATCGATCAGGTATTACGCGGCGAAAACTTTGATCGATGATGGCATAGCATTTGTTGTAGTGACGGAACGGGTTCCTTTTCACATGAAATGGAAGGATATGAAAGTGTGACCTTAGTGGGTCTGATGAGCGCTTTATGGCAAGATTTCGTTTTCACGTTGACTCTATTTCAGCAGATCGCTAAACGCGGGTAATGATTCGATTAAAAAAAAATTATGGAATAAAATATGCTACGAAATGAGACGCTACGCATAGGGAAGCTACTACCTACTACATTCGTAAATATTTGTATAGCGAAATAAAACGGATCGACAATTAGAACTTTTATATTTAGATGTAGGCATCGATCAGGTATTTCGGCGGAAACTCTGATCGATGCATGTAGGGCATCAAAATATGAAAACCAGCATAACCAGCTGACAGACCACTTGTTTGAAGTGGGAAGCCATTTTGTCACTGTAAAATTTATATAAAAACATTGACGTGTACAATTATCTGAATGTACGTTTTCGCTATGGGTGGTAGCGGTATTGAATAACTGAACGAGCTTTACTCGCTCACATTTTTAAAGAATTCGTCAAACTACATAATAAAAAAGCAAAAACTATGGTATGGGTCGAAGACTTGGCCAGTTTAGAAATAAGTGATGGTTATAAGCACGTTCGTTGAAAGGTTGAACATGTTTGTATGCTTTATTCTGGATAGTTATTGGTATTTTTGAACCATTTGGTAATCTGGATGTTAGAAATTTTAATCTTCTACTACTACGTAGATATAAAAAGTTTTCATTTGGTACACACACAAACAGCACAGGAAAAGTAACAAAAGAACAGTAGCAGTATTTAAGGCAGTTTAAATATCATAATCATATAACACCTTATATGATTATGATATGTATTGTAATTTTAGGGGTTTGGAACATCTAACTGTAGATATTCTAATACGTACCTTTACTTGGTTTGAGTACATACCCTTCTCATTCATCTAGATTTAAACTTTTGAATGTATGAATACTGACCTCTTGTGGAGGCACGTCGTAGGTGCGTGTGCGCAGGTCCACTCTTGCATACGTATCAATGCAGGGCAGGATGAAAAAGATGCCTGAACAGAAATAATTTGGAGAATGTATTTTTACACAAGAAAACATATTTTAATAATTCACTTGTGTGGCTTCAATACGTTTTGGTTAGTTAAATCATCATTATCAATTTCATGATCCAAGACGCTGGCCATCTACACTCCTGAGTAGCGGTGCCGTGCGAATGTGTTATGGTAAGATATTTGAGGGTAGAGAAAGATATTTGTCAAGAAAAAGCGACCATTATGGATAAAAACAATGTAATAACTTACGCCCTTATTCATAATGGTCTGCTAACATAAAACAGTTGCTAAGTAGTGTTGTTTCTCAGTCTGACTTATGTGAATAGAAGAAGACAGAGCGAGATTTAGCAGTGTGCTAAGTTAGCAGACTAATATGAATAAGGGGGTTAGAATTTATACTTACCTGGACCCTTGGCCCCACCAGACAATAAACGGCCCAAACGGAATATAACAGCCCTTTCGTATTCCTGGACAACCTGTCAAATAGAACATTTTGTTAGGTTTGTTAGGTTAGGTTCAATAACATTATTTGTATAGGACTACAATGATTAAAACTTAACAAGGAAGGATGTTTACTTAAGGCCCACACACCAGTAAAAGTGGCGCTTCGAGTTATTTTATCTTCTTATTACGTTAAATGCAGCAAGTTTTAAAAATCCATCGTTCAGTTTGTGGTATCAATTATGAGTTATTTATGAATGCCTCTGTAATAGTTTCATTTTGTAAAGCTTAGGCAGAGATACGAAGTTGCGCTTTCGGCCATACTGGCTCGGGTATGCTCCCGATACCTATTTTATCATATTTTTACGTTTATCATAGGACTTTTTAAAAATCCTACGTTCAGCTTGTTGTATCTATTATAAGCTATTTTTAATACCTCATTTTATCTCATATAGTTTAGGAGGAGATCCGAAAATAGAGTTTGGTGGCCAAAAAGCGCAACTTCGTATCTCTGCCTAAGCTTTACAAAATAAAACTACTACAGAGGCATTAATAAATAACTTATAATAGATACCACAAACTGAATGATGGATTTTTAAAACTTGCTGCGTTTAACGTAAAAATAAGATAAAATAGTTGAAGGCGCCACTTTCACTGGTGTATGAGCCTTAAGGCCCTCTGTCCTTTGCTTAACAAGTTTTTTTGTCTTATCAAGTATAAAATCTTGCAATGCATTTAATTTTAAACGGTTCATATATTTTACTGAAACCATACAGCTCTTTGCCCTCGTTTCCTGTCCTGAATACTTAGCACCGTAGGGTTGCGCTTGTTCTCGTTAGCAAAGGAAAGAAGTTTTTATTAATAGCAACCACATCGCGATATTCGCGATGTATCTAGTATTCGGCTTGAAGGAAATTATTTCTGAGAGTGCATACCTCACGGTTCTTTAAGGCCAGGGCATTATAAATAACTTATAATAGATACCACAAACTGAACGTAAGATTTTTAAAAATTCCTATGATAAACGTAAAATATGATAAAATAGGTATCGCTGTCATTTTGGCTCGGGTATGCCCCTTAACATCTAGCTTTAAAAGCCTCGACCACATTCCCAACCAGATCAAAGATCTGGGTATCGTATGCGATGAGAGGTTAAAGCAGCATTTACCCAGCCCATGAAGACACTCACCTTTTTGCCACCTGACAAAAATATACTATCGTATATATATATTTTCTTCTTTCTTACTTAGTTACTTGTAATCCGCCGTAACTTTTGTTACGGCACCAAAACAGTTATGTCGACCGATGGCGGACAAGATTACTCGGTCGTACATATGCTCACAGTGTTGCTGCTGACATTGGAAGTTGCCGGTCTTCTGTAGTAGACTGTGCAGCTTAGTAAAGTAATTAGACGCATTTAAAATGAAAGAAATTTCGTACCACAATTTAATTCGTCAACGTCGGCGACATCGGCATATTGTGTGGACGATGGCGTGTACTCGCTCTGATCATACGTTTGATTTAGTGAGAGTTTGCCCAAAGACATCGGCAGATAGCGGTTTTGGTGTAATTCACCCGTAAGGCAACAAAAGTAGCGCTCCTTCACCGATCACAAAGCAGATCAGCACCGAGCTGGGGAGGAGCAGCCCGGCAATGAAGTCTGTGATGTGATGTGGCATGCCCCAGAAGGGGGAGAGTGTACGGGACACAGCGATTTTTTTGAGTCACCCGAGTGAGTCTTTTCTCACGATTCGATTCGTATAACCGCAAGGTTAGACCATGGGAAGGTGGAGGGAGTGTTATTCGTTTGCTTATAGGTGGTACTTCTGTATTAATAAAATCTTACATATTTATTCATTTATTTATTTATAACTACGAGCTTCTACTCTAGGACAAACCAGACTCACCAATTCCAGGTTTACTACCTGGAATTGGTGACTCTGGTATGTCCTTTTTGTTTCTATTATGTTTTTTTTATTCAAACCGATTCGAGTTTATGACATTTTACTAATGAGAAAGTCAGATGTTTTCCAGAGGGGAAATGCATCCAGCTAGTTTAAATCCATAGTTGGACGCAAATAGTGTGCTATATTGGATTAATGAGTGCAAAGTTCAACAGCGCGTAATGGAAACAGTTGCTTCGTCGAGTGTCATAATATTTTAAGCTTTACGTGTGTGACTTGAGTTGAGCAACCGAACTACTGAGTCGTCGAACGACTCAGAAGTCCGGTTCACTTAATTATAACTGGACTACTGAGACTACACCACTGTGAGGAAAGATTTGTTTGTTTGTTTTGAATAGGCTCCGAAACTACTGCACCGATTTAAAAAATAAATTTCACCACATAAAAGCTTACTTTTCAGTGAGTGATATAGGCTATATATTATCCCGGAATTCCCACAGGAACGGCAAATACGCGGGTGAAACCGCGAGGCGCTGCTAGTTGCATATATTTTATTATTGAAAATGGTAGAGCGTTTGACCACTATCTCACTTTAAGAATATTAAAGCGCATACCCGAGTCAATATGAAAGCGCCACCTATTTTATCATACACAGACACAGGAAATAAAAAAAAGTCCATCTTACAGTTTGTGGTATCTATAAATATCTATTATAGCTGCGTGGTGCTGGCATAGAATTTCCACTACCCCTATTATTTCTGCGTAAGAGGCGACTAAGGAATATCCACCGGGCAGCGAGCAGCAGCGCTCCTTGTAGAACAATTCTGCCACCGAACTGCGATCCCCAACCCGCATGCCTACAGCGTAGGGATTATAACCATTAGATAAATGCCAATGAGGCGCTTATCAGGGGGAGGGCCTGCGTCCAGCAGTGGACCAATTAGTCGTCGCCTATGATCTCTATAACAGCGCGCTGCTCAACGAAGTCCAGAAACTGAAGCGCCCTAAAGATGTCAACAGTGGATACGCCATTTAAGATCAGACTTATGCTATAAAAAAGCATAGAAGTAGTCCTAAAGGCCTAGCATGGGGATTGTTGTCTAGGGTAGAATAGAAAAAAATTACATCACTTTGTCATCGAATGCGTAAAATGTTTGAAATTTATCCCTCCAACTTCAATAACATACGCAATGTATGACGATGCGATGTCATTTTTCTCTATTCTACCCTAGACAACAATTCCTGTGCTAGACCGGCAGGTAAGTAGTTCCGCCACTGTTGGATATCCCTTAGTCGCCTCTTACGACACCCACGGGAAGACATGGCGCGGAGCAAATTCGAAGCCAGCAACACGCCGGCCTTAGCAAGCACCACACAGCAAACAGGATGCTGCAAGCTGAAGACTTTCAGTTCAGCATCCAACATTTGTCCACAATCTTTCGCCAATATGAAATCTTTAAAAAATAAACATGTGGGTTACCGGGATGTGGCACAGAAAATTGACGCATTACATCCCAATTTGCTGATCTATATTCAACACTCGACGGCTGCCTATGAGGCTGGTGCAAATAAGATAGTTTATTCACCATCATTAAATAAATAAAATAAATAAATAATGCTGGACAATTCACACAGCATTATCTAGCCCCAAGCTAAGCAGAGCTTGTGTTATGGGTACTAGATAACTGATATACATAATACAATACACTACATAAATAGATATTTTTTATTATACATAGAAAAACATCCAGAACGCCCTGAACAAATTTCTGCAGATCGTACACAAATTAGTCCCGAGGCGGGAATCGAACCCGCAACCTCCTGCGTCGCAGGCAGACCTTCTCCCACCGCGCCACAGAGGTCGTCATTATAGTCATAACTGTACCAATAACAATGTTGTTAAGATAATATGTAAAATATCACACAGATAAGAACGAATTCGAAATAAATTATTACAAAAAACTCACTAAACAATAAGTTAAATACAGTAAAAAACAAAAATAATAATAATTATAATGAAAAATAGATTGTGGAACTCTATCCCCCATAAAATTCGAGCAAGTCCGTCGCTGAGCATATTTAAAACTAAGATCAAAGAGCACTTTCTATTATCATAAATACTATGATATAAGTATAGTATATATATTGTAAAGGTGTATTTATTTATATAGGTATTTATTAGGTTTATTTTAGTTATTATTATTTTATTCTATGTATGTTTATCATAAGCATTATTACGTATTATTATTATTATATTTGTAATTTGTACACTTCCTCTACCTATTCCATAGCCTCTCCTCTATCTAAGGTTTCGCTGGAAGAAAACTCTTTAACAGGGTTAAGCTCGCCTTTGTACATATCTTTTAATATAAGTTCATTCTATGTATTATTTGTGTACATTAAAGAATTACAGAATTACAGAATTACAGAAAATATGTGAAGACATGGACAATACGATGGTAATCCTAAGGCCTTTTTTACCGAGACGCGGGCGTGCAGCGGCGCGACCCGCACTACATTCAAACATATAGCGTTGGTAGAGTGTGTTTACGGAGAAGCGTTTTTACACGCGTTTGTTTGATTTGACGCGTCGCACGCGGCGTGCACCGCCTTTCTTCACGCCCCTCCTATCCATAAATAACACCGTCCATTGCGATATGTTTGTGTATACGCGTGCGAGTTGGTCTTCAAAAAAAAACCAGTTTGGCTGGGGAACTTGTGTCTTTTGCCTTATCAGTAACGTGATGATCATCTAGTAAAAGCATAGGGTTGGCGGGCAATGTACGATAAAGTAACATAAAATAAAACAACATTATATTTTTAAGTTATATTAACACAATATGTATGTATTTCATTCTAAATATCCGCAAGCTGTGCTATATATTGAATACATAAATAACTCTTCAGGATCTAACAAGCAACATATTTGACTATGCCTGCGCCATCCCTTTTTTTTCCTTAAGCAACTCGCTGATTACCTATAAAAATAGATTGATATAGGTAATAAACCAACAAAAAAGAAGAAAACCTACATCGAAAATAAGGGAACATCCTTTCGCCTTAACGACCATAAAACGTATTAATAAACTATGCTCCTTCCTTAATCTTCGGCTAATTATCGAAGCTCGTAAGTCACCATATTGTTCTGGTCCACAGATTTACATAAATGCCGTAAATAGGGTGAAAACTTATCGCGCCGCCAATAAAAAGTTTTGACAATTTTGTCAACTCCCGTTAAGTCTTCGTAATTTTTTCATTGGCTTTTTTGCCGTCTTAACCAGTATAGAAGAAGTACTAAAATTTTCGGGGCTCGGTCCTCTCTCCTTTATTTAGTATCCTTTTCTTAAGCCAATCACAATAACACAAGTTGTACAAAATTTGACGTTCATCCCGACATGGAGTTCCTCTAAATTGTCGTCGTGCGTTTCGATAGTGGACTTATTTCTTTTGCTTCCGTCATCGCACCAAAGTTTTAAATATCAATCAGGGGTAGGCAACATATTTCCTTTTTTGAGGGTCGTACGAGTAGGCTTACAAAAAGCATACATTATTGTTTTTAAAAGCCCGTACAGTCCTGCAGATTAAAACTCTCCTTTTGTGAGTATTTTTTAAAATGTTCATAGCCTGCTTAGCTCGGCAGCTCCAATGTCCTCTGATTGACAATAATTTTAACAGACTCTCTAAATTCTTACGTCATTGACAGGCCTTATAATGCATTGATGAAAAGCAGCCGACGCGACGGCGCTAAACGGCTGCCGCTGCCGCCCCGTCGACTGCAGCCGATGCCTGCAGTCGACTGCAGTCAAAGTCAGACGACGACTGCCGTCGCCTGCAGTTGAGCCTTGCACTCGACAACTTGCCGTCCGTTTATATCAATCCTAAGCAACCCTGGATTAGATAATATTTTGAGGGCGCTGTAATGGAATTTCGAACAGGGCGCAATTAAGGAACGCGTGACAGATGGCCAGAATCAAAATAAAAAATGTGGACGCAGCCCATGATTATGCCTAATTGTGGCTTATCCTTATTTCTAAGTGAATCAGGTGCCGAAATCAACCAGGTTTTTATTTTGCCTGCTGCTAATAGTGTGTAGAAAGAGTACAAATGTTGGTGTTAAAATGTATGACAAAATGAACTTAATAAACACAGCACAATCATATTCGAGTTGACGAGTTTTCAGCTTTCGGTAATTGACTGGTGAAACCAACTAAATGGGAGGTTAGCGTGAAAAACTATATTTTCAGAGATTATCGTTGCTTTTAATGAAAACCGCGATACAAAATTAAATTAATATATATCACTGCTAAGAAAATGCGCGAATAAATACAAAAAAAATATGATGAAATTTAGATTTTTGGAAAACTTTATTAACGTTCAACAATTTTATGAGTTAGTTGGTCGGTGTTGAAGCGACGCTGTTGTCGAAAAAAAACAAAAGAAAACGTAATATAGATCTTCTTTTTCGCAAAATATTTTTTTTACTCGTATATTAAAATAATTGTCTTACCTTGAAACAAACGAACAGGGAAAACGGCATGGTTATGACCACAAGGACCCAGCTTAGCCATATGAGCACTTTCGAACACGCCCTCTGTTGGCTATCGATATCGTCGTTCGCTAAAATAAAACCATACCATAGATTAGGATATTTAGGTTGATTGAATAATGGTAATTAGCCACTTTGACGCATATTTGCTATCAGCAATTGGTTGAATTTCAATCGGTAGAAATCGTTTAATTTCGAAAATTATTTTTGTATGTATTTAATAAAAATAATTGACCGATATTAAAGTGTTTTATTTTAATTATTTCCCAATTACGACGTACTAGCGGTAATAGTAGGGTACAGTTGTTGACGGCTTGACATTTCGACCATCATAACTGACTTTACGCACGACTAGAATACGAGAATTTCCACTGAGTGGTATAACGCGACTGGCCTTTTCTATGAACAATTTTCATGTGAGTAATGAAAGCTGACGTGGCCCAAACCTTGCTCGGTTTCCAAATCGACGTGCTCAAAGCGGCCTACTACATAGCGGGCCTGGGCCATTGTAGATGTTAAGTTCGACTATTCGTACCGAAGAATGAAGTGTAACTGGTGAACTATCCGGTCAGAACTTGGTGGCTTAGAGATTTATAGACTAGGTAGCCTCCCCAAAGGAGGAGCTTCCCCCTATGACCTTAACGTCATAATTTCAGCTCCTATGCATTTCGTTCTCGCATACGTGGCCCTTGAGGTCAAGGCGTGAGTAACTGACCGCCATCGGCACCTGTATCTCTACTACATTAAGTCGTTGATATTTCTATAAGTGCGCTCAATTTATTGAAATTACCTTTTAAAGCACAGTGCACACTGGCTCAGAAAGCACCCTTGTACCTTTTAGACATTTATTTTGGATGTTTTTATCTAACTACCGCTAAAATCAGCAGGGATAAGAACCGTCTTGTACTAACGAGTATATTTTACTTGTACTAACGAGCATAGAAACTTTCGTAGTTTGTGTGCTCGAAGGGATGCGGAACGCGCGCGTCTAGAACCGGACTCGCCCTGAAGATGCCTTCCTTAAGGGATGAAAGGTTGGTTTTCTTCCAACACAAACAAGGTTCGTAGTTAACCCGCTTACATTCATAACGAGTATATGTTGCATAATTAATACAAGGGGACTTTATTAAGAAAGGAAATTACAATAAAAAAAAAAAATATTATTTACAAATTATTTATTAAGTTTAATTTAAAATAATCTTCTTCGTGCGAGTCGAAAAATTCAAAAAGTAAACAAAAAAGTTCACGACATTTTTTGTAAATGATAAGTTACAGCACTAAGACGTATGTATGTATGTATATCTATAGCTACATAACACTGTTAGTACAAGGCTGCTGGACGTAATTGAGGCAGAAGCCACGGTTTCCAACGTCGATGGGCGCCTCGATGTTGTCCGAATGGAACCAGAGATGAAAAGGTTTCACTGTACCTGAAAAAAAAAGTACATTCGAATAGATAAATAGCTTTTTTCGTAACACACAAAATACAATACATAGAAAGGAAGCGGTGGTGTTAATACTGTATACCTGTTATTCTGTGGCGGTGTGAAAGCTCTACGCAGTCTTGTCTACACCTCGTAGAGCCTCTACGGCGTAGAGGCTCTACGAGTAGAGTCTACGCTATTACAAGCGTAGAGAAGCTTTACTAAATTTTGGAGAAAATGTACCCTTTTTTGAAAAACTTCTCAAAATGCAGTTACTTGCTTACTTCTTATTTATACCTGTGAGCTCGGCCCTTTAACTATTAAGTTTGCGAAGGTTTACTACAGCGAAGGTTTTAATGGTTTTATGGATCCCACAAAGTGGAAGACAGTCAAGGCTATCTTTCAATTATATAAATTAAAATGATACTGTTATTTATTTCTTAGAATTTTGCTGACGTCTGTAAAGCGGCGGGTGAAGGGTCACCTACGGTTGTGGTGGGGGGAGGGGGGTACACATTATTATCTAGCCCGAAGCTAAACAGAGCGTCATGGAAAATAAAAACAACACATACATCGTTCAAACATTTGTTCCAAGGCGGGAATCGAACCCATTATATCAAGGTTTGGTTGTGGTAGATAAACAACTGAAATATTTATTACCCTAGTAGAGTAAATAACAAAAGTATTCAGTTATGCACGCGTCATTGATGTCATTATAGTTCATTTAAAACTTTTTAATCCATCGTGGTTAATACTAAAGCCATTCAAAACGGGATATTTTATTTGCAAAAACATGTGTTAATAAGGTGTTAAGTAATATATGACATTATGGCACAACATGTTTCATAAATTTTTATCAGTATACTATATTTAATAGCTGCGCCTCGCGGCTTCGTGCGCGTTTTTCTATGGAAACGTTTAAAGGTGATTTCTATCCCACGGGAACTGATTTATGGGATGAGCGCCCCCTGCAGAACAAGTCTACCACCGAACTGCGATCCCCAACCCGCATGCCCAGTGTGGGGATTATGGGCATTACCAGGGTAATAAAAAGCATTGGCATACCTCATGAGGTACGACAATACGGCGTTCTTCTGAGGGAGGCCTGCCTCCAGCAGTGACTGTTGTGTGTGTGTGTGTGTGTGTATAGTATAAAAGTGAACTAAAATGCATCATTTGAAAATTCGTCGATATGGTAATAACAGTTTCACACAAAGTTTTTCAATTTAGTCATATACATGTACATGTAGCTTACATTTAATTCTTAGTAACTCTTAAGTATTTAGTTTTAAATTAACGGGTGCCATGCAAACTACACTTTTTCTTAACATGTTTTGGTTTTACAATATTATATAATAAATAGTTTATATCTGAAGGTCGGAATAACTGAAGGTTTTGCAAGTGGTTTTATTGGCAGATATAATGATCTACCCTATTTTTTAGTCCCGTTGTAAACGACTTTAAAATAGGATACGTCTCACGTGAGACGTTTTAAATAATAACTCATATTTATTGACAAATTACACCTAACACAATAAAACGAAGGTCATGTTATGATCGACAACGAGTTATCGTGTTTACTCTTTCACATTTTTGTTTGATGGCCCTAATGATGTTGTTGTGATGCCTGATGATGACGTCTGCAAGCGCTGCCTTACGGGGTCTCCTAGAGAGACAGGGCATGGAGGAAGCATTGTACTTTTATAAATATTTTTAAGAAAAAAATATTTTCTTCGAAGTTTGCAGGGTGTTATATTCCGTTGAATAAATGTGTAATATAACAGAGATATTACATACAATATATAATATAATAATAATGTTGGACAATTCACACAGCATTATCTAGCCCCCAAGCTAAGCAGAGCTTAATCATTGGTACTAGATAACCGATATACTTAATACAATACACTACATAGATAGATATTTTTTATTATAAATATCTGCAGATCGTACACACATTTGTCCCGAGGCGGAAATCGAGTCCGCAACCTTCTGCGTCGCAGGCGGACCTTCGGCCACCGCGCCTCGGAGATCGTCATATGTTTTGATACAACCTTGCAAGTCGAAGAAACTCGACTTTGTAGTTACTTACTGAGCACGGGCGATGACGTCATAGAGAGCTCTGCAGAGAAGGCGCCCCCGCAGATCCTGTCTGTGCAGAGTGCTTGGTTGGGCTGGATGCGGCCAACGTTGGCAGCGCACGGCACCAGCAGCCAGTCGTTGGCGCAGCTGTTGGGCCCCGCGCCAGACCCGCTCATAGAGTTCACGGGAGTGTTGCTATTGCCGCTCAGCGTAAATGCTCGGGAGCGGTTGTTCACTGCAAATATTTTAAATGTTTCTAAAATTCATCATTCATCTTACGACTAAAAGCCACAGACATTCGAGCTGAGCACATCCACATCCATCCACATCCACAGCCTGTATCGGTCCACTGCTTGACGCAGGCCCCCCCCTGATAAACGCCTTATTGGCGTTTAACTCATGGGGGGGGGGGGGGGGGGGGGTAATGCCCATAATCCCCACACTGGGCATGCGGGTTGGGGATCACAGTTTGGTGAAAGATTTGTTCTGCGGGCTGAGCACAAAAGCTTGATATTTACTTAACCAGAATAGTCAACAAATTAGTGTTCTTAATTGTCCTCAAATCACTTAAGAGTATCTAAATCTTGTAAATAGTATACTTAATTTACCGGGGTGAAATATCGCAGGTTATTATTATACCTGTGATGATTATTCCGGGTGTATCCGTGGTACCTAGGATAATAGACCGCGGTAAATTTCTCAGTTCATAATTATTTACCGAGGTGAATTATTCGAACACTCGATGGTGATTATTTCTTAGAGCTGGTTTAATATTGACCACACATAAATGGAGGGGTGTTTTTGGTTTTCATTTGATAGACTGTAAGGGCGGTTTTGAATGCACTTTGCAATGTTTTTGGGAAGGAAATCTGCTGTAGTAAATGAGGTGTAAGGACATAATCACAGCACCTTCTTCAGGACAGCGATGGTGGTGGCGGCTTGGGTGACAAAAATGTCTTGTACAGCACTGTGATGCACAGACAGCACTAAAGGTTCTTCAAAATGCCACAAAGTTAGGTGTTAGGTAACTCTTAACTTGTTTTAGAGTTAAATAATGTATTGACAGGTTTTTCCAATAAAGTATACGACAAAAAAGTTACGAGGCCGATGTATTGGTAGGAGCACGACGCGTGAGCCACTGCAGATCGATTCTTACTCGAATCGATGCGTCGACGGGTGTCGTGTCGTCAGAGCGAGATGACGCTATTCCACGTGCATGTGCAGGGATAGGAGGGAAAAGGAGAGAGGTATTGCAAATTACCGATTTTACCGAATTCAATATCCCCCACTCGATATGACTAGATTTTTGTAAAGATTCTGAGGTAAGTAGGACTGTTGTTTTAATTGTAAATACTAGTATAGTTTTATTTCTATAACTTGATTGTTATTTTCTTTTACAATAAGATAGATAGATAGACTCTTTATTGGGTACAAACACAAACAGCACAGGAAACGTAACAAAAAAAAGGAACAGTAACAAATATCAAAGGCACATATATTAAGTAGATACAGGTAAGCAGGTAGGTAGGTACCTAGTTAACATGAGAAAACTAATAAATAAAACTATACTACTTACGGTACTAACTACTACTACGGTACTTTACTGGTGTCATACTGGCGGCTTACCGAAGGTGAAGACAAAGTAACTATACCGTGTCCATTTTGAATGACGCATAAACGTATACAAACCGCCCATACTTAACCTAAAATTCACTTTGTTGGCGCGTCCTTTTATACGTAATTTACATTACTTGTCGATTTTAGATCCTCCCTTCAATAAAAATTGCTTACAATTATATCTGAAACTCGACGCCAAGCAAGTGAGTTTTTTTTATTTGTATATTGGTTTATTTACTAACATGCTCCATGCTGGATGGATAAACCATAGTGGCGATTAGACAAACTCCTATATGGCTTTATTAATAAACGTCACAAAAGCATAGATCTATGACTGAGCAAGCTCTCATAATATGGGCCTAAGAGTTCTGTACTACCAGACACTAAGACTTAAATTAACTACTATTTCGTTTGCTTCACTTATTCTATTTGTAATAGAGAAAACGATCAAAAAAATAACACCTCTGCAGTATAAACTCTGCAGCTTTAGAATCAAATTGTGGATGATATCTTACTAAGCATAACATCCCACTTTGTTTTTTAATAAACTGACACTATAATTCCCGCTGAATTTTATTTTACTATCGCAACAGGCCATCCATCGTCGGACGGGAAGAGGGATTACCAATAACCCTCAAATGAGCGCAAAGAGACACCCAAAATAAGATTATTGTGCTTAAAACTTTGTGTCTTTATAGTACACTAACTGCGCCCTGCGGCTTCGCACGCGTTGTGTATGGAAACGTTAAAAGGTGATTTTCATCCAACGGGAACTGATTCATGGAATCAAAAGTTATGTTTGATTCCAGGATTAGAATTACCTGTATGCTTTTCAGCTAGATCCCTCCAGTAGTTTTGGCGTGAAGAAGTAACAAACATCCATCCATACATCCATACAAACTTTCACATTTATAATATTGGTGTGATTGTAGACAAACATTCGTGATTATTATGAAAAAAATGTATCTACAATAAATTACCAGACCTTATGGTAATTTATTAAAACAAAAATTAAATCAGTGGCTGCTTGACAAATGTTTTTAGTAAACGAATAATATAAATTTTAAGTAGAATAATTTATTATATTTTGACTATTATTGTAAATTGTAATTACCCGATCGTTGACTATTTATTTCATTCTAGATTGATTTAATTACCCTTATTGATTTGTTATTGAATATTGAAACTGATTAAATCGACGATATTTAATATTTCCACACCTGTTTGCGGGTTGAATATATTTGACATTACTCTAGTTAAAAGATCTGATGTACCTGTAATAATGTATTCAGCAAATAAATGATTTGATTTAATTTGATTAGTATGATAAATACCAATCTATTACTGTGGATATCCCTAGATCGCCTCTTTCAACACCTACGGATAGAGTTGGGGATGAAGGTCTATGGTTCCTATATTTCTTACCCACATCATTGCATACAGTATACTGTATCCCGCAGAAATTCCTCTCCATCCGCACACAGATACCGTAGTCCTGATTGCTGAGCTGAAGCCCTGAGGCGGGATCGTAGTTGAATGACCGCAGCTGCCCGGAAACACCAGTGTAGTACTGCAGGCAGCCTTCATCAGCTAGTCGGCGACAAACAAGTTCGTATTTAGAAAAACTAAACTTCTTCTTCACATCACATGTCATCAACAGTCACCTATCCGTTGCTAGAGACCTGATAGTCGCCTTATTGGCTTATTCTCTTGCGTAGAAAATCATCTTTTTCAATTCCTGTTTGCATTGGTGCGGGAGAAAAGAACTTACCACCTTATTCATAACAGTCTGCTAACTTAGTACACTGCTAAATCTCGCTTTGTCTTCTTCTATTGACATAAGTCAGACTGAGAATAACAACTTAGCAGCTGTTTTATGTTAGCAGACCGTTATGAATAAGGGGTAAGCGTCGTCGGGTTGCCGCCATCAAAATCGATGTAGGGCACATTATGTATCGGTAATATTTCCTGATCACTTCGAGTGGAACGATTTGGAGAAGGCCTTTGCCCAACAGTGGGACCAAACAGCCTATTTAAGTCCCCCAGCAAGAAATTTCGTGTTCCGTTTCGGCCAATTCGTGTACTCTCATACACCGAATTAGAGTACCACAATGTATTTTGTATAAATAAAATTATAATTTGTCATGTCAGAGTATGATGTTAAGCGAATTGTGAAAATTACGATTCTTTGATAGATAACCTATATCGATTCTATAGAAGCCTGTGATAAATGTGTTGACAGTTTGGTTACTAAAGTACCAACTTATTTAAAAAGAAACGTAGGTACTTATTTGCCTATTTGTATCAAGCTCGTGGCCCAATTGTTATATCACTTAAGAGTATTAGTCCTAAGTTATTTTTTTAAGTAAATTATAATAATGAGTTGAAGGTGTCATCAAAATCTATTAATTAGGAAAAGCAAAGAGGTGAGAATATACGCAAGAAAACCAAACTAATAGACACAAGATTCACAAGAAGTCTTAAGGCGCATACTGCAGCTAATATGACAGTGCCACCTATTTTATCATATTATTACGTTCACAGGACACAGGAAGTTTTCAAATCCATCGTACAGTTTGTGGTATCTATTATTAGCTATTTTGTAATAATTTGATCTTATATAGTTTAGGAAGAGATGCGAAAATATAGTTTGGTGGCCAAAAGGCGCAATTTTGCCTAAGCTTTAGAAAATGAAACTATTACTTATGCATTGATAAATAACTTATAATAGATACCAGAAACTGTACGATGGATTTTTAAAACTTCCTGTGTTAACGTAATAATAAGATAAAATAGGTGGGGGCGCCGCTTTCACTTGTGTATGTGCCTTAAGTGGAAATAGGCAGGCTACATAGCACGCTTAGAGGACACAAGATGGGCACTGAGGGCCACCAAATGGACGCCTATAGGAATGCTGGGCAGATAAAATTAAAAAAAAAACCTTTGGAAAAACATGGCTTGAGAAGGCTCAGAACTGACAAGACTGGGAAAACTTAGAGAAGCGGTCGGAAAGAGATAGAGAGACCGCCCATAGAAATGCTAGACAGATGAAATTAAAAAAAAAACCACTGGAAAAACATGGCTTGAGAAGGCTCAGAATAGGCAAGACTGGAAAAACTTAGAGGAGGCCTATTATACTCGAAAGGGACCTAACTAATTATTGTGTATGAAAAAATCAAATTAAGTCTTTTTTGTTAAAGAATTAGTTATGGTAATAAACATGCAATAGCAAAACAGCCTAGATTACCTTTGTAAATGGTACTGCAGGGAATCTGTGTGACTTTTACTTTCCATATCCTGTCGAAGGAATTTCCGCTCGTCACGAATGTCAGCTTCAACGGGTTCGTAGTGCCGATTCCAGCATCGATGTACACTGCAACATAATTTATTATTAGTATGATTTCCGCTTTGCGGAATCTTCGGCCATGCGGTCTCAACTTAAATCAAACTTGATAATGATACTAGAAATCATTTGTGGGCAATTGCGTAGATTTTATAACAAGCTTCCATCTGAAGCAACTGAGCTCCCGATTCGTAAATTTAAACTGTACATAAAACGAAATCTTCTCAAGAATGCCTATTACTCCTTAGATGATTACATGAATGTTAATGCTTGGCCGGATGACGCCGGATTACATAAAACTACTACAATGGGCGGCCTTATCGCTTAGAAGCGATCTCTTTCAATCAAAATAATGACGGTCTTGCGGTCGCTGGCTCTAAGCCTATCAGCAATAAATAATAGTGCTGGACAATATACACAACATAATCTAGCCCCAAGCTAAGCAGAGCTTAACGCAATACAACTTAATACTACATAGATCATTGATTTAAAAAGGGAAGATAGGTTACTTTCTCCCAGCGCTTACTCAAAAATTGGTATGTGTTACAACTACACGCAAACACATACGCTCACAGCTATACCTATTTCCAGTCCTGTGCAACACAAAGAAGAACAAAGACGGAAAGACGTATATAGGACCGAAGTGAGACTGAGACAACAATATTTCACGTGAATCACGACCGCCCGTGCCGCCAGTCAGACGGTGACTGATGTGGGAGAACACAATTTTACACAATTTGAGGTTGCCACTTTCGAGCAACCGGTGCCTCATCTTTATTTCACGTGAATCACCGTAGCCCGTGCCACCAGTCAGACGGTGACTGATGTGGGAGAACACAATTTTACACAATTTGAGGTTGCCACTTTCGAGCAACCGGTGCCTCATCTTTATTTCACGTGAATCACGACCGCCCGTGCCGCCAGTCAGACGGTGACTGATGTGGGAGAACACAATTTTACACAATTTGAGGTTGCCACTTTCGAGCAACCGGTGCCTCATCTTCGTTTTTAATAAATCAATGACATAGATAGTCATTTTTATTATAAAAAATATCCAGAAAAACATGAACAAATATCTGCAGATCGTACAATCATTTGTCTCGGAATCAAACCTGCAACCCCCTGCGTCGCAGGCAGATCTTAGTCTGCTGCGCCACAGAGGTCACACACCATAAGCTGTGGTGTAAGCCTGAGGGTTCAACCATACAGCTAGTTAAACGCAGGTGCGTTTAAAAATTACGCGTGCTAAGGTGCATACCCGAGTGAAAGTTGTGCTGGCACCTATTTCATCTTATTATTAAGTATAAGTGTGCGCAGCCGCAGGCAGAAACTAGTTAAAATCATATTAACAAGAACTAAGGCTTCAGCCATACTGCGACTTCGAGCCTAGCGCGAGCGAGACGGACCGGCGGCGGCGGCGGCGGCGGCGGCGGCGGCGGCGGCGGCGACGGCGGCGGCGGCGACGGCTGGTGTCAACTATCAAACATTATGAAACCGCCGTTTGCGTTCATACTAAACTGACTAACGCGTCTTGCGCGACGGGCTCAAACGAGCTAGCACGCGTAATTATAAATCGCACCCGCAATGGCCTCACTATGGTTAAAGCCTATGATCTGTTATGATAATAAGTTTATTATGATGGTCTGATCAAACTCACTGTGGCTGCCCTGATTAACTCCGCAGATAGCAGGAACTGGGTTACCACCGGACACAATAAATTGGTCTTGATTGCACACGTGGTTCATCTGCTCCGGCCCAGTTAGCGTGAATCTGTCAAAATCCAGCCTGCAAGCACACAACACGTTAAAAGGAGCGCGTATCTGCCGAGCCGCATGCGCCGAAGTTATCCTAGTTTCAAATCTTTATAAGTAACAGTATGCAACCAAGCACACTTATCCGCGCCAGAGTTATAATCGACTTCAAAAAAAGGAGGAAGTTCTCAATTCGACTGTGTTTTTTTATGTTTGTTACCTCAGAACTTTTGACTGGGTGGTCCGATTTTCCGGTTTCTTTTTTTAAATGAAAGTGGGTGCTTCCCATGTGGTCCCATTTTAATTTTATTCAGTTCTGACAATGGGGTCCATGAAAATTCATGAAAAAAATATAAAAATGTAGGTCGGTTTATCGTTTTTTAAAACAAAAAGTAATAAAATCCTCTATTCTCACGGATTCCGGCGGAAGCGGCGCGAATGGTTGCGCGCTCTCCTTTAGTAAATTAAAATCAAAAATATTTATTCTTAACTTATTAAAATTTTGCTATATTATTCCCGGAATTTCCACGGCACGGGTACTACGTGGGTGAAACCGTGAGGCGTTGCTAGTTATTCATAAGTAGGTACCTACCTGATCTGGCAGACATCCGGGTGGGATTTCATGACAGTTAGCTCGCAGGAGCCGCTGCCGTCGTAGGAGTTTGGGTAACCATTGTTCACAAAGTACGTGCCGTTTTCAGAAGTCGTACTACCGCATGAAGTCATAACTGTAAAAAAGACAAGCACCATAATAAAAAAAAGCTTTATTTCCTTAATTACTTTAGGTACACTGTACTATGCTATTGTTTGATAAGTGTGAACTAAAATAAGTAGGTACACAATAAGTACACAAATTTTTAAAAGTATAAGGATAGCCTCCTAAAATCGAGCCTATGAAAATCAGTCTCGTATGCTTCTTGACCAGAGCTATTACACATACATTTATGATGTCGTCGCCCCATCTCGTTTCGTAGGTCGGATAATGGGAAAATACGGATATGGCATAAGAAATCCAAGAGGTGAACAATTCATAATATTTGTACCTATGTTTAAATAATTAGTTTTGTTTTAAAATAAACAACACCGACTTTAATTTGTATAGCTTTTTCATGGTTTTTCATGAAACCCATTGTCAGAACTGAACCAAATTAACATGGGATCACTCAGAAAGCACCAGCTTTCAATTAAAAAAGAATCAGGCAATTCGGACCACCTCCCAGTCAAACGTTCTGAGGCAGCAAGCATAAAAAAATACAGTCGAATTGAGAACCTCCTCCTTTTTTTGAAGTCGGTTAAAACCACAACTACGATGAACTTACGTGGCTTGCACCGTGCTTGCACCCGACAACAAGACAAGGAATGAAGTCAAATTTATTTCTATAAATCTAATAGACAAAATAACAGCACCGTTGGCCAGGTAGGATGACGATCTGCGAAAGTAAGTAAACTGCAGGCAGATGCTGGATGCGTCAAGCTGAAGACAGGGCGATATGGCGCTGATTAGGGGAGGCCTAAGTCCATAACCACTGCGGATCCACGATACCACCAGGGGTATCGGGTCCGCAGTGGAACGTAACTAATAACTTATTAACTAGTCGTGCAAAATGTGACAAAATTACACGTATCTTTGATGGATTGAAACTTGATTTTGCTTGAGCGTGTACGTGCGTATACGTGTTCCCGATTTCTTAACATTCAATTCAAACAATTTAATACACAGATAACAGAGATGACAAAATATCATCGTATAGATAACTAAAAGATATGGCTGGGGCGCTACTTTACTATACAGGATGGCACATTTAGGCCCCTATTATGAAAGCTTGCTCAGTCATAGAGCTATGCTTGAGTGACGTTTATGCCATAGGAAAGCGTTGCTCAAGCATAGATCGATGACTGAACAAGATTTCATAATACGGGCCTTAGATAGGTGAGTATGGGAAAGTCTGAAACTATAAGATCTATCTTTCACCTACGGAGATCTCTTCTTAGGAACCAACCATGTCATCGATTTAAGTAACAAGAAGATTTCATCATCAGCCTATATTAGTCCACTGCTGGACATAGGCCTCCCCTAATGAGCGCCATAGCGCCCTGTCTTCAGCTTGACGCATCCAGCATCTGCCTGCAGTCTTTCGCAGATCGTCATCCCACCTGGCCGGAGGGCGTCCTACACTACGTTTGCCGAGTCGCGGTCTCCACTCAAGAACTCGTTTACCCCAGCGGTTATCGGTTCTTCGCGAAATATGGCCGGCCCACTGCCGCTTCAGCTTGCTAATTCTTTGAGCTATATCGATAACTTTGGTTCTCTGTCGGATGTATTCGTTACGAATTCTATCCTTCAGAGAGACTCCGAGCATAGCTCTTTCCATAGCTCGCTGAGCGACTTTAAACTGGTGGACCAGCCCTATGGTGAGTGTCCACGTCTCAGCTCCGTAGGTCATGACGGGTAGGACGCACTGATTGAAAACTTTCGTTTTCAAGCATTGCGGTATGGATGACGAGAAGACTCGACGTAGCTTTCCAAACGCTGCCCAGCCTAGCTGGATCCTCCTCTTGGTCTCCTTCTCAAAATTGTTTTTCCCTAGCTGCAGGATTTGCCCAAGGTATGTGTACTCGGAAACAATTTCGAGAGGGTGTCCATGTACGACGACCGGCCCCGGATCAATGAGGCCATTGATCATGTTTTTGGTTTTATCCAAATTCATGCCGAGACCGATGCATCGCGAGGCTAAAGCTAGGCCATCCAGCATCTGGTTGAGCTCCTCCAGCGACTCCGCCATTACGACTATGTCATCAGCGAATCGGAGGTGTGAGATGTAATCGCCGTTTATGTTAATGCCCTTACCTTTCCAGTCCAGCGTCTTAAACATATCTTCCAACACGCTCGTGAACAGTTTCGGGGATATAACATCCCCCTGTCTCACTCCTCTGCGCAGTTGGATGGGTTTGGACTGCTGGTCCTGTACTTGGACACTCATGGTCGCGGCGTCGTCGAGACATCTCAGCACCTCGATATAACGATAGTCTACTTGGCATCGCTGTAAGGATTCCAGAACAGCCCAGGTTTCGACAGAGTCAAAGGCCTTCTCATAGTCCACAAAGGCCAGACACAGGGGCTGATTATACTCTTCGGACTTCTGTATAATCTGCCTCACTGTGTGTATGTGGTCTATGGTGCCATATCCTCCGCGAAACCCGGCCTGTTCGGGTGGCTGGAACTCGTCGAGTCTCCTGGCGAGACGGTTCGTGATCACTCGTGAAAACAGCTTATAGACGTGGCTCAGGAGTGAGATGAGTCTGTAGTTTTTAAGGAGGGTTTTATCTCCCTTCTTAAAAAAGAGCACCACCAAACTCCCGCTCCACGCCATTGGAGTTCTCCCACTGTGAAGGACGGCGTTGAAGAGGTTCTGTAGTTCCTGTATAACAGGAGTTCCTCCGGCTTTCAAAAGCTCTGATGTTATGCCGTCCTTACCGGGGGCTTTTCCATTTCTAAGCTGCCTCAGAGCTAGCACGATCTCGTCTTGACTGATGTCTGGCAGTTCGTCGGTATAGTGGCGTGTCAGGGTGGCTCTTGAATCGTGGTCGACTCGTTGGGGACGAGGGGCATGTGCATCGTATAATCGGCCATAGAAATCCTCTATCTCGGCAGATATCTCCAGCTTCGACAAAACGGTCCTCCCATCGTGCGTTTTAAGCTTCGTCAGGTGGCTCCTGCCAAGCTGCTGAGTGAATACTTTGGACCCTCGGTTTCGCTCTATTGCCTCTTCAATGAGGCGTGTGTTGGAGCTCCGAAGGTCGCGCCGTACCATCTTCGCAATTTGCTTGTTCAGGTCTGACCTGTCGGACGAAGTCGCTTGGGTGGTTTCCCGTCTTTTTGCCATCAGCCCGAGAGTCACATCCGAGAGTTTGGATTTCTTGCCAGTACGCTGCTTTTGGCAGAACCTGATGCCCTCATTCCTCAACGTTTCGACCAGATTGTGTAGGGTCTCGTCAGCGTCATCAGTGGAATCCAAGGCAGCGAATCTATTCCCGAGAAGCTGCTGGAACTTCTCGGTGCTCGCCATGATTTGGATTGGGTTAGGTCGGAGTGTGGACTTCATCAGACGGTTTCTTTCAAGCTTTAAGTTGATATTCAGAGAGCCTCGGAGCAGTCGGTGATCAGATCCGGTATTGAACCTGTTGATCACTGAGACATCTCTGAATATGTGCTTGCTATCCGTCAAGATGAAGTCGATCTCATTTTTAGTCACAGTGTCGGGGCTTCGCCATGTCCACTTCCTTTGGGGCTGTTTCTTAAAGAAAGAGTTCATTAAGAATAGCCCCTCTTTCTCAAGGAAGTTGACAAGCATTTGCCCCCTGTGATTCCTAACTCCATAACCATGCGGTCCCACTCGGGATTCGTTGCCAGTCCGGATTCCCACCTTGCCGTTGAAGTCCCCCATAACAACGTTGAAGTGAGCCTTGGTGGTGTTGTGTAAGGCTTTGGATATGTCTTCATACATACCCTCCACTTCATCATCCGAGTGTGCCGAGGTCGGTGCGTAGACCTGAATTACCTTCATGCTATACCGCTTGGATAGCCGAAGGATCAGGTACGCTACCCTGTTCGACACACTGGAGACTTCTTGAACGTTGTTAACGAGAGCCTTATTGACGAGGAAACCTACGCCACCCTGGGATGTTTTATCACCCTCGCGAAAGTAGAGAAGATGGCCCGAGTCGAGGGTTACGGTGTCCTCCCCCTCTCTACGGACTTCACATAACCCCAGAACATGCCATTTAATGTTCTCTAACTCCACTTCCAACTGCGCTAGATGATGGTCAAGCCTCAAAGTTCGTCCGTTGTACGTTGCCAGAGTCGTTTGACGGTGGGGTCTCACCCGGGGATTCTTAGCACCCCTGACCCCAGGGCTGGCATGGCGCCCGTCAACGCCAGCACAGCCGCTGGTGTCGCCGGGCACTTGGGGCCATCTGTGTGGGCTATCAATCATAGGGGGGGGGTTTGGACCATGACCCACCACGCTGGTCCAGTGCGTGTTGGTGGGTTTTTTGCCATTGCCTCGTTTGTTGGTCGGCAGGGAGCACCGCGGGCAGGTGAGGTTGGCTTGGCGCCGAAAGATGTAAGTTGGCGCCCCTTACTCCCCTAACAAGAAGATTTGCATCATTTTAACTACTTAGGTATACATTGTTTAGATACCAACGTCAGCTCCTACGTAAATATTTGTGAAACATTTTGAAATAAGTTTTTATCAACTCTCTATAAGAACGAAATATTTTTTAGAAAAGCATTGTATAATAAAAAGTTTGTTAATTACAGTTACAATTAAGTATTTCAAAGGGTTCTTGTTTTCTTTTTGATTGATGTTTACGTAGAAACTCACGTTGAGTTTCTACGTAAACATCAAAACTTTGTTAGCAACCTTTTTGTCAATTTCGAAACTTAATTAATAAATGTTTTTAAGGTTTCTTTTCAACGTGAGACGCAATCTGAGGACGAGGTGACATCTAACAGTTCGACAGTTAGTCAAAATGAACATTGAACTTAAGCAACACGGAGCCCTAAGTCGGTGGCCGGCGGCCTCTTCCGTTTTGAGTCGCGGGGGTACCAATTCGTGGAGATTTGACTCCATTTTTTAGTTTAGCCGTTGCAGATGACCGACCCAGCTCCACTACTTTTTGGATCACATCCTTAGCCCATGTTTCTTCGGATGTTTTCGTTTTCACGGTCTTTTAATTTTAACCCAATAAAGCTTCTCTCCATTCCTTTTTGACATACTCATGCATTAGGTATGAGTTTTTCCAATAGCTTTTGAGTGAGGGGCTAATTTAAGTTATGCAGGCATAGGTGTAATTACGCAGATGTTCATTGTTTTTGTCTTCAGTTCTATGAGCATGTTTCCCTTGAAGATCTACAAATATAGTACTCGTATGAAAACTGCCTTAGTGATTTTGATGATTCTTTCTTTGAATTATTCGGTGTTAGGATTAAAAGGAAGCACAACACTCTAAACTGTTGCAGGCTTGGTCGATAGTCCACAAGTACATAATGTATTCAAAGACACCGGAAAAAGTCAAAAGTTTTAGCTTTGATAAAAATATAATATATGATCCGGTCAAAGTCGAACAGCAGAAACAATTCATGTTAGGTATGAGTCGTAGAGTCTCACAGAAAATGCGTGGCCAAACGAACCAAAGTTGAGGTTGCGGCAGAATGAAAAAAAAAATGTCTTTCCTGACCATTTTATTTACTTCTCATTTGGTAGAGTTTCTATGACATCGGGGTCGGGGAATGCCGCGTATGAGCAAAGTTACTATTTTTGTTATTTTAACATTTTTAATGCATTACTTGTTCGTCATTTATTTAATTGAATCATATTATAACAATGTGATTAGTTATAAATAAATGTAGCAAAATTGTTAAAAGAGTGAGAATTTTATTAAAAAAAATGTAAAATTTCATGGTCTTCCTTTTATTTTAGATGCTATGTTACTTGGAAAAAAATAATCCTTAGGATTAAGTCTTTTGATCGGTATCGTAAAATAACGGGCGATTTTGTTTTTTCAATTTGGCGGGTTCGATTTCCGTGTCAGAAAGGCAATTTATCAAAAATCTTTGAATGCAGTTTTTATTGTTTTTAAAATCAAAATAAAGTCTTCTTTCAGTAAAATGTTCTATCTTAAATTTTTAAAGTACTTTCCCTCCATGTGGCATGGCCGTGGGACGCCCTGTATATAATTATGTTGAAGTATCTTTAATTATTAAATTGAGCATCGCTGCCTATTTCTGTTATTTACCTCAATTATGTTCTTACACAAAGACCTTTTATGTTTATGTTTAAATGATATAATTTTATCTAGTGGTACTGCGTATCACTCGATAAAATAGAAGAACGTAGAAGTAGCATTGGCCTTCTGAACAGCTGTTGCACTACAAGGACAAAGGGCTGCGATGACACACCCTTTGGCCTTCCACGTGTCAAGACTTCAAACGGACAAATTGATACTTGCATCAGAAATAGAATTCAATTTGAAGAACTTGGCCGTCAATTATTTTCTCGTTATTCGTTCTTGAATAGTTTGTTTATTGAGTACCTTTTTATTTAATACCATTTATCTACATGACTCATTGGTAGCTTGACAGAGTGCGTGTGCAACTGCATACTGCGCTATCTCGTACATGTTTGATTATGTATTTAGCAATAAAAATAACTGAACCGACAAAATATAACACTTAGTTATTTGTTACCCATAATTATATGTTATTTGTTATTCATAATGTTCAGCTAACTTAAAACACGTTTACATTACTCATACTCTGAAAGTAGGTCGGAAGTTGCCTGCGCAGCAGGATGAAAGTTATACTTTTCGTCCCTAGGGACAAAAAGTAATGACAAGTACAAAACAAATGTCAGCTGTCACCTCACATTTCTTTTGAACCATGCATTCTACTTAAGGTTTCCATATTATTTTTTTTAATATATAAAAAAACAATATTGAAACGGTAAAACAAAAAATAATATGCAGCCAAAAAATATATATATTTAAGATAGGCAAAAGAGCATTTTTGCCTCAAATCAAGGACCGAGGGGTCGTCACCCATCGAGTTGAAGCCGGGTAAAGAGGCCAAGTCTCGAGGCCCCCTCCGTGCCCTCACAAGGGCCGGAAAGAAGAAGTCAGCATCTTTCTATACAGCCACTCAACTTCAACTTCTTGTCAGTTGGCTTTTGCGTCTGGTTTGGCGCAATTCATGGGGGCCATTCAATTACAGCGTAATGTACAATTTAAATAAATTAGTGGTAAAATACCATATTATAATTTACTTTCAACTATTTCTTTAAAATAACATAGATTTCGGCAAAATATTTACAATTTTTTAAATGATAAAAATTAATAGGAGAATAGTTCTCGGTCTACGATGTCTATTCAACCATGGTAGAATAGCGAAAGCTACCATGGCTCTATTCTGCCATCTCTAAAGAGGATTTTCTATGCCTAAGAAAAATGTACATTTAAAGAATTTCAAGAGACTAACATCGTTTCTCAAAAGGCAAAATGATGGATTCAACCAAAAAAATACAAGGTTTTCACTTCTTAAGAGGTACCTGGAAAATACCTTTCACTATCGATAACTAATAATTTCTTTAATTTTACCATAGAGTTTAAATAAATATCTCACCTAAGTTGGTGATTTATGTAAAATAAAATTTACTATTTACATATTTCCTTAGCTCATTCATATTTTTATTTTTACTTTCCTTGTATTCGTAATAAAAAGCACAGTGTTTACCTCAGGTGAAAGTAACATTTAGTCCCTCGAACTATTAGCCCTCGCTACGCTGCGCTCGGGCGCCAAACCTCATCTCGGGACTAAATAAGTTACTTTCATCCCTTGGGTAACAATGTACTATTTAGGTCCCCACGCAATGGCAACAGGCGGAGCGCGCATTCCTCGCGCCTACCCTCGACATTTCTGGTGATGGTGACCCGGTGCCCGTATCGGTAGAATATGTACTATTGAAAATTAAGTCTAAAGGTAGGTTTCATGTTATCTGTGGTGTGTATATTCCTCCAGCTCAGACTGTTAGCTGCTACCAAATATTTTTGAATACCTTACGACGCGAATTGAACAATGCTCAATTGGATTTATTCTACGTCGTAGGCGACTTCAATCTGCCAATGATAGACTGGGATTCTACAAGTAATAACTTAACTCTTATCTCTGGTAAAGATCATGTTTTGCATAACTTTGTTATTGACTACTTAAAATCTATCCGCAGTAAACAATTTAATTCACTTAAAAACAGCATGAATAGAACTTTAGATTTATTTTTATCTAACATAGACTTCTGCACATGTGAAGCGGTAACAAATAGCCCTTTAGTAGGTATTGATATTTTACACCCGCCTTTTTATGTTAACGTTTCTCTTAATATTTTATACAAAACAATGAATACTTCCGGTACACCTAGGTACAGTTTTTTAGAAGGAAACTACTCTAACATTAATGAACACTTAGCGGCCTTGGATTGGAATAATTTACTAGATTCCCTAACCCTAGAAGATTCTGTAAGCGTTTTCTACGAAAAAGTATTTGAGGTTATCAAAATATGTATTCCCTTACGCCCACCTAAATCATGTCACTATCCCACCTGGTTCTCGCGACCATTGGTACATATTTTCAAAGACAAAGAAAAGGCGTGGGTAAAGTGGAAGAAATATGGAACAGCAGCACACTATGAAGAATTTACACTATTTCGTCGGCGTTTTAAATGTGTTAGCAAAGAGTGTTTTGAGAACTACATAATTTCTATTGAAGACCGCCTTAGGAACGATGTTAAAGCATTTTGGGCTTTTGTAAACAGACACAATAAAAAGTCGGGTATTCCTGCTTCCATGGCATATTCCGATGTTATATCTGATAAGCCGGACGGAATATGCAACCTATTTTCTAGTTTTTTTGGTTCGGTCTACGAACCTTGTGGCTCAGACAGCACTAATTTAGACTCATTACCCTACAATGATAAATGCGATTTTATACTTTCTGATCTACATATTTCAAAAGACGATATTCTAAAAGAACTAAACTCTTTAGATGCCACGAAAGGGCCAGGACCTGATGGACTACCACCGTTTTTCGTAAAGCACACTGCTGAGTCTCTCGTACACCCGTTATATATAATATACAATAAGTCTTCGCTGCGGTAGTGTTCCGAATAGATGGAAAATTGCCAACATCACCCCTATTTACAAAACTGGCTGTAAAAAGGATGTCACCAATTACCGTCCTATATCTCTTTTGTCCACCTTATCGAAGGTTCTTGAACGCTTAGTATACAATTTCATTTATCCGTCACTTCATAAAATTATAATCGAAGAACAACATGGATTCGTCAAACGTCGGTCTACAGTTAGTAATCTTGTAGTATACAATAGTTCCCTATTTCACAGTATGGATAGACGTATACAGGTCGATTCAGTGTATACAGATTTTTGCAAAGCTTTCGATAAGGTGGACCACATCTTTCTCCTTAAAAAACTAGCGTTCAATGGTATCCGTGGTAACCTACTCAGATGGTTCTCCTCTTACGTAAAATATCGAACGCAGCGTGTTGTCATCAATGGTTTTAGCTCTGATGACGTCATCAAGGTCACGTCAGGGGTCGCCCAAGGGTCAATTTTAGGAGCTTTAATTTTTGTGCTTTTTATTAATGACATCGACAAATGCTTTTTACATTCTAAATTTCTACTCTATGCTGACGACCTTAAGGTATTTCGTGAAATCACAACTGTTAACGATTGCTGCAAACTACAAGACGATCTGAACCGCCTAGCTTCTTATTGTTTAACAAACAAACTACACTTAAGCCTACCTAAATGTAAGTCAATAACTTTTACGAAAAAAACGAACGTTATCAATTTTACGTACTCATTGTTTCAAGTGCCTTTAGAAAAAGTTTCACTTATCAGGGACCTCGGACTGTTCATGGACTCCAGGCTTCATTACGATATCCATATAAATTACATAACAAACAAAGCCTTTAAATTATATCGTTTTGTAATGCGCACAAGTATTCCGTTCAAAAAACCAGCTTCCTACTTACTCCTGTACAAATCGCTTGTAAGATCTCAGCTAGAATACGCGACTGCCGTATGGAACCCCTACTACGATAAATATAGCCAACAGCTGGAGACAGTGCAACGTAAGTTCTTAAAATCCATGAACTATCGTTGTTTTCGTTCTAAGTCCTCCTACGATAACCTTTTAATTAAATATAATATGCAAACTTTAAATATGAGAAGACGGCTCTTAGACCTAATGTTATTGTTTAAAATCTGTCACTATAATTTTGACTGCAACACTCTTATGAATCAACTATTCATACACATACCTTATCGCTCCTACAATCGAGAAGCACGTAAACAAAACCTGTTCGCAACTATTCCTTGTAGAACAAACGCTGGTGAGCGTGCCCCTCTAAATAGATTAATGAAATTATTCAACGAACATTTTACTAGCATTGATTTATTCGCAAGTACTATTAGCCAGTTTAGAAAAGAAGTCCTCGACATATTAATGTCGATTTGAAAGAGAAAAATCCAATCAAATATTAGAAATGAATGGAACTGTCTCTTTATTATATATATTTCCATATTTTTTGTAATTTGTACTTATAAGAACAGATTTTTGTCGCTGCACGCGCGAGATCATGTGTTGATGAAGTTAGTGTTTGTATTTAGTGATAATCTTGCATTTATTACTTGCTGTTTTCTGTCACTTTTGTGAGATTTTATTAAGCTTTCATTAATGAATGTCTTTTGTTCACATAAAATATCTTGGATTCTGAATCAGAGTATATCACTATGTATCAACTATCTGTTAACGTTTTTGCCCTACTATGTAATTGTCACAATTCGTGGACAACGGGGCTGATTATACTTAGAGTAAGACTACTTAAGTTTAATTTTCTTAACTGTAAGATCTTAGTATAATTGTTTGTTGTCGTGAATAAATAAAAATAAAAATAAAAAATGGACCGACGACCTAGGTCGTGAGAAGTCTAACTAAATACAGGCAGAGCAAAATCGCTCATCGATCTTTAGAAGAGGCCTATGTTCAGCAACATCGATTGGTTGATATTATGATGATACTCGTAATCATATTTTTTACAGTAGGCGTGATCCCATTTTGCTTTTTGTATGATAGGACTGGATTTGTGACGTCAGCGTATGAAAAGCTAAAGACTACCTGCCATGCCAACCCGACAGATTTAATAATTTACAATACTTATCGATGTCGCTTTTATAAATTGATATGTTTGTACTTACCAACTTTATGTACTAGTAATTTTGTGACTCAGAATAAATACATTTTACTTTTACTTTACTTCAAATTATTGAAGTATAGAGGAATTATTTTTAAATACCTTACGCATTCTACAACAACCTGACAAAAACAACAATTACCGGGTTTGGTGTTTGTACCTACTGGTTACGAAAAATGCTTTTACGAAAGAACAGCTTGCTTCGAATCTGTACTAGAAAGTTCTCGATTGCGGTAAAGAACTAGGTATCTATGTTTAAAACTCCAAGTTCCAACCGCCTTGAGCTTGTTATAGTATGTAGGTTCTTGGTATCTGCTGATGAATAATTTACTCACACGTTAGGCTAGGCTTGCTTTGTTTCCTATTTTGGTCTGGAGACATTATTACGTATAAACAAACTATCGTCGTTAGAGCGAACATGGGTAGGGACATAAGCCTTCCAAATTAGCCTACCAACTTAAAAAGGTAGTTACATACGAATTTAAATTAAGACAGAGGGATAAGTAATACGCAAAACCAACTTTCCCTCTGTGTTATTTTGTCATGTATGTCGTTTTATTTTTTGTACATTAGGTATGTTAAATAATTTTTTGTCTATTAGCCATTATAATATGATTTTTGCACACCAAAGCTGTCTAGCTGGTAAGCCATCGCAAGGGATATTTTAAAATAATCATACCAACCATGTAACCCGTTGTCTGCACATAAATGATTTGATTTTGTATTGTGTGTCCCTATGTGTGTACTAAGTAAATGTCTATTCTATTCTTTAATAGTCTGCTAACTTAGCTAAATCTCGCTCTGTCTTCTTCTATTGACATATGTCAAACTGAGAAATAACACTACTTAGCAGCTGTTTTATGTTAGCAGACCATTATGGATAAGGGGGTAGATGTTTATTGTTATTATGTTTATATATAAACTCCTACTGGTTTTTTTAGGTTTTTTCTAAAACCAGAACAGAGCAGAGAGAACAGGCACCAGTTCTCTCACAAAACAGGTAATTAGCAGATAGTATGGTCATTAGGATACACAGGTGGATATAGTTCTACAAAAAGTTTGCATTATATACCTGACTAGGCCCATAACTAGGTTCCTACTTTAGTGTCCTTTTTAGTTTTTAGTTATAAGCACCTATTGTGAGAGACGAATAAATGCTTTATTATTATTATTATTATTATTATTGTAATATTCTTACATATGCAGCATAATCCGAAGCCATTGGCGCAGTATCCGTTGGCGGCGCCGGAGCGGGCAGCGCATTCCCGTGCAGTCATGCAAGTGCCGTTGTCACCCGACGCGGCCGCACACGCTCCGTTCGGAAACGTCACCACAGTGAACACTGATAGAACTGTACAGGCAGGGAACACATTCAAATAGATAGAAAATTAAAAAAAAAAAAATATTACAAACAAACTAAAAATTACAAAATATGTGACAATTGGCGCTCGTACTTCAGTTTGTTTAAAAGTAGAAGAAATAGTTTTTTTTATTGGTAAAGAAAATTATAATCAAATAATTAAAAGTAGTATTTACAGTTGAAACAGTTGACCTGACTGCAGACTGTTTCAAGCAATCAACAGGTACATAATCCCCAGGCTGGGCATGCGGCAGGAGGCGCCTCCTGTAAATATCCCTTAGTCGCCTTGCCTCTTATCACACCCGCGGGAGTTGGGGTGGTGCTAATTCTATGCCACCGGCACCACACGCTGCTGTTAAACCTATGTCTAACTATTTAGTTAGACACTTAAATTAAAGTCAAGAGATACACGCGACACGTCCAGAGTGTACAAGAGCCGCGAGGCAAGCTCTAGCTAAACGCTCGTTAGACCAGTGTTGTGCAGTTTTTGTAGTGCTGCTGTATGTGTATGTATAGTGTGTAAAAACGCTTCTCCGTAAATACACTCTACCAACGCCATATGTTTGAATTTAGTAAGGGCCTCGCCGCTGCACTGCACGTGCCGCGTCTCCGTCAACAAGGCATAATTCATTTCATTCGACAAGATGTCTTAGTTACGTTAACTATTCACTACAAAGTCTCGACACGGGGACCGAAAAGCACGTCTGCGTCTTGGACCATTAAAGTGTTAGAGGTTATTACAGATCAAAAGCGCACCATACCGTACACCACTAAAATGCGCATCCAAATAATGGGCTTTAACGTAACAATTAGATGCATTTCATATTGACTCGTCTTTTACTAGTCTGAAGCATAAGGGAAGCCTTTTTGTCACTGTGTGTAAAGCTACCACGAGTAATAATTAATTTTGTTAACAAAACTATAAACTGACTTCAAATTTAACAGTTTTTTCATGAATTTTCATGGATCCCAATGTCAGAACTAAACAAAATTAAAATGGGACCACAAGGGAAGCACCAGCTTTCATATAAAAAAAGAATTATGCAAACTGGACCACCCAGTCAAAAGTTCTGAGGTAACAAACATAAAAGACACAGACGAATTGAGAACCTCCTTTTTTGAAGTCGGTTAAAAAATAAGCATCTTTGTGCTGAGCGGTAGTGAAGTTGGAATAATGGGCGCATAGCTTTATGCATATTTTAGAACGTTGATCTATACATAGCCGCGCCGCCGTTTCGTTAACCGCCTAGTGAATCTGGAAACGTGCGGTTTCACATACCTAATCAAGTTACCTAATTACACCTAATTACATACTTAGCAATATAATAATCACAGGTAAAATGTATACTAACTGTCTACATTTATGATAGGTTTTGATAATAACAATATTAAGTAAGTGTTAGTGCTCTCGGTCCGCTTAGATTAGACCCGAATAATAAAACGTCGATGTACGTGCAGTCAGACAGATGATTTTCAATTTAACGCTTGCAGCAAAGAGCGTCTAAAATTTTAATTATCTTTAGATAAATAAGAAAACAAGAAAACAATTAACTACTCTAGAACTATCTACAAACTACATTAAATCAAAGAACTTTGAATATATATAAACTACTTACTCAAACTCAACAGTTTCACCAAAATGCACAGATTAAAGAACTGTGCTATAATGCAGTGGCCAGAAAATTATATTTATTTATTTTATTAACGTAGAAATAATGGTACCTAATATTTTTTGAAAATTAAATTAACAATGAAATGATTACAACTATGGTTTATCCATTTTGAATGAAGCATGTTAGTGAACAAACTACGACACAAATAACAAAATCTCACTTGCTTGGCGTCGAGTTTCAGATATAATTGTAAACAATTTTTATTGAAGGGAGGATCTAAAATCGACAAGTTATGTAAATAACGTATAAAAGGACGCGCCGAACAAGTGAATTTTAGGTTAAGTATAGGTGGTTTGTTTACTAACATGCTTCATTCAAAATGTACACGGTATAGTATAAACACATGATACAATTGAGCTAACTGCAAGCAAACAATCTACAGGTAGCTCAACTGAAATGTAATAACTATCAAAACTCTTCCTACAAACGTAATCCAGCTCGATATAATATCGAATCTCGATTAATTCTGATATTTTACTGTAGATTCGTATCACTATACTTTATAAGAAGCAGAGCCTATGAACTACCTCAACCTCAACAGCCTGTATTGGTCCACTGCTGGACGCAGAACTCCCCCTGATAAGCGCCTTATTGGCTTTAATCTAATCGTGGTAATGCCTATAATCCCCACACTAGAAAAGCGGGTTGGGGATCGCAGTTCGGTGATAGAATTGTTCTGCAGGGTGCGGTGGATTTCCTTTAGTCGCCTCTTACGACACCCAGGGGAAGACATGGGGTGGTGCAAATTCTGAGCCAATCTATGCTTAGCCTAATCTATGAACTATGTACTTGGTAGTATAATTCAATTAAAAAAACGCGTGGTATCATATTTGCTAAAGTAGATTTATTCAAGTTTGAAGCAGGTACTTACATCTGCTTTCCTTCTGCATTGGCCAAAATCTGTTGCGATTCAGTATATTCTGGAAGCCACTATTTCCTCTATTTATAGTTGGCTTACTCGAAACCTTATCGAAAGATGTTACTTTTGAGTTGCATAATTCGAACGTAATAACGAGAATAATTGCTAAACTTTTGATTTCCATAATGATAAAATGTTTTTATACTAAAATAACTAACAATTGTGTAAATACACCTACATAAAGAGCAATCAAACTGATTAAAATAATTACTTTCCGTAACAAACAATGTACATTTAGTGAGTTTTATTTTGCACCGTCGTCGTCGTCAAACGTAAACCGTGAATGACAGTCTGAGTTATGAAATATATTTTTTCATAACTTCAATTTATAACATTTTAACGGGAAGGTGAACAATGGACCGGAGTTTTCACCCATTAGCGCGAATGGGACAATGGGCAATGAGTAGGAATGCTGTTTGTTTAGCTCCAAACTGCAGCGAGTCGGAACGGGCACATTACTATCACTGCTATGTAATAATCATTGTGACGCTTTTATTTAACTAAAAACCCATTTGCGAGGTAAATAGGTGTCGAAATGTTACGCGAACAACCCTTCCACCAACTGACAGATTTTATAAACCGGCGATATGTGTACTATTAATGGTGAGTACCGCAGCGCATCAGCATTGCCACGGTAATGTTATCTATAAAATTACTGTGGCATTGCCATGGATTACCTTTATGCTAGTTCAACTCGTTGAACTTTAAGTTGAACTTTTCGGAATAGAGGGTAGATTGTTTTTATTAATTTCCATTATTAGATTGTACCCAATCGGAAGTGGCCAAGAGGAGGATCCAGTTAGTCTGAGTTTGGAAAACAACGTCGAGTCTTCTCGTTATTCATACCGCAATGCTTGAAAACCAAAGTTTTCAATCTGTGCGGGGAGAACTTTGGTTGTCATGACCTTCGGAGCTGAGACGTGCTCCCTCATGATAGGGTTGGTCTACCAGGTCAAAGTCGCCCAGGAAGCTATGGAAAGAGCTATGCTTGTCTCTCTGAACTAGCTCTGCTTAGCTTGGGGCTAGATAATCTTGTGTGAATTGTCCAACATTATTTATTTATTTATTTACTAGTGAGTTGTTAAGTCATAAAATTAGGTACCGACATCAAAAGCAAAGATTACATAGTTATTTAAAAACATCTGTGCAAATGCGTCTAAAACTTAGGAGACTTCCAATAAAACAAATGTAATAGGGTGGAGGTGAAAGCTGTAAAGTAAACTTATTCATTACTTATTAACTACAGGTTTTGTAGAAAAAGTCGATTGAACGAAGTTGAAGGGTGGGAAAATCACCCCGCGGTTTATGAACTGTTATTTAACTTCTTTAAGATTTTGAATTATGTTCTTATTATTAATCTAGCTGCGGCTCGCGGCTTCGCACGCGTTGTTACTATGATAATGTTTATATGTGATTTTGTTTAAGGGTGATTTCTATCCCACGGGAAGTGATTTATGGGAGTGGTGGAGACATGCTTGATCTTTTATCTGTATGCAAAATTTCAGCCCGGTCTGTTCAGTAGTTTTAGCGTGAAGAGGTAATAAACATCCATCATTTCGCATTTATAATTAAAAGTGTTATTGTGATAACTAAATAAATAATGCTGGACAATTAACACATCATCCCCAGATTATAAAAGCGTGTGTTATGGGCAGGTGTACTTACTATGAGTACCTCAACCTCAACAGCCTCTGTTGGTCCACTGCTGGACGGCCCCCCCCTGATAAGTTTCTTGTTGGCGTTTATCTAATGGGGGTATTGCCTATAATCCACGCTGGGCATGAGGGTTGGGGATCGCATTTCGGTGGTAGAATTGTTCTGCAGAGCAATAACAGTTAGGTGTATTGACAAAGAATACTAATTACCTATCTACTTATTCACAGTGTGCTTGCGTCGGTATTTTGTTAACGTGCATTCAAAGCATTCAAAGATCTTCGGCTGCGAGTACAAACTCAAAATTGTAATTTGGAAAAGGGTAAGTAAATAAAAAAATTAACACACGGCTAACAAAGTTTTATTTGTTCAAACATTAGATACTTGTCTTGTTGTTAATTGTTACTTTGAATTGAATGTAAAATTAAGTATTTTCTTTTATTTATTCGACTGGTATTGATAATGGATCAGTCAGTTGAGCTACCTGTAGAATTTTTGCAACAGTCTGCAGTTAGCTCAATAGTTTCAATCGTAAATAATACTAGTTTTTATTTATTTCTATTATTGTAATTTTCTTTTTCAATAAATGATTTATTTATTTATAGGACATCCAACATGAGTTCACACAACGTAATTAGTAACAAGTAATATGGTTCTTAAATCTATGTGACTCCATAATTTAGGACGTCTCAGCGTGCACAAAAACATAATTATGCCAAATTAACAGTGTTATTTTTTTATGATCTATTTTTCTAGGTATCTATTGTATCTTATCAAATAAAAGACTAGCCACCTTATTCATAATTGTCTGCTATCTTAGCACACTGCTTAATCTCGCTCTGTCTTCTTCTATTGACATAAGTCAGACTGAAAAATAACACTACTTAGCAGCTGTTTTATGTAAGCAGACCATTATGAATAAGATAGGTATTTAAAAGTTGCTCCATTTTGTTAGTTGCCTTTTGATACGCAAATTTTTTACATGTCTTTTGCATCGCGTTCCGCAAAAATCCTTGACGCTTCTCTTTTTGAACAGACTCTACCTAAGGGTAGAGTCTGTTCAAAAAGAGAAGCGTCGTGGGAATTGAGGGCGCTCGTGTGCAAAATTGACAACTTTTGTTGCGTTGACAACACTACTCTGTCATTGCAGTACGACTAAAAGTGTCAGTTCACCATAACGCCGCTACAGTTCTCTTTTTGAACCGACTCTACATGATTTTTTTTATAAAAATGCGTAGAAGGTGCCAAAAAAATCCATCACCCAGATGGCCCGAGTTAATTGGATTCACCGATAGTTGTGTAAGTCAAATAAACGGCCTTAACTTTAGATCAACATGTTCTAGAAGCTTAAACACATTTCTAGGTAATTGGTATGATATTAATCCACCGGCCAGACGCCTCGTGGTCTAGCGGTCAGCATGTCCAACCGCTGATTATGAGGACCCGGGTTCAAATCCCCGGGTCGAGCCAATAGTTAATATTGGGTTTTACCTAGAAAGAAATTCACAGAAGCAGCCTGGAGTCAGGAAGTTGACGGTGTTACGTGTTACACCCTCGTGCTTCCGAAAGCACGTTAAGCTGCTGGTCCTGCGCCTTACCTCTCCCCGGTCGTGTCGGTCTGAAGTCCAATCGGATTATGAGAGTGAGGGAATAGAGAGTGCATTTGTGTTTGCGCGCACACTTGTGCATTATATTTATTATATTATATTATATGCGTCATGGGCGCCTGGCTAGTCTTCATTGAGACTGGCCGCCATGGCCGAAATTCGGCTAGGGGGCATTATTTTTACTATTTATCCACCAGGTATGATGGATGTTGTTTAATTTTGAAATTTATTAAAATATCACATTATTAATACTAACGTACATATTTAGTTTGTCGAAACAAAACGCACTTATAATTTATATACTTACTTATAACTGAATAAATAAAATAAAAAATGAATAGGTATTAAATAAAATTACACATAAGAGTCGTCCTTCCTAATAGGGGAGCATAAATTAGTTGTAAAAGTTTATATTCCACATTTTGTATTAGGTCAAACTTATGAACTATATTAAGTACAATACAATTACTACGAAATCGGAAAAAAGAACGTATAAGTATGTGTACAGCCACGTGCAATAATATATTTATGATCACCATAAAGTAGTAAGAACCGTAATGTTAATTTACTTAAAAACCTAATATAACATTAATAAATAGGAAGGTGGTAATTATCTAAGGATATCATGTAATATTTGAAATAACAATATGTATCAGTTTATAAACGCTTGGTCAAAGGTAAATAATAGGGCCGTAGCGAGTCCAACTCAACGCACGTTAATTTATAATTTACTGAAGCATTTCCATAAAATAATTATGAACGAACCAGAATACCTAATATCTATGTCGTCGTGATAACCTGCGTACTTAAGGCGCATACCCGAGCCAATATGACAGCGATACCTATTTTATCATATTTTTACATATACTTAAAAATTTTTTTTTAAATCCTACATTCAGTTTGTGGTATCTAATATAAGCTATTCTTAATACCTCTTTAATAATTCTATCTCATATAGTTTAGGAGGAGATGCGAAAATAGTTTGGTGTCCAAAAAGCGCAACTTCGTACCTCTGCCTAAGCTTTACAAAATGAAACTATTACAGAGGCATTAATAAATAACTTATAATAGATACCACAAACTGAACGTAGGATTTTTAAAACTTGCTGCGTTTAACGTAATAATAAGATAAAATAGTTGGGGGCGCCACTTTCACTGGTGTATGGACCTTAATGAAAGGAAGAATAGCGTGATAGATGACGTCTCACAACTTTCACGCTGTCCGTTCGAATCTGATTTGCGGTGCTAAATATATGTAAATATAGATAATGTGGGACAAATCACTCAGTATTATCTAGCCCCAAACTAAGCAAAGCCTGAGTTTTGGGTACTAGATAACTTATATACACAATACAATACACTACATAGATTAATATTTTATTTGTTATACATCCAGAACGACCCAGATCTGCAGATCGTGCAAACATTTGTCATATGTTAAAAGGAGGCTACGATATATAAAAATTAAATGAAGATTACGTTATGTAATTGTATTTTGAATCAGAATTGTAGTGCTCTAAAACGTAATCGATAATGTGATTCCATTTGCTTGTCAAAATTAATGCGTTCATTAGTGGGCTTCAATTCTAGTTGGGGCTGGCTATCATTCATTGACAATCGGCAATCGACCGTAAAATGTATATAAAATTACTACTTCTAGCATAATTATAAACGATAAGTTGTGGGATGGGATGATTTAGCGTAATATATAGCACTGCTGACTTCATTTTCAATCCCATTATTTAAATACGCTGGTTATATTTAAAAGTTATATTAGTTGAAGAATTAATAAGCGTTATTTATTACTAATCCTTTACCTAGTTTAAATATTTTTACGGTTTTCTTTTTACTTAACATGTTCTGTTACAATCAAGTTTTATGGTGGGAACTCAGGGAACAAACAAAGAGAGCAAGAGCGAGCGAATGCAAGCGAATGGCATTCAACGATCATTACGATCATTCTATTTTTAATCGACTTCAAAAAAAGGAGGAGTTTCTCAATTCGACTGTTTTTTTTGTTTGTTGCCTCAGAACTTTTTACAGGGTGGTCCGATCTTCATGATTCTTTTTTTAAAGATATCTGGTGCTTTCCGTGTGGTCCCATTTTAATTTGATTCAGTTCCGACTATGGGATCCATGAACATTCATGAAAAAACTTTAAAAATTTAAGTCGGTTTATAGTTTTTTAAAACAAATTTAATTATTCTTTGATGTAGCAACAACCGTCGGAGCACGCCCGAAGATTAACGAAGGCCCTTGTTTGGGTTCGCCTGCTTTCGCAATAGGCGGGTCCACACTGGACGATTGGAGCGCGCGCTCCATGCTGCGCCCGATCTCGGAAAGTCAACGCTAACGCTTATGGATCGCTTGGAGCGTAGTTCAGGATCGCAGTTTCATCAAACTGGATCGGCTTTGTACGATCCACAATCACGATTTTGGATCGTGGATCTCGGGATCACCGATCCATTTTGGATCGTCTGGTGTGGACATGACATCCACACTGGTTTTTTGGCGTTCGTTCGACCCGCCTCATGAAATCCACAATGGTTGGTTCGCGTTCGTTCGTTAGCATTCGTTTACTCACGCTCGCTTGATCTGTACCCGGTATTTGACCTACATTGTTGGGACCCGCCTCATGACATCCACACTGGTTGGTTCGCGTTCGTTCGTTAGCATTCGTTTGCTCACGCTGGCTTGATCTGTACCCGGTATTTGACCTACACTGTTGGTCAAATATGTGGTTGTTATAATTATGTTGATGCGTCTTATAAAATTATTATTCTTCAGTTAAGCAACCTGTGGATTGTTTTGTAACAGTCTGCAGTTAGCTCAATTGTTTCAATTATAAATACAAGTTTTAATTTATTTCTTTTCTACAATTATGTATGATTCATAATAATAATAATAATAACGTTTATTGAAAAAGATTCTAGGCAATCTAACGTTAAATTAAATTTATGTATGATTATAATTTACTTTTTCAATAAAGATCACTTACTACACAGAATAAGAATATAATGTAAACTATCTAAACACATATTAAGATATCGCACGATGAAAACAAAAGTGACACTAAACGAAATTTGGCGGTATTGACTTTCTCACAAGACAATTTAATAAGAATAAACCAGATTCTGTTAAAATTATACCTGAACTATTATTTAAACCAACAACAGAAGATCTACTTCAATTTATAGATGAGTTATTGAAGTCATAAAAATAACAAAAACTTTAAACAGCTATACTGAACAATTGGATTTTTTGTTTAATGTCACTTTTGTTTTCAATGTGCGATATGTTATGGTAGTGCGCGCTAGTTGCCCTTGTTAAAAGAGTTGGCGGTGCGCAGGCGGCGAATACGCGGCGAACTCCAGCGCGGGATGACGCGTGCCTCGCTCGGGGACACCCCCTCGTCGACGTCGTCCGCCTCTGTACGGATCTCCATTTTCTAAAACAATACACACAACTTCAGCTTTTTTACATAAAGGGTAAAACGAAACCCTATTGCTAAGACTGCTATGACGACCACTGTGGCGCGGTGGGCGAAGGTCTGCCTGCGATGCAGGAGGTTGCGGGTTCGATTCCCGGTATCTATTATAAGCTATTTATTAATGCCTCTGTAATAGTTTCATTTTGTAAAGCTTAGGAAGAGATACGAAGTTGCGCTTTTTGGCCACCAAACTCTATTTTTGCTCTCCCCTAATGAGCGCCATAGCGCCCTGTCTTCAGCTTGACGCATCCAGCATCTGCCTGCAGTCTTTCGCAGATCGTCATCCCACCTGGCAGGAGGGCGCCCTACACTACGTTTGCCGAGTCGCGGTCTCCACTCAAGAACTCGTTTACCCCATCGGTTGTCAGTTCTTCGCGAAATATGGTCGGCCGACTGCCACTTCAGCTTGCTAATTCTCTGAGCTATGTCGATAACTTTGGTTCTCTGTCGGATGTATTCGTTACGAATCCTATCCTTCAGAGAGACTGGCTAGCATAGCTCTTTCCATAGCTCGCTGAGCGACCTTGAACTGGTGGACCAACCCTATCGTGAGTGTCCACGTCTCAGCTCCGTAGGTCATGACGGGTAGGACGCACTGATTGAAAACTTTCGTTTTCAAGCATTGCGGTATGGATGACGAGAAGACTCGACGTAGTTTTCCAAATTCTGCCCAGCCCAACTGGATCCTCCTCTTGGCTTTAATTTTTATCGCGTAGGTACAATGTTTAGATATTAATGTGAGCTCCTACGTAAACATTGTGAAATACAATAACGAAATTTTACGAGAAATAGCTTTGTTTTATAAAACAATAAAATTTTTAGTTCATAGGTATTTTAAAGGCTTCTTGTTTCCTATTTGTAAAGGCAACCTGAGCGCCTACTTACGTACAATGACGCAACAATGAATGAAACTTTGTTTGCTACCAAACTTCCAACTTTTATTTATTTAATGTGATTATGGTTTATTTTCAACGTTAGGAAACAGGCGCAATCCGAGGACGGGGTCATAATGAACATTAGACGACCACGCAGGAGATTTCGGGTTTGATTCCCACCTCGGGACAAATGTTTGTACGATAACAAACAAAACATTAGTAGGTAGGTATAATCCTGGGACCTACGATACTTCCCCAGGTTTCTCGAATGCTTGTCACATTGAATGGATAGTCAACGACTTGTTATATACGCACTGCGGAATCTCACAGCGTGAATTTTAATCTCGCAGAATATAACCTGCGTGCTTAACGTAACTTACACGTACGACGAATAAAATTCCTTGCTATTTTAGCTACCTAGAACTTTATAGTGCTCCAAACATTCATATTTTTCCGCTAGTGAACTTCCATTAAGTTACAGAATTCTGCAAAAAAAACCACGCGAGTAATAAAAGCAGTGCGTGTACAGCCTGACAAATTGTCAACAATTTGTCAAAATAATAAGCGTTCGAGAAACCGGGGGCTAATGTTTTGTTTGTTATCCTTTGTTTCCACTGAAACATAGGATAACAAACAAAACATTAGGTATGAGGTACCTAATGATTCCTTTTTTATAGGTTTTTGGAAGTCCTTGATCCTAGTCCTTTCGATTATACATAGGATACGTTTATAAAACTAAAACAAGGCTAGGGAGTTAGTTAAACAAAATTGTTAATAACAAAGAAACAAAGACGTTGCAGCGTAAGTGGCGCCCTCTACAACATCTATTGATTTTTAAAACTGGTCTGAAAGCTAAGTTAATTAGGTCAGTTAAACTGTGTATAACGGGCTGCTTGCGCCATCTATCCGATGAGCAGATGAACTCTATATGGATACCTACCCTTGAGACATCCAAGTGCGTCATCGCTAGTGTTGCCAACGGGGTAAATAATCCCGAATTGCGGGGAAATGAGGGTCGCCGCGGTGAGAGCGCTAAGGACTCGCTCGATTCCATGTTTTTATAGAAATTTACGGTATAAAACTTTACATTTTTGTACAAATGTCCGCTAATATGTCAAGTCAAAGTCAAAATTTTTACAGTGACAGCTGTGGAAAAAAAACGTGTTGCGACTCGATAAAATATATTACCCGGATAATAATTATCCTACTATTTTTGGAGAATGAATCAAAAAGGAACGGGGATTTGGGGAAATTGACAACACTTATGCGGGAAACATTATTGGCAGCACTGTTCAGCTGTCAGCACTGCGTAAGAGGCGACCTCTGCAACATTTAGCGGTTTTGCAAGCTGCGCGTGTCTAACTTCGGGCGTCATTTCGGAAAACTGTGTTTTATGCCCTTTATCTAGAAGTCAGCGAAACTGCGACGGAATATGATGTAAAATGAAGCGACAAAGTTATTCGCTTATATGTTTACGTTAATTTATGCAACTACCCTCATCATGTGCAATTTTAATTTCACTATCTATGCTTAATATTTGAATTCATTATTTTCTTTAGCTTAATTCTAATTCTAAGTGGAGGTAATAAGAACTCCATTTTAGTTCGTTCTCAGAAGACGTTTGGTAACTAGTTTCTTCGGTTAACTTTAAACCCGCGTTTATGCATTGGTGAAGTCTCGCTCAGTTTGCATAGTGTAGAAAGAGATGCCCTCTTCTCCAATGAGAAATACAGGTGTTGGCGCTGCACAAACGTAGACACTTATTGTTGCCAACTCGGCTCATCATCACCGGTAACCGCAGTTGCTGCGTCCTATTGCTCATCTAGCTGAAGATAGCTCAGTACTTGTAAGAAAATTTGTTAATGTTGCTTGTGTCTTCAACTAACAACTTTTAGTTTCCAGTTACCTACACTAAATACTTTTTGATCGTCAATGAGTATGTGTAAGTGGGAGAAAATGGACACACGTCGCACAGGGAGTTGATAATTTCATACTGGTTCTATATAAATCAAATATAAATATAAAAGTGTCCACGTTTGCGTCCTACCCGTCATGACCTACGGAGCTGAGACGTGGACACTCACGATAGGACTGTTCCACCAGTTCAAAGTCACTTAGCGAGCTATGGAAAGAGCTGTGCTCAGAGCCTCTCTGAAGTATAGGATTCGTAACGAGTATATCTGATTGAGAACCAAAGCTATCGATATAGCTGAAAGTATGAGCAAGCTGACGTGGCAGTGGGCCGGCCATAACTTGCCAAGAACCGGCAACCCTAGGGGTAAACGTGTTCTTGAGTGAAGACGTAGGACGCCCACCGACCAGCAGGGGTGTATTAATTCGTCGGAAAGGCCGTCGGATTCGAAACGGAACTTTTGACAAATCAAAATAGCGTTCTAAAATTGCATCGGAATAGAATTCAAAATCGAATCTGACGTTGAATCAATTAAAATACCCCTTCAGGTGGGGTGACCATCTGCGAAAGTTTGTTGGATGCGTTAAGCTGAAGACTGGGCGCTATGGCGCTTATTAGCGGCAACCCCTGCAATGGACTAAAACAGGCTGAAGGTAATGAAGTATGTTACCTGAACCATCAGCCTCATAAGTTGCTGCTGCTGTTCCATGGCCGTGTTCAGTTTCTCCAGGCGCCGCTTGTTCATCTCCATCTCAGAGACCAGGTAGTCTTCGCTGGTCTCCAGAACCAAGTCCAGTACAACTGGAAAAAATCACATACCAATTTGAATTAGCAACTTGATTTACTGACTCAGAGTCAGAGTCAGTGTCAAATCGTTTATTTTTTTTGTCTTAATAAGCACTTTAGACATGTCAAATTCTTACTATATAAACAGTTTGATAAATAGTAATTACTATCAAATAAGAAATAAGGTGCTATTAACTCTAATTCACTTCAATTTTCTGTCCACTAGCGGAGGAAGTGGAAAAGAAACGACTAGCAAGTTAATCGCTTATCATTATCAGGGAGCTCAGTTGAATTTTGTGATAGATGTCAAATTCTGTAAATAATTTACGTCCTTCTAGTGCTAACACTATAACTGGCTTGTGTTTTAACCGACTTCAAGAAAGGAGGAGGTTGTCAAATCAACTGGTTTTTTTAAATATTTGTTACCTTAGAAATTTTGACTGGGTGGGTTCGATTTTCATGGTTCTCTTTTTATTTGTCCTATTTTAATTTGGTCCAGTACCGACTATGGAGTCCATGAAAAAACTATATAGTTGAAGTTAGATTACAGTTTTTTAAAAGAAAATCTATTATGTTGCAACTAAACGCAAAGACACGCTGTTTCCATTCTTTTGCAATATACCTACTTATGAACAACATAGATGGAAAAACGTACATAGACCGAAGTGTGACCGAGACAACAATTAGCATACGAAAAACGACCGCCAGTGCTGCCGACACAATTGAACCCAATTTGCGGCTGCCGCTTTTAAAGCGGCCAGTACTTCATCTCCCCTTTTTACATCGATGTCTTTAGTTACGGCACTAGTGAACAGACAGGGCTTATTTCAGAAATAAGTTTCCCCGATTTCCCCCAAATTAGATCTACATCTAGCTATTCCTTATTTTGTTACACTAAGTTATTTGTAGCGCCCCAAAAATTAAATAATAGTCCCAAAAATGTACCTTACTTGTTTGGGACTATTATTTAATTTTTGAGTTTACAAATTAATTTTACTCAAGTGGTTTTGAAAATTCTAAAATGCATGATTTTCCTCGAAGGTGTAGTTTAAATCAGTCTAAAGCTATGTATCGAGAAAATGCAATTCCTACCTCGATTCCAACCTACCTAAAGGCCCTAATGACAAACTCGATAGGAATTGGGCAATTTCTCAACTCGGTGTACAATGTACTATTAGGCAAACGTTTCCATAGAAACAAAGTCTTTACTTTACCTACGACCAAATTATTACATGGGAAGCACCAGCTTTCATATAAAAAAAGAATCATAAAAATCGGACAACCCAGTCAAAAGTTCTGAGGTAACAAACATAAAAAAACAGACGAATCGAGAACCTCCTCCTTTTTAACCGACTTCAAAAAAAGGAGGAGGTTCTCAATTCGACTGTATTTTTTTTATGTTTGTTACCTCAGAAAATCGAACCACCCAGTAAAAACAGGGTGGTTCGATTTTCATGATTCTTTTTTTACATAAAAGCTGGAATTTCCCGTGCGGTCCCATATTAATATGGTTCAGTTCTGAAAGTAAGAAACATGAAAATTCATGAAAAAAACTATAAAAATTTAAGTCGTTTTATAGTTATATAAAACTAAATTAAATATTTTGAAGTCCGTTAAAAAGAGTTAATCACCATCATTAGAGAAGGGGTTGAAGAACCACTTCCGCAAGATGAGATCACAGAAGCCGAGCTTGCAGCTGTTGTTGTTGGGGTATTCGATCAGCTCGTTCTTGTCCACCTTCTCCAGCAGGAACTGCGGCAGCTTCCGCTCCAATTCCGTGTGAAGAACCACCTGTTTACATAGAACAGACATTTATTAAAACAAATAAAATACGGAAAAAAATACAATATAAAGAAAACCGGCAGAGTGGCAGTCGGACTCGCGCACGAAGGGTTCCGTACATCACACTAAGTTATGGATGGATGGATGGATGGATGGATGGATGGATGGATGGATGGATGGATGGATGTATGTTACCTCTTCACGCCAAAACTACTCAACGGATCGGGTGTTTGCATATAGGTAATTCTAACACGTGAACAAAGAAAAGCTACTTTTTATCCCATAAATCACTTCCCGTGGTATAGAAATCAACTTTAAACGATTCCATAAGACCATCGCGTGCGAAGCCGCGGGGCGCAGCTAGTTATCTATAAAAAGGCAAATAATCATGTCTGTTGTATTTGAACCCCCTTTTATATTTATTTTATTCTGTTTTCTAGCTTTTTGTTTCGGCGACAGAAATACAACTTCTGTGAAAATTTAAACCTGTTAACTATCACGGTTCATGAAAAGATTGGGGCCTGATTCCACTAACACAATCGCCTCACTATGACAATATTATCGCTTCATTATCGCGTATCAATAGCGGCCTTTACACTTAAGGTTCGAACCGCGCATCTGGGACTGCGGTCCCAACCGCGGATGGATCTGTACAGTTTGGACTGCGGATCGAACTGTCGTGCTAATTACGAGTAAAAATGTTTCCACGGTTTGGAACGCAGGCAAAACTTTCACATTTTTTCAAACGATCCGAACTGTGCGTGTAAATAGATTTTCAAGAGTTTTGACTGCAGTTTAGACTGGCGCGTGGAACGTTAAAAGTTTCAAAAGTTTTGCCTCAGTCTCAAGCAGAATGGATACCCGATCTTCGTGTAAGCGTGTAGTACCTATTTAGTACAAGCAACTGAAAAAAGGCAAATGTGGTCAAATTCTTTATTTTTAACCGACTTAAAAAAAGGAGGAGGTTCTCAATTCGACTGATTTTTTATTTTTGTTACCTCAAAACTTTTAATTGGGTGATCCGATTTTGATGATTCTTTTTTATTTGAATTTGGTTCAGTTCTGACAATGGAATCCATGAGAACTCATATTCAGAAAGCAGGTATAAAGTTGCCTGATAAACGATGAAAGTAATACTTTTCATCCCTAGGAATAAACAAGGCTTTATCTTAAAACGATAATTAACAGTTATAACAATAATTGAGATAGATACGGATTAGTTGAGCTACCTTTAGATTGTTTACGCTTCTTACTGGTATTTATATGGATCAGTTGAGCTACCTGTAGATTGTTTACGCTTCCTACTGGTATTTATATGGATCAGTTAAGCTACCTGCAGGTTGTTTAAGCTTCCGACTCGTATTATATCATCAAACGAATGAAATCCGTAATAGCTTTGACGACGTTCCAAACCGGCAGTTCTGTAGTTTGCGTTCACACGAGATGCGCGCACAGAACTGTGAGATGGGAGCGCGCATCGAACTGCCAGATCGGACTGTCAGCCTCGCGCATCTACACGTACGGTTCGGAGCGCAGGATGGAACGGCGCGTGCGATTTCCCGCGGTCCGAACCTAACGTGTACAGGGCGCTCGTCATTGACACCTTTTGGTATTCTACTAACACGATCTTTTTTTGTTTATGCCATAGCTATGGCGATTATGACAACCGTTTGACAATTTGACCGTTCAATGGTGTGGTGAAGTAAGTGTGGCCATAGACATCATTAAATAAATTGTTATACAGGGCGTTTGGTACAACGTTTGCCATATGAAAACTGGGGGTAGATGGGATCAAATGCAATACATTGGCGGCTAAATAGTTCAAATAAATAGGAAAACGTTGTATTCAACACCCTGTATAATAGTTTATGGTGACTATGGCCCCACTTGCCCCACCACACCATTGCCACGCTATTATAAGTCATAGAAATTGTAATCTTATGGTAATAGAATACCAAATAAATTTACGACTAAATCTCTATCTTAATCGTATGGCGACATTAAAGCATTTGTATACAAAATTGTGGAATTAGGCCCCTGGTGTGGTGGACAGACGGACAGACATACATACAGACAGACAGACAGACGGACAAACGACGCGACGGACAGTGGACTCTTAGTAATAGGATCAAACACCGTCGTTGTTATGTTACCTAGAACGGGAGTTCTAGGTAACATAACAACGACGGTTGTTTGATTCAGTTAATTCTCAGGTTGCTATGCTAGTTTGCGGGTTCGATTCCCTCTCGTTGACCTCTGTGCAGCACCGGGCGAAGGTTTTAATATGTCAATTGACTGACCTGCATGGCCAACCTCTTGAGCTGTGCATTCCTCCGGACGCTCTCGATGTCTCCGACCGCGAGGCCGATGAGCAGGTTCATGAGGAGAATTGGCATAAGTACCATGAACATGCAGAGTATCAGAAACGTCGGGATCGGGAACGGTAGCCATTGGTCCTCGGGCTTTATGTAAGGCTGTTTGAGAAAGGACCAGTCGTAAATTATTAATGTTAACTCATTTATTTACAGATTAACAATCCATAAACACGTACAAATTACCAACAGAGTCAGTTCGACGACCTCTACGACGCAGGAGGTTGCGGGTTCCATTCTCGTCTCGAGACAAATATGGGTACGATCTGCAGATATTTTTTCAGGGCGTTCTGGATGTTTACTATGTATACTAAAAAAAATTATCTATGTTGTGTATTGTATTATGTATATCAGTTATCTAGTACCCATAACACAGGCTCTGCTTAGCTTGCGGCTAGATAATGCTGTGTGAACTGGCTCGGGTACTTTGGAGTAGGACTTTTTTGTAAATGATGACGTGAACGCCTCCGCGAACATACCAGATGTAAACAGGATGTGGTTGTTTTACAATCTAGTTTTAAAAATCTTCATCACCAGCTCGTTTACTGAACATAGGCCTGTCCAAGAACGCCGAAAATAGTTGTCCAGTGAGCCTAGATAACCGGCATTCGCTATGAAGCGAATCGAAAACAATAGAAAGGTTCGTAGGGAGAAATGTGAAACTTGTCATTACTTGTCAGACTTGTAATTAGGTAAAAACAGTTGGCGCATCGAAAATACGTTGCACGTCTCTGTACTTCTCACTCACGAGAAAACTGCAGCTCGTCATTCCGCTCGAAATCCATCTCGTAGCGGCGTTATAGCACGCACAGTTTTAGGGGGACATTTATTAAGACTAATAAATTAACCATCTGGACCCTCGTGCCGATCGGTTGCATAAAGACTAGCAGACCTATCCGCCAAACGCGAGCGCTGCCAAGTGCCAAGTACCGCGGTCCGTGGATCACCGTAGTTTGGATTTTTGGACACTGGTTTCTATTCAGATGTAGCCAAAACTAGATCTAACTAATTTAACAGAACTAAAAATTATGTCATCCTTATTATTTTGATCGATAAGAAAGAGACGGCAACGTTTTAAGTCCTGTTAAATTAATTTAGTTCAGTTTTGGCAGCAACTGAATTGACACCACTATCTTTGTCGCGCCTCAATATATTACTGTTATTGTTTACCGTGTTTTGGAATTTTATTTATTTATTTTACTCACATTACATGGTATACATACAGGTTAGGTCATAATGTATGCTTAGGTCAATAGTACATGTACCCTGTAGGGCACTGCCAAAGAATTTATTTATTTAAAATGGCAGAATTAAATTAGATAAGACAGGTAGATATTTTAAACTTTAAAGATTTCGTGACTACAGTGTTTAATAAATGAAAATCACCTTTTAATGTTTGTTTTAACAACGCGTGCGAAGCCGTGGGGCGTAGCTAGTAAATAATAAATAAATAAATAATAATAAATAAATAATGCTGGACAATTCACAAAGCATTATCTAGCCCAAGCTAAGCAGAGCTTGTGTTATGGGTACTAGATAACTGATATACATAATACAATACACTACATCGATAGATATTTTTTATTATACATAGAAAACATCCAGAACGCCCTGAACAAATATCTGCAGATCGTACACACATTTGTCCCGAGGCGGGAATCGAACCCGCAACCTCCTGCGTAGCAGGCGGACCTTCGCCCACCGCGCCACAGAGGTCGTCTAATTGAATTGAATATGGTTGACTTACCTGTATGTAGGTTCCAACAAAGTCCAGCTCCCCGAGCATCATGGCGAATGTCCTCATCAACGAGAGAGGGATGCTGTTGAACGACACGTGGTTCCCCTGAGAATATCATTTTGTAATTTAAGACGCATACACGAGTGAAAGTGGTGCCCCCACTTACTTTATCTTATTATAACGTTAAACACAGGAAGTTTTAAAAATCAATCAGTTTGTGGTATCTATTACAGAAGCATAATAACTAATAACTTTTAGTAACTAATAGTTATTAGTTATTATGCCTCTGTAATAGTTTCAATTTGTACAGCTTAGGCAGAGATACGAAGTTGCGCTTTTTAATTTTTTTTTTCGCATAGCTTCTTAAATCTTCTTCTTTTATAAGATAAAACTATTAGAAAGGTATTCAAAAATAGCTTATAATATATACACACATCAACATTGTCTAGGGATATTCAACATTTTGTTGATTTTTACAAAAACTGAAAATATTTTCTTTACAAAAGAGGTATGGCAAGAATATTTATTCTGTGTTGTTTATTAATAGTTATTAAACACAACTGTTTGATAACTTTTTTTAAGTAAAAATTTAAGTAGGAACAAAATTTGAAAAAATTAGAAAATTTACAAAGTTCGGTAAATTGTGTTAAAACAATTTTTACGTTGCCATGACTTTATAAAATTACCTTTTAACTATTTAATAAACGGTGTTGCCTCCCCTGACACATCTGCACCGGTTATTCATACTCAAAATGAGGTCGTCAAAGTCTCGCTGGGGTATGCGATCCCATGTTCTTTTTAAATGGCAAAAAATTGGTCTTCTGTGGTCAAATTCGACGGCAAATTGCTGAAAGCCCTTCGCTGCAACATGTCCCAAGCGTGTTCAATTGGGTTTAAGTCAGATGACTGTGCAGGCCAGTCTAAAACCACGACATCATGTTCCTGAAGGGCGATCTCGTTCCGGTATTTTAGTGCCGTCATGCTGCCTCTTATCCAAATGAGCTCGGTTCGCGCGCCAATACGAATTCCCGCCCAAACCATGATTGTCCCACCTCGGTACGAATGGACCTCTTGTGGCTGCTGGAGACGACTTTCTCTGCCTGGAACTCTCCAAACACATGTTCTTCGTGAATCGGGGTGGAATCCAAACCGAGACTCATCAGTAAAGAGAACCATTGTCCATTGGCCATTGTTCCATAACAAATGTTCATGAGCCCAAAGTAGTCGTCTTCCGCGATTGCCTCGTCGTAGAGCTGGCACACGAAGCGGCCTACGAGAATGAAGATCGACTTCATGTAGCCTTCTTCTGACGGTTTGGTCGCTGACTGACAGCGGATGGTCTAACTGAAGCCTTTACACTAGCTGCTTTGCTGTGAGATTGGGTTCCCTCCTGGCGGAATTTTGGAGAAAACGATCCTGTCTAGTGGTGGTTACTCGTTTTTTCCAGTGTGGCGCTCTCTTAAATCCCCAGTAATATGATGATGTGACCACAATCGAGAAATTACGTTTTGATTGGTGTTTAGGGTATTGGCAACCACGCGTTGGATAGCACCGGCTTGTAACATGCCTATCGCTCTTATCATTTCTTCTTTGCTTAAATGTCGACATTCCATGACATAAGAAATATCACAAGATTCGTTAAAATTAATAATTACTTAGATAGCACTTGTTGTGAATTAAATAAAAGTAAATTTATCCTGGATAAAATTAACGTTGTTTTATCTAGATCGGAGTCCCTAATCTATCTTTTGTTTAATGCGTTCTATTTTTATTCTTTTTACAAATTTTGAAAAGGGAACAAAAGAGGTTTAATTCCATGTATAAACTTTTTCTAAAAAGTAAATAGTTTGTAAGCAAATCATTTCGAAATGGAATATCCCTAGACAATGTTGATGTGTGTAGGTACCACAAACTGTACGATGGATTTTTAAAATTTCCTATGTTTAACAAAATAATATGATAAAATAGGTGGCGCTGTCATATTGCCTCCTTTATGCGCCTTAACAGGTATGTTTCAATTCAGAACTAATTTTTCAGGACTAAAAATTATGCCGTCCCTGTCATAACGATCCAAATAATAAGGATGGCATCATTTTTAGTCCCGTCAAATTAGTTTAGTCTAGTTTTGGCGACATCTGAATAGACACCATTATCTCGTTATTAGGTCAGTCATCAGGCAGGTTAATCGCAAGCAAATAAAAATTATAATGCATGCTTGAGCTGAAACATTTAAAATAATTCTACTTTTGCTCTATATTTCATGATATGCAAGCTTACAAGTTTGTAGGTTTGTAGGTTTGTGTCTGATACAGAAGAGACCAATAAAACGACATTTTCTGAAAATGAATCCTAGCTAGATCGATTTATCGCCACCGAAACCCCCTCTATACTAAATTTCATGAAAATCGTTGGAGCCGTTTCCGAGATCCGGATAATATATATATATATATATTATATATACACCACCCCCCACCCTGTATACAAGAATTGCTGGTTTAATGCTATAAGATTCATTAGTATTTATGGTAAGGACGTAGCCTAGATTAGGATTCAGAGACGGATAATATCCGATATCAATAACCAGGTCATAGATTGTTTTGCATTAGTAAGTCCATTGAACGAAACATTTCTTTTATGAACGTGTTCAATCATAAATTCTTAGCTCGCAAAAGGTAATAATTTAATATAAGCAATTTAAGGATTGAATACTAATATAGAGAGTGGACGTATCAGAATGGTCTTGGATATGTAAATGTGAATTTGGAAAGTTTTTTGTATTGAATCTAATACCTGCTTAATTAAGTTGTCGCTCACACGTTCCTGCCCTATATTACCCCACTTATGCCGCCCAACACAAAAAAAGAACTTGAATTGTAAGTTAGACAACTGTATTTATAAGTTATTTATAATGTCTGTAGGCTATGTAGGTATTATGGTACGTAATGTAATAAACACGTTTTTTTGACCTGATAGCGTCTATTTAATCGATGAACATGGGTAGAATGTTCTATAAAGTGTCACGTTGTTGATGATGTTGTCATGACGACTGAAGAATTGAAGTTTAAAGTTCTAATTTCATCTAATAGATAGCGTTGATAGCTAGCTAACGACAGAATGGCACGAAAAGAATTTGTTGTCATGACGACTGAAGAATTGAAGTTTAAAGTTCTAATTTCATCTAATACTCGTAGATAGCGTTGATAGCTAGCTAACGACAGAATGGCAAAAACAGTATTAAACTACGAAGTAAGATTTTCAAAAGATCAAGTAAATGACGTTATCACGTAAAATTATCGTTCTTAAACCGACTTTAGAGACAACCATTAAATTTTTTCTAAAAGATATGATCTAAAGATACATTCAGGTCCCATCGTCTGTTTCTCACATTATCTCGGTAGGTAAATATAGGTAGAAATAAATAAAAAAAATAAAAACTAAGTCGGACACCGCCATGATCGGAAGAAATCGTCAATTATCGAATCAAATGAATACAACAATTGAAACAAATATTTGTATTAAATAGATTTATGTAAAAATATTTTAAGTCGCAGTAAGTATCTCAGCAAACTATAGGTACTAAAAAGAGCAAAAACACCAAATTCTTTAAATAGATTTTCAGACTGATCCAAGTATTATTTGACCCCGCTTTATCGGACAGTCTTCGCAAATTGGCAATTAACTCTCCTCTTAGTCTCATCTGAACTAGTAGATGAGTACCAATTGAAAACAGAATCAGTTAATTAAATCCGTTCAGTGGTTCAGATGCTTCCCCATTAGGTATTCCAAACGTCTTCACTTCGATTAATGGAATTTCTTTTGAACTAACAAAATATTCAAGTAGATATTGAGAGATCCTTGAACTTAACAAGAACTATAAGCAATTGGAATGAAATATCGCCCGAATATCGGTAGTAAATATTTGATCGACTCGCTGAAACTGCAAAAATTTCAAGGAAATTCCATTCAACATCGACTTTAATGAAAGTTAGAAAGAATGAAGCGTTGAAGTTGGTTTCGATCGGAGAACAACGAACGTAAACAATTTTTTATTTTCACAATTTTTATACCCTATCCAAGGAACTTGATATGTGAATGTGAACTATCACATTCATATATCAACTATCTTTTTTTGGCATAATGCGCCACAAGTGATTTTAAAATACAAAGAATAAAGTATCATCTCTATCCATCGATCAAAAATTTTCGCCGGCTCCCCTAACTTTTTTGATCGATTTCTCTATCTGTCAAAAGCCAATCTGTCTATGAAATAGGGTAAGTACTTCATTCTGTATCTGAAAATCACTTGTCCATAATTATAGAAATTCATAGTGGTAAGAAGGTCGTATGCCAAAAAAGGATACTTCTATGGATAGAGTATAACTAATAAATAACAGTAATACTAGTTTTCAAGTTAATATTTTAGTGGTTTTTATTAGCTTTACACTTACTTTCCCTTCTTTTATTTGGCCTTACCGTTTTAGTAAGATATTGTAACGAATTCAAGTGAATAACTTTATAATAATAATATTAATAATACAAAGTTCACGCTCCAATCAATGGTAGTTTTCACTTAGATCGTCGCTACTTTTAGCCGATGCTACATATATCTACTGGCATGCAATATATAACTAATTAATTTTGCAGTGCAGAACAACTATAAAAAATATTCAATAATTCCATAGATTATGATAAACGCGTCACAAAAAATCACTTCACAACAGTAATATTGTAGGTAAATACCGAATTTTAAGCATATACAAAGGTGTTCTTTAGATAATAATAAAACCAAAGCCAAGAAAAGGTTTTTTACATGCGGAATTGGAATGATTGGTGAGTATTATAAGCTAAAAACTCAGATTTAAATCCTTCAAGTACTTACGAATTATATTGTAGAAACGTGGTGGACGTAGCTATTTACCTACTTACGTTACAGTGTGAAAAATAACTCACAACCATGCGTATACAGGATGGCACATTTAGATCGGTCAGTATGGGAATGTCTGAAAATTTGCGACATACGAAGATCACTTCTTAGGAACGTGTCATCGATTTTAGTAACAAGAAAAACTGCATTCATGTGTAGGTATAAAGAAAACTTATAGTCAGCTCGGGAATCGATCCGGACTTTTTGAAAAATTACTACATATTTATAAAATAAACAATGTAGTGATTATTTAGATATCGATCCGTGTAGATCTTAAGCCGTAAGTGCTATAAAACATGATGTCTAAAATGAATAAAATGCTTTATTTTAAGCAATGTATTATATTGCTTTACATTATGGCATTAAGCTGTCCCGGATGTTTGTAAACTGAGATCATTTTATCTATCAATGATTGTCATTGCTTCCTTCTTTCTATCAATCATACACTAACAATCAACTGAAAAGCCCACTTAGAATAAGTCAGAGAGTCAATTTTATCGCAAATTCACCACCTGAAGATACTCAACGCAATAGTAAGATCGTTACCTAAACATGTGGAATATTGTAACTATTGCAAAAAATGGTAAAAGTTTCGAAAACTTGGTAAAATTAATTAGAGGATTATGAAAAAAAGCATTTTACTCAATTTAGACATCATGTTTCATGGTAACATTTACTGCTTAAGACCTGCTATACAATCGACATCTCAATATAATGAGTGTTAGTTATAATTTTCAAAATACGCGGGTTCGATTCCCAAACCGATTTTTTTTTTTTTAAATGTATGAATGTAGTTCTTCTTGTTACTAAAATCGATGACATGGTTCCTAGTAAGAGATTTTCGTATGTCTTATAGTTTCAGACTTTAAAATTGTAACTTAGTTTTAATCATTTCATTTGTAAATTGTTTTTAATTTAAGGTGTGCAATAAAGTATTTTCTATCTATCTATCTTTCCGATCGAAATTTTCCACCCTGTATATAAATGCATGACACCATGACATGCAAACCATACAGTGTAATTACAAAAACTATTTCTATACGCACTTTTGACAGGAGAATGTAAAACGACAGACCAAACGCGATGAACAGGATGGAGAATACCATCAAGACCCGAATCAGGGTCTGCAGGATTTCTAGAAACATCACCACGTAGATGCCAACTTGGTCGAACCGTTGCAATAAAAGCAATAGTTCAACCCAGGCTAGGAATATTGTAATTGACGCAGCAGAGAACTGAAACACAAACATTGTTATTTATAGACGGTGTACTGAGGTGAAAGGGAGTGTTTCTGAAAAATGAGGGCCAACTTTCGGTGTGCATCGGGATGGCGGTTGTAATGTTGCGAATCAGCATGGAATAAATGTGGAGTTCTAACAGACGGGAAACGTCACATCTGCCTAAATATACCAATATATTTAGGTATAATCATGGTGGATGGCTTTTAGGCGCCTTTTCATTAGTAATAGCAATCGGTTGGCAATATATAATTTAAAATTCCTCTTTAGCCAAACCTTAGATTAAAGTTCTAAATCGGTAGTAAGTATATGACGATGAATCTGAAATATAAATAAAATTTAGTTTCATATGAGTCCAGAATCATTCCCTTTCGGCTTAGTACATCTTTTCCGATGCAACCTGTATATCTGGCCTGTTCAAAAACAAAAATACTGTGACCATAAGACCACACGATAGTTTAAAAAGGGAAGCGTAACGGTGAATTAACACTTTTAGTCGTACTGCAATGACAGAACAGTGTTGTCAACGCAACAAAAGTTGTCAATTGGCACACGAGCTCCCTCAATTACCACGACGACGCTTCTCTTTTTGAACTGACTGTATGTGAAAACGTTTAAGATGCACTCCTTGGGCCTAGAATGGTCAGGTACACGGTGATAGTGAATCTGATGTATAGCACATCCAGCCAACCAGTGTAGGTAACATCTACTCGTAAATAACAATTGTTTACTGTGTTTGTTCGTGTTACTAAGTAGTCTTTTATTTTATTTGTAGTGTAGTGTTCAATAAATATTTTTCTTCCTTTCTTTCTAAATACCTGTATATCATCGCTTCTGCCAAAAATGGTCGGGTACACAGTGATAGTGGAGCTGATGTATAGCATCCAAGAGACCAAGTTCCACGGATCGACAATGTAATGCCATTTCTGCTGCCTTAAGTTACAAGCTTCGCGGATCACGCAGAATATGTTGTATACCAACACAACCACTGCGCTTGTAAACAGGGTCAGTTTCATTTCGAACGCTGAAATAAAGCAAACCGGCGTAGCCCATACATATCAAAATAGGTATAAATTCTAATTTATTTTCCCGCGTGCAATAACCGCGCGGCAAGTCTCCGGCGGGGGCAGCAGCGCCCTCTGCAGAAAAACTCTACCACCGAACTGCGATCCCCAACCCGCATGCCCAGCGTGGGGATTATGGACATTACTTTCCCATTAGATAAACGCCAGCTGCTTATCAGGGGGAGGCCTGCGTCCAGCAGTGGACCAATACAGGCTGTTGAGCCGGGTGAGGTAAGGTGAGGAGTTATTACGGTTCATGAGATAAAACCTGGTGATAGACGGACAGACAGACGGACAGCGGAGGCATAGCAATAGGGTCCCGTTATACTTGACATTAACAAAGGTAACATGTTCGCTCCTGTTTTGAGGGTGGATGGACAATGGACATGTTCTTGATCCGTTCCATTTTTTTTTAATTTCAATGTTAGAATAAAATGTTTTAGTTTTTGTTTAATTGTAATTATAAAACAATTATTGTTATTTGGCATGGAATTATGCACGTTTTGCGTATTTAATAATTAAGGGGGACGTCCTTATCGCCTTGAGAACCGATCACCGGGGTTAAGCAACGTCGGGTGGTCAGTACTTGGATGGACCGAGTCACGTTGACTTTTGTAATTATGCACATTATGTCAAAATGCGCATTCAGTCAGCTGTTAAATAATAATGTAGGTAGGTCCCTTGTCTACGCCCGTTGCCATGGACACCATTAGTTAACAATTATTGAGAAAATTAACGAGATAAAAACTAAATCGCTCGGGATCACAATTTTTATGGGAACACCTCTGAATCATTCTCTATGATATACAATAGTGGATCAGGAAAATCGGTTTTATCAAGTAACATACATACCGAAATAATTAATTTTGTTTTAAAAAACTACAAAACGATTCATTTTTTATAGTTTTTTCATAGGTTTTCATGGATTCCATTGTCGGAACTGGACCAAATTAATATGGGATCACTTGGGAAGCACCAGCTTCCATAAAAAAACAGAATCATGAAAATCGGACCACCCAGGCAAGTCCAGAGGTAACAAATATATATTAAAAGACAGAGAGTTGGGGTGGTGCAAATTCTAAGACAGCACCAAACAGCATTCTAAGCCAGCGCCAGCTATACTTATATTTTACTACTGCGTGTCAAATGTTCATAAATAAATAGAACAAACCCTAAATTAAACACACCAACAATTCAAGCTACAAGCAGGTATTAATATTCGTGTTTCAATGCAAATTAAACTCATGTCGGTCAATTACGTAATCTACTTGTAGTTCTGTATCACTAGTTTGCCTTTGCTCCATAGATATAAGTATGTAACATTCTGTAAATATGGTGCGTTTTATTTATTTTTACTCAGGGCAACCAACTAGAGATAACACAAGGAATACAAATTATAAAACAAAATACTTAAAACTAGTGCTCTCTAAATTACAGGTTAGCCACAACATGTGTAAATAAGAAGGCAACTCAACTAAACATCATATTATGCTAAAGTAAACAATTTCTTATTTCATCAGAATAAATTTAATACAGTTTTTATAATTAGATACGCGTGGGATATCTACCCAGCGCTAACTCAACAAATGGCCTGTGTTATGTGTTTCAAAATACATATACAAAATCGTGTTGTGTGTTACAATGCAAAGACATGCTATTTCCAATCTGTTGCAATATATACCTTATACTAAAACTTGAACAGCAACGATAGAAAGGAGTACTCAAGGTGCATACCAGAGCCATTTTTTTGGTAATTTTGCTGTTGAGACTCAACGGACTTGACTGGGTGGTCCGATTTTCATGATCCTTTTTTTTGAAAGCTGCTGCTTCCCGTTTGGTTTATTTTCATTTGGTCCAGTTCTAGAATGCGATCCATGAAAAAGCTATATTATCAATTATATAGTTATTTGGACCAAATTAAAATGGACCACACGGGAAGCAGCAATTTTCAAAAAAAAGGATCATGAAAATCGGACCACCCAGTCAAGTCCGTTGAGTCTCAACAGCAAAATTACCAAAAAATGGCTCTGGTATGCACCTTGAGTACTCCTTTCTATCGTTGTTGTTCAAGTTTTAGTATAAGGTATATATTGCAAGTCAGTTTATAGTTTTTTAAAACAAAATCAATAATTTATGCTCAAAAGGTATGTCCAAAATTGAGTAGGTATGTACATTATCTTGTTTGATTGAATATTGTGTTATTATTCAAAAATAACTAGTTTCTGCTCGCAGCTCTACCCGAATGTAGAATATCTATTTGGATATATCATTTTGGAAATCCGTAAATATGACCTCGATAATCAGAAAATATTCATATATAAGTCATAAATTAATGTTATTGTGTCTAAATAAAAGTCATTAAACAAATAATACTCACTATTTCCTCCATCCACTCGTATGTCGTCTAATGAACCTGAAAGTTATTAATGTATTTGTTATTCTGTTTTTGGCTAGTTTTATTGTTTTTAGCATTATGTTATTTTATTCAATGTTTGCATATTTTGCCTGATAAGAAAAATATTAAGCTCAATTAAAGATGTTATTAACGTAGTGTAGGACGCCCTCCGGTAAGGTGGGATGACGATCTGCGAAAGACTGCAGGCAGATGCTAGATGCGTCAAGCTGAAGAGGGCGGTATGGCGCTCATTAGGGGAGGCCTATGTCCAGCAGTGGACTAATATAGGCTGATGATAGAAATTTATTACAAGATACAAGGCCATAGCATTTTGGGCTCACTTTTGAAAGTTTATCCGACGGTGAGGTGAAACATAATGTTAAAAGAAAGCTCTTGGAATTAAAATAGGAATATGAGAATAAAATAGATAACAAAATATCTTTATTTTATAGACAGAACTTACGTAAATATACATAAGACAAAATTTTAGAGCAAGGAAAAAAAGTGTACTTAGGTCCGTCTACAAAATTAGCTTGAATGCAGGTATTTTATACAGTGGTATAAGAGTGGTCAAGCCTTTACCTACCTATCAGGTAAAGGCTTGGCCACTCTTTATGACGTGTGTCATAAAGAGTGGCCAAGCCTTTACCTACGAGTAGGGGGCATCAGAACTATTCAGACTATACAAAAAATTACCAAGTTAAAGTGTCATTCATGGTTTTAGAGTTATTGGGGCTGCTAACTTGACGCACGTTTTAATTTTTGTTTTGACTTTTAAAATAATGTCTATTTTTTTGAAGCCCTGGTTACTAATCTAGGAATTTTATCAATCTGTTTTTCTTGAAGCATTATGTTTAAGTTTTCTCGTTTTCTTTCTATTAATTTTTTGGACAAATAAAATAAGAGCTTTTAAAGTGCAGCGAATGAGCGACAGGCCATCCTATTCGGAGATGTATTCGTGATGTTGGGAAGAACTTGCATCTTACTAAAACTTGTGTAAGTGCTTATTTTGTAAGTAATGTAAATAAATAAACGATTTGACTCTGACTCTGAAAGATTTAAATAGTGAGTTATGCCCTTACCGACGAGAGACCGCGTTGCCCCGTCTTGTTTCCAAGCAACATGAGATCGCTTACTCATTTGGAATTAGTGTACTTACCTGGTACCAGGTATGTGTTTTGTAGTGTGTTCACACACACACACACACACACACACACACACACACACACACACACACACAGACACACGCAGATGAATTAGAACTAACCTGCATTACGAAACGCATTCGTTATATTATCCATCAACCGCTGACTCCTCTGCTCTTTGAAGGTATTGTTCAGGCTAACATGGTCCATCAGAAGATGCGCGAAAAGCGTCACAAACGTCAGGAAGATGCAATAGAACAGCAGATTTACGAGGTGGAAGTATTTGCCGTAAGAATGCCACTTCATTTCCAAATACTTCTGGCTCAATGGGTGAGCTAGCAACTCAACCCGACCGTGGACCACCATAGCCTACGGAATCAAATTTGTATAGCATTTAACATGTAGCTAAAATATATACATCTTAGAAGCGTCGTTCACTGGTCGAGGCGACGACGGCGGAGCGTCAGCGGCGACGTGGCGCCATTGAGGCGTGATCTCTCTGTACAATCGCGGACTTTTTTCCTATAAAACTTTAATACTCTGTAGACATTATGAGCGCACTGCCATTTCTTTTTAAAGAAACGTAAATATATAAAGATGAGAGCTTATTCTCTGGGTCCAGTGAGCGACGCGACTTGTTACCTATGTTTTGACGTTGCCGCACACATATGAATTCTGAAGCTAATCGATTACGACTCGCCTTCAAGGCATATTATATACATATAATATAGGTGTGAGGTAAAATATTTCATTTCATTTTCCCTCAGTTGTTTAGTTTACAATTTATTTTTTTTTATTTTTTTCCTTTTTTCTTTAGTATTCATAAGGTAATTAATTTTGTATGTCTACAAGTGATGAAGAGTCGTTTCTTACAGCAGAGTCAGCTTCCGATGAATCCTTTGCAAGTATTCCTTGTGATATTGAGGACCATGCTCTATCCCTAGGAGAATTGCTGGAAGATGTGTATCGTCATTCCCACAAATCGTTCAATGTGTGCCATATAAATGCGCAGAGCATTCCAGGGCACGTATCAGATCTTCTCGAGTCTTTTAAATCTAAGAATATTCATGCGGTTCTTGTCTCAGAGACCTTTCTTAAACCTTCTCTTCCATCTCCTTTTTACCCTATCCCGGGCTTTGTGCTTATTCGCAACGATCGTGTTGGCAAGGGTGGTGGTGGTGTGGCAATTTATCTAAGAAGTAATTTTTCTTTTAAAATAGTTAGTCAATCACCATCTCCGTATAATGCTTCTCCTGAATACCTGTTTATAGAAGTTGACATTGGTGTGAAATTTCTCCTGGGAGTAATCTACTGCCCACCTAACATTACTACTTCTGCGTCTTACCTTCATAAACTTGAATCAGTCTTAGAAAGCCTTACTTCTGACTATGCTCACTCTATTATAATGGGTGATTTTAACACCTGCCTTAAAAGTAACCCAAAGGCCAAAACGCTTAGTTACATAATCGAGTCCGTTAATCTCAACATTATTAACTCTGAGCCAACACATCACACTGGGACAAGCAGCACGGTGCTGGACCTCATAATCGTTTCCGATACCGACCTTGTAGATGGCCATGGTCAACTTTCTGCACCAGCGTTCTCACACCATGATCTCATCTACTTGTCTTATAAAATCAAAGTTCCCAAACCGAAGCCAATAATTCTGAACCAACGTAACTTCTCTCGAATAGACATCACCAAATTTGCCGAAGATGCTTCGGGTATAATGTGGAACGATGTTAAATCAATGGTTTCCGTGGAGAGTATGGTAGATTTTTTAAACTCTAATATTATTGCTTTGTTCGATCGTCACGCCCCGATTCATCCCGTTAGATTAAAACACCCTCCTTCTCCCTGGCTGTCAGACGGTATACGCAAAGCTATGGCAAAACGGGATCGTGACTTTCGTAAATTCAAGCGACACCGATGTGATGAAACCTGGGCCAGTTATAAAAGGAGTAGAAACCGATGTAACTTACTTGTCCGGAATGCCAAAAAACTACATATAGCGGAGCAAATTCAACTTGCTACACCTGCTGGTCTTTGGAAATTCCTACGCTCTCTTGGCATAGGGAAATCTAAGTCAAAGGAATCGAAGCTTTGTTTTGACTTAGATACCCTAAACGTCCATTTCTCGTCCTGTGAAAAAATGGATCCTACTGCTAAACTCGCAGCCTTAATTGAAATCTCGAATATCACTCCACCAAATATTGAGCCTTTCTCCTTTGTTCAAGTCAGTGAGGATATGATTCAGAAGATAATGTTATCACTCAAAACTAAAGCCGTAGGCAGCGATGATATTGGTCGTCTGATGATTACACCCGTACTGAAATTCATTCTCCCTGCCGTAACTCACATAATAAACTACTCTCTTTCCCAGGCTCAGTTTCCGGATCAATGGCGACAGGCTTATGTTATCCCTTTACCCAAAGTACCTGTCCCATCCATGCTGAAGCATTACCGGCCAATTTCAATTCTCCCTTTTTTCTCAAAAATTATAGAATCAGTGGCACATGCTCAGCTCACACAGTTCCTTACAGCTAACAAACTCTTCAACCCTTTTCAATCTGGCTTTCGGAAAGGACATAGCACCGCTACTGCTCTTTTAAATATAACTGAAGATCTGCGAACCAGTATGGAAAAAACTCACCTTACAGTGTTAGTCCTAATTGACTTTAGTAATGCGTTTAACGTAGTAGATCATGAGCTTTTAATTGCAGCTCTCCCAAGACTTGGCCTGTCCCAATCTTCCGTAAACTGGTTCATCTCATATCTGAGTAGAAGGCGCCAAAAAACTCGATACGGTCAAGATTTTTCAGAGTGGACAGATATTGAGGCAGGTGTGCCTCAAGGAGGCATTTTATCACCTCTTCTATTTTCTCTTTTTATTAACATGCTGTCTCCACACCTCCTTTGCCAGTTTCACATGTACGCTGACGATCTCCAACTGTATTACTCGACTTCTTTCAATGATTTAAGCACTGCTGTCCAAGCTGTTAATAATGATCTTTCCCGGTTACAGTCTTGGTCAAATCTGTTTGGCCTTAAAGTCAATCCAGACAAATGTCAAGCTATCATCATCGGTGGTTCTCGACAACTCGCTAAAATCGGAACTCTCGATACCCTTCCGCAACTTTACTTTAACGGACACAGAATCCCTTTCTCATCCACAGTTAAGAACCTTGGCATCATTTTTGACTCCAAGCTTAGTTGGAATCCCCATATCAAGGAAATTTCCCGTAAATTCTATGCTGCCCTTCACTCTATAATACGCTTGAAACATTTTCTTCCAATATCTACAAAGGTCACTCTAGTAAATTCTCTTCTTTTGCCTATCATCGATTATGCGGACGTAGCGTTCATTGACCTTAATCAGGATTTGTTAAATAAACTCGATCGTCTTATTAATACTGGTATTCGATTCATCTTTTGTTTACGCAAATACGACCATATAAGCGAATACCGAGCAAAACTCAAATGGCTCCCTATTCGTGAGCGTAGAAAAGTCAGGGTGCTCTGTCTTCTTTTTTCTATCCTCAAAGATCCTTTTTCCCCCGACTATTTGAAGAGTCGTTTGTCATTTCTAGCTGACTCACATGACCGACCACTCAGGTCATCAAGCAATCTCCTCCTAGAAATACCGTCACATAGCTCATCCTTCTGTGGAAAATCTTTTTCAATCGAGGCTGTTCGACTCTGGAACGACCTACCATATGACATCAAGAAAGTTGAAACAAAAGATGGTTTCAAAAAACTGACTCGTGAGCATTTTGTGGGAATCCTTTACCCGTCTTCTAGTTAAATTACCGTCTTTTCACTACACTTTTAGATTTTTGTAGGTAAAATTTATTTATAGTTTAGACTTCATTATTTTTGTTTATCATAGTAAGTTAATGTCTTAGTTTAAGCACGCCGTTTTTGTTGTTTTTGACCTTGTGTGGTTGGCAGGTAGAAAATGCCATCGGCATTATGCCCACCATTTGTGTACTTTTTTATAATTGTGTGCAATAAAGTATTAAAATAAATTAAAATAAATAAATAAAATATATAATTTCATCCAAAAATATTTCCATTGTCAGTACAGCATCCTATCAAAGTTATGACCGGCCCGAAATACCTGATCGAAGCAATACAGGGTGGATTTTTTGGACAGGCAGCAAGGGGAGGTAGCTCTTTTTGACAAATTTCCAGTCCCATGAGCAGATTTTCAAAAAATGGTACAAATAGCAAGAAAATTGGCATTTTACGCAAAAACTTTCTTTAATGAAAAATCGATTCAGTTTCTTAAACTGATCAAAAACTTAAATCAGGCCAACTGAGGGTGAAGTATACTCGTAAAAATATCAACGTGCAACTTTAATACAGCCGTGTTAGAGTTATTATGAATGCGGCATTCAGACCCTCCAACCGTTTCTAAGCGAACCACGATATAACCTGACAACTTTTGTTATTTACAATAAGTATAGAAATATTTACAGTCACACCCCATTACTCATAACAATTTCACTAACGCAAGTAGCTCTAGCTATTTAACAAAAGCTTTATAAAATATTAGTTTCCGCCCGCGGCATATAGAAACGTTTCATGTTTATATATATCCCATGGGAACTGATATATGGGACAAAAAGTAGCCCATGTTTTATTTTAGGCCTAAAATTGCTTGTATGCTAATTACAGAACGATCCGTTCAGTAGTCTTGGCGTGAGGGGTAAATATAAATAAATAATGATGTTTGTTACCAAGTATCTCCGTATAACGACATCACCGATTGAGATGAAATTTGTAAGTTCTAGAATAGTACATAGGCCAATCTATATATCATAAATTACCCTCTGCGGCGTTTAAAAATGATGGTAAAGTTTCTAGGGAAAAATATTATTCCTTGGTCCGATTTAACAATCCTACTAATATTATAAACGCGAAACTTTGTAAACGTGTCTGTATGTATGGTTGTTGCTCTTTCACGCAAAAACTACTGAACGTATCGCGCTGAAATTTTGCATACACTTACATATCTCACTCACTTACACACTAACACCGTCTTCAATAAAGTCTGGAATCGGTAGTTCTAGCTAAGAACCCATGGAAGGTGGTCCCCAAGATACAGGTTTATCCTAGTTTGGGGATCAAAGATGTAATCATTTTAAGACTTCAATTTTTTCATTATTTTTGTATGATCCATGCCGGTGATGCTGCGGGCGCAGCTAGTTTATTGTATTAGTGTAATTATGGAACCAAATATCCCCCTTTTTATATTCATTATATATAAAAATAATGAAATCGTTATGAGCAATGGCAAAATACACAAGAATAACCAATAGAATAAAAACCATCACCGAAAACAAACAGTAACGTGTATAAGCATAGCTAACGTTGTCAAGTGTATAATATATTCAGTATTGTGGTAAACATGCCTCCGTAAGATATTAAGACCGGTATAGTTATAATAATCATAGTCACTCAATAATTTTAAGTTTAATAATCAAAATGGCCGTAGCACATCGATCAAAGGTCCCCTTACATACACAATGCGCGCCCTGAAACCATAATCTGTACCATAATTGATTTTGTTTTAAAAAACTATTAACCGATTTCAATTAAATAGTTTTTTTTTGGATCCCATTGTCAGAACTAGACCAAATTAAAATGGAACCACACCGGAAGCACCAGATTTCAAATAAAAAACGAATCATAAAAATCGGAACACTCAGCCAAAAATCTGAGGTAACAAACATAAAAATAAAAAAAAGTATAGTCGAATTGAGTATTCTTTTTTTGGAGTCGGTTAAAAAGATTTCCTTTCTGGCATGTGTGAAAAGCATCTGAATTAGTATCATTTTAGCGGTCGGATGGAAAGCACACCTTCTTACAAAATTAAATTAAATTTGTTCGACTCCAATAATCTCTTTGTTCCGAATGCACAAAACTGTCAGCGTCAAAACAAGTCGTAGACAATTTTGAGTGTCATTTTTGTAAGGTTCGAGCTCGGGTTCTAGGAATCTAGAGTCTGTTCAAAAAGAGAAGAGTCGTGGCGTTACGGTGAACTCACACTTTTAGTCCTACTGCAAAGACAGCAAAGCAGTGTTGTCAACGCAACAAAAGTTGACAATTGGCACACGAGCAAACTCAATTCCCATGACTCTTCTCTTTTTGAAATGACTCTAGATACCTAGAACCTTACAAAAAGGACACTGAAAATTGTCTCGGGGACGCCTCGAAAAATCTGAACGAAGCCGTAGCACTTACGATCCAACACAATGCTACAGTCCTGTTGATTATTTTCCGGAAATTTATAAAGTGCCTAGAATTTTTATAATTTTACGGGTCTTACTACTGACGGTGGCAAAGGTAAGGACACATAAGCGAGGCAGACCACCTTGACTCACGTTGATCACACTCAACGGTTCTTCGCGGAACTTTGGGTCATTCAGCGCCAGTCTCAGCGCGTCCCTTTCAAGCTTCGACTTTTGGTAGAATTTGAAAGAGTACTTTATCTGCATATAATAAGAATCGAATTAGATTAACACTTACATTTAGCGCTGGCAGAGGAATATTTAGCGAATCGCCTTTCCATTCTTCGATTTTGAGTTGCGGACATAGAGTTTCGAAGTTGTATTTGATCTAAGTGAAAAGGAAAGGTTAGACTATATACAAGTCATTAGAGTCTGGCTATCGAATGTTGAGACTTTATTTTAAATAGCTCTACATTTAAATGACAACATTAATTTTAAAAAAGAAATTGGGGATAGTTTGCTTTTGAGGCGATCTCGTTTTACCATCTTACAAGGTCGAAATCGGAGCGCTTAATGTAAAGTGTGTACAATAGAAAAACTAGATTTAGCGCTTTTTTAGTATCAACTTTCAGAAACCAGACTCTAGCGGAAGTAATGATATCAATGCTACCTTGCAACCCACGATAAATTTTACCTTATAATCACATTACTCACTTATGGCCTGCATTGCTTATGCAGGATTAAACCTATTCATAAAATTTAAATAATAATGTTACTATCTTAAAAATATATATGAAATGGATAATATGGCATCTTAAGGCGCATACCCGAGCCAATCTGACAGCAATTCCTATTTTATCATATTTTTACGTTTATCATAGGAATTTTTAAAAATCCTACGTTCAGTTTGTGGTATCTATTATAAGCTATTTTTTAATACCTCTTTTATAATTTTATCTTATATAGTTTAGGAGGAGATGCAAAAATAGAGTTTGGTGGCCAAAAAGCGCAACTTCGTATCTCTTCCTAAGCTTTACAAAATGAAACTATTACAGAGGCAGTAATTAATAGCTTATAATAGATACCACAAACTGAACGTAGGATTTTTAAAAATTCCTGCGTTCAACGTAATAATAAGATATAATAGTTGGGGGCGACACTTTCGCTGGTGTATGGGCCTTAATAGCTATAATTACCCATAAAAACGTTTTTTTACTTTACTTAAACTTGAGGCAGCCTCAAGTCAATGCGTTTAAGGCATCATGATGCTTTACTTAAACGAGACGCGCCATGACATCTCGACTGATATTCGAGTTTCTGCAGGAATTGTCAGCCGTTGCAACAATGCAGATGGCATAAGGCAGATGGTTTGATTTCCTTACAACCTCCCTTTAGCAGTGATATTAAGACGATAAGACGATATCCTAGCTAACCTTTAAGGAAAATAACTATAGCAACCGGTGATATTGAAGAAAATTATAAAAAAACACGTTAGTAATGGATTTCCATACACTTTTCCTTCCCACTAAACGAGTAAGAAATTAAATTCCATTGAGTTTTCCTGGCACATTTGGGCACGCCTGCAAGGACGGGCTTTCAACCTTGTGCTCGGAAAAGGAATAAGCAACTTTCTGAGTAGGCGTAGTATAAAACTACTACGATGTTTAACTCCTCACAGGTTATCTTTACAAGAACAAAGACTAGCATTTACATATAAAAAATAATGTTGGACGATTCACACAGTATTGTCTAGCCCCAACCTAAGCTGAGCTTGGGTTATGGGTGCTAGATAACTGATAAACTTCATACAATACACTACATAGATTGATATTTTTCATTATACATAGTTAACATCCAGAACGCCCTTAACAAATATCTGCAGATCTTACACATATTTGTCCCCAGGTGGGAATCGAACCCGCAACCTCCTGCGTCGCAGGCGGACCTTCACCAACCGCCAGAGGTCGTCAATTATAACTTATATGAAAGTCAAATCTATTTACCTGAATGTTTATAAACTAGAAAAACAAAAAGAATAAAATAATAATATGAATAATGGGAATTTAGAAACAGCAATGAAAAATTAAGTTATGATTATGAATTATGAATCAATAAATACGTCAACCTAGATTAAAATGCAGAGATAAAAAAAAATGTATCATCAGCAATTAGATAAAGATTTGTCAGAAGACTGGCAATGATTGTATTAAACGTAAATAAAACAATAAGAAAGACAAATAAGTACAATCAAATAATAGAATGAAATAAGAGCTAGAATTTTCTATTGAGAAATAAAAAGAACGACATATATATTTAAGTAATAGAAAGACATAAGATCTAGTATTTTCGATTGATACTATTGAGCTAACTGCAGACTATTTCAAACAATCAACGTAAATACTAACCACAACCGACCTTGTTGAAATGCTTTAAAAAACAAGAACAGAAATACAAGAATATGAACACTAACTAATCGGTAAAATGCGATCGCTTTTATCAAATAATTGATAATAAATAAACAAAAATAGGTACAAATAAATATTGAAAATTAAATAGACCACTCGGTGACTAAAACACTGTTGTATCAGACATCATATAAACGGTTAAAAGCAAATTATTATTTGTAAAAACACTTACGTAGAAGCTCTTGGAGTCTTTCTTACAGTTGGCCTTAGTGATGCACTTATCCTGTACAGCTTCAAAAACTCTCGGCATATACGCGATCAGAGCGAGGGTGACGCAAGGGTGTCGGTCTGAGCGGAGAGCCATCACCTCCTTGGCTCTAAAAACAGAAAAAAAAACCCATAACATAATTAATTTTGTTTTAAAAAACTTTCAACGACTTCAATTTTTAAAGTTTTTTTAAAAACTATAATACATATAATATATATTTTTGAAGTCGGTTAAAAACTATAAACCAACTTCAATGTTTATAGTTTTTTCAGGATTTACATTTTGATTTGATTTGTATAAAATTGCTAATGAAAGCAAGAAGCAAATCAAAAACTAAAACTATGGGTTTCAGTATAACGAAATTGTTTCGAGTCGTATAGATACTGCATACAACACGTCCTACATACACACACACACAGACACACACACACACACACATACACACACACGTACACACAGTATTATGGTTTCCCTTTCATGTATGAAATTCATTTGTAACGTGTTATTTTTTATTTAATTTTTTAAGTTATCAGCCGGTAGAGTCTGTTCATAAAGAAAAGCGTTGCGTCGTCGTGGCGCTACGGTGAGTTTATCGTTATACAATGACAGAGCAGTGTTGTCAACGCAACAAAAAATGACAACTATTGTTTTAGTTGTTGATTTGCTTCTTGCTTTCATTAGCAATTTTATACAAATCAAATCAAAATGTAAATCCTTTATCATGTTAAACGGATGTGTAGTACACTCGCGTGCAATTGAATCGACTCAAGCCGACATTGGTACGTAATAGATTATTCTGGAATTTATTTTTTCTTTTTTCATACAATCAGCGCAAATTTTAGCTTTGTTACAAGCGGTATTATAATGTGTGGTATTATAATGTTAAAAATTAAGGACAAGTCGGTCCTGAACTTAACACCTGTTTTTCGAGTTTAGATTTCCTTTCAGCAATGGAGATCCGTCCTGTTTACTGACTAGAATGTGTCTCCATGGTAACAAAAAAAGAGGCCGAGTATACAGGCGTCTAGGGCGACGGTTTTTCCCAATGCGGTTTTACTGAATGTACTTTTTATGCAAAATAACAGTTTGAGTCGATTCAGTTGCGCGTGATTGTATTATTGAATTATGTCAAAAGAAGTTTGGAGGCGGGAGCCGCAAATTTAATTAAATTACGTGGTATGGGTAGGGTAGGTGAAAATCAAGAGTGTTTGCGTGGAACCAAAGGGTGCTAAAACTTGAGAAAGGATAAATCCTACTAATATTATAAACGCAAAAGTTTGTACAGATGTATGTATGTTTGTTGCTCTTTCACGCAAATACTACTGAACGGATCGGGCTGAAATTTTGCATAGAGGTAGTTCTAGGCCTGTTATAATACATAAGCTACTTTTATCCCATAACTCAGTTCCCGTCGGAAAGGCGTACGAAGCCACGGGGCGCAGTTAGTAAAGTAATAAAATACTAGTACACTAGACTAATTTAAAAATGCCACGTAACTTGTGCCCTAAGCCTAAATTCTGAACCCTAAGGAGGCCTTTTGACTCAACCAGTAAAAAAAATGTAATGAAAAATTTAAAAAGTACTTAGTTATTATTTTTATTATGAATAATAATAATAATGCTGGATAATTATTCACTAAGCATCATCTAGCCTTTCTTGTAAACATATTACGTTTAAGAGCACATGGATTGAAACAATAAACTATTGTGTTTAAGTTTCATTATGAATATCGTAAACTTTAGTAGGTAGTCTCGGTCTAGAATCACCTTTCTCCTTAGTACCTACCTATGGTTTATCAATTATGGATGAAGCATGTTAGTAAACAAACTACGACAAAAATAATAAAATCTCACTTCCTTGGCGTCGAGTTTCAGGTACAATTGTAAGCAACTTTTATTGAGGGTAGGATCTAAAATCGACATGTAATGTAAATTACGTATAAAAGGACGCGCCAACAAAGTGAATTTTAGGTTAAGTATGGGCGGTTTGTTTACTAACATGCTTCTTTCAAAATGGACACGGAATAGCTACACATATTTCGTGGCACCTTGTCGACATTGAACCGAGCGTCAATGTCAACAAACTGTTGGCTAATGAATGAAGGATATTTGTCACGTAAGTTTGTTTCCAATTTTGTATGAAGTTGCGTGAATATTTTCCTTGCAGGCGTCCATGTTTTTTTATCAGTGCACAGCACAATAATAATATAATATTAATTTAATGTTGGACAAATCACACAGCATTATCTAGCCCTAAGCTAAGCAGAGCTTGTTTTATGGGTACTAGATAACTGATACACATAATACCATAGGTTTATATCATAATGCATAATACAATACATGAATAATTACAATAATTGCAATAATTACATTAATAATTACAATAATTACATAGATAGATATTTTTTATTGTACATAGAAAATATCACGCAGATCGTGCAAAAATTTATCCCGAGGCGGGAATCGAACCCGCAACCTCCTACGTCGAAGGCAGACCTTCGCCCACCGCGCTACAGAGGTAGTCACAATATTGTAAACTCACATAAAGAGCAAGACTAACCTTTCTTCGTGCGTGACCATCGCAAGCGCAGATTCCGGAAACTTGTAATAAATAGCGTAGTCGATGGCGCTCATGTCCAAGTTGTTGTAGGTAAGATGGCAACCCATTGAGAGCAGCAGGGCGATGGATTTAGGCTTGTTTTCCATCGTTGCGAGGTGAAGAGCCGTGTTCTGTAAACCGTATTTTATCTAAATATCATGAAAACGTAACTAGCTACACTTTATGCGTTCTTATACTTTTGTAAATAATAAGCTCTATAATTTAAGTAGCCTTATATAATAACTACTAGCCAAACTTAATGTACGTTCCAAATTCTATTGTTTGCGGCAGAGCGAGACTCCCCCTAACACAGTTAAAATACTTTACTTAAAAGGGGTCTCAAACACTGTTATATATTGTATTTTAAGTTCTTGAATAAAGATTTGTATTGTATTTTATACAACTGCAACTCAGATATACAGAAGGCAAGTTGCTGATTCCAAGGCTTTAGACAGGCGACGGCAGTTACCAAACGCCCTCTTACGCGTTTTATACCAACATCTTCTACGTAGGCAAGCGTCTTAAAATTTTGACAGTCACTGGAGAGAAGTTACAGTCTTTTTTTCGTTCATATTAGGATACGGAGGGCAACACAGTTTCTATGGAGCCATTACCCCATTCAAGCCGACACGTCAAGTCTTACTAAGTTAAAATTAATTAAAATGAATAAATATAGATATCACTATTTGGAGAACTTATTAATTTATTTATTTTGCTCTCATGTAAAGGGTAGTTCCATCCCGTTCCAAATCCCATAGTTTACATAATTAAAATTTTAAATTTCATTTAAATTATAAAAACTGTGGTATTCCACCGCGCTCCAATTTTTTTTGTAAAGTTGCATAAAAATAAACTTTGCAGTAGCATGAAATAAGGTATATAAATTATTACAATAAAAGAAAAAAATCATATCAGGTTTTGTTTATTCAGTTATTAATGTTATATTATCCAGGAGTAAATTACATAGGGCTATAAAATATCAAAAATAAAAAAATCAAAACATTTAGCAAAACATTACTTCTTAAATAACTGTGTATATTTAGCTTTTAGGCCTATCACTGCAAACGGGCACTGTAAATGAAATTATGTAAGTACGAGTACATTTAAAATGGCAATATTAAAAATTAAATCAGGCAGCATGTCGAGGCGGTTATGGGCGTTAAAATGTTTAAAAGGTATTTGTATAAGTAATAAGATCTTACATAAATTTGTTTTCTTTTGCTGTTGGTATTTTACGCCTTTTAGACCTTTGAAGTCTCGGTACAATACCGAGGAGAACCCTTTGAAATTACAATCGAATCAAAAAGTTGAAAGAGCTTTTACATAAAATTTTATGTTGTTATGTTTGCTATAGCAACATCGTCTCAAATCCTCAAAACTACTAATATTGTAAGTTCTCTGTCGTCTTTAGTGCTTTTTGAACGAGTGACTATAGATTATGACTAAAAACCAGCGCTCCTTCACAAATTACCTTCTCTAGGTTTTTATGTAGAGCAACAAGCTGAGTCAGGACCTGTCAAACCTACACACACGCGCTCGCTTGCCTGCTGAGGCTGAGGGCTACTTGGTACCAACCAATAGGTACTTAGGTAGGTACCTACCTACTTGTGTTAGTTTTAGCTTTTCATTGATTGTTAACTGTGTCTGTTCGTGTTACTAAGTAGTCTTTTATTTTACTTGTTGTGTAGTGTAGTGTTTAATAAATCATTTTCTTATTTTTCTTCTTCTAGATTGCATAGAACTATTACACCCGTACCGATCGGCACTTATCTGTACCGATTTGTCCGTAACTGTAACCTGTATCTTTTTGTTTGCACTCTAAAACGTATCTAGTGAATAATGAAATGATTATTTAACGGGTATTTATCGCGTACCTTTGTTTTTATTTCCCCTACGTTTCTACCGCATTACAGCGATAGAAACGTAACGATACCCGATAAATAATCATTTAATTAACAAATCGCGAAAGTTTAAAAAGTTGTATCTAGTGAAATCATAGCGTTACAAACCACTAACGTAACGGTTTTGCTAATTATAGTTAACACTTTAGGTAATTTCTAAAGCCTCCAATGGTGAAAGCCAATACCAACGTGTAGACGGCACGTTTGCATTGCCTTGCCATCGCTCGGTATCGCTCGCCTAGCTGGCCGAGTGAATACAAGCGCTAACGTGTATAGAGATCATTTGCAGTGACTTGTCACCGCTCGTGGCCACTCGCCTAACTTCGGAGCCATGTCAGTTTTTCTGCACAAATCAAAGGCGCTTGCCTGTGCTCGGCCAATCGTGTCCACATGTTTGTGTAGTTTGTGGTGCAATAGTTTTTTTTAATCGTTTTTAAGCTATTGCATAGCTTCTATAGCGGGCCTTGAGCGCGGGGACCGAATCCAGAAATTCCGTAACGAAAAAACCTCACGCTCCCCACTCCGACCGGAACAGCGGTGATACTTTTTAGTTTTGCCATCTATCGATGAATAGTAGAACTTTTAATGACTTTTTGAAATATGACGTTTGTCTCTTTAGTTCAGCAACTCGCCTCTAGATGGCCTTGCAATAGCTTTACCGCGGCACACGTCGGAGCACGCGGAGTGCCACACGTCTTTTTTTCTTTCATAAACCTCACCCAAGCTTACGAAACACCTAGGCAACCTAAATAGAACGGACCTGCGTTTCCTGGTAGGAACTTTAACAGGTCACTGCCCTCTGAACAAATACTTATTCACCATCGAAGCAACAGACAGCCCTCTCTGCAGAGGGTGCCTCAGCGACGCCGAATCAGCTGCCCACGTAGTCCTGGAATGCGAGGGAGTAACAGCGCAACGAACAGAAATCCTCAACTTGCCGAGGTCACTCCGCGAGGCCTGTGAAGATCCCAGGAAGATTCTGCGCTTCTGGACGGAGTTAGGCTGGCTATGTTAGCGTAACGCATAATGGACCTAGTGAGAATCCAAATGCGGAAACAGGAGTACTTCCACCTATACCTTTACACTAAATTGAAAAATCCATCGTACAGTTTGTGATACTTATAATAAGCTATTATATTTTTGATTACCTCTGTAATAGTTTTATTTTGTATGGTTTTGGCAATATAATATGCAGGGTGGGGCAAATTTTTGGCCCCTTAAGGGTAGCTACCGTTTCTTTTGTAGTTAGAAGGTTTTGTTCTGAGGAACGTTCTGTTTTATTTTGAAGAAAAAATATTGCCATTTTTAGTTTTTTGAAAAAATGTACGGTTCGCCCAAAAAATGACATTTGTCAAAAAAGACGAAGAGAAGATTTTTGTAAGGGCATGAAATTTTGACTTTGAGTTGACATAGGGGATCCGATGAACAATGACGTCACAAAATGCAAGGGCTAACATGGCTGCGTTTTTATCAGCCGAAACTGAGTGTAGTTTTACTTTTTGTTTTTTACCTATGTATTTTTTTGGTGTTATATTTTGTTTTCGTTCATGTATTAACTTAAATAATCGATTAAAAATTAAAAATACCCTATTGTGGCAGTGTGGAGCATGGCCTTTAAACAAACAAAGCATAAAGTTGTGCAAACTTGTACTCAATTACAGGCGACCGCATTCAGCGCCAAACAATCAAAAAGTTAAACTAGATCAATATTGTGGGTAAAATTTAATAAAAGTGGGTATTTAAGCATAGATAATCGAAAATGGCTGTGTCATTGTCTATAATGGTAAAAAAATACTAATTGTAGGTATGGAAAATCCACATTAAATAATTATGTGAATTTTCAGAAAATCCGCGCTCGCCCTGAAGATGTCCCTCGTTAAGGGATGAAACAATGGTGTTCTTCTAACACAAATAAGGTTCGTAGTTAACCCGTTTACATCCGTTATTTTATCTAATTCTAAAATAACAGAATCGACACCATTGTCCTATTTATTTCGGATCTGTATGTGATGACGACTGTACAATTTCCGTCACGTGGTTAGCGGTCTCATTTGCCATAAGAAAATTAAATCAATCCGACGAATGGGACCGCGGTCTTTCCTAGCGGTCCCAATTGACAGAAGCCTCAAAAATACGCAGGCTATTATCCGAGTTAGGCGATGCTACGCCAAATTTCATCTTGATCAGTTCAGTAGTTCTAGAGATAGAGAAAAATAATTTATGTAATAAGTATTGGAAAAAAACGGCTTACCAAATCTTTATCCACCTGGTTGAGTAGATGCGAATGCACTGAGTGTAGCAGTGTGATCGTCTGAGTGTACCCGCTCATAGCTGCCAAATGCAGAGGGTTCCGGCCATTATGGTCTCTGTGCAGCAGAGCCCCTCGGTTCAGAAGCAACTGGACCACTCTAGTGTGGCCCTCGCGAGAGGCAATGTGCAACGGCGTAAGACCTTCTCCGTCGCTCTCGTTGATGATGAACGTGCCTTTGTCTGAGTCGAGGAGTTGGCAGGCAGTGTGGTACCGCCCGTATCTATCATAGACAAAAAAACTAATAAATAACGTTGGATAATTAACACAGCATTATCTAGCCCACGCTAAGCAGAGCTTGTGTTAATGGGCACTGATATCTATCTATATATATATAAATGGATTGCTGTTCGTTAGTCTCGCTAAAACTCGAGAACGGCTGAACGGATTTATCTTATCTTGGTCTTGAAATATTCGTGGAGGTATAAGGTTTAAAAGGTGAGAAAATCAACGCGTGCGAGCCGCGGGGCGCAGCTAGTATTTAATTGCATAGATAGATACTTTTTTTTTTAATTACTTCTTTAGAAAATACATAGAACACCCGAAACAAATACTTGCAGATACGTGAGATACGACCGTACAAGCATTTGTTGGTGATTTTTGCTGTCAGTATGGATGTTAAAGATCACAAGATCACTTTATTTTCATACTTTAACACAGCCAGATAATTTGTGAAAAGCGTTCTCACTAGATCGTTTCGTATTCAACAATTCGACTGTTTTTTTTTGTGTTTGTTACATACCTCAGAACTTTTGACTAGGTGGTCAGATCTTCATGATTCTTTTTCTTTCATGAAAGCTAGTGTTTCCCGTGTGGTACCATTTTAATTTTGTTCGGTTCTGGATCCATGAACATTTTTACATTTTAATTATTATTCAGATACTTATGATATGCTAGTTTACCTGGATCTGATCTGGATCCGTTCTGGCGTGAAAAGCTAACAGACAGACAGACAGAGTTACTTTCGGATTTATAATATTAGTACTTTTGTATGATCGGGCAGAAATTTTGCATACAGGTAGTTGACCTGAACATATAGGCTTACTTTACTTTACTTTTAAAAAATATAAGATTATCTGATGGATAAAAAAGCTTGGGACGGGTTTTGCTCCAACTAGAAAAATAACAACTAACAGGCTAAAGGTTTCTTCGTCGTTTCTTGACTTTAGTCTACGTATCGAAGTGACAGAAATAAAAAAAAACACTTTATTTCCTTGTGTTGTGTAAGTGTACATTTACTGTATTAATGGCAACAAAGAAAATTGGATTTTTTATTTTGACTGTCTGCTACCTATCTATCCATATATTCCTATCATACGAACAAAACCATTCAACGCCAGAAAAGAAAAGTTTGTTCAAATTTTATCAGGGGGGTTATGCTCTATGACCAATTCAACGTCTTACACAGATACGACAAGATATCGGCGGGGAATGGGACAAAAACCAATAAAGTTTTGTCCCATTCCCCGCCGATATCTTGACGTATCTGTGTAAGACGTTGAATTGGTCATAGAGCATAACCCCCCTGGTTGTATTTAGAGTAGAGACACGCGTTTTGAAAACATATCGCATTGGACATTATTTATGCAATCTCGTTTTCATGACTAATTTGCTGTTAGACGAAATAACATATCATTAATTTATTACAAAACCGAATCGTTAAAAACCTAGTACACAAAAGCCTAAATCAACAAGCCCGCATGGATCCCATTTATCTACCCACACATTTTAAACAGCTAATATTTACCCGAAGTTTGCATAATTTTGGTGTTTTTCTAAGTCACCAATATACGAAAAAGGGTTAGAAATTGGTTTATATATAATATATATTTTTTTCATTCATTCAGTTATTTATTTACCAACATAAACTAATTTTACTGGAACTACCTATCAGATAGGTTTAACTAAAAATAATAGCTTAATTTCTAAGTGTAAGTGTAATTATGTACGTACCTACTAAAGTAGGCAGAACTACATTTATAAAATACAATATATTTTTTAAAATAAAATGTTATGAGGTTCTCGATAAAGTAATAAACAGACTATATCGTATCCATTTTGAATGGAGCATAAACGTAAACAAACCGCCCATACTTAACCTAAAATTCACTTCGTAGCGCGTCCTTTTATACGTAATTTACATTACTTGTCGATTTAAGATCCTTCCTTCAATAAAAATCTATTACAATTATATCTGAAACTCGACGCCAAGCAAGTGAGATTTTGTTATTTGTGTCGTACTTTGTTTCTTTGTTCATTCAAAATGGACAAACCATAGGTACATAGCAGTAGGTATGGTACTTTACAAAGGACATAAGAATTTATTTTTAACCGACTACCAACTGAGGAGGGTAATAATAGTACATTGTACAAATAGGCGAGAATGAGCACAACGCGCTAAACTCACGACAAATAAAATTCCATAAGAGAGTTTTCCCTCCCCCATTTCGGTTCGCCTGTAAAGACATACTTTCTACTTTATTGCTTGTAAAACATCGATCAAAAAAACCATGCTATGCGTGTATGTACCATCGTCAAACGTAATTCCTATCGAGTTTGATACTATTTTGCTTTGCGTTAAAAACAAAAGATATCGAGCAAGCCGGGGTAAGCAACTATTCACTTCGCAGAAAAATCACCCTAGTGGTGGTAAGGCGTAATTTTGCTGACTGTGGTGTGTTTTTGCAGCGAAATTTTTGATCGATGTTGTAAAAGGAATACAATTGATGAAATACCGAGTAATCTTCAGATTATAGGTAATATGAGATGGGTAATATACCACCTTAGATTGAACTTTTTTATCTGGAGATAAATCTCCCTAGAGAAACTTGAAACCTTTAACTTATAAGATCTCGCCGTGAGCGACAGAAATTGATAATTTCTTGATGAAAGCTTTTCCTTGTAAAAACTTGAAGAACCTTGTAACATTTACCTACTCGTATCGGAAAGTAACAAAGTTTACATTTCACAAAAATGAATTTACGTTTCCTATAACGGTAAAAGTGTGTCAAGGTGGCTATTATAACTAATCCACGGAAGATCAGCGCTCTGGTTTTTTCTGGCATTATTAATTATTATTATATATTTATTATATTATATTATATATTTATTGTTTAAATAATAAATCTTGTTTTAAAAAACTATAAACCGACTTAAATTTTTATAGTCTTTTCATGAATTTTCATTCTTCTTCTTCTTCTGGATTCCACTGTCAGAACTGTACAAAATAAAAATGGGATCACACGGGAAGCACCACCTTTCATATAAAAAAAGAACCATGAAAATCGGAACACCCAGTGAAAAGATCAGAGGTAGCAAACAAAAAAAAAATACAGTCGTATTGAGAACCTCCTCCTTGTTTTGAAGTCGGTTAAAAAGCAAAATGTAGCCATTGTGTTTTGCACAACACAGAAGGGGTAACACAATCATTTGTACCTATTTACTGACAAAATAAACGTATAGATAAGTCGTACAATAATTTGTCCCGAGGCGGGAAGGCGCAACTTCCTACATCGAGGGCGGACAATCGCTCGCCGCGTCACAGTGGTTGTCTGAAATTAAATTCAAAATGCGACATGGCTCACCTAGCAGCAAAGTGGAGAGGACTTTCATTGTTGTTGTTCTTGAGGTTAATGCAAGCCCCCAGCCGTATTAGATTCTCCAAGGAGCGTATATGGCCGTCGCGGCTCGCATAGTGCAGCGGAGAGCAACCGCTGACGTCTTTCTCGTTCAGTAAAAGAGACAAGCTCTTTTCGCAGCGATTCTGAAAAAACTACAGGATAATTGATACAGCATCATCAATTATTCATCATCATCAGCCCGTAGTACTGCTGAGCATAGGGCTCTTGTTGTTATGCAAAACCAACTCTTATGTCGCTTGCATAAGATTAGCGTTTGCACGAAAACAAATCACAAAACTTCGATTTTGTTTTTATAAGACGGTATTCCTAATAGGGCCCGTGCCCTGAGAGCCGCCAGTCAGTCACTGCGACCTCCACAATATCATCTTGTCCTTTGAGTTGGCCCCACAGCATCATCTAGCCCCAAAGTAACCAGATCTCGTGTAGGTGCTAGATAAATGATACCACACTCATTTTGAAAATGCGAAAGTTTTGATGTTTAGATGTATGGATGTTTGTTATATCTTCACGCCAAAACTACAAAACAGGTCTGGAAAAATTTAGAACATTTTGTTCCGCGGCAGAGATCGAACACGCAACCTCCTGTGTCACAGGATGACGTTGATTATGTCTATGGTGTTCACCCATTACCAAAAGTTCAAGTCAAGAAAATTTATAAAACTTCTCTTTACTCTAAAGCTTTTACAAAAGCGCTCCTCTCCAACTACTTAGTTTTTGTTAATTTTTTTACGGAGGCGGTGATGCGATATCTATATCAATATTGTCAAAAAATCGATTCAAACTTTACAAATTATTTCATTTCATATCAAATTTGACTTCAGCAGAGTTAGGTAAGATGCGGTCCCTCCGGGTGCCGAGCAGCATAATTTGCAAGAACAGCTATAAATCCTATCATATTAGACCCAAAAATAGAAGGTACGACCCAAAATAACAAGACATTATACGTTCACGTTGATACATCATAGAAAACTGTCTAACTCTACAAAAGTTAATAAAAGTTTCGTGTGAGTATGGACATAAGTTTTAACAGATTTTAAACCACAGGCGTATGAAAATTGAACCGAGCTTAGCTTTTAGAGATAATGCTCAAATAAGCAACACCAGACATAATTTTCATAGAGTAATCAACTTACTCTCCAGAGACCAACCTTTGATTAACAAAAGTTTCCATCAAAGAAGCGGTTTTATTAGAACAGATTAACATAATAAACGAGAGGCACTTTTGTAAACTAGATACGGCTTTACTCTCAATATTAGTAGGGTTGTGTTTTGTCTGTGCGTCTCTTCCACTTAAAATATATTATATTGAAGTGACAGACCCGATATAGAAGAGTTTAAAATTAATTTGACTGATCGTAATAACATTGAAGTATTCTTCAATATTTTCCTTTTCGGTTACGAATCTATGTAAATATCATCATCATCATCATCATCAGCCTTTATTAGTCCACTGCTGGACATAGGCCTCCCCCAATGTTGAGACGTTTGAGACTGAGCTTGACGCATCTACTGCCTTCAGTCTTTTGCAGATCGTTATCCCACCTGGCCGGAGGGCGTCCTACACTACTACGTTTTCCGAGACGCGGTCTCCACTCAAGAACTCTTGTACCTCAGCGGTTGTCGGTTCTTCGTGAGATATGGCCGACCTATAGCCACTTCAGCAGCTTGCTAACTCTTTGAACTATGTCGATAACTTTGGTTCTCTGTCGGATGTATTCGTTACGAATCCTATCCTTCAGAGAGACTTCGTGCATAGCTCTGAGTGACTTTGAACTGTTGGACCAGCCCTATCGTGAGTATTCACATCTCAACTCCGCATGTCATGACGGGTAGAAGGCTAGAAGAATAACTTAAGTTTTCAAGCAGTATGGAAGATGAGAATACTCGACGTAGTTTTCCGAACGCTGCCCAGCCTAGCTGGATCCTCATCTTGATGTCCTCCTCAAAATTTACACACATTCTAATCATATTTAAATTTGACGTACAGTATTGGCACGGTTTGACAACTCGCTAATCACTTTCTACCGGGCAGCGCCACCTCCCTCAGAACAGTTGTATGTTACTAACGACCTGCGTTCCCCAGCCCGCATGCCTAGTGTGGGTTATGGGCATTATTCCCCGTGAAACAAAAGCAAATAAAGCGCTTATCAGAAGGAGCCCTGCGACCAGTAGAAGACCAATATATGCTCTTCTACTAACGACCTGCGTTCCCCAGCCCGCATGCCAAGTGTGGGTTATGGGCATTATTCCCCGTGAAACAAAAGCAAATCAAGCGCTTATCAGAAGGAGCCCTGCGACCAGTAGAAGACCAATATATGCTCTTCTACTAACGACCTGCGTTCCCCAGCCCGCATGCCTAGTGTGGGTTATGGGCATTATTCCCCGTGAAACAAAAGCAAATAAAGCGCTTATCAGAAGGAGCCCTGCGACCAGTAGAAGACCAATATATGCTCTTCTACTAACGACCTGCGTTCCCCAGCCCGCATGCCTAGTGTGGGTTATGGGCATTATTCCCCGTGAAACAAAAGCAAATCAAGCGCTTATCAGAAGGAGCCCTGCGACCGGTTGCGGGCGGTTATGGACACAGTATAGTGGCAATTATTGACACAAAAACATGAAGCTTTGTTTTCAAAACCTAATTCGAACTTACCTGGCAACTAGCAGCGAACTCTTGAAGGCGCCCTCCGTTGATCACAACGAGATGCAAAACGTTTCTTTTGTTGATGTCCTTCTGAAGAATGTCAGCGCCATGAAAAATCTGCCAGGAAATATATATGTATAAAAATAAATAAATAATGCTGGACAATAAACACAGCGTTATCCCCAATCTAAGCATAGCTTATGTTATGGGTATAAGATAACTGGTATACATAATACAATACACTATGTAGAGATATTTTTTACTATACATAGAAAACATCCAGAACGCCCTGAACAAATGTCTGCAGATCGTACACACATTTGTCCCGAGGCAGGAATCGAACCCTCCTGCGTTGCAGGTAGACCTTTGCCCACCGCGCCACAGAGGTCGTCAGTATGCATAACATCGGTCTGTAGATAACCTGGATTTTGGTTTAGTCAGGTTTTGAGTGGTAAAAGTTTTACACCACCTACCGGCTAGAACTTTCACAAAGGAATGGAACTCGCTCCCTGCCTCTGTTTTTCCAACCAATTACAACCTGGGTCTCTTCAAGACAAGGGTGAAAAGGTATATTCTAGACCTTCGTGATACACCGTCGGCCGCATCTTCGCTTTCTATCGCAAGTGAGATTGCGGTCAAACAAAGGTCTATTACACATAAAAAAAACAACTTATCTGAGTTTAGTCTCACTCAATTTGCATAGTGTAGAGAGCGATATTGTCTACGATTTGTATATAGAACGATAGCAGTAAGATATCTGACGAACACGTACAATCTGAAATAAACTTATTAAGTTGCTGCTAAAATGTTAAATAGATTTTTCCAGGTCCAAAAAGATCAATGTAAACAGGGCATGACTTACCAAAGCGTCAACAGTTCGCCACGCAGACCGTGCCGCGGCTAGCAGTAGTGGCGATCTGCGCTCCTTATCCAGGGGGTTTATATCCGACCCTTGCACGATCAGGTACTTTACTATATCAGGATGGTCGAACATGGCCGCACAGTGGAGCGGCGTCATCTTCTGAACATCGCAGGATGTGAGGCAAGCGTTCTTCTCTTCAGGCTGCATTCTGAACATCAACTTTACGATTTCCAAAGCCCCCTGTTGATAAGTTGATAACAATAGAAAATTTTGGTTTAACATTGTGAATGACAGAAATAGTTTGAATTAATTCTTCTTTCAACACACCAAGATTACCCTGACCTTTCTAAAATTTGAAAATCTTTTAGTTTTAATCTTTAGCTCCCAAAATAAATGATTTGTCAGCTCCTTACCTGCTATTACCTCATTTAAATTTAAATTTCACTATTATGACACTAATATCATAAATGCGAAAGTTTTATATTATTGTTAGTCTCTAATAAATAAATAAACACGAAAGTTATAATTTATAACTATATACCAGAACGGAGTTGGATAAAATTTTGTTCCAGGATAGCTTACAAATACCCACCGGATGAACATCCGGCGTTTAATCCCGGAAAAGTGTACTGTTCCTGTGCGATTAATAAACTTATAGGAAAAGTGTACTGTTCCCGTGGGATGAATAAACTTATTCCCTACAGGGAATAAGTTTGTTCACACCGAGAAACGCAGCTCGTACTAAATAAGGGACTCACTTGCGCACAAGCCAGATGCACTGGCGTGGACAAATCGTGCTGCTGCGTTGATATCTTAGCCCCAGATCGGAGGCACAGGTCGACAGCCCGTATGTCCCCCCCATGCACCGCCGAATGCAAAGGCACATTGCCTTCATTGTCGTAGAGAGAGATCATACTCTCGCGGGTACAGCCGCGGGATTCCCCCCACTTGAGGAACACCTCCATGGTCCGTGATGAAGCGTTCTTCGCGGCTTCGTGGATTGGATAATAGCCGTTGTTGCAAGGGCGTTTCCACTCCGCTTCAAGGTCGGTTATCTAAAAAAATATTCCCCAAAGTAACTTAACCTTTCGTAGTTTGACAAATTCACTAGGTGTGTAAGCGGGTTAACAGCGGCAACTGCGGTTTTTCGATTCATACCGCATCCCTGCATGATCATCGAAGGGATGCGGTACGCGCGCGTCTAGAACCGCACTCGTCCTGAAGATGTCCCTTGTTAAGGGATGAAACGTTGGTGATTTTCCAACACAAACAAGGTTCATAGTTAACCCGTACACATTCATAATGAGTAACTTAGAAAGTATTTTGTTCTCTTTAGAATCCTGTTTACTGCTTCAAAATATATGTCCAAGAGTCCTGTAAGTCTATATGAGTTGACTTTGAATTTTCGAATTGCCCGAGTCTATCCACGAACCTAGAGGCAAGGAGTCATTTTATTTTCCAATTTGAATTAACAGATAGAGTATTACTCTACCCTACTCGCTGGTATTTTACCCGTTGAGTTAGATTGGTGAAAAAATTTTACGTGATAGGTTCACTTGACGAGATGTTATGTAATTTTCCATCGAGACAACTAGTGACTACCTACGCAGTTGAGTAGCTGGAAATAAAATTCTAGCCAGGTAACTGGTGTACCACGTACACAATCAGTTTTCTAGTTTAGTTGTCTGTCTGAATACACTCTATGGGTGACCGACTAAGACGTAGGTAGGCAAACTTATTTATACAACTTACAAGAATTTTGGCGCAAAGGTCGTGGTCAAATATCGCAGGTATGTGGAGAGCAGTGCGTCCGTGTTTTCCGCTGAGATCCAGATCCACGATAATTCTGGCCAGGTAACTGTTGTTCCCGCGGAAAATTTCTTCCACGTAGACAACCAGTTCTCTAGTTTGGTCGTCTGGGCGGAATCAACTCTATGGGTGGCTGACTAAGACGTAGTATCCACACTTATTTATACAACTTACAAGAATTTTGGCGCAAAGGTCGTGGTCAAATATCGCAGCTATGTGGAGAGCAGTGCGTCCGTGTTCCCCGCCTAGATCCACATTAAACTGACTCTTGTATTTAGCAAACACTTTAAGAACTTCAACCTGAAATAGTTATGAAAGATTTATAACTAGCATAGCAATCTACACTGGCTTTGCACGGCCAGCAGATCTTTTAAAACGGTTTGTGAAATTTCTGTTTATTTCATATTTTTTAAAATAATATAAAAAGCCGAAAAATACTCATTCAGCGTTTTAATTTTTCCGACATTTTTAACAGTCTTCGATATATTTCAGTTAAACAAAATCTTAGTACAATCATGAATCACTCCATCCTTAAATGTAAGTAAACCGTACAAAAATCATTCCGTTAGTTATTGAGTTTATAGCTGTTTCGATACAAAAAGTATGAAAATCATCGTCTGATCATGTTTTTTAGCCGTATGTACTATCTAGGTTTTTGCCACAACATTTTGAACGAACATACGAAAACAGTGAAAAAGCCACTGTGTCGGGGTTGTGTTTTTTTATGGTTTTCCATTAAAGTGTACCAATCCATGTGTTTAAGGCGTTGAAGCGAATCTACTTGTTTTAGCCGATGGAACATAAAAGCACGCGTTCTGTGTTTTTGTGTAAGAAGTTTTGTGAAGCTTTTGAAGGATTAATGATTACCTTATTTAGCTCGACTGCTAGATGAATGGGCGCTTGCTTTCTATTATTTAACATACTAGTGTCAACGCGTCTGGAACAAGAATACAGAAGAACAATTGCACACTTCAGTTAAAAATCGAACGCCATAACTATAAAACTAGGCATTCAGATCGGTCAGTATGGAAAAGTCTGAAACTATAAGACATACGAAGATCTCTTCTTAGGAACCATCTCATAACATAAAATAAGATCAATGACCTCGATACCTTACCTATGTGATAATAACCACCTTAGCTTTCTAATTTAAATTACTTGACCTTGTGTGTGAAATAATTATCTAATATCTACATAATCCTATCTAATTTTATTCTGCCATTTTAAATGTAGGTATACATTCTTTTGCAGTGCCCTACAGGGTACATGTACCTAAGCATACTTTAACACCTAAGCTCTATACCATGTACATGTAAGCAAAATAAATAAATAAATAAAAATAAATCATCGATTTGAAAAACGGCATTCATACATTAAAAAAATACTATTACTCAGCTCGGAAACCGAACAGGGACATTTGAAAAATAGAACTAACACTATTTATATTTAGATATCGATTGTATAGGTAGGTGTTACGCAGTAAATGTTACTGTAAAACATTTCTAAAATGAATAAAATGCATACATACAATATATGTATAATTTATATCATTCAAACTGCACCCTGAAACAAAGGGGTTTGAAGCTCTCTGTCAGCACTGTTTTTTTTTGCAAAATTGTTGCGCACAACCGGTACCTAGTCATGTTTGGATCTGTGATTTGGATAGAGGACACTTATAAATATAAGAAATCTTTAAAAACAGAGAAGTCAAAAACTTTATATCTTAAATAATAAACATTACAAAATAAGCTCTTAGACAACTTTAAGGGGTTTAAAGATTTTGACCAACAAAAAAAAGCAATAGGTAATTTTATTTTCATTCGTGAATATGATAGAAACCTGGTGCTTTAGGACATTATGTAAGGACAAGAAACAAGAGCTTATTTTACGAAATAAGAGAATGAAGTTATTGACTTCTTCTGAAAATTGACTATATCATATAAGATTTAAAAACACACATTGTATGGATAGATACACGCCACAACTACAAAATGGATTGAGCTGAAATCCTGCATACCGGTACGTAACTCTAATCTTAGAATCAAACATAAACTTTTTATTCCTTAAATCAGTTTCGAAAGCGAAGCCGCTAGACTCGGAAATACATACATAAATAAATATAACTGGTAAAAGACATAGAACTTACCTTTCCAGCAAAATCTCGATAGCTTCGAGGGCATCGTTTTCCACTCCTACATGAAGAGGGGTGTTAAGAGAAGAGTCTTGGGCGTTTAAATCTGAAAAAAAACCGGCATTTGAAGCTTAAGTAAATCCACCAACTTAAGTTCCGTTAATTGATAAGTACAGCTATTATTTGTTTTATACATATAAGTTTAAAGTAAAATCAAATTGTCCTAATTGTGTGTGTTTTGTTTACCTGTTTTGTGTACAAACGTACACAAAACACAATATGTGTTTACGAAAGTTTAAAATTCTTGAAATATAACGAAACAGTAAAGAAACTTTCTTTGCACTGTTTGAGTTATCGTCATTAGATCAAAAAACTAATCACACTTTTTATCCCATAAATCTATTCCCGTGAGATGAAAATCTCCTTTAAACGTTTCCATTGGAACAACGCGTGCGAAGACGCGGGGCGCAGCTAGTCAAAAATAAAATTTATAAATTTATGCGTGTGTGTATATGCGACTAACCCTAGAATACTCAAACGCAACTCTGATTTAAACTCGTCTCAATTTGCGATTTAGAGTTAGAGTTATGTATATTCGGGGTATTGTTCCAAATTATGAGGGCTATCTCAGTCATCGATCGATGCTAAGTAACCTATGTCACAGAAAAGCTTCATTCAATCATCGATCGATGACTGAGTAAGCTTTAATGCTACACTACGGGCCTAAGGGCAATAGAGCATTAGAAGCCATGATCACCGCAATTGATGATGTCGACAAACACCGCGATCTTTGTGGCTCCGATGTATTTCGCTGCGGCCTGACCGCTATCGTTCCTATTTAAGCTACAATCGACATCCCTATTGAAGAAACTTACTTGGAATATATTCATTAATTACAGTAACTGTCATTGAAAATTATGATTTATGATAAATAGGTACCGAGTAGATGTAAGTAGTACTTTGTAGATTCTTTACATAAATGTCATGGGAATTGAGGGCGCTCGTGTGCCAATTGACAACTTTTGTTGCGTTGACAAAACTGCTTTGATACTGCAGTACGACTGTGTTAATTTACCGTAACGCCACGACTTTTCTCTTTTTGAACAGACTCCAATTTTAATTATTCTGCAGTTTTGAGTTATTTTAGCAACTTTTGTTCTGTTTTGTAGTTTGTGCAGTGTTTTTTTGTTGTTGTTGTTCGAATGAATGCTTTTCTTTATTGTAAATAATTCTAATATAATGTAATTACATATAAGTTTATTGCGCACACAGCTTGAGATGCTGTCATGGCAAAACTGGACGGAAATTGGCGAAATTGCGTCAACATACAACAAGAAGTTGAAGTTGATTTGTTTTTTTGACAAATAAGCACTACTGAAAAAGATAAATGATCGATGATGTAGATTGTAGACATTATTAAAATGGGGTCCGACTGATATCATCAAACCTTACCGTACAACGTTGCCCATAATTTTATAATTTTCTTATATCTTTTTGATTGTCGTTTTATCGATGAATTCACTTCCTTTATCTCTCTTTATTACCGAATAACGTTGCTTTTATTTTACTCATATTACGGACATTGGCAAAATTATTTCAACTCAGACGTAGACGCCATTAAAAGTAGAAAAGAAAGAAAGATGTAGATTGTAAATCACGAAGCTCTGATTTTTTGAGACGTTGGCAATACTTTACGTGAGACGTTATCCATAGGTGCGTTTTCGTAAGACTGGCAATAACTCTAAAGAAGCCTTACCTCCTGAGAAGGTGTAGATCAGCGATAGTATGTTGATGTTGTTCCTCGCGGCGGCTTGGTGCGCCGCGGTGCGCCCGCGTCCGTCCCTTACCGTCAAACGAGATGGCTCGTTCACGTACAGCCTTCGGAAATCCTCCGTGTTTCCACTCTCTGCAGCCTTCAATATAAGAAAACCTAAAATTACCACTCGGTATACATAATTGGCTTATTTCAATAAAACCCTTAGATAATCCCCTACAGAGGTGATGGATTTGTGCGTCTGCTGGTCCTATGATAGAAGGGAGAAGACGGGATAAGGTCGTGCAATGCTTGCGCACAATCACCAAAGTGGTACTTGTAGAACACTGACAGTCTGGCAACGCGCCGCCTGTGATCGAGGCTTTGTAGGCTAGGCTCTGTAAGCGAGACATCATCAATTTCTGGCGTTTTTGTCTATTAATCTGCCTGCCCTGCCGGCTCAGAGAGAGGACGCCCAGGGGATTTTTGGGTAAGAATTCCAGAAATTTACCTAAAGTAAATCACGAAGGTGCATTAGGTGCACAACGCTGTGGATGAACAAAGCACAGCTTTCAATAGAGCACCCAGTAGACTTAATCAAATAATAGCAATAAATTAGAAATGATTTACAATTGAAGCGATTGAGCTAACTGCCAGCTGTTGCAAATATTCCACAGGTGGCTGGACTGGTCCAAATGTATACCAGTTAGAAGCTCTCAGACGCTGGCTGCATTGCTGATGCGCTGCGCGAAATACACGCCAGCTCTCGAGTCACGCGTCGCTTCGACCAGACAATCTTTTGAAAACCCAAAGAGCCTTGGTTCTCGATTTTAAGGGGAGCAAATGTGTAGGCTCTATTGAGACCTGCATATTTGCACATCTTGAGATCCACGGCCAAATCTGTCGTCGCACCCGATACTATTATTTACATAATATAGTTTATAAAGACGCATGGGACACCTGATTTTTTCAGATGTTATCAAGCTGCCATAGTGTGCTGAGGGAATGAACTTGTTTGATAAGCAGAAAATTCCTATTATAATATACACAATCCACCTCATGGGAAAATAGACAATATTAGTTCGAGAGCACCGCAATAATTGCAGTTTATCCATACCGATTTATGCGGATCTAAAGAACAAAAGCCACTAGCAGGATTTGTTATTACCTTCATACCTTTACAAGAAGAGTTGTTATTCTGACGACCAACGCCAACGTAAGTTCTAGAAAATCAATAAAAAATACGCCGGACGAAGTCTCTCGTTGATAGACTGTTATAGTGCCATTTTAGAAACCCGTCCCAAACAGAGTTGTTTCAAACACACGCTCGTATTTAAAAATCCTGGTAAGTCATCGATCTATGCTTGACTATATAAAATCCCGTCTATTTCGTAATTAATGTTGTATCTATCCAAAAACATTACAAAGCATAGATCTATGACTGAGTAAGCTTTTATGATCCCGTGATATTGGTGTTTGAGTGTATATTTGTGTATAGTATATAGCTCCTATAGATAAACTAATTTGAATTTATCGCAAGAAATAGAATTTGAAAATTAATAATGAAATTAGTGTTGCGAATCACAAAAACCAGGATTTTACAAAAATGAAACTGTCAACTACAGCTTGCACATCCAAATCCAACTTAAATCTTACAAAGACAAACAACAAAACGTTATTTTTAATTAACTCATCCATTAGTAAACTATTGTTGTGATGAAATGAAACCATCTTGTCCAAACACATAAATCCTAGACGTTGCCCGCATTTGAACTCAACTGATGTTGTAAGACGTAGATTACAACAATCAGCTTTGAAAGCACTTTTGAAACTACTCTACCAGAATGCAATTCCAGGATCTTATACCAAAGTATTTTATTCTGGAATAAGTTTCTGCAGTCAAAGTCAAAGTAAGCTGCTAGTGCTCGGAAAAATAAAACAAAAGTGAATAGTGAACCATAAGTGCGTCTTGGTAGGCCTATATCTCCTTGAGAACGTAGTTACTCTTATTAAGTACCTTGTAGTTGCCATTATCTTGAGATGAATCTTAGGCCCGAAGCATGCTCAGTCATCGAACTATGCTTGAGTGATGCTTATGTATAGTTTTGAGTAAAGACTAATTTTAAAACAATGCTTGGGAACTAGTGTCAAAATCTACACCCACTCATGTAACCCTCAAGTAACGATGCGTTCTTACCTCGTTATTATTGAACGGTTACTAAGCATTACTTGAGTAACTCATTTGCTCATTGCCTATTTTAGAACGATTTCAAACTTTCATATCTCTCTGCCTAGTGGTTCTTCTTTAAACTCATCTTAATTCAAGTGTGGTCTGGACCACTCTTGAGATTACTCAAGCGTGGTACACATAATACCAAAAAAGAGCTTTGGTGCGTTTTCGCTGCAGATTTCTACGCACCAAAGCTCTTTTTCTAAAAAGGTGCCATAAATTTTTGAAATCGTTGCGTTTCGTTTCTGAAAAACCACCAAATCAACAAAAATACATTGTGTATTTCAATAAAAAAGTACTTTGTGGTACCTTTACAAGGTACCCTCACAAAAACCAAAAAGATGACGCGAGAAAGCAGTTATACCATTTGATTGTCAGTCAAAATACCATACAGCAAGTAAGCGAGTAGAATAACTTATTATGTAGTAGCATGTCGTGTTATCCAAAACTGAAATCCCTTCGGACCATTCAGTTGAATCCCCCGAAACTTGAATTCAATCTGCCTAAAGCTTTATTACCCACAAAAAGACATCAATTTACTTACAGAAAGTTTCACTCTTTTCATTTGTTAGATGTCGGGTGGCAAATTAGATACTAGAATGGAAAGTATCTACACACATTTCGTCCAATCTAATTGAACTAGAACACGTATGACACTCGTTACTTAGACCAGACAATATAGACGTTATCAAACAAATTGCAGTTTCGAATTTATTTCTGCGACAATTATTTACTTTAGAAAGCTAAAAAGATTGTAGGTACCTAGCTCACAAAAAAATATATCACCTCCTTAACCAAACATACAGTAACATGACTGAACGTGATATAGGAAGAATCAAGCAATTGCATCTGTAGTTGTTTTACATTCAAATTACAGAAGTAAGTTACACAATAAGGGTTATTCCCAACGTCTCACTTGAGTCATTTCTATTGCCAACGTCTTACATGAGACGTTGCATATTCCATATCATTGCAAGTCGGAAGCATGACATCATCATCAACTGGCTGCATTGCCGTTCTGTATGGCAATGCTTATGCGCTGCGCCAGATACTCACCAGCTCAGTAGCTTCTGAGAGACGTTCAGATTTATTTATTTTTTAATTTGAAAAGCCTCTGTCCTATTTAATTGCCAAGACCTATAAAATAACGCATAAAGAGAACTCAGCAGCGATCATCGCACATGACGTCAACACATATCACATCTACACTGATGGGGCCAAGAACAAAACAGGAGCTGGCTGCGGCTACTGCTGTCCCGAAACTGGACTCTCAAGAGCCCAACCACTAAACTCTGCCACAACAGCCTTTCAGGCGAAAACACTGGGACTTAAACTAGCGGCAAATGATATGCTTCTGGAAACAACCAACAGAGATATAAACAGACAGATGCAGCTGGTCTTTAAAACAGACAGCGCTGCACTAATATACGCACTCAAATAGACAAAGACGAGATCAAAAGCAATTGTAGAATGCCATAACGCACTACAAGATCTTGCTCAACACAGCAAAGTCTGCCTAGAATGGACAGAGAGTCGATCCTGCCCAGGCAACATAAATGCAGACAGACTAGCAAAGGAAGGAGCAAGACTAACTCCAACCCATCAAGATGTAAGTCTTTCGAACCCGCCCACAGCAGAAGTCAAAAAACAGACTAAAACTTAACTCTGAAAAAGAACACCAAAAACTATAGGAGCGTCGGAGAGACTGCAAGCATGCTAAATCATTATTCTCCTCTAAAGACAGGAAACATGATGCTCAAAATGAGCCGAGAGGACCTAAGAACGATGGTGGGCATCATCACAGGCCAGTGTGAATTGAACCATCATCTTATTAAGACTGGAGCCACAGACAGCAGTTTATGTCGTGGCTGCTTCCAAGAAGAAGAGACTGTGGAATACGTTGTCTTACACTGCACGGCAACAGAGGAGGCGAGACATAAAACGGGGCTGAAGTGTCTCATTGAGGCTCATTGATCTACTCCTTCCACACCCACAGAAAAGTTGAAACGAAGTTGTCAGTCACCAAAAGTCCTGCTCCGATACTTTAAGGAGCTGGGCTGGTTAGGGCCTACTTAGGCATGGGGATAATGCACAATACACTCCTATGCGAGATGTCCGTGCAGATCTTAGTCCCCCTACTCAGAATTAGAATTAGAATTACAAGCCTCGGTCCGTGAAGTACCGAGGTTCTTCACGAGGCTCGACACCAATGGGAGCATGTGATTATAACTAAATAAGCAAGCAATGTTGTTGAATAATGAGAAAACCTGATGCTGCTGTCTTTTAAGTCCTGTTTCTAATACATAGGTATCAGAATCCCAAGGTAGCTATGGTAATTATCTGATGATAGCTATCATTTTGTAAACAAACCGCCCATCTTGAGCTCAACAGTCTATATTGGTCCACTGCTGGACGCAGGTTTACCCCTGATAAGTATCAAATTGGTTTTTATTTTGACACTGGTGCTGTATATTTTTTTTATATAATTACTTAAATTCAATTGATATTGCTAACAATTATAGCTGAAACACGACCCCCAAGCAAATGGTTTTTAGATCTGTTTTTGTTTTGGCTTGTTTACAAACATTTTACATTAAATTTTCTTTTGACCATAATGTGGTTATTGCTAATCACGTAGAATTTGAAGGCAACTTTAGCAACCCTCAAATCTCAATTATTGAATTCTTCACTCACATTGATAGGTATAATCTATTTCTTGATAGAAAATGTATGAAGTAATTAATTTTGAGCCGGTATGTCTAAGAACCTTTTGCAAAACACTCAAGCTTCTCCCTATACGCACATGCTTATTTATAAATTTGATAGAATAAATTAAATTTATTTTCCGTCATAACAAAGGAAAGAGCTATCAAAGATAAAGATAAAGATAAAGATAAAGATAAAGATAAAGATATTTATTTGCAAAAACATGTGTACAAAAAGGTGACATAATATAGTGATATAGAAACAACATGCTTGACCGTTTGCGGTATGCAAATTATTAAAAGATGACAGCATGCAGCGTCACGAACTATCTACAATTTACAATTTATCATTAAAAAAATCGTCTAGGCTATAATAACATTTAGAAATTAACATAATTTTTAATTGTCTTTTAAATGTTTCTTCATTCAGGTTTCTGTACAGTTTAGGTAGTTTGTTAAATATCTTAGCAGCGAGACTAACAACACTTTTTTGCATTAATGCTGTTTTAGCAGGATGTGTTTGTAATCTAGTGTTATCCCGCCTGTTTCGACTTACAACGTCAGATAACCGGGGAAACAGATGGGGATTATTTTTTACAAAAACAGCGATTTCCATTATGTAGAGGGACGGAAGTGTTAGAATTTTGTGTTTCAAGAATAGTGGTTTACAGCTATCAGTAATTTTTATTTTAAACATAGCTCTCATACAACGTTTTTCATCAACTATTTGAATATTTAATGAACGTTTTATGAGACACTTAAAAGAAAAATGAAGCTAACATCAAGCCTTGTACTTTATAACAAAGTACGAAATTCTCAATTTGCGAACTAATCTAATGATTTTCTGTATGCATTAGATTTTAACTCGACTGGGTTATACCTACTAAGTCTTATTTGATTGTATCATAGAAATATCAAAGCAATTAAGTATATGACTATTTATTTATAACATTAAATTAATAATAATACTTTACCTTTGTTAAAAGGAGATAATTGTGTTTATGATTGTTCTTTTTTTCTTTACTTCTCCGCAAACAAGCAATCTTTTAGCTTCTTACATGCGAGGACATATGAATCGTTATAACTGTTAAAGTTAGTATGTAAGTTTATTCTTAAAGTATGTAAAACTGGTTGTTCTCCGAATTAAGCAAAAATAAAATAATGGATTGATAAAATCGGTGAGTTTCCCAAGCCAATAAGAAAAAAAACTTAATTAATTGTCGTGCAATCATGCGTCGGCCGATCTATTGTTACATTGACAACAAGCGGGCTTGTCTCCGTTACGGATTCCTTTGGACGACGCTCAATTGCAAACAGCGACATAAAAGAAAAGCATATTTTCTGATGAGGGGAGGGTCCTCGTAACTAGATGTAAAATTAATTTTATACTCCGTCAAGCTAGCAGGATCTAAGAACTTGCAATTGTGAAGGTCTATCAAATTTTTGTAAAAATAACTTACAGAACTCTATTCCCAGGTATGTATCATAGTTTCTACAATATTCTTACTCATCATAGACTTACTTCCAACAATTCATCAATAGAAGGTTCGTTTTCGTTGGCCACACGCCACATTTTAGAGATATGTCGGGGTAATTTTGTGACATTATTCTTAAAAGTTTGTAATGGTTTCAAGAGAGTTTCAATGTTAACTGTTGCCATACTTTATTTTAACTTTTACCGGTACTAAAACAAGCTACGTCGACTCATCAGGAGAGCTTAGAAAGCTTACGCGCGCGTAAAATTTTGAGCTTCGTCCGGCGTTAGCGGCGCCAGAGCTACAAGTGAGAGCGAGACTGAGGCAGAATGTCTAGAAAGAAAGTTTTTCATCTTGCTTATTGGATTATTTTTTCGGGATACCATGCCAAAGAAACCCTTTATCGGTTGCCTTTATTTGTTTGTTACATTCATTATTATGTATTCGTTTTCAAGTTTGTCTGTAATTTTGCAAAATTTGATCCTAATCCGTAAAAACCTCATATCCGAGAGAAACAACGAAAATTGTTTGAAAATGTTCAATAATAACTTATTTATTTTGTTCTCAAGTTTTACATCCAAGAGATACCATATTTGAGCCGTTTCGGATGGAAACCCTAAATTCGAGGGTCCTACCTAGGGCACACGCAATCTAAGTATAAAAATCTTACAAAACTTTTATAGAGTTCAGTGATCAGCATGAGGCTTGTATTTCGGTCAACGAATAATCAACGTGGCAATGTTGCGAGCACTGGGCGCTCCACCTTTCTAGTGATGGCTTAAATAATTAGGAAATAGATGTGTAATGTAAATACGAAATGTGCCTAATTGTTTTATTCTGTTTATTTCTTTGTCTTAGCCTTTATTTTTGAACTCTATAAGATAAATTAAGCTAGTGACTCACATTCAGTTGCGACGGGGTCACTGGTATAATGGGCTCCGTGTTGGCTCTCCGGAATAACCACATTTCTAACAGACCCTCAGCTCAGCGACAATTCACGTCCTATCATAGTGACCGTATCGTAATGATATACCCGTTATGATATCGAAGCTTCCCTTATCAGTGGTAATCCGTACATGATATACCCATTACCTTTTGTTTATCAAGTTCTGTTTTTATCTGGAATTTATCCAGCATAAAGCTTTTACGTTAAGATTAAATAGAAAGAAAGGAAATGATATGCATTTTATAGGGAAAAAACAAAAGCGCATCATTACGCATTTGATAATACGACGTAACCTATAAATTTCTTATCAAAGAAAGTTACAAATGAGAATCACAGATTCGCCCAATTGTGAAACATGTGGCGTCGTCCTAGGAGATGTGCAGAATCTTCTAGCGGAGTGTGAGCGGAGCGAGTCTATGAGACCAGAGTTAAGTGACCTGTATAATGTCAACCTATCGGATACTGGTGTTATCCAAATAATTTTAGCCGCTCCACTGAGTGAGGCGGCAATTTAATTATTTGGGTTGGTTTTAGACATAATTTAGTTTAAGTCGGTTTAAGTAGTTAGTTTGTTACGTTAGAGACGGGGCCTAAGGTCCTGAGGGTACCTTACGGGACTGACATAGTCAGCAATGACTCAATGTCCATAATAAATAAAAAAAAAATAAGAATAGAAAACTAGAATATGTTCAACTGATTAGCTCAACTGATTCATATCAATACCAATTGGAAGCTTCCCTAAGACCGTCGCTGCGTATGGCAATGCTGATGTGCTGCGCCAGATACTCACGGCTCTCGAGTCATGCGTCGCCTACCAGAGAGCCTCGGTACCCTCAGGACCTTAGACCCCGTCTCTAATTGGAGCAAATACATAGGATAAGGTCTCTTGCCCATGGGTCAAGAACCTTTGTTATTGCTGCCACATGATGTGGGCAAAGGGTAGAAAAGGACCCCCAGTTAATTACGGCTGTAAGCGGGTTAACTACGAACCTTATTTGTGTTGAAATAAAACCTTCATTTCTTTAGGCTTAAGGCTTAGACTTACGACTTGAGACTAGTCCAATTTTATACTTTATTTAATATCAAATAAGGAATATAATAATGGTTATTCATTTCTCCACACTCTAACTTTTTGTACACTAGTGGATGAAGTATTCCCCTAGTAGGTTACCCAAATCTGTGACTAATTCAATGCATACCTACAATGTACGTAATCTAAGCTAAGCCCTAGATTAAGTGCCCATTTCGAGATGTCAACCACATGATAACTTATCACTATCTATCATATACATTCAAGTACCGCTAAGTGATGAATGCGTCAGTTGAATCAAAACCACAGGCATTACATTTCGTACTAATTAAGTATATTGGACGACATGGAAATTGGAGTTACGGGCGAAGGACGGGTTTCGTAGTCAAACTAGGGCTAGATTTCAGTAGTTACGGGATTCTCATGGTTAAAAACTCTAATTTAATACAAATGTAACACGTTTTCTTTGGTTCCTATATTGGAAAAAACGATTGCGAAGAAAAATTAAGATAAAAAGAATTCTCGGAAACAGTGAAAACTAGCATAAGTTTTCACTGTTTCCGAGAAGATTTTTGTTTTGATTTGTAGTTTATTACTAATTATTTCATCATCATCATCGTCATCACACTATATTAGTCCACTGCTGGACATAGTCATCTTCTAATGAGCGCCATAGCTTCGCAAATCGTCATCCCACCTGGGCGGAGGATGCCCTACCCAACGTCTGCCGAGGTGGTCTCCACTCAAGAATTCGTTTACCCCATCGGTTGGTTTGGTTCTGCGCGAGATATGACCGGCCCACTGCCACTTCAGCTATGAGACTTCGAAATGGCTAAAAAAATATATACGTATTCTCTATTGACGTAGAAACATATCTGCATATTTATTTTTGCATTTTGGGAGGTTTTTACTGTAGAATTTAACCATTCAAAAACTGATATTTTAAATCTCATTCGCAAAATTTCAAAACGCTACGCCATTGACTAGAGCGGACGTGACATCGCTGTTCACATTTCTTCTTTTTTTATTCTGCTTGCTGCACCATGATTTGGCACTAGCCCACTTCACATTTCATATTGTCGGTTATTTTCAGCTTTTTCGAAAAACCTTTTTTATGAGATGATCACTACCGAGGTCGTCACAAAAGGTTTTAATCGAGTGTGAACGACGACGTCAAATAAACATGGCGCCAATATGGCAGCGTTATTATAATGCGAAATTCAGTGAGCGTCTTATCATTTCTCGGTTAAATAATAACCTAAAGAATCGTTTAAAACAATAAAAAAAATCGATGCATAAACACTATTCTTTGAGCTATATCGTTAACTTTGGTTCTCTGTCGGATGTATTCGTTACGAATCCTTCTTTCAGAGAGACTCCGAGCATTGCTCTTTCCATAGCTCGCTGAGCGATTTTGAGCTGATGGACCAACCCTATCGTGTTCTAATTATTTGGTTCCTTCATAAAGCTTCTTCATAAGTCATACTCGTAAGTAGTTTCCTTAATTAAGCAAAACCATAAACAAAACCTATATAAGATTTAAGAACCAAATAATCAGTGATATACAGTGATATGATATACTTACAACTCAAAACAAAAAAAATCAACCAAACTAGGTGCAAAGTCAAAAAACTTTGCGAATGCTCGACACTGTGTTTGACATAATGTCGAAATGCTCACTGCGTGTGAATAACATATCTTTGTACCTTGCGTAAGGAAATAAGCAAATAAAATTCAACAAACAAATTTTCCCTTGGCCTGCGCACTGCTCATATCCCGCTATATCATGTCACACGTGCTTCTACCTTTGCTCGATAATAAGAAACACCAAAAAGCTCGTTGGTTTTTAAAATCAGGTTGTTACATCGAGCGCCATGTTCAAAGCGTGGTTCAATAAAACTAAAAACGGCAAATGCTTGATGCTCTGTTACAAGTAAATGCTCTCACATAAATAGATCATCTACCAGTAATCCTGAGTACGCAGGAAGTGAGTGCTGAATAAACATTATGTATATACATAAAAAATAGATAATAGGATATATGCATGTGACTTCAAAAAAGCTAATATTTTTTTTACGTATTCTCTATTGATATAGAAATATATCTGTATATTTATTTTTGTATTTAATGATGTTGTTGTTGTGAAATTTAATCATTGATAAGTAGATATTTTAAGTCTCAATAGCAAAATATCTACACGCAACGCTATTGGGACGTGAAGTGTGACGTCATACTTGAACATTTTTGTATGGGCATGAAGTTTTGACTTACAGTTTACATATGGAACTCGATGATCCGTGACGTCATAAAATGCAATGGCTAACATGGCAGCGTTTTTATCACCCGAAACTGAGTGTAGTTTTACTTTTAGTTTTTTACCCCAATAATTAAATATTTTTTGGGTGTTATATTATTTTTCGTATCTGTATTAACCTAAATAATCGATTTAAAAAATAAAAAAAAATCCATGCATATACCCTATTAGGCAGAGAAAGGATATTGTAAAATATCATACTTGTAGCATGAAATACTTTTGGCCGATTGTAAATGGTCGATTCGGATTCCGAACGAGAATCACTTGCCAAGATTAATATAGGTTCTCGACCGATTAGGGTCCGTCGACAGATTAATTGATGAATCTGTAATCTAGGACATAGAGGTCTTATAAAAAGTTACGTTAAATTTAATATAAGAAACTAATTTTTTCGGTACCTATGTATATTAAGTATCCAATTATCTAAGTTAAGCTATGTTCTAAAAAATATTTATTTTTATTTATTAATTACCAACTTGAACTAATATTACAAAAACAATAGTTAAGCTTATAATAACACTGCGTAAACCCCAGTAAATATGAGTGTTATTAGCGAGTCAGCCGAGTAACATATCAGATAGGTTTTATAAAAAAAATTAAAGCTATATTTCTAAGTGTAAGTGTGATTAGTACCTACTAAACCATTATAGAAGTAGGCAGAACTACATTATAAGCAAAGTAACTACAGTTATTAAAATACGACATGCATATCCTGAAAATTAGGTTAAAATGGAATAAGGTGAGTAACTGAAATCAAAATCAAACTATTTAATATTTTTAGATGTTATATTGTCAAGTAGTTCGATTGGAAGTTCATTTATTAGCCGAGGTACCAGATAACTGGCAAATGTGAACCAAATTCTATCTAATCTATTCAGCAGTTTTGGAGATCTTAGGTAATAAACTAAAAGTAATTCCATAAACTTTCGGCTTTATAATTAATATTATATTTGAGGATAGGCATGTTCATTTTTAACACAGTACCTACCGACCAAATCTTTATGAAATCCTGAGAGTAATGATGGCACTAAAAACCAAAATAAAAAGTGTTAGCACCGTCAGAGCGTAGAGTACACCTTTTAGCGTGAGTGACAGGGAATCACAACGCAGGTCGCAATGTGATCGCTTTTAGCTAGATTCTATCGTGGGCTGGTAACCACACGAAAATTATAAAACTAACTACAACTAACTATGAAAATCCAACGGAAGTGCATCTGCTGCTTTGTATAAGCCCGAATGGGCTAATGCAAAGCAGCAGTGCTGTTGTCCGCAGATGGCCATGACAACTTTACCGGACTTTTAGCGGACGCAGAGGGCGCCTCGACGGTAAAATTAGGTTGGGGCGACACGTACAAGGGCAACAAATTAGGTGCAAGCCTCGGCTTGGGATGGTACCAGATGCTACGAGAGGGCATGGAGGTTACGCTTTAGGCGGACGAATGCACCTGTGCTGTGGACAGAAGAAGGGAACTCTTCGGCTTTTAGTCGGCTGTGTAGTCTGCGGTAACGAATCGGTCGACGTCACCTCCGTAGCGGCGGTCAACGGGGTCACCGAGAACGTGTCTCGGTCTACGGCGGCGAGCCTGCCCTGCGAGTACTTCATTCCCATCGTAGGCACACTATTAAATTAGCGAGTAAACCGTCAAGCCGAGTCAGTGGGCCTTGTCTGACGCAGGGCCAGCGTTTTTGTAAAGACTTATTTAGACTTACCCTTAGTATTCTGAATGGGCTCTCTGCCAGTAGACACACATCCCCGGAGTTGATTCTCTCAGAAGTGTCAGATGGCAGCATAATCTGTAACTCGCCGCCGACGTCCACTTTTTCCCCATGACGTTTCCGTCCAGCCAATGACCACATCAACTCCTGTAGAACGTAATCCACATGTAAAAATAATAGAAACAGTTCCTTATAATCAAATCAAATCATTCAATTTATTTAACACATCTGCAAGTAAGCTCAAACGCTTGCTTAGCGATGAATTCTTTTTAAGGCAACCTCATTTCTAACTTCACTTTGTGTTGCTTATTTCCTTATAATGATCTTTTCCTTATTTTGTCTACTTTCACTGTATGACATTTATCATCCTATTTAAATAAATATTTGCGTTCTACCAGCATGTATTACGTAAAAACCTAATCTTAGGACCTGGGTGTAAGTTTTACTAAATTCTTAAAATAAAATCTAAAGAAAGAAAGACTTCAGTATTACAATACAGGGGTATAAGTGCAGCAATTTAACTGAGTTTACTACACTACAGACAGTAAATTCACAAGGAGTGGCTTAATGTTTATGGACTCAGGTACTTTTGTGATTGAAGTTTAGTCCTTAGACTGTAAGAAGAAATCAGTCCACTGTTTTTCATTTATTGAGCATTACAAAGATATGTTTGTATACTAATAGTGCAGTTTTAATAGAATTTTTTTTTTTTTATCTCAGATTTACAAAAATGGACCAGTATGAATGAATGAATAAATACTTTATTTTACTTATAAGTAATAAGCATAAATAAAAATCCTATCAGATATAAATAGGGAGACAAAGATAAAGTAAGAATGTCAGAATCCGCAACATTTTAAATCCGCTGTTGTAATTATGATGACGTTAGAACTTGATGAATTGAAATTGAACATGACTTGAACAAAGGAGCAATCAAAACTAAGAACGAAACGAAAAAACTTTCCTCAGTATTTTAAAATCATCTAAACGTTCTTTGCTGTTGACACCGTTAAACCAGCTTAATAGTGGCAACTAAACGGCTAGTACCCTAGTAAATGTTGGACTCGGATGAACCCAAGTTCATACAAGTACAACACTTCCTAGGGTACTTTGGGTAGCATCCGGAGAAACTAATGCGTGAAAGGTTCTTAAAATTAGAAAAAAATCAAAAACATAAACACCTTATTTCCATAAATGCTATAAATGTACACTAGAAAAGGTTTCATTATAAAATTAAACACTGAAGAAAATGATATATTTTATTTCGGTCGCTTCGGTACGCAGACTAACTAAAATAAAATAACTATACTACAGAAGCGACGAAAAAACCCTTAGCCTGTTAGTTGTTATTTTTTTGAGTTGTAATTAAACAACTCGTCCCAAGCTCTTTTATCCTTAAGATAATCAGCTATTTATGATAATTCTGCTTGCTTAAATTACTACCACTGACCCCGGCTATTCTTTTGACCTTCCGCATTCTCTATCGTTCGACTTGGCTTGCTTAACGGACCCTCGATTAGAATAATTGATAGAATAATAGGTGTAGCGGTGTACCTACTTCCTACCTGTAAGGTATCTTTTTGCTTTGGATCTTATCCATGAGCAAAGGATTGCCCGGAAACGGCAGTGTCTCAAAGCTCGAGATGACTTTCATTTCGATAAAGTGCCCGAAACGGAGTTCATCAAAAACTATCTTCATCATCATCATCATCATCATCATCAGCCTATATTCGTCCACTGCTGGACATAGGCCTCCCCTAATGAGCGCCATAGCGCTCTGTCTTCAGCTAAAACTATCTTACCAAGTAAAAAATAAAACCATTAGGTATAAGTAATTATTCTTTTATTTAAAATAGTCACATAAAATATTTATTAATATTATGAAAATCAATACTATCTATATAATATATGTATACCTATGTATATATTATAGCGACACATTAACATATTTTTATCACAGTAATCATCACAATAAATTTACAATATATTCCATAAAGCTAACTTAAAAAATAAAAATAATCATCTTCTCTCTCTTTGCTTCTGAAGAAGCTCTGGCATGCTGGGGGCACATCACGTCGCTGACGTTTTCTCCCAACTGCAGATGCGTTTCCTGAAAGTAAGATGAATATTATTGTCAATCAAAATTTAGTTACCGCAATATAAAAGTACCTACAAAATTTGCAGAGATACATTAAAAATATCTTTATCAAGTAATAGGTTAGTAGGCTCCTTTATAGACGTTGTGAATCTATTGCTATCTAATACTATCAGCTACTTACTTTGGATAGGTAGTGGTGCAGGCACCACATTCAATTCCGGCTCTGCAAGCTGTGCTGATGAGGGGAGTGAGTGCGGTTCAGCATGTGAGGGACTATTCAATACCCCTTCCTCCACATGCTGAGGGTCTGCTTGTACTTCAGGCAGATTGTATGCGGCCACTTCATCTTCAAAGTTCTGAAAAGCGGCGGACCGCAGCAAGCCCCTTGCCAAGTCTCGGTGGTCGCTCAAGAAGTCTAGCAGAGTTGCAAGCTTCTCCGCGGAGCAGCTCGACATTATTAAAGTATTGTGCAGGCGAGGCGGCGGCGGCGGCGGCGGGGTAGCAGCGGAGTCCAAGGATATGAAAGGAAGTTTGTGTGTGGGTCGAAGAACAATAATATAAACCAAACGGATTCAAATTCAAACAACGTTAAACACAGCAAAGGTGAAAATTCCTTTTTGTTGGTTGATCTGCCATTTCTGACAATGTCACCACAATTTTTCCACAGAGTAGGCAAAAATTTTACTAGTAAGGCTCGATTTACACGGTCAAGCAAAGGAATTTCACCCAAAAGCCATGGAGCCAAACTTCGCGTACGGATTTCATTCACTCCGATGAAACGAAACTACGAACGACGGTCGAAGATATATACGAAGGTTTTTCCGAGTAAGGTGTTTCCGTAATATACGCAGAAGTATCGTTTCGTCCGTATATTTCGTTTTTGATTTGTAGAGTAGAGGCCGCAGCAGCTTCTAAGAAGCCAATGTCATCGATTTTAGTAAAACGAAACACTGCATTCATACATTTTAAGAAAACTTGTACTTAGCTCGAACCGGACGTTTTGAAAAATAAAACTGATTTATATTTAGATCTCGATTGTGTATGAAACGCGATGTCTAAAATGAATAAAATCCATTGTTATATATCCTTTAATTTATTTTAGTTATTTTTCGGAATGACTACCATTTTTTATGTACCTATAATAATAATAATTTAATAATTCATTTATTTCAGACTATAGAAAAGTTACAGATCTTATTTAACTTATTCTATAGTCCATAGCAATATATACCTTATAAACAAACATACATAAAATATAAAAAAACTTAAATAATAATGGTAAGAACGTGTAGATGACGCAATCAGGGTGTCAGCTGACGACGATGCACGGCTACCATGCTAGGATATTTGATATCTCCGCCCATAACCGATTTTGCTAATTTATTCACTATTGTATGGAGAATGATCCCGATGTGGTAACTTAGAAATTTTATTCCCGAGGGATTAGTATTTATCCCGTAAAACTTAAAAAGCAAATAATTTTCCCAATTATTGGTAACTAATGGTGTCCATGGCAACGGGCATAAACAGGAGACCTATCTAAAAAACAAATTACAAACGGTTGACGGTTAGCGGACTGCATAACACACGTTGCGCGTGCGGTCAACTACCTCGATAAACTAAGGTTAGGTTAGCTAGCTTTTATTTGTCGCCGAAGTACGACTCCTAAAAGCGTACCTACTTACAAAAAAAATTAACTTTGCAGCAAAAATGTAACATTTCAGGAAACGAAACGTCACTTACGACTCAAGGGCCCTGGCAACACTGGACGTCACAAGAGTCCGGTAAGATCTTAAGGAATTAAAGCACTAAAGATTTTGTGTTATTTTAGTCTTACACTATGGGTATATATTGACGGGAATCGAACTCGCGCCCTTCTATGGGGAGGATGCGGGTTCGATCGCCGTCGATGCCAAAAATTATTGGGACTTTATTTGATTTCTTAGAAATTACCCAGTGTAAAACTATAATAACACAAAATCTTTAGTGCTTAAAACTCCTTAAGATCTTACCGGACTCTTATCACGTCGGTGCCTAAATTTTTGGAATTTTATTTGATTTCTTAAAATTAAAGCACATTGTTAGATGATATTTCCAATTAAAAGTTGAAAACTACACAAAAGATATTAAATTACACATTGTCCTCACAAGTCGTGGAAGGTACCTAATTCCTCAGTATGTATTAAGGCGGTACTCCAAAAAATGATAGGCCGTTTTATGATATTTTTACCATATTTTTTCTTTTAATGCATCTGTCATTTTTTCGATCGTTGAACGTAATAAATAATAAGTTAAATAATCAGGTTTGTTTTAAAAAACTACAAACCGACTTCAATAGTTTTTTCATGGATTGTCAGAACTGAACCAAATTAAATGGGACCACATGGGACGCAACATATAAAAAAAGATCATGAAAATCAGACAACCTATTCAAAGGTTCTGAGGTAACAAACGAGAAAAAAAAACAGAAGAATAGAGAACCATAAAATTTTTATTTCTGAAATCGTTTTAATAGTTGGCGGCGCTAGTTTGAGTCGGGGTACCGCCTTAACTTTTTGTCCTCGTTGGGTTATATGTAAGCCTGTAATACCCCACGTGCAATAAAGACACAAGGGCGCCGCCTAATTTTTCCCCGGTCAAGACTGTACTGTTTTTAGGGTTCCGTACCCGAAGAGTGAACACGGAAGCCTGTTACTAAGCTCTACTGCTGTCCGTCCGTCCGTCTGTCAGAGAGCTCTATCTCATGAACTATAAAAGGTATATAGTTAAATTTTTTAGAGAATGTGTAACCGACTTCAAAAAAGAAGCAAGTTCTCAATTCGACTGTATTTTATTTTTTATCTTTGATACCTCAGAACTTTTGAATGGGCTTTTGATTTGGCTATTTTGCTCTTTGTTGGTCAAGGCTGTATTTCGTGAACGACAATAGGTAAACACGTGAAACTCTATAATTATTTTCACTTTTATTGTTATAAATAAAAACACCAAAAACGAGTGCAAAATTGATTTGAAAAATTTGCCTGTTTTTTAACCGACTTCAAAAAGGAGAAATTTCTTAATTCGTAACGTATGTTTTTTTTTATGTATGTGTGTTATATCTCCGTTATTCTTTCCTTATTGTATACGGAATTATTCCGAGGTAGTCCTGTAGAAATTTTATTCCCGAGGGATTAGTATTTATCCCGTAAAACTTGAATAGCTAATAATTTTCCAACCATCGGTAAGTAATGGTGTCCATGGCAACGGGCGTAAACAAGATACCTACCTAGAAAAACAAATTTCAAAGATAACGGATAGCTGATTACATCAAACGAAGGATAACCGTTCATTAAATTATCCTTTTATGAAAATGACTTATGACTTTTATTTCTTACTAGCAGCGCCCCGCGGTTCCACCCGCGTAGTTCCCTCTACCGTGGGAATTCCGGGATAAAATATAGCCTATGTCACTCCCTGAAAATAAATAATTTAACAGTAATATCGCAACACATCTATGAAAATCTAATGTAGAGGAAGTAAAAGGTGTGATGTTCACAATAAAAATACAAGAAACAAGGACAAACTACATATCCCATCATATAGATTACGAAAGGTAGGGAATTCATTTGTGGGAAATTGCGTTAGATTCTTTAATAATCTTCCATCTGAAGCAACTGAGCTCCCTATTCGTAAATTTAAACTGTATATAAAACAAAATCTTATCAAGAAAGCCTATTACTCCTTAGATGATTACGTTAATGACGTTAATGCTTGGCCGGATGTCGCCCAGTTCTACACCGACAATAGTATGTAAGAACACTGTTCTTAGTAATGCTAAGATTGTATTTGATAAGCGATAAACTTGCTAGTGGTTTCTTTTTCACTTCTTCCGCGTATATTACGGAAATACCTTATTCGGAAAAACCTTCGTATCTATCTTCGACCTTCGTTCGTAGTTTAGTTTCATCGGAGTGAATGAAATCCGTACGCGATGTTTGGCTCCGTGGCTTTTAGGTGAAATCTCTTCGCTTGACCGTGTAAATCGAACCATAATAGTAAAATTTTGCCTACCTACCTACTTAATGGAAAAATTGTGGTGACATTGTCAGAAATGACAGATCAACCAACAAAAAGAAATTTCCATCTTTGCTGTGTTTGACGTTTGTATTCTCTTTGGTAGGTAGTTTGACTTTGAATCGGTTTGGATTTTATGGAAGGAAGTTTTTGTGTGGAGAACAATTTATTCTTGGACTCCGCTGCCACCCCGAAGCCGCCACAGCCTCGCCGGCACAATATTTTAATAATGTCGAGCTGATCCGTGGATCAGCTTACAACTCTGCTTGACTTCTTAAGTGAGCACCGAGACTTGGCAAGGGGCTTGCTGCGGTCCGCCGATGGCCGCCTTAAAGCTCGATTACACTACACGGCACACCGGGCACGGTGTGAGTCAAGAACCTTAAAACGGGAGGTGTAATCGCTGTTAGGGAGTAAGGGTGCGGCCACTGGGACACGGTGAGAGCCCGGCCGTCCGTGCTGGTGTACCGGCTAATGTAATCGCTGTCAGGGTGACCGGGCGCGGCGGGCGCTCAATCGCGCGAGGCGTTCGTTGTGAGCGGACGTGCGTCAACGAGCCTTGCGTGCGAAAAATGACTTCTCATAAGAAAAATGATGTATTGATGTTTTAGAATTATAATAAAGACATGCCTATGCCTAGCTTGTGTTATGGGTACTAGATACTGATATATTTAATACAATCAATACACTACATAGATTGATATTTTTTATTATACATAGAAAACATTCAGAGCGCCCTGAACAAATGTCTGCAGATCGTACACACATTTGTCCCGCGGCGGGAATCGAACCCACAACCTCCTGCGTTCGTCGAGGTCGTCATAAAAATTTCGACAGTGCAGCCATAATAAAAACGATAAAAAGAAAAATAGGGCGATTCCATTTTTTTTATATTTTGAGGGCACAGGCGTCATACTCCTACTACGTTCGACTGCCAACTGAGTTAGGGAGGCGGCCACCGTGCAGTATAATCAGAACGTCCCTTCCGCCGCCACGGAGTGGCCACGGTGCACCGGGCATGGCAAACCGTGAGGTGTAATAGGCTTTTTAGAGCTAAGAGTCTATGGCACGAAGTGTCAGAGCTTCTAAACTCCATGGGCGGCAGTGTTTAAAGTGTTCCGCAGTGGCAAAAGGTAAGACTACCTAGTAAGGTAGTAAGGTAAGTAAGCAAGTAATATACCACTAAAGCCCATCTGTCGATACCAAGTAGAGAGTAACATTCAGTATGTTATGTATGGTATAGTAGCATTAAGTAGGTACCCTACTTAATGCTACTATACCACACATAACGTATCTACCTAACCACAATTACAGTAATTCTTAGCTAACAATGTTCATGTTTTAGGTGTGGGCGGACAAGAAGCACCTTGCAAAAAAAAAATCAGCTACGCAACGTCGTCGCTCGGTCAATGAAACAGGAGGCGGACCGGGGGCTCATCCTCTAACCTCTTGGGAAATAAAAGTGCTTGCCATAATGGGTGCGGGGTTTGGTGCACCGACGACTACAGCTCGTGTGCCGGTGATTGTCCCAATAATGGTACAGTGTTATATTTACCAATAAGAATAGTACCTACTCATTTCATACTTATAAACTTACTACCTCCCTAGATTTAAATAAATATCCCCAAAATTGTGTTAAGTTATTCAAGACATCCAATACTGAAAATTGGGGCTAGATATTGCTGTGTAGATTGTCCAGCATTATTTATTTATAACTAGGCCTCTCTCATCTATCATTATCATCATCAATTATCATTATTGGTTTTCAGAACTTTGAAGATGAGGTGGCTGCATACAATCTGCCTGAAGTACAAGCAGACCCTCAGCATGTGGAGGAATGGGTACTCAGTCCCTCACATGCTGAAACGGACTCACTCCCCTCATCAGCACAGCTTGCAGAGCCGGAGGTGGATGTGGTGCGTGCACCACTACCTAACCAAAGTAAGTAGCAATGGATTCACAACGTCTATAAAGGAGCCTACTAACCTATTACTTGATAAAGATATTTTTAATGTATCTCTACAAATGTTGAAGGTACTTTTATACTGCTGAAAGTAAATTTTGATTGACAATTATATTTATCTTACTTTCAGGAAACACACTGAGAACACGCCAGCGTCGTGATGTGCCCCTCAGCATGCAGAAGCTTATTCTGAAGCAAGATGAAGAAAAAAATGCAGTGCTGAGGGGTATCAAAGAAGAGATAAACGGACTGGCTGGTGTTATTAAAGAACTTGTGGATCTAATAAAAACTACCACAGCAGGCAGATAGTTAGTTGTGAATGTATGTTAGTGAATATTTAATAGGTTTGTTAGGTACATCAGTTACCTCCCTGATGCACCTAGACATAGTCTGTTGAGCCATTAGGACATCTTGGTTCGAGCATAAAAGTTTAGGGCAATTAAAACCTGCAAGTGTAAACAGAAAGTTGTATAGAAGGCACCTACAATATAATTTGTCTAGTGCACATACCGTATACCGTACCGTATCGTACCTTATGTTCGGGGGAGATTCCGACAATATTACGTTTAGCCGGTAACAATGGCACAATATCCTCACAACTTCTTGAATAGGGCTTTATTGAGCCGATAGTTTTTGATGAACTCGGTTACGGGCACTTTATCGACATGAAAGTCTTCTCGAGCTTTAAAACACTGCTGTCTCCGGGCAATCATTTGCTCATGGATAAGATCCAAAGCAAAAAGATACCTGGCCATGATGTAGGAAGTAGGTACACCGGTACACCTATTATTCTAATCGAGGGTTCGTTAAGCAAGCCACGTCGAACGATAGAGAATGCGGAAAGTCAAAAGAATAGCCGGGGTCAATGGTAAGGTATAAAGTAATTTAGCTAGCAGAATTATCATAAATCACCAATGAAAATTGAAACGATAGGTAAATAGTTGTCGTTGCAATGTTCGTAATATGGGTTGATTTGACACACAGTTTTGCTGTCAAATTCATATTAACGTTTCGGTTTTGGTGCTGCCGGAGTACCAATTACGACGTCAATTGTCCAAAATACTTCGTTAGCAGCGTCGTTCGATAAGAAAGTAAAAACGATGCTAGTTAGAGTACGATTTACACGAAAACGAAAAAGAAACTTCGCTATTTGGTTTGTAGAGTAGACGCCCAGTAAGGTTAGGTTAGTTTTGTGCAAACGTCAACCGAAACTTCGTATTTCAAAGGTCTTTCTTTCGTTTATCGTTTCATCCATGTGTCACATTACATCAAACTAAATTAGACTCGAATTTTAACTACATGTCGGTTTCTAAGTTTTTTTAAACAATACTATTTATATAACTATCTAGTTAGAAAAACAAGTAACTTTTCGCCAGAATATTTGATGGTTTCCATCATTTATAGTACGGTATGACTTCGTTTGCGAGTAGATGCTCTTGGCAGTTTTTTAGTCAGATCTAATACAATAAAAGTATTAGACCTGACTAAAAAAACAACTATGCCATAAAAACCTTTTAATTTTTGTTATTATTTGACAATTATTTTGTAGCAATTATAATTTTACTTAATTGGAAATCATTATTATAACGTAAAAGCCATGCATTCAGTCAGGACAATCTCCCGAGACTAGGGTGGTTGCGAAAACGTGGTTTTATAAGAAACTCCAACCTACGGTGAACCAGCTTATGCAAAAATATAATTAATTGTACTCGAACGTTGGACATTGCAAAACTGTAGGAAAATGTTTTCACTTAGTCTCACTCAAATTAATAAGACTTAAGTACCTACCTGTACAGTAACTTTAGAATATATTTAATTTAATTAAAAATTGTTTATTAAAAAGTGCATGGCACTTATTTAGGGCTTTCATTACCAATACAACCTATTTCAAAATAGCTTGTGATTTGGAAGTGATAGCTTCCTTTTACAATTATATAATTACAATAATAAAACAAAATATTGTACAAGACTTAAGTATAAATCATCAAAAACTCGGCGTATTTTGAATTTCAGTAAAAAAATTACAAGCAAATTAATCAGTACATTAATGTAACCTAGACGCAATAGAACATAATTATTATCAACATCCTTTCGTCCTTTAGTCGCTGATTAGGTGTCTTCACCTATTTAAAACTATTTAAACAAAATACCCAGGACATAAACTATTTATCAAAAACTGCTAAAAAAACAACTATTTGATCATTCTTCCAACATTCATGTTTTGATATTATGCTTACCATCCAGATGATGAACTAAATTTTTAAAACGTTAGATACGCCCTTACGCCCAAAAACTGTGGCATTGTCTTTATATGCATGCGTTAACAAAATGCCTACCTAGTATGAGTAGAGGAAGATTTTTTTTCAATAAACCCAACTGTTATTATTGCCATTTATTGTGCAATCACATAGCACGAACTCTTGTGAACAGGCACACCACAAAAACACAATTCACTGATTCCAAATGAGTAAGGTCACTCACTTCGTTTGGCAATTATCACAGCGCGCTCACGTCTCACTGCGGAAAACTCTAACGAAAATCTTTGGCTGGCCTATAATATAATTTGTTATGGACAAACCGTAAACAAAACGAACTTATAAACTAACATTGTTGGATTGATTATCTCAAGAATTGTTTATGTATAATTATTAATAACTAGCCAACCTATTTTTATATAATTCATAATAAAGGATATTACAGTTAAAGACTGAAAATAAATTAGAATTCGTATTTACTACGACTGACTCTCTCTAAAAGTGTAAAAATTGTTCGTAGAAAAAATTAATTGCTATACTGCCAATCTAACATGGTGTATGCACCAACTTCAGCTGTAACTAGAACCTAAGCTACATACATAATATAGTATATATTTGCAATAAATTATTTTTAACTTTGAACCTTAACGTACAAAAGCAAAGAACGTGATAAACTTATGAGACATATAGGTACCTACCTTAACTAGGTCGTCATTTTTATTTTCCTCTAGAAAACGAATATTGCTTGCGCGTGTAGGTGCTTGCGTGAGTTAGAGACGTACTACGCTGACAGTAAAAAAATACCTTTATCTATCTTGTGAAATTACCGCACTAGACAAATGACACCGTACACGTTGCGGTTGCACAGTTGAATATGTTACGTATTTTTCATGCATTTTAAAATGGCTAGAGAGTATTGAAGTTGGTTGAAACTACTAGAATACAGCGCTATATTTACTTAATTTGTTGGCCATCTTGAAAGTTGCGCACATATACCTACATATAAAATATGGACCTATATTAAAATAATAGTAGGATAATTTTATTTATAGTTAACGACTAATATGAATAGTTTATTTTATTCACGGTCGATAAGTACATGATGTAGCGAATATAGATTTTTTCTAAATACCTTTATTTTAGAACAGAATGATTTAAAGTGCATACTTAAACTATATCATTTTAGTTAAGTACCTACTCTATATTTTCACTGTAGGTCTGTAGGTCTCTACAGACCTACCTCTGCAGAACCACTTACACATAATCTGATCGTTTATAAACAAAAACTATAGATAAATTAATGGGATAAAAAATATAATTTGACCATCAGGAACACTACAGGAAGGACAGGAATCCTACTCTAGATCTTTTGCAGTTGCAAAAGATCTCTAAATCGGTGAATAAAAGAAATGTATGTACACACTTACCTCGAAGTTGGTTAAAAATAGATCGAATACTCACAACCAAGCCCCGTTTTCTTGGGGCATGACAGAAGTTGTGGCTTATAACGTGCAAGGGTGGGATGCCACCATCAGCTGTCGCTACTATCGCTGGCCCTAGTGTTAATGGCTCCGACGAAGCTGGCGAAGGCTCTTCTATTGGACGCCACATTTTTGAAGTAACCTTAGACCTGGAAAAATATAAAGATAAACCATTCCAGTCATGACCAAATTCATTTTTAAACATAGCTAGACCAAGAACCACAGGGTACTTCCCGTACTACATACATAGAATCATATGTAGAATTTTGTAACAAGTAAGGTCTTAGAGCACAAGTAAAGGAAAAAATGCAAAAACCGTAAATTTGTCGTTAGTTTACAAAAATAAAAAGGTTTGATTCTCTCTATGGATCAAAAACCTATAGGATACTTTCCGTTGACCTAGAATGATGAAACTTGCAAGTTCTTAAAGCACAAGCTAAAGAAAAAGTCGTAAATCGAAAATTTTGTTCATTTATAAAAAAATGTTTGTTTATCGCTATGGACCAAAGATCTATGAAGATTTTTCCCGATACTCAAATTATTTCTACAGTACAGTAACCGTTAGCGAAACCACTATTTTACACAATGTTATATCTATACCCTCCCGGGAGTTGTAGGTATAATCCATGCCATAGCATCAATTTAGAACACAACAACTAAGAACTAAAATAGTCAAATGTGTTTATGATAATTGGGATGATTATAAACCCTTTCTATTCTCGGGAAATGTATAAAGTAACGATGTTACAATCCTCTAGTTACGGCGGCACTGCCTACCCACTAAATTATTGGTCACACTGCCCAAACGCTAGCAAGTAGAATGCCTATGCTATCTAGCATTGTGCTCGCCTATTCATGTGTTTACCACTAACGTAAATCAGGGAGATATCGTTCCTCCTAAATACTAGCAACTCCCCTTATATGTAGTTACAGCAGTAGCTGACACGTTCTCAGGGCAGCTTAAAGCTGTGGCAAAAGAAGACAATGCTTATTTCCCTTTTTAATAAAGACAAAAATAAATTTAAACCATATGCTCATAATAAGTAATAACTAACTACAATTATTTTGAGTATTTTTTGTGAATAATCACCCAGTTGTTGCTAAACTAAGATAACTCATACATAACTAAGATAAAAAAGCACGGCGCATCAAGGGTTTTTTATGCAAAATCATCTAGGAGAATAAATGGTTCGCTACCCACCTTCACACTGAGCCTTCACACCAGTGTTAAGGTAGGGAAATTAAATTCCCCGCCTTAACACTGGTGTGAAAGAAATCCCGGCCTTCATACTAGTGTTAAGGAGGGGAACTCAGTGTGAATGACGGGAAAAGGCTAAGTGTGAAGGTGGGTCGCGAAGGAAATTATCGTTACCTATTCTAATCCTCCACAAAGGCTGGCTGCCTCCACTTCTGATAATTTCTATTACAAACCTCTTTAGATATTGTACTGTCCACTTGAGAAACTTAAGATGTTGATTCTTATTATGACAGGAGTATGTCAGAAATTCTTTATTCTTATATTGTTTGTCTTTTCGGATTCAACAATTGGGTTTTATTAAATTCAAAAGGCCTGTTTTGTAATGGAGTCTGGTGTGGCTCAGTGTGATGGTGGGTTGGACGAGAAGTTTTCTATCATTCATAGAAATGGGGGAAAGGTCCTTTTATTCGAAGGACGTCAATATCTTAAACAAAAACTTAGTTTTACGGTAATATCATATGGTTTTGTTGTAATCGGCGGAAAAACATGAAGTGTTCTGGATCTGTAACTACAAAAGTGAGTAAAAGCACATTTTTATTGATTATCTCTTCAACAAGGTAATTACAATTAGTCTGCGACCATAACATTTTTATTTTCAGAATGATATTATAGTAAAGAAGGTTGAACATAACATGACCTGCGTGCCCAGTTATGCCAACAATGAAGTTTCAATAGCATTGGAAAAGGCCAAAAACGAAGCTCAGTCCTCTGATGATCGTATCACTATGATTTTTAAAAAATCGATGACACCTTTGAAAAACAAAGGTTTAGATTTAGTAACAAATATTCCAACGTTTGACAGTGTCAAACATGCCCTATACAACAGCAGAAATACTGCTTTTCAAGTTAAAAAAAACTATATATAAGAATTTCACCGAAGTACCCGCTCAATTCCATAAATATTTATTATCAGATTATGAAGAAAAGGATACCAGATTACTTATTTTTTCAACGGCCGAAGCAAAGGAATTATTGGTAAACATTAAGGAAATATTCATTGATGGTACATTTAAGTCCGTCCCAGGCCCGTTCTACCAACTGATTGTAATACACGGAGATTTAGGGAGCACCTCTGAATCGACTAAAGTAGACCCTCTCATTTATGCTTTATTGCCAAGCTAAACGGAAGAAGTTTATCATATCCTGTTTGATCTAATAAAAACTGTTATCCCAGAATGGAATCCTGCTATATTACATGTTGATTTTGAACCAGCAATAACGAATGCCTTAAAGAAATTTTTTCCCCGTATAATTATAAACAGATGTTATTATCACTTTACGCAAAGCCTTTGGCGTAAATCAAAGAAAGTTGGTATAAAATCTAAAGTCTGTAAACGCATCGTTCAATTATGTTGTGCCCTTCCACTTTTACCTCCAAATTTTGTATTAGAAGGTTGGCAATACATTACAGCTGAAAGCGTAGTAGATGCAAAAATGCAAAAATTTATAGCGTACTTCGATAAATGCTACATGAAGGCTGAATCAATACGAGAATGGTGCATTTACAACGCTCGACACCGCACCAACAATGTGTGCGAGGCATGGAATGGCGGAATTAATAAAAAAATACATAAAAATTATGTAACCATGGCCAGACTGCTTACAGAAATTTTTATAACGCCGAATTCAAAATTAACTTACACGAGAACATCAAATTCAATACTTCGTGACAACATCATTATTAATGCCCAAATGCAGCTGTTAACCAATGAAATAAGCATTGGGCATTTTTTAGAAAAGCTGCGTTAGTGTCCTTGCTTTGCAGTGCATGTAAAGTGCTCTGTGTCTCGTGAATAAAGGCACGTTTCAGAAGCCACAGCGTTTGATTCCTATCCCAGACAGAACCCGCTTCCGTAACACTATGGTAGTAAGGTGGGTAACGAAGAAATGTTTTAGTCTGCTTTTTGTTATTCCCAACGTTAACACTGTTGAACGAGGTTTTGTTATTCCCAACGTTAACACTGTTGAACGAGGTTTTGTTATTCCCAGCGTTAACACTGTTGAACGAGGTTGTGACCCACCTTCACACTGAAATTTGACAGTGTGAAGGCGGGGAAATTAATTTCCCCTCCTTCACATTGGTGTGAAAGCTCAGTGTAAAGGTGGGTCGCGAACGGAATAAATTTCGTTAATTTTTTATAATGTCTACTCGATAAAAATCTTAACTGAAACTTCCTATTACATTTGCGAAAGCATCAACAATTAAAGCCGAGTGCCAAAATACTTTTACTATATCCCTAATATATTTCATGCTCGTTTACTGGAATTGGTCAATCCATTATTACAGGTCCCAATGGACTATAGTACTAAGTTATAACGCTGTTAGTGTAATCTAGTTCTCGTAGCTACCCTCAATTGTGGATATCAAATCTTATTAGAAAACGGGATGCAAAAAGCGTTAAGTGGAAATCAAATAAGAAATCAACTAGTTTTATTTCATGAGCCTGACAAAATAAATTCTTAGATAAGTACTTCTTTTAAACTACCTATAGATTCTTCTCATCCAATTTTGCTATAATAATATTTTCAACGAAAGTTTGGGCCGTTGCATAGATATTTAGCTAAAGTAAACGCGAAAACTACTTCCTGCTTATTTCAAACACAAAAGATTTAGACCTAGCATAATATATAGGTTAGGTACTTTTTATTCCAAAAAAGGAGTGCGAACCCGCGTGTAGAATGTAGTAAGATAAAGGATTAATTGATTTAAAGTCAGAATGTCAACATACTCGCACATTATACGAGTATTATGGGAGTTGTGGTACATTTGCCACAGAGTACCTAAACGTGTCACAAAAATAGCAGGTGTAAATTTACCACAATTCTAATATCGAAAACAGGTAAGTACTTACGACTATTAATACAACCGTTTATGGACAACTATTACGCGCCCTAAGCGCTTCGTACTGTGATCGCCAAATAAAAGTAGCCACGTAAAAGTTAGATTCTCAAAACTGCTGTCATAACCACGATCTGGACTGGGCGGTAAGTAATCAATTTGCAAGTAATTTGATGTCACTATCGCGAGTAGAATCGTTGATCTAGTAAATTGAGCCACGCCTTCAGTAAAGTTTAGAATGGACGAAAGGACGGTTAGCAATCATTCAGCACCATTATGCCGTAGGTAGGTAAAAATATATGTTCTATACCAACATGATATATATATAGTATAGCATGTAGATCACCCTTGGCCATTGCCTTTAAATTCTACGAAGAAAGAAAGCATTATGTGACGCAACAGCAAACACGAATGGAATATAGCCTTCTCTTAGGATTATTTTATCAGACTTCGAAAAAGCAGGATGTTTTACATTTGGCTCAATGTACCTTATCAGTTTTAGAATAGAATAAGAATAAAATAGTTTATTTGTGCAATCAGATCTTCCCTACCTTTCAATTGTTTAAAACAATAAAAAATACTTATAAATAAAATTACGAAGGCACATAATTAATGTTATGGGTTAACGCGGCTCTTCCGTCATAGCCATTTTGTTGGAGTTAAGGATAATCTAAAGCCACATAAAGCTAATAAAAAAACATGCAAACATAGTATGTCAACCTCATAATTATAAATAACCATAACCATAACCCTCCTCCCTTGGCAGTCGGGTAAAAACAGAAGTCGTTTTATTGGTTTCTGTTTTCTCAAAACCAATAAAAATTACCAATTGGAATTTATTGATTAATGATATTTTCAACATGATTATAAATAAGGTAATTGAGCTCCGGTTCTATTTAAACGAACGCAATCAATACATAGATAAAAAGTACCCTATTTTTTATTCCACGATTAGAATTACCTGTATGCTAAATTTCAGCCCGATCCGGCCAGTAGTTTTGGCGTGAAGAAGTAACATCCATACATCCATACAAACTATCGCATTTATAATATTAGTGTGATAGTGTGATTACGTCTAACACAGGAAATTTTAAAAAACCATGTTACAGTTTGTGGTTTCTATTTACAAGCTATTTTTAATACATCTGTAATAGTTTTATCTTATATAGTTTAGGCAGAGATGCGTAAATATAGAGTTTCGTGGCCAAAAATTTCGTATTCTGTCTTCTTAAGCTTTACAAAATAAAACTATTACAGAGGCATTGCTAAATAACTTATAATAATAGATACCACAAACTGTACGGCAGATTTCCAAAATTTCCTGTTTTAAACGTAATATGAAGATAAAATAGGTGGCGGCGGCGCCACTTTCTCTCGTGTATGCGCCTTAAATTTTCTACTTACAGAGCTACAGAGCGACAGAGCGCTCTTAGCGGGTGATTCAAATAACTTTCACATTTCAATAGAAAAACTATATACAAAGTTAACAGTATGGCAGTGAACACTCAGCATACGAACAAATCTTGGTAGTGTCAAGGTAGACTTGACTTATGCCAATGTATTTTATTACTTCCTAAATACGTTTTTTTTTTTTTAATTCACTATAAAATAAGAACGGAATATCGCTGTTTTCTAGTGGTCCCAGGATTTTGTCCCATTAATTTGTCTAATTAATTACCAAATACCGTTTTGAATTGGCACACATACAAATGGCCAACATCATACCAAACGCCGCGTTGTCAACTTTGTGGTATCATCGTTCAACGAGTAACCTAATTATCTTGTACAAATAAACGTCTTTTATTTTTTCATAATGGATAGCATCAAATAAAAATCTGCAGTCAAACAAACTGCACGTAAATAAACAAAATATAACACAACCAATAAAATAAAGGATTAAAAGTTTTGTGCCAAATATCTAAAGTAAATACGGCACACTTGACATCCGTAACAAATAAATATAAAACCGATAAAATTAAAAATTTAGTGTTAACCAAATTCCTAAAGTAAAGAGACAAGCGGACTAAAAGATAACAATAGCGTATGCAATTTTATATTGTTATGAAATTAAGTAATGTTTGTACCAAAACTAGGCAAAATGCTGTTTTACAAAGAAAAAAACCGCATCATAAAATTAATAATATCTAACTAAAATTAGATATAATTTAGTATTTTATTCGAGTATTTGCATAAGTCAAGTAGCGGACCGAGGACTATATACCAAGCTGTGGGTGGGGTGTAGAACAGGCTAGAATGATGATGATGTGTAGTTTCCTATTAATGCATTCACTGCCCACCCTCGGCGGTTCGACCCCAGAGGGCCCGCGCACCACCCCAAGGATCTGCAGATAGACATGCGCGTCATGGGCTAAAATACATATGCTAATATAACTTTAAATATATTTAATATATTATAGTATACTAAATACCTACCAAAAGTTTGCAAATATCAAATATGAGGCAAGGCATACTCCATGTAGTAAAAGAAAAAAGTAACGTACTATTTTCATGAGATAATATTGGGGTCATGAACTTTATTATACAAAGTTACAGACATCAACGGCGTTAAAAAGAGAAACGCTTCGTTTATCAAGGGCTTCAGTGCCTGATTGAACTTCCCAGCGCGTGACTCATTCAACTGAAATTGGAAGATAGTGCCAATGCCAATAGCTTTGAGAAGACGTAGTTCTTAGATAGATTGAAAAAAATGTACCGCAGCCGAAAAGCCTAATTTTAATAGGTAAGGTAACTAATTTTTATTTCAGAAACAAAAAAATACTATATTTTTTAAATTGTTGAAATAAAACAGCGAGTACCTCAAAACTTTCATACTAAAAAAAAAACACTTACCATATTTACTGCCACAAAAAACGTTATGCCACACAAAATTACGTAAATATAAACTCGTGTTTTTCTTATTTATTCACGAATTCGCGACTTCTCAACAAAGTGTCAACTATCGTTCTAGTCATCGCAGCGCGAATGGATCCAAGTACATGCCACGCGACATCGTATGGTAACAGCTTTTGTTTTGGACATGCGTGTTGCGATGTTTAAGCGGGAATACGGGCGATTTAATAAACGTCGAATTTTTTGTAATGACAATACTAAACTACATACCCAGGTACCTAGACCTCACTACTGGACTAAATATAATTGTTTAGATAATTGCAGCGTTCTAAAAAATTATATTTAGTATGTCAATATAATCAGAAGATATTGGAGACGTATGTTTTATTTTATCGATTTAAGGCGCATACCCGAGCCAATTTTATGACAGTGCCACCTTTTTTATCACATTAACGTTTAACACAGGAAATTAAAAAAAAACATCGTACTGTTTGTGGTATCTATAATAAGCTATTTTTAATACTTCTGTACTAGTTTTATCTTATATAGTTTAGGAAGAGATGCGAAAATGGAGTTTGGTGACAAAAAGCGAAACTTCGTATGTTGCGACACCGTCCCATTATCCACTGTCATTTAGATTACTTTCTAGACGAGTCTGTCTGTATCAGACGCAGCTAAAACAGATTATGTTAGTTAATTATGTAAGTAAAAAAATTACAATCAAATTAGAAGTAGTAGTATTTATGAGTGAAACAATTGAGCCAACTACACACTGTTGTAAACAATCTACAAGCGCACATAACACTTTATCATTTTGTCACAACATTATTAACTTGATGATTTGTTGTACGTCGCTGAATTAACCACTACTTGTATCTTTCAAGAATCTGAAAAGAAGTGAATCTGAAAAGTTCTTGAATCTTTCTACTGACTGGATCAGGTTGAAATTTTGCATACAGGTATTTCTAGGTTTGGAATAATACATACTTTTATACAACACCTGTTCAGAAAGTTGCTAATTCTGTTTCTAAACATAAGGTAGAACGAACCTTCTTTCCGAAAAGACGTAGGTAAGGTACCTTACCTACGTCTTTTAATGCGGGAGGAAAAACTCAATAGAATTTCGTTTCTCACGCATTTAGCGGGAGGGAAAAGTGTATGGAAATCCATTTTCCACAGCCTACTTAACCCTTAACTGCTCGTACAAAAAATCCACCTGTATACCTATCTATCGGACCCCAAATTCGGTTTGGTTTGACGACAATACAGATATTATAATACTATATACACTATACCGTGTCCATTTTGAATGAAGCATGTAAGTAAACAAACCGCCCATACTTCACTCACCTAAAATTCACTTTGTTGGCGCGTCCTTGTAATTTACATTACATGTCGATTTTAAATCCTTGCTTCAATAAAAATTGCTTACAATTATATTTGAAACTCGACGCCAAGCAAGTGAGATTTTGTTATTTGTGTCGTAGTTTGTTTACTAACATGCTTCATTCAAAATGGATAAACCATAGTATCATAAACGTCATAGTTATAGAAAGCGCCATCTACTGAAATCCTTATAAACTAATTCCGGAACTATGTAACTACTAACTGTACTAATACTTTCTTTCTCGACTACTCATTTGTATCTCGTGGCCTGAGCCACTGACTTTGTTTTGTGTAAAAATTTAAGATGTCACTTTTTCAAATCTAATCATAAAATCGTTGTACGCTCGAAAGAGTAGATTGTGTAGACCGAAAACTATATTTAAAACCTGATGTATTCCCTCCGATACAGTAGTTCTACTAGTTGTACAAAGTTGGACTAATGATACTGTGTGAATATATTTCTAAATTAACAATAAAATTTAATCAAATAAATAAAATAAAATGTAATCTAAATCACTGTAGTAAATGTAATTGTTTAGTCGTATTTTTTAAATTCATTTGAATTGACATTAATTTGAAATATTTTGTTTAGAAGCAAATATTATTTTTAGTTATTAATTACTGTGCACGATTATTTTTATCTACTTTTAGGTTAATATATATATATTTATTTTATTTTACATAGATCTAGCATCTGCCTGCACCTGCACATGCTTACAGATTTATTAATATTTTCACAATCCATACTCGGAAAGGGTACTTTAACATCATACAGGTAGACTTACTTAGGTTAACGAACTTTCACTATGGGAATGCCCATAATCCCCACGCTGGGCATGCATGCAGGTTGGGGAATTGTTCTGCAAGGAGTGCTGTTGCCCGCCCCCCGGGTTATGTCCCTTAGTCGCCCACTTACGAAAAGTGTAGGGGTAGTGAAAATCCTAGGCCGTCCAGCACCACACGACACTCTTCTCGTCATCCATATGCGCATCTCGTCCCACGGTGCGCACTACCCATCATAACCTAGGGAGCTGAGACGTGGTCACGGAAGGGCTGGTCCACCAGTTCAAAGTCTCTCAGCGAGCCATGCAAATATTTTATTATATTCGTAACGAATACACTTGACAGAGAACCAAGTTCAAAGAAATAGCAAGCTAAAGCGATGCGGTAATCGTGTGCTTGAGTGGAGACTGCGTCTCGACAAACGTAGTGTAGGACGCCTTCCGGTTTCAGCTTTGGTGGGACGACGATCTGCGGAAGACTGTCTTTCGCAGATCGTAATTCTACCCGGCCGGCAGCCTGCATATTACATGTGAATTTCGAGGTTCCAAATTCTATAGCTACCTACCTATACCCTTGGCAGTAAAAAACACAATGAAACACAACAAAATAAAACAAGATCTATTAAATGCTATATTTGATGATGCTTGAAATTAAAACGAACATCATAATAAAAAACAAATTTACATGTAAAAGAGTACCAAGGAGATCCGCAGACAATGAGTTTTTACTGTAAATAAGTTTGTCTGTAATATTATTGAAGGAAAGATCTCAAATCGACAAGTGAGTCGTATAAAATCAAAGGCGGCAATCTGTCAAATTTGACAGAAATGACTTATTGAAATAACGTTACTTTTTTTTCTCAGCCTATATCAAATACGGCAATATGCCGTTCAAAATCGACTTCAAAGTTCAACATTCGTTTCAAATGAGGCAATCTTTGATAGTTTCAAATCAAACCCGGCCTTATGACTCCATCAACCAATCACAGGCGTCAAACGGTCGGGTGTTTTGATGGCGTCGATGGCGTCGGTTGAAAGTTTCATACAAGTTTGTCTCTGGGTTTTTAGTGTTTTTAAATTGTTTTTGCGGTGCAACTAAAGAGAAAGATAGAAAATTCTAACAATGGATTATCATCCCACCCCTGTAACTAACAGGTTTGCGCGGAAACGGCAAAAGGATCCAGAAAAATGGAAACGAACTTTGCAAGAGAGACTCAAGTAAGTTTTAGTACAGGGTTGTCACCTATAGGAAGAACTTTTTTGATTATTTTTTATGGTATTGGTTTCTTTTTGTTTTTGAGTTTTTTTTGTCTTTCTAGATATTCTGAACTAAAAAAAAAAAGAAGTAGTTGATAACCGACAGAAATAAGCCAGACAATCGGCGAAACATCTACGTTGGTTAAATTTGGGACCGATTGTCCTGTGTACAACTGGAGAGATGCAGTGAAAAGTGTCGTAAAGCCAACGACGTCATGGCCTATGGCTTTTATGCAGTGTAAAAGGTTTATACTCAAAAGGTCAAAGACATCTGGAAGCGTTCTTGTCAGAGGGGAAATTTTCTACAAAAGTGATACAGCCAAAAGCGTAAACATATGCCATCGCCAATGATGATTAATCCGCAAGCTATGCCTAACATGGTTCTGGTGAATAAAAATAAGTTAATAGACGTGGATAAACTATTGTGTAAGCATTTTGGGACGAGCTGGAAAGATACAAAGACGTACTTTACGCACAGGAACCAATGAATGTTTCACAAGAAGAAGAAAACTATTGCGAAGGAGGACTAGATGATTGTGACTTACGCATTTAAATTTAAGCATTTTAATAAAACCTGAATTCCATAAAAGTTATTTTTCTTACCCTGTGTGTCACCCCTGAATCATTTCAATTTGGATAAAATTCAAACACGGCATTCTGTCAATGGGTTGGGATCAAACATGGCAAAGTGCATGATGTTTGGTATCAAATGCGGCATTCTTTGATTTTGAGTATCAAAACTGGCATTCTGCAATTTTATTATCAAAATTCCGAGTATATTATTTAATAAAAACCACATACTGTGCTATTAGATACTTCCTAGAGCTATTATCCAACTATTTTAAATATTTTTGTAAAATTATCTTTAAAACCGACTTAATAAATCGTTTTTATTGAATTGCCAAAATTCAATCCAAGTACTGATTGCCGCTTTTGATTTTATACGACTCAAGTAATGTAAATTACGTTTAAACTCAGTTTATGATTTGACCAGAAAAGTTCCAAACACACAATACATCTAACCTTCTTTTTGAGCTCGGGGCCTACGGTTACAAAAGAGACATACAGAAAATATAATTATCGAGTTAAAAATTGTACATAAGGTTTGTAATCAAAATCGCCGTATATTTTTCCTTGTTTCATTAATTAAGTAAGCGGTTATTTACTCGACAATTTAAGGTAAGCAAGTCGGTATCATGTAAAATTATTCACTACAGTTATTTGTGTGTTTCAACTTTTAGTAGAGTGAAAACTTTGTAATGGCGCCGCGCTGAAATCGCCATGAAGTCCTTCAACTTCTTTTCTAAGCAATTTACAAGCCATAATTATTAGATTCATTCAAATGTTATTGTACTGCGAAGTGCAAGCTGTGCAATGTTACGAAAAAAGCTTATTATATTAATTTATCACAAACTTGAACGTGTTGAGGATAATGGATAAATACGAAATATGTGATGAAAGGAGGAGTTCAGTATTCAAGAGGGTAAGTAAAATTCTTACTGATTTCTGATGATTCTTAGGGACGCGACGCATTGTGACGAATCTACTCACTTTTTTGCTGAGTGTTGGCTCTTTTTTAATTCGCATTTTTACTTTCTTGCTTGCTTTTACTTTACTTATTTATATTGTGTTTGCAGGTAGGTGCTTATAAAGTTGAAAATAAAGAATGAAACGCGGAAGAAAGCTATCTGTAAGCTTAGATGAGGAAAAAAATGCTTTTACATATTTCAAACAATATTTCACAAACATAATCTCTGATATAATATAATCTCTGATATTCTGATTTTAGAGTAAGTAGTAATTCCATTTAAAAAGAAATAAGTAAAGAGCTAACATCCCGCATGATCCCAAAAGCTTTGTATCCGCTTTATAAAACTTTGCATATTTTTTCGAGGATCACAATAGTACCACAGAACAAAATGTGCAAAAACTAGACGTTCAACAAATCACCGAGTTTTCGTTTGAAGTACATTTAGAAGAATGGAATAAAATTAAACGACTTATAACATTGAGAAATCGTAATGATACGACAAAGATAGCCGTAAAATTTTACAAACGTAAAATTATGGCACCAAATAAATGGACTTATATACTATGCAAATTATTATGGAAACACACTACGAACCCTTGCGTATGGTCTTTTAAGAACCATAGTGTAACAACTGATTATAACGTACAGGTAACTACGTTATAATCAGTTACAGGCAACTGCCAAGTTTGCCCTGCAAAATTATACGTAACTAATGAGAAGATAGACGATTGCATATATTACATGCGAATTTAAAAACGTTGATACCAAACAAGAACACCAAGAACGAAATTAGAACATTAAAAAAAAGGAACTAGCGTCTAAGCTCGAAAATCAATATCCGATTGTCCTTTACAATAAAATGATGAACTCTGAGTTAAATGATGATGATACGAGAGAAAACCACCGTTTGTCTCATCCCTGAAAAGCTTGCAAAACATTCGAAGCCGAACACTGCAAAATACTTTCACAACAAATTGGTCATAATGTCATTGTGGTTGACTTTTACAGCTCCATTCGATTCGACGCAATTTTTAATTTCGCGCAAAATGTACTTCAAACGAATCAATCATAAGACACTTGTCACTGTATCCTTTTTTCATATATGATTGGACTGATTTGCAATTAAACTTTTACAGGCAAACATCTTTTCGGAACAATGTAACATAAAGCGTAGATGCCTCAGGATCTATTTTTAAAAACATTTCGCTGCCATATGATCCTCATTCATACCAGCCGAAACATTTGTTTTCGTATATTGCTGTTATGAAATAAAAAAATGGTTCGATACCAGTAACTCTTTGGTTAAGATGATGTATATCGAAAATGTTAAAACTTAATGAAATAGTATGCGATGACTCCTCAGCATTGCTTTGCTAGGGGCATTCACGGACTGTAAAACAACGCAAGAATATTTAAAATCCGGTTTTGAAGTATTGGAAGGTTATAAGGGTGTGAAGTTACAACCAAATGTTTTGTTTGATTAGATAGATAGATAGATACGATTATTGATTTATGAATGATACATTTTTATGGTAAACCTTTGCCTACCATTCTGCCTGATTTCAATGGTGCTGCCGAGGATGGCGCACTGTCAGGTGGGCCGTATAAGCCAAACTCCTTGGCTGCACGGTTCGAATTAGAAAAGAAAATGTTGACAGGTGGCGTCGCTGACATTCTTGAAGGACTTCTCGCAAAAACTTGGACTGGGTTAGGTGTGGTTTGTGAAGACTCAAAAACTGTAAGCTATCTAGTTTATTTCTTTTTAATATAAAATCTAGGCTGTTCGTATGTGACTGGATTGTAATTTCTTTATTTTCTAAATAAACCATGTAAACCTTTGATTGTCATAATTCTTGCCCTAGAGTTAAAAGTATTATTAAGGTTATCATAGGAAATTTTAAAAATTCATCGTAAAGTTTGTGGTACCTATCTATTATAAGCTATTTTTTGATACCTCTTAATAGTTTTATCTTGTATAGTTTAGGCAGAGATGCGAAAATAGAGTTTGGTGGCCAAAAAGGCCAACTTCATATGTCTGCTTAGGCTCTACAAAATAAAACTATTACAGAGGCATTAGTACATAACTAATCCCTCTGTAATAACTAACAATAGTAAATAATATAGATAGGTACCATAAATAAATACTTTTGAAAAATTTTACTTTTACGGAAATTCCAAGATCGTAATACTCAGCCTCTGTACTCTGAATAGAACAAGCTACGGTGCTTTGCTTATGGCTAAAAATATGTTTTTTTGTTAAATTTTTGTGTCAGAATTTTTCAATTGTGTGTTATTGACAATTTTATGCTGACAGCATGGAAAATTCTTCCCCACTATCTTGAGGTGGTTACGCCAATTGCAAGAAAAATCGCTTCCGGGCTGTTTGGAACTAATCTCAAAATACCCATTACTTCATACGACCTAAGATCTAAAAGACCTTTTCTCATAAGGGATGAAACCCGAATGGACTTACTACCAAAAAGAGCGGTTCTCAATATATACTATTGTCCATAAGACTCAATTCCAAATGGACCGAGCCTCATTTAAACTAAGGTCTCATTCCCAAAATACACTAAATTCGAGTATCAAAGTACTGGATTATCATTAAAACTGATTCCCAAAACACACTTAACTCCGTCACTCGACGCTAAGGCACTCGCCGTCGCGGGAATCGACATCCGCGGAATCGACATCCGCGGATTCGACATGACGGAACAATTCATTTATTCTCTCTTATAGAGCAAAATCATAAGCACATTTTTGACGCAGTCAAATTTCAATATCATAAGGGAATAAAGGTTGTGTATTTTGAGATTCCAAACAGCCCGGAAGCGTTTCATGTAGCAAATAAAAAAATCTTAATGCGTTTAGCCTCTCAACAGACCTGATGACGTGCGATGGGGGAAAAAGCCAAGTTTTTCAAAACTTTATGGAATTAAGAAATCTACTAATTTAAGGACAATCCCGACCACTGCTGGTCACAGGTTTCCTCTCGTGAGGGAGGGGATTCTATTCTATTCTACTCAAAATAAAATATAAACAAATATGTATGATGTACAAATGTAATATGTAGGTACGTCCAACAAAATTTAAATTTAAAAAGCTCTTTACTTCATATAATTTTTAACATACTTTCATGTAAGTAATATAACGTTAACTACCTACATACTTTTCATAACTAAACATTTTTCTTCTTACACTACAAATAAACTAAAATTTTCTTGATGAAATCACCAAGCCATCATTTAAGTGAACTTCAATTTTTTTTTTTTTATCTCAGTCGCTTTTTTAATTTGATGACATTTTCTAAAAATGTTGTGGCAGTCATAAGTCCCAGGCTCAAGTCAGTCAATTGTTTTTGGTACTTGTTATCGAAGATAATATCACATCGTCGTCTATTTGCGTGACTAAACAACGAGTTGGTTATGCGAGTGTCCTGGTATTTGGCTTCTTTCCTTAATTTATATAAAAAGCGTACTAAGGTCGGTTTATGAGGCATGCGTACATTAAGTCTTCGATGCCAACCTTCTACTGGATTATTGCTACGGTGTTTTTCTTGACTGCAACTTAGTCTATGAGCTCCTAACTTCATCCACTGTTTCTCCATATACATTTTGAACAACATCATTTCTCTGGTGGTGGGTGCCTCACTGAGTAATGTAACCCAAAAATCGTGAATCTCAGACTCGGGTAACAGTGGTATAACATATGAACACATTTGAACTGTTTTACGGCCCTCCATACTAGTATCAATTTTCAAACATTTTGCTTTCCTCCAAACCGCACGATTGAAGTGGTAAAAGCATCCCTTGATCTCACAGTTTGGGAAAATAGATTCACATGCATTTAATTGTGCGAGCTCGTAGTCACACTTAAACTTTTCAATAATTAGGCCAATTGTGTCACGCAGTAACATAAAAAATCTGCAATAAGTATTTTCGGTTTTGTTTGGCAATAACGCAAAAAGTATGGGTACAACATTCGTGGTGGTTGTGCTATTAGTGCCTACGTCGACGTGGACGGTGTAAAGTTGGTAAAAGGATTTTGGCACCCTTTTAAACGTCCCATCACCGAAGTATTGTAGTTTTTTTTCTGCAGAATTTGTAATAAAAGCTTTGGCATTATTCGTAGAAAATATTAAAATTTTCTCCGTTTCTCCGTCTTCTACTACCAAGAAATCATGTTTCAATAAGTTTGGTATCTTAACATGTTCCAACCGAGTGAATTCTGTTGTATTTTGATCCAAATATTTGTGCCTAGCCCTGTATAAAGAACTTTTTATTTCGTCATACGAGCACATACTTAAACCAGAGTCAGCTTCATGCACTTTCTTTTCGTAAATCTTCTTCACTGGTGTCATCTTTTCGCATACCTCTTTTTTACAAGAGTAAACGGCAACGTCTCTTAAATTTTGTTCATATTGTCACTTGCAAACATGTTCACTCATCTTTAGAACGATGTCCTTACACTCGTTTAAAGTCGCAGATGCGAAGCAACCTGTAGTGCGATTCACACATTTCCAATTATTTGTACCATTTTTGTTCTTGTGACTGAAATTGTACTTGTGCCCATCATAAATCAGAGCCGGGTATCCTTTTTGATTTTCAATAAAAATTATTTCTTTGCTATAACTTTTACGGTAAGCCATTGCGAAGCTCTAGAAAGAATGAAGGGATGACGTCGATTCCTTTTGTCATTGTATTGACACTTCATTTTAAGTGGCCAGTATTGAGATAGCATCGGCATTGCTTAGTTAAAGGTTTTATTTTAGTTTATGGTCACTATTTTGCTTCCGCAATTATAATAAATGACACCCCCACGTATTTTGGGTTTAGGGCGTTTTGAAAATTAGTCATTATGCGAATCGTGAGTTTCGATATTTTCATGTGTATTAGACTTGTGTAGTTCGCGAATGATTGAAGGAAATGAACTACTTCACTTCGCAAAATAAACTTGTCTTTCATTCAGTAGTCATTCAAATATATCTCTACTTCATTTAGTTCAATCTTTCGAAATCCTTCTTTGCACGAACTTATCTTGGCGCTCAGCGTAGAGCGCACTCACTCACTCACACACATCCATCGCATCACTCGTACGTATAGTATCGTATACATTCGTCTATCATCGCCGCCCGCCGCGCCGCCTGCCCGATCACTGCCGGGTCGGGCGGGTCGTACACGCCTGAATTATGTACCTTCTGCTATGACGTTAAAGTATACTTTCATGAAGGATTGTTGTTTTTCTATTTTGTATCCTGGAATCAAACATAGGCACATACTTTTTATCCCATAAATCAGTTCCCGTGGGATAGAAATCACCTTTAAACGTTTCCATAAGAACAACGCGTGCGAAGCCACGGGGCGCAGCTAGTCATTTATAGATTTGCTTTCATTTCATTGTTGATAAGCCTGTCTGAACAAAGAAGGAAGGAATATCAAGATTAGAATGAAAGTGAAATACCTAAGTTGTGTCATTCATTAGTCGTAACTCGAGCAACTCCTAGAGAATGTGATAGGTACACAACGCTAATGTGTATATATTTTAGGGTATTTTGGGAATGAGACGTTTAAGGAATAAGTTTAAATGAGGCTCGGTCCATTTGGAATTGAGTCTTATGGACAATAGTATATATTGAGAACCGCTCTTTTTGGTAGTAAGTCCATTCGGGTTTCATCCCTTATGAGAAAAGGTCTTTTAGATCTTAGGTCGTATGAAGTAATGGGTATTTTGAGATTAGTTCCAAACAGCCCGGAAGCATAAATCAACGCGCATATATTGAATATATATAAATAATATATAAAAATATATAAAAATACATAAAAATATATAAAAATAACATATAAATCGTTTGAATATCGAAAAAATTGCAACTCGTAAAGACTGCCAAAACCGATTATGAAGCTTGGGTTAACCCTACAGTGGTCGCGCGGATTACATATGTACGGCCGTTCCACCTAGTTACATTGATGTAACTAGCTTGACATTTTTATTCCAAGTAGTTACATTATTTAAAAATGTAACTTTAACGTAACTAATAAAAATTTTGGGTTCCACCTAGTTACACCGTAGATAGGTACTAAAAATGTAACTTTAACGTAACTAATAAAAATTTTGGGTTCCACCTAGTTACACCGTAGATAGGTACCATCGTAGGTTCAAAAGATATATTAGTTAACTCTCATGAGTCATGTACTCCTAGTACTTTCATGCTCATGGCAACCAACGTCCTAATGAACTTACTTAATGAAAACACCGTTTTGTAACGAACGATAATATAATAAAATACTAAAGCAAATGGAAGTTGGCATTGTAATTTGCTTTGCGTTGAACCTATGATCAGGAGATATACCAATTTATTATTAAGAACTTAAAAAAACCAAGATTTTGTCGAGAAAATGATTTACTGTAGATACATCGTAGATAGGTACCATCGTAGGTTCAAAAGATATATTAGTTAGCTCTCGTGAGTCATGTACTCCTAGTACTTTCATGCTCATGGCAACCAACGTCTTAATGAACTTACTTAATGAAACCTCTTTGGTGAGGAAATGATGTACTGGCCACTTATAAATGATAACGAAAATTTTCAAATTAAGATCATAACTTTGATTGTTTACAATTGCTGTTCATTGCATTGTGAAAATATAAAATAATTTAGATTTTTCTTAAAAAAATGGACCAAGTAAAAGTAAAAATCATTAATAGAGGACGAGGACGTGTGGCTATGCACCAAAGTTATCAGTACTATCGGCATTGTGTATGTAAAAACGGAAACTCTTTATGGAAGTGCAACCAATACAAAAATACTAAATGCGTTGGCTCAATTACATTGTCCACTGTGAGTAATATTAGGTCCTTACATATGAAATTGGCGTTTTTCGTACTGGCCACTTTAATCACAAATTTCTCCTCTTTGGTAAGGAATTCCAAATTCAAATTTGTACAGCTATAGACTCATGTATTTGTGCTTCGATGATCGTCATTCATTTGTTTTTTTTCTTCTGTTTTTAAGAGCTCAGCGCAATGGTTGGATCCTGGCCATCCAGCCAAATCCTGCCCCAAGCGAAAATTAACCCCTAAAAAGTTACTTGTAAGCGTTTGGTGGACTAGTGCCGGTATTGTTCATTACAGTTTTCTTAAATATGGCCAGACTATTACGGCTGATGTCTATTGTCAGCAATTGCAAACCATGATGGAAAAGCTAGCGGCTAAACAACCTAGGCTGGTCAATCGCTCCACGCCACTGCTGCTTCACGACAACGCTAGACCACACACTGCGCAACAGACGGCTACTAAATTAGAAGAGCTTCAATTGGAAAGTCTAAGACATCCTCCGTACTCCCCGGACCTTGCTCCAACAGATTACCATTTTTTTCGAAAATTGGATAACTTCTTGCAAGGGAAAAAATTCAACTCCGATGGGGCAGTCCAAATCGCCTTCAAAGATTTTATTGATTCCCGTCCGACTGGTTTTTTTAGTAAAGGGATCAATGAACTACCTATAAGATGGCAAATGTGCATAGAAAATAATGGTTCATACTTTGATTAATTAAATATATTATATTAAAAAATATTCGACTTTTTGTTCCTCCCATACAAAACGCCAATTTCATATGTAAGGACCTAATATTTGTCCTACACACCTAATCGCTTTTTTCGATAAAATATGACTATCGAGTTTGGAATTTATGTCTAAGTTACATCTAATGACGATTTCATTCGAACGCAATGCAGTCATATAGCTATCGATAATTTGTCAAAAAGCGATCTAGTATTACCTGCTATTTTTAAAAGCTTGAATTAAACTTCACATGTTCGTTTAGGTATGTATGTGGCGTACACATCTTGTAAGCCTAATTTGACACACACTAACGGTTTTGTGATTTTCTTTTTTTTGTGCGTTTAAATAAAAGCTTATCGTGAGAATGTTTTTCCTTTTTATTTCGTTTTATTTTAAGGATGAGACAATGCAAAAATTAATATCATATCAATGTCAACTGTCAGCCCGATGATGTACAAAATACTATTGATATAATTATCAATGAGGCTTGTTTAGAAGCCGTGCATGGTAGAGAACCAGCACCAAAAAATTTTAATAAAGTATTGCAACATATTAATGAGAAGGGTTATAATATGGTTGCCAAAAAGCCAGTGCCATCTTTTAATGCATAAAATCTGCTATTTACAAAAAAAGGAATGAAAAAGCCGGTGTGGAAAAAACTTCCACTACAAATATAGAGGAAGTGCCACATCAATTCAATTCATTTTTACTGGCGAACTACAAAAATGGTAACATGCGTATCATAATATTCTGTTCGCAACATGTAAGACAATATATTAAGACCGTTAAAGAATATTTTATGGACGGTACGTTTAAAACTTTCCCAACGCCGTTCCGTCAACTATTTACCATTCATGGCGATGTTGGAAGTGACATTAATAATACAAATATTATACCAATGATTTATGCCTTTATGACACATCAAAACAAGGAAGCGTATATTATATTATTTCATTTAATTAAAGCACAATTAAATGATTGGAAGCCACAGAAAATAATGATAGATTTTGAAGAGGGAATAATTGCAGCGCTAAAAGTGATTAACACTGTTCACGAAATAAAAGGTTGTCACTTCCATTTTTACAATAGTTTGAAATGCAAAGAAAAGCAATTGGGTATATTTAAGGATAAAAGTCGCAAAAGTAGTAGTAGTAGTAGTTTTACTCTGCAGTAGTCTAGCATATTTACCAGAAGAGGAAATATTATCAGGTTGGAATTACATAACGAGTGAAATTTTACTACAAGATGATCGAATAGAACTTGAACAGTTTCAACATTATTTTGAAAAATTTTAGCTAAAAGAAAAAATGGTGATAATGTGGTGTAACTATGGTGAGCTACATCGAACAAACAATGTCGTAGAAGGTTCGTTTGTTCGATGATGCTCAATTATCCTCTTTTAGAAAACGTCAACTTGAAAAATTAAATTCAAGCACTCAACCAAAATGGAGAAAAGTAGACAAAGAGAAGGATAACTTTATATTAAAATCGCGTTTGCGCTTTGCGCGTAAAATTAGAAACTCAATCTTTCTAATTTTACGCGCAAAGCGCAATTGTTGTTTAGTTAAAATTAAAAGTTATTATCTTAAGTTTGTCATATTTTTTTAGGTTACGTTTATCCTTTCAAAATAGATTAATAAAAATAATCCTTTTTATTTGGACGTTAGGTCCAGTAGACATAAGAGTAATTGGTCTAAAAATTAAATAGGCTAAATGAGCAATAGACTAAAAGGGAAGTCAGCGAAATTGGTAACTGGACGTAACGGACAGACTAGACCAAACAGTATACTGGTCCTAATGAACCTAATACATATTATCGGATACGACAATATAATGGACGGATCGATTGTTTGGCGATGTTCCTCAAAATCAATAGGAAAATTTTATTGCTCCGGTTCTTTAACAATAAAGGTAGTATTATAATAGTACATTGTAGATTTAGTTACTACTACTTTGAATCACGATTGTCTAGTGTTTCTGCGGAGTTATTTTCATTAACCGTACTAGTGACATTATAAATTTTGTAACAAAAGAATGTAATTTCTTCCATTGATGTTTATTAATTGCTACAGGACAAAGTAATTACATAATTTAAAACACATATTTCGAACTGCAAACCATATGAATGGAAAGTTGAAGTGCTGAAGGAGTTATCAGAGTGCAAAAATAAGATTGCAATCACATCTTCTCATAATAGCGTTTCCGACGTATATAATAAGGCGGCTGTATCTATTATAAACAAGGGATATGGTTTCTAAGGTACTAACATTTTCTTCTGTAAAAAACAAAGTTGAAAATGCCAAGGGTGCCAAGAATGCAAAGGTGAGCATGCCCAAAGTTTATTTGCACAATTCGTCAGAGGTTAGTGTACCTCCCAAATATTTGTCGTTTCTATTGTGTTTTCAATGATGATGGAGAAAGGACCATCATTTTTTGTGCTCAAGAAATTGGGTGTAAGGTCGGATTGATAAAGCATGTGATGGTGGTACTTTTAAACCTTGTCCTTCTCCGTTTAAACAAATTTACACCATCCATTACGATGCTGGCAGTACCGAAACAGAAACAAACACCTTACCTTTTGCTTTTGCTTACGCATTGATATCTTGTATGGCCGATTTTTTTATAGACTTTTGTTTTATACACTAAAATCATTGAAACACTATAGTTTTTCTAGTGACCTGCCTATGATGGAGAGTGGCTAGTCCCAACGGAAAAACAGAGATAATGCTTACGATTTAATTAGGTCTAGGTCACAGTTGGGTTCGTTGTCTCCGAATATCACGTTACTAAAAAATATTGCCACTGGCCTTAGCTGGAGCGGGGTCCGACGCAGTAGGGAGACAAGTGGATCCAGTTATAGACTGGCAGCAACAGTAGTGCAGTAGTGAGTCGATAATCCTGCCGGATATTGGTGAATTTCGCCGGATATTGGTGGCGAGCTTGTCGGGAACGGATTCAATCGGTGCAGCCGTGCCGTAGAGGGGCCGACGGGGTAGTGCAGAGGTAGACGGGGATCCCTTCCGGATATCCGCAACCCGTAGAATGGAACCCTGGAATCCACGTCCAGACACTTTAGATTTGCCCGGTTTTACACTATGACTGCAGCATCCTCGACTCAAAGCGTAAGCGCAATGGCAACAAGCATTTGCAGTGATCGATGATGAGGCAGTCATACAAATGGATACTTATGCTAAAGAAAATGGAAGTTAATTAACGGTTACTCACCTCACTAAATCGATTCGATTGTGAGATAAGTATCCGAGTCAAGGTAAGAATTTACATGAGTAGGTATTTAAACAATAGAAGATGAATGATTAGAAGGACAGGACAGAATGATTTGGCAATATACCAATAACAAAGACAGACAGAATTAAGGAATTGAAATTGCAGTAAGTGTTTACTAAAAGGCAGACAAGTATTTGTACGATGAATGATATTGATCCATGAAGCTGATCTATAAATTAATAACGATGACAAATTGGAGTTATTTAGTTAATTAAATAGCATTCATTGTCACAAAAGCGGTTAGATAGGTCATTGACCGTTACCGTTATTTCGACATACCTGGCTCACAACTTCTAGCACTAAGTACACACTAAATACAATAATGCAACACTCACCCGATATGGGGTTCACTGGGATATTAGTTCAATTATATATATTTGGTGTAAGTTTCAATAAAAGTAAAAAATTGGACTGAAACGAAAACAGTTCGCCGTCCGCAAGAAGGTTGCAAGTCACCTCTCCTCGAGTCAGAGACCAGCCAGTCACGCATAGAAACAGTGCCGCCAACATATCGATCGCGTTGGACACGGCGAGTGGCGCGAAGGTTTGAATTAAGAAGCACGAACGGAATCGTTACATACCCCCCTTTTTAGGTTAAGATTTTTCCTAAGAAAAATCGAAAACCAAGAATACTAGGTCAGTTTCAAATCCTTGATGTGCCATGACCCTAAGTTGTGTCCGGACATATCTTCAAGTTCATACACTAGTTTGGACTTTTTTGCTTTAATGCGACACTTAATGAATTTAGGGGCCAATTTTTTTGAGAATTTTTTATCCTTGTCGCTGAGATAGAATGTGCGCTTCCATACTACGTCACCAACGTCAAATTCAATATTCTTACGCCGAAGGTTATAATGAGTACTGTTCCGGGAGTGAGACTTAATGAGGGATAGTTGTACTTTATCAAATATTTTATGGAGAGTCCCTAGGTTTTCAGCGTAACTGTCACGGGGTGAAAATACTATATCACTACCTAAGTCAGAATCAAGGTAGTGAGATCCACAACTAACCAATTCACGACCGAAAACAAGAAATGCAGGAGTAAAACCTGTAACTTCATTAACAGCGCTATTTAGGGCGAATTGAATTTTCGGAACGTTTATATCCCAAGATCGATGGTCGTTCTCTATGAAAGTAGAAATAGAAGTCACAATAGTTTTGTTGTAACGTTCAACTGTGTTCACTTGGGGGGTGTATAGTGGTGTATAGTGAATGTTCGGTATTTTGTAGTTAGCAAGTAAATTTCGCATAATATTGCTGGTAAATTGCCTGCCATTATCCATTAAGAGTGTGCTCGGTATACCGTGCACCAAGAATATTTGTTCTTCAAGAATTCGAACAATGATCTCAGCGGTTGCTCGCCGTATAGGGAAAAGCATACAGTATTTGGAGAAACAACAAGTAACGACCAACAAGAACGTATTTTGCTTCTTAGAGACAGGCAACGGCCCTACCAAGTCCATACTCAACATTTGGAATGGGCGACTACAATCTTTAGGTCGACCCATTGTTCCAAGCGTGGCCTGGGTTGAGTGTTTATGAGACATGCAAATATCACAGCTAGATACAAAGTTCACAACATCTTTGTGCATGTTTGGCCAAAAGTAGTTTAGACTAAGACGCTTATGAGTTTTAAAGATACCAAAATGACCCGAAGTTGGTTCTGAATGATTTTTAGAAATAATTTCTTGACGTTGTTCCATAGGAATAACTTCTTTCCATTCGAATTCCCTTATTAGAGGATTCAAGGACTTCACATACTTATATAACCTACCGTTTTCTATCCGATAGTTCAAAAATGATGTGGGTGATTTAGTACAACCATCGTGTATATTTAAGAACCAAGTATCGTTGGTAATTATGGGAATATGTGCAGCGGAGTCAATGGCAGCAACAGGAACAGCGCGAGACAGACTATCAGGAACGACATTTTCAGAACCTTTCCTATGTTTGATGTCAAAGTTATAGGCCGATAAGCGTACGCCCCATCTAGCTAACCTACCAGTTGGATTGTTTAGATTGAGGAACCATTTTAGAGAAGAATGGTCTGTGAATACAGTAAACGTTAGGCCATTTTCGAGATAGCACCGCCAATGCTCAATAGCGGAAAGGACGGCTAGTGCTTCACGTTCCGTAGCGCTGTAGTTACGTTCCTGTTGTGACAGTGACTTACTCATATAAGCGATGACTCTTTCAGTTCCATCCAAAGTTTGCGTAAGTACGGCTCCAATGCCATAGTCACTCGCATCGGTGTGAACTTCAAAGGCTATGGAGTAATCAGGACACGATAAAATAGGAGCGGATACGAGATGAGATTTGAGTTTTTTGAAGGCGTCATCTGCTTCGGGGGACCAAGCAAAGGGAGGTGAATCCTTCTTTTGAGAGGTAAGTTTATTCAAAGGGGAAGCCAAGGAACTAAAGTTTGGAATGAACCTACGATACCAAGAGGCTGTTCCCAGAAATCGTCTGACCTCTTTACGATTCGTTGGAGTTGGATAGCTCAGAATCGATTCAACTTTTTCCGGGTCTGGTTGCAGTCCATTCGAGTCTACAATATAACCCAAATACTTTAATTGCCTCCTAAAAAATTGACTTTTGTTTGAGTTAATTGTCAGATTAGCCATCTTTAGTTTTTGCAAAACACGATGAAGCAAGGACATGTGTTGTTCGAAGTTATTCGAAACAATGATAACATCATCAACAAACACAAACACCCTATGCTCAAATTCAGGCCCGTAAAATAGGGCATCTACCAGTCTTTGCTGCGTAGCGGGGGCATTAGTTAGGCCAAAAGGCATGGATTTAAATTGGAAGGTTCCCCGAGAAGGAACGTAGAAAGCAGTTTTTTTTCTATCCTCCTCTTGAATTAAGATCTGCCAAAAACTTTTTGATAAATCTATGCTCGATAGATATTTGGCGTCGCGCAGATTGTCCAATATCTCTGATATGTAAGGGAGACTATAAGCGTCTTTCTTAGTTATGGAGTTGAGTTTACGGCTATCTAAACAAAAACGCAACTCGCCATTCTTTTTCGGTGTCAGAAGGACCGGGGACGACCAAGGGCTCTCGGTTGCCTCAACGACGTCTTCTTTGAGCATCTCATCCAGCTGCTCGACTAGGATACGCTGTTTTTCAGGTGACATTCTGTAGTACCGTTGTCGAATAGGCGCGGCGTCACCTGTGTCTATAACATGCGTAATTAGATGTGTACGACCTAAGCCTCGTTTCTCATAAGAGATGTCATGGAAGTGAGACATCATCTGATCGGCTACTACTTTTTCTTCAACCGATAGATGCTCGTACGAACAGAGATTTTGGCTTTCACTGGGCACTACATCAGTAACAGCAAGGATAGTATCAGAGTCCTTGTAATATGCGATGCGATCTAAGTACTTAGGGAAAAGGCCAAAGGTCCTCCAAAAGTCCATACCTAATATAAGTGAGTGCTTGATACCTGGTACCACAAAAAGCTTTAGAGTGTGAGTTTGGTCTTGAAACCTAACTGGGAGATTTAGAACTCCAATAGACTTAAGTTTATTGCCACCTGCAGCAATGAAGTTAGTGTTGTCTACCGTATCTAATTGTAATCCGGCGGCTAAGAGATACTCGTGACTTCCGTTACCTAAGATAGTGGTAGAAGAGCCGGAGTCAAGGAGACCAATCAATTGCTTGTTGTTTAGATTAACTGCAACGTACGGTCGAGATTTATCAACCACTGAATTATCCCGGATTGAAGAGACAGCATTGTAAGTTGAGAAGGAAGAGATAAATTTTAGCCAATCTTCCCATTCGGAAGGATTAAAATTTTTATGCTGTACCTTACAATCCGACCCAATTAGTTTTTTTGGTCCTCTTTATCCGATTTAGTGGGTAATGTTTTGTTGCATTCGGGACAGTCCGCAATACGAAAACCTTTCTTTCCGCATCTAAAACAAATCAAAAAGCGTTCCTGTTTGCAATACCTTAAAGAGTGATCAGTACTTCTGCATCTTGGACAGTATTTAGATGCCTTTGATTCAGACGTCAAGGCCGCTACTGTTTCCTCTTTCTGAATGGAGGAGACACTAGCCTTTTTATTGTTAGTAAATAATTCGTTATTACCTTTATATGCGAACTCAGGAGCGAGGGTACTCGTAGACGCGTTTGGTGGCTCATGGAAATTAGCAAACCGAGCTTGCACGTTTTCGAAGTTGCGACATACGGATTTGAGAGTCTCGATAGTCCTAATATCCGGAAAGGCGGACAGAGTACTAGCATAACATGGTCTAATATTATGGAGTAAAATCTCCAATTTATCATCCTCCGATAGAGGTTTACACAGACGAGAGAACATGCCATGCATTATGGAAAGGTAAATCGTTATGTTTTCTGTCGCGCCTTGAGTTCTAGTTCGGATTTCAGCAGCAAGCCTGTAGTCGTAGTCACTGCTGCTGAAGTCTTCTATCAAAAGCTTAGACAGTTCCTCCCACGATTGAGCTCTGCTTCTGTTACAGCGATACCAATGCAAAGCATCATCAGTGAAGATCTCGTAGCCCAGGGATAAAATTTTCTCATAAGAAATGCCTCTCGATATAACGAACTCTTCTACCCTTAAAATGAAAGAGCGCACACAAGATTTCCCTGTAAATTTCAGTTTACTGATGTCCGCAGCAATATTTCGGTCACATGTTACGGAAAGAACAGGTGCAATTTGTTCAGAGGTTGCACTAAGGTTTGTAAGTGACGAGGCGGCTCCGGGTTGGGGATTATTAGGCCTTAGTGCAGTTAATTCTTTGTAAAGAGTCTCATAACTGGAACGGCATAACTGATATCCACCAGATATCGACTCGATGCTACTTAACCTATTAATCCTGTGGTAAAGGTGGTGCAGTAACGTTTCCGTTCGTGAAAAGAGATTTTTATCAAATTTTTGCCTTAATGTAGTTAGGTTGCCTTGCGCTTTTACTTGAACGTCACTGATTCCCATCAAGTCTCTCTCAGGCTCGAGGTAGGATTCAAGAATGTCCTCAGATGGCGAATCTTGTGCAAGTTTAACGATTTGCTTACGTAATTCTTGGACAGAACCAGTATTGCCTCCGCGCAACTCAACTTCATACTCTAATTCAGGCTTTTGTAGAGATAAGAATTTAATAGCAAACGCCATATTGAGTGTGTGTTGCAATAAAGTTTATAACTACGATGATTAAAAGCTAAATTTTAAAGTCACACCTAGTATGTGGTACATAAAAAAATTATGAATTATTAAAAATTAACAAGTTAACTACTAACGGTACCACATATAGGTGAGAAGTAGCGTAAATTAAACTTAAAACTAAGGTTTTTATAGCCAACACCAAAGAAACCATAAAATGCAGAAAGTAACGTGATTCGGAGACAAAGTTACCTGTATTGGGCGCCAGTGAAACACTATAGTTTTTCTAGTGACCTGCCTATGATGGAGAGTGGCTAGTCCCAACGGAAAAACAGAGATAATGCTTACGATTTAATTAGGTCTAGGTCACAGTTGGGTTCGTTGTCTCCGAATATCACGTTACTAAAAAATATTGCCACTGGCCTTAGCTGGAGCGGGGTCCGACGCAGTAGGGAGACAAGTGGATCCAGTTATAGACTGGCAGCAACAGTAGTGCAGTAGTGAGTCGATAATCCTGCCGGATATTGGTGAATTTCGCCGGATATTGGTGGCGAGCTTGTCGGGAACGGATTCAATCGGTGCAGCCGTGCCGTAGAGGGGCCGACGGGGTAGTGCAGAGGTAGACGGGGATCCCTTCCGGATATCCGCAACCCGTAGAATGGAACCCTGGAATCCACGTCCAGACACTTTAGATTTGCCCGGTTTTACACTATGACTGCAGCATCCTCGACTCAAAGCGTAAGCGCAATGGCAACAAGCATTTGCAGTGATCGATGATGAGGCAGTCATACAAATGGATACTTATGCTAAAGAAAATGGAAGTTAATTAACGGTTACTCACCTCACTAAATCGATTCGATTGTGAGATAAGTATCCGAGTCAAGGTAAGAATTTACATGAGTAGGTATTTAAACAATAGAAGATGAATGATTAGAAGGACAGGACAGAATGATTTGGCAATATACCAATAACAAAGACAGACAGAATTAAGGAATTGAAATTGCAGTAAGTGTTTACTAAAAGGCAGACAAGTATTTGTACGATGAATGATATTGATCCATGAAGCTGATCTATAAATTAATAACGATGACAAATTGGAGTTATTTAGTTAATTAAATAGCATTCATTGTCACAAAAGCGGTTAGATAGGTCATTGACCGTTACCGTTATTTCGACATACCTGGCTCACAACTTCTAGCACTAAGTACACACTAAATACAATAATGCAACACTCACCCGATATGGGGTTCACTGGGATATTAGTTCAATTATATATATTTGGTGTAAGTTTCAATAAAAGTAAAAAATTGGACAGAAACGAAAACAGTTCGCCGTCCGCAAGAAGGTTGCAAGTCACCTCTCCTCGAGTCAGAGACCAGCCAGTCACGCATAGAAACAGTGCCGCCAACATATCGATCGCGTTGGACACGGCGAGTGGCGCGAAGGTTTGAATTAAGAAGCACGAACGGAATCGTTACATCATGTTTAACAGAATTTGAACCAAACAAGTTCACATGTGACTTTGAAACAGCATCAAGAACGGCTGTCGTTTACGTTTTCCCTAGTATTGAAATAAATGGCTGTAACTTTCATTACTCTAACAGTGTATGGAAAAAATCTCACAAAACCGGGGGATATGTGAAAAAAAATATAGCACTTACTAGTGTACTAACCCCTTCTAGGTAGAAGACTGAAGACAGGGCGCTATGGCGCTCATTAGGAGAGGCCTATATCCAGCAGTGGACTAATATAGGCTGATGATGATGATGATGAAGTGCTATATTAGTGCTGTCCAGCATATTAAAGAAGGATGGAGCTATATTTTAGATAAAATTGAATTTCTTAAACAACATAAGATTTCCAATACAACAGAGTTCAAAAGTTTTTTTTTCCTATTTTGAAAACCTTTGGCTCAAAAATGATGATTTTATTGCATCTTGGTGTATTTTTAAAGAACGACACCGCATTAATAATAATTTGGAGAGGTATACTCCAAATCGAATAACGCATTTAAAAGAAAAAAATGAAATATAGTACAACTATTGAAAGTGCTATTCGAAGAAGCGGAATTGGAATAACACAATTTAAAAGAAGACAAATTGAAAAGCAACATACAGGAAAAAAATGGAAGTCGGATAAGTAATCAATGACAGTATTATAATGGATATGCAAATGCAGTTGGTTAATGGAATAATAACAATACCTTCATTTTTGGTTTGCGTTCCAGCCAACAGAATAGACGTTTTTTTGAGAGGCACAATAAATTCTAAAAGATTGATTTATATGTTTTTTTGCTAAGTTAAGCTATTTTATTAAACAGGGTTTATGGGTGCATCATTTTGCAAAATATAATTGATTTTGTTTAAAAAAAACTATAAAACGACGTCAATTATATCGATCCCATTGTCAGAACTGGACCAATTTGGGCTACAAGGGAAGCACCAGCTTACATATAAAAAAAATTTGGTGAACCCAGTCAATAGTTCTGAAGTAACAAATATAAAAAAAAACAGTTAGTCGAATCGAGAACCTCCTCCTTTTTTTGAATCCGCCTAAAAATGGTGGGTCATCGAAAATGTAGAATTCGTTCCTACCTTAAGTTTGAGCCACGAACTGAAAGTCTAGCTCGAGTAGTTTCGGAGATAAGCCCTTGGCAGCGGTCATCGAAAATGTAGAATTGAAGTTAAAAAAATTAAGTTCCTGAGATGCTTTCAAAATTAGCTTCAAATTACCAACCTAAAAAAGTAATGCTGTTTTTACAGGAACCATCGACATTTCCTGTCAATACAATTACTGTATTTATTTTGTAATTTTTGACATTTCCTGTCACTTTCACTTAAAACCATTCAGATTGCAGGTTCTAAAATATAATACTAACATTAAATAGTTATTATATAAAATTATATAATAACATTAACCTGGTGGTAGGTATTATATTAATTTGTTTATTCATATTATTTGATTGTAATTTTCTTTTTCAATAGGTGCTATAAAGTTTTGAAGGTCTACTAAAAATATTTTTTTATATATTATTTAATCGTTGCTCTCCCACTGCTTAGCCCTTTTCTCTTTTCACATTTTTGAAATTTGTTGAGTAAGGTATAATTTTTTCTTTCAATTGAACTTTCTGGAAAAAAAATCAAATTTGTTCAACTTTCACAAAGTGGTTACAAAGTTGAACTAATCGGAAAAATAATTCCAATTAGTTCAACTATGTAGTTGAACTTTGAGTTGGAGCTATCAGAATAGAATCTTGGTGAGTCTCCTCACATCATCCTTCCCTGCAATCCAATATGATGCAAGTACCTCGATCTGTGTCAGACAAACAGCTATGATAGTTTTATGGCTATACCACAATATTTACATAGTAACTTGGTGGTTAAGATTTATCCATGACGCAGTTAACCCAATTAGGGAACACAACATAGATTTTTTTTCTGATGCAAAAAATAATGGGGATTGTAGCATGTGGTGAGGAGACTGCTTCTGGTCAATGCAGGAACTCAGAATCAGGTAAACACATCAATTATTTGGAATTATTGGCAGCATTTTTAGGCTTGCACATCTCTGCCACAAAAATGAGAAATTGGCAGATCTTTTTTTCAACACAATGTTCGTAGTTAACCCGCTTACATTCATAATGAATTTGTCCGATCTGACTTCGGATAGACAACACAACTGCTATTTCTTATATCAATCGTATGGGTTGGAGTTAGATTTCAACACCTCACCGACGTAACTAATTAAATCCTTGTGGCAATGGTGTGAATCTCTGAAAATACTTGTATTTTCTTCTTAAATAAGTTTCGAATATAACGAAATAAATAGCAAAAGAGAAAATTCGAATATGCAAACGATTCTTCACAGCAACGTTAGACATAGAAGATTCATTTTTATCGAAACTGAATAAAAGAAAAGCAGATTGTACACAGGGTGCCCGAGAACATATAAATTCTTAACCAAGAAAAGAGTCTCATTACTGTCGGGCAAGTTCCAGAAAATAATATCTTGATAGTGACTTAAACTTGTCTATGATGTATCGGCAGTACGAAGAATGGTGTCATCAGAATAGCAAACCTGTTATCAAGCAAGGAAGCTATGAACACATTTTTCGACAAGTTTAACATTGCGTTTCACAAACCCAAAAAGGTGTTCACTTTGTATGTCGTACCAAAATGCTGTTGGCGTTGATAAGCTACAACTGACTTATGATAAACATTAAAAAAAAAGAGATTTTTGCAGATTAGAAAAGAAAGCAGACATAGAAACATAATAATGGTAACAACATAATTTGTTGTTATGAATGCAGGCTGTTCTGCAAGCACCATGTGAAAATGATTCTCCATTTTTCTACAAATAAAGATTGAATGTATATAACTGCACCCTATACGCAGTTGTAACAAAAACTGTCCATTGTTACCTGTGGAACGAACCACTAGGGAAGGTTGTGATGGCGAGTATGCCTGCAATATTGTGAGAGCGTTTTATTTAATGTCTTCTTGTGTATAATCAACTTGGGCTTTGATGGAACTGAAGTCAAACCTCAGGACTATTTAGCCTGTGCCACAGAGCGCATAGACTACTTAAAGCAAAAAGTCTTTGTGTTGGCAAACCGAAAAAGACGAAGAAGGTACAAAAAGCGAGTTGACAGATTTCGGCAAAATCGTATCTTTCAAAGTGACCAAAGGAAAGTTTATCACGACTGGGAGAAACCAGATCTACGTGTGTCCGACAATCAGGTACCGGATGCCGAAACCGGAAATATTTTTTGGCTTACTGTAGCCGAGTGCCAAAATCAAATACTTCAAGAGTCTAAAATACAGGACTTTAAATTAATATAAGGTTGATATAAAATTCAATGCCAATGCATTAAAATATTTTTTATTTATTTAATGTCCTGTATTTAAGACTCTTGAAGTATTTTTTTGCAAAAAATGAACGAATGTGGGCTTTGGCACTCGGCTATTCATCCTATTATTCATCCATGCTTCAACACAGTTTGTCGTGCGATGTTTTTCTTTGGCACAGCTAATCATGGGCATTGAAAGCCAGTGTTTGTTGACATACGTAGGTATGGAAAGGAGGATGGGCACAAATGTATGGCGCCTGGGCCTGGCACCAATCGAACTGATTGATATGTCGTTGGAAAGCTCTGTTCCTGTAGAATAAGAATATCTAAGGGGCAACTCCCGGTTCGTTGTCCGTTTTGAGTAATTCCACTTTGAAAGTTGTTTATTTTTATGCTTTATTTGACCCTTTCTATTAAAGTACTACTAAAACGGTGCATACCTACTTCAATAAATCAGTTTTTTTAACATTTTAGCAGTGTATTGTATTTACAATATAACATCATCATCACCACCATCAGCCTATATTAGTCTACTGCTGGACATAGGCCTCCCCTAATGAGCGCAATAGCGCCCTGTCTTCAGCTTGACGCATCCAACATCTGCCTGCAGTCTTTCGCAGGTCTTCATCCCACCTAGCCAGATGGCGTCCATATATACATATATATGTACATATGTTTGCCAAGTCGTAGTCTTGACTCAAAAAGACGTTTCGTATTTGCCTTGATCTAGCCCTCTTCGGCACATTACACAGTTCCGGTAACGATACATTGCAATATAATCGGTAATAAAACAAAATAAAATAACAAGGGTTTAAAAAGATGCGAAATAAAAATCATTTGCAACTTTTTACATACTAGCGGGAATAGTACATTGTTTCACTAGAAGCGAAAGTAAATTATTTAGTCCCGAGACGGGGAGGGCAGCGTGCCAATAGTTTTTATATCTAATACTTTTAGAATTAGATATAGGGCTGAAAAGTATTATTTTCAACCCGCTCCTCAGGCAACTTCAGTCACACCTGCTTTTCGAGTATGAGTAATGAATAATTGATTTGGTTTATAAAAAACTATAAACCGACTTCAATTATATAGATCCCATGTCAGAACTGGACCAAATAAAAATGGGACCACATGAGAAGCACCAGCTTTCATATAAAAAAAATATTATGAAAATCGGACCACCACAATGAAAAATGCTGCGCCGTGTCAGGGAGTCGGCGAACAACGAATACCAGTTAATGATTCACTAAGTAGTACCTAGAGTAATTCACTGATTCGGAAAAATACTTGTAGCAATTAATTAAAATTAGGAGAGGTTTATAAGTAGGAGGGATTGTCATCAACACTCAGTGATTTTCGCAAAAATGCTGAAATTGATTGCCTGGAAGAAATTGGTTATAGCGATAAGACCGCCCGTTGTACTGTTTTACTTAATTAAGATTCAAGATATTTTTTTATCATTTCTTATGTATAATAATAATAAAGTATGCTTTTAATTAAACGAGTAACGTGATAAGAGAATAGGATTTTGTTATTCTACACTCGAGAGCAATGAATCCGGGTCACTTAAAGAATCCTAAAAACGTAAATTGGAGTATTGAAGATTGGTCAAAAGTTATGTTCTCCGACGAATCAAAATTTATGCTCTACAAGCACGATGGAAGACACAGAGTGTATCGAAGACCAGGGGAAAGATTCAAGCAAGCATGCATCGAAGAAAAAGTAGCCTACGGTGGTGGGTCTGTACTTGTGTGGGCCGGAATTTCTTCTGAAAGTCGCACAGAGCTGGTGATCATAGAAAACGGCTCTTTAACTAGCGTAAGATATGTGGAAGAAATCCTCAATGATCACGTTGGTCCATTTATGGTCAATTTAGGTGAGGATGCTATATTTATGCATGACAATGCCCGACCTCATACAGGTAGGATTGTGAATGACTACCTTCAAGAGATGAACATTACTCGTATGGAGTGGCCAGCGCGCAGCCCGGATATCAACCCGATCGAGCATGCTTGGGACGAGCTAGGCAGATGCGTAAAACAACGAAACCCTCCCCCAATCACGCTTCGTGAGCTCAAAATTGCTCTCACAGAGGAATGGGAGAATATTCCCCAAAATCGTATAAGGAACTTGGTGTACAGCATGCCAAACCGCGTAAACGCAGTAATGGAAGCACGAGGAGGCAATACGAAGTATTAAAATTCAAGAAAATCGTAATAAAGTTCAAAAATTTCATGTTTCCTATTTTTGTTTTAAGGAGAGATCAGCAGTTTTTTTCTTTATGTAATTTTGTGTTAATAAAATGTATGGTGACTCATATTTTTTTTACTTTCATTTAAGGAGTATTACATTGTCTATTAAATACAATTTATTGCATCAACCTATCATTTTTAGTTTCCGAGATTTTTAACATTCTTTAAGTGACCCGGATTCATTGCTCTCGAGTGTATTTGTGATAAAAATTCAACATCTTTTTTCGAGTTTCTGCAAACTCATGCTCACACGCGGGGGGCGATGCGACACAGGGGGCAAAATTCCGAAATAAAGCGACCGCCGCGCCGCCGAATGGCCAACACGATAGATAGATAGATTATAACTTTATTGTACCATCAATACATAACAAAAACAAAGAAAATACTGCTAACTAATCTAGAGTGGCACAATCGGCGGCATTATCGCTAACAGCGATCTCTTCCAGGCAACCTTTAGATGGATAGGATCGGTCGGTAGCGTAATTGAACACTAAAAATTCATAAGTAACGAAATATCAAGAAGACTTATTAAGAGTGGTCAGATAGTGTTCGTAAACCATGCTTTTGAAGATAGGAAGGGCTTTAGATTGTCGGATAGAAACGGAGAGGGCGTTCCAGAGTCTGGTGGCCTGCAACGTGAAGGAATCGCCATAATACTGGGAAGTGTGTGATGGAATTTTTAAAAGAATAGTATCACAGGAACGAAGGGATCGTGAATGGGACAGATGGAGAAACTCAAAACGGTCTTTTAGATAAGATGGTGTTGATAGGAGGAAAAGAATAGAGTAAAGGAGATCAAGAACATAAGCATTCCGGCGAAGACGAATCGGTAGCCAATTGAGCCTATTACGGTCTATTACTCGGAGATGTGATCAAATTCACGCAGGCCAAACAAATATTAGGTCCTTACATATGAAATTGGCGTTTTTCGTACTGGCCACTTTAATCACAAATTTCTCCTCTTTGGTAAGGAATTCCAAATTCAAATTTGTACAGCTATAGACTCATGTATTTGTGCTTCGATGATCGTCATTCATTTGTTTTTTTTCTTCTGTTTTTTTCTGTTTGCGTCACTCATTTTACAAAATGGAAAACTTAAAATATCGCATTATTTACGAGTACGAGTTCCGCCGTGGCACTAGTGCTGCGGAAACAACTCGAAGGGTGAATGATGTGTATGGCGGTCGTGTTGCAAAAGAAAACACAGTTCGTTTTTGGTTCCAACGTTTTCGTTCTGGAAATTTCGACCTGCAGAACAAGCCCCGTGGACGGCCTGAGACTCAAGTTGATAATGAAGAGTTGAAGGCTATTGTGGAAGCGGATCCATCGCAAACCACGTCCGAGTTAGCTGCAGGCTGCGATGTTAGTGATAAAACTGTTTTAATTCACCTGAAGCAAATTGGGAAGATTAAAAAGCTTGAAAGGTGGGTACCTCACGAATTGACTGAAGCAAACCGGCAAACGCGCGTCGACTGCTGCGTTACATTACTAAACCGGCACAATAATGAAGGTATTTTAAACCGAATCATTACCTGTGATGAAAAATGGGTTCTTTACGATAATCGGAAGCGCTCAGCGCAATGGTTGGATCCTGGCCAGCCAGCCAAATCCTGCCCCAAGCGAAAATTAACCCCAAAAAAGTTACTTGTAAGCGTTTGGTGGACTAGTGCCGGTATTGTTCATTACAGTTTTCTCAAATCTGGCCAGACTATTACGGCTGATGTCTTTTGTCAGCAATTGCAAACCATGATGGAAAAGCTAGTGGCTAAACAACCTAGGCTGGTCAATCGCTCCACGCCACTGCTGCTTCACGACAACGCTAGACCACACACTGCGCAACAGACGGCTACTAAATTAGAAGAGCTTCAATTGGAAAGTCTAAGACATCCTCCGTACTCCCCGGACCTTGCTCCAACAGATTACCATTTTTTTCGAAATTTGGATAACTTCTTGCAAGGGAAAAAATTCAACTCCGATGGGGCAGTCCAAATCGCCTTCAAAGATTTTATTGATTCCCGTCCGACTGGTTTTTTTAGTAAAGGGATCAATGAACTACCTATAAGATGGCAAAAGTGCATAGAAAATAATGGTTCATACTTTGATTAATTAAATATATTATATTAAAAAATATTCGACTTTTTGTTCCTCCCATACAAAACGCCAATTTCATATGTAAGGACCTAATATGAATCGGATGGAGTAGTGCGATTCTACGTGAAACAACAACAAATCCTCACGGAAATTATAACGTAAATATAGAACCGAGACAAAGTTGTAGACCGCATTTTAGAGATAAGTAAATTATATTATATAAATAATTAATAATATGTTGGTGTATTTACATAAATCATATGGCTATATGTAAGAAAAAATAGACATAAATTTAAATACAAAATCGAAGACAATTCAAAATACAATAGACGAAACAAAAATCAACTTATAATACCTTATAACAACCATCTGTGCTTAATCACTAAAAAAAGCCCGAATAGTAATAGGTTAGTAAAAATGTATAACAAAATCCTCAGCATGATTAATGACAAAAAACGACATAGCTTTCGGTAGAAAACTTAAACCTACTTGCTGTAAAATGCTATTACTCAGTTGACGAATTCCTTTCCGACAAACTACTGCATAACATAAAATTAGATCAATGACCTCGATACCTTACCTATATGATAAACCACCTCAACATTCTAATTTAAATTACTTGACCTTGTATGTGAAATAATTATCTAATATCTGACCTATCCTATCTAATTTTATTCTGATATTTTAATTGTATAAATGTTTTGCCCTACAGGGTACATTTACCTAAGCATACATTAAGACCTAAGCAGTTTACCATGTACATGTGAGCAAATAAATAAATAAATTATTTTTGTTAGGAAGGAAGGGTATAGACCATCATTGGAACAATGTACTCGTAAGTATGGTTTTCATTACTTCTGACATTTAACTGTAAAGTGAGAAATTTAAATGCAAACCCACTCTTTTGGATGGGCAGTCTTCGAAAAACTGTTGGCCCTTAACTTCAATGGGTGTTGACTTTGTTTGGTACAGAAGACCAATATTTTATCATTATTCTCCCCATCACTCCATAGCAAAAAATCTTTGGCTAAAATCTCGGGTACTTCGTTTTGAACTTTTATGTAATTTGGATAGGTATCTGTTCTTAAAAAAATTGTTTTGCAGGGTACTTACAGACTTCTTTTTTACATGAATCAATTAGTGAACTTGCACTTCATTTGATTTTGTTTATTCGGTAGGAATTTGGGGTTTGCGGGTTTCTCAACATTGTTTCGCTGTGGGCCCAACTTAATAGAGGCACTACATTGATAGAATAACTGATCAAATAGTGTAGCAAAGTTATACTTTGCTACTGGTGTTACTTATTCTTATGAAATCATAAAAACCATGTTTTCTCCAATATTATATATTTTACACGACTACTTTTGACATAATTCCTGACAACCATCCAATCCAAGTTTGAACTTCTGAAGGATGTTCAAATCCAAGGAGATTATTTACCTATTCACAAAGGTTTTCTAACACTGCCCCTTACTCGAGGCCCTATCACCATAAAAACAATTGTAACAATTAATTAGTTTACAAAATATAAGGTGCAAAAGTAGATACATAACAACTGAATAAAAAACTTAAACCAAACCTAAACTTTTCACAAACATAATATGCTTGACCCTTGACAAGGACTTGGTGAACAGGTCTGCATCCAATTCGGCTGATGGCTTATATTGCAATCTAATCAGATTATTATCAACACATTCTTTAAAAAATGGTGTTGAACGTCTATGTTTTTGGTTCGACGATAGTGCTGATTATCAACCATCTTCATCGTACTCCTATTGTCATTGTGAATTGTTATGGTATCACAAATGTTTTCAATTCTATTAAGAAACTGTTCAAAAATTTTGCTTCTTTTACAGAAGTTCCAAGAGCGTAATACTCAGCCTCTGTACTAGAACAAGCTACGGTGCTTTGCTTATGGCTATGCCAGTTAATTAAGTTAAAACCGTACCTACTCACGAATCCCGAATAAGATTTTCGATCGTTTATATCCCCCGCCCAATCTGCGTCGGATGAAATTTCAACATTTTTATTTTACTACCTCTCCTAAAATTGAGTCCGTAGTCAGATGTACCCGATAAATAACGCAGAACACGTTTAGCCGCAAGCCAATGTAATTCTTTGTAGCAAGTGTTATATTGGCTGAGCTTACTGCATACAAATGCAATGTCCGGGCGAGAACAAACCGCGAGATACATTAAGCTCCCGATAAGTTCCTGATATGAATATCTGTCATCAACCACTTCAGCTTTTGGTGGATTGAAGTTGACTTCCATAGGAGTTGCTACTTTGTGACAATCTTCCATGCCAAATTTAATTAAAAGGTTTTTCACATATTTTGACTAAAACTTTACGAACTTTATTGTTCCAAGCTCTACTAGCTTGTTTGAGTCCATATAAACTCTTTTTTAGTAAGCAAACCTTGTTCTGCCTGCTCAATCGCAAAACCATTAGGTTGCTCCATGTAAATACGCTCATTAAGATCTCCATTAAGAAATGCCGTATTCACGTCAATATGTTCTATGTCCATATTGTCTTCAACTCCAATTGCAAATAGTAGAGTGCTGTCTCACAACAGGTGCAAAAGTAGCTTGATAATCAATGCCATATCGTTGCGTAAATTCTTTCGCTACCAAACGAGCTTTATACTTCTCAAAATTTCCACTTGGATCTATTTTTTCCTTAAAAATCCACTTGCATCATCAGTGAGTTGTATTCCTCTTTCATAGCTTTTTGCCAATCTTTGGCATTTTCAGATTTCATAGCTTGATTATATGTCGTAGGTTCATTACGTCCCATTAATGCTAACTCCATGAAATAGTTGACTTCATAATCTTTAAACCAAACAGGTGGTCGACGCCCTCAGGGTGACAACGACAACTTCCTAAAATGACAACTTCCGAAAACGACAATTTCAGAGAACGTCTATTCTAAACTCGTCAATTTCCTAAAATGACAAATTCCGAAAATGACAACTTCCTAAAATGACAACTTCCGAAAATGATACCTTCCGTAAAAAATACTAAGGGGCTGACTAATTTCGGTTGTGAAATGTCAAAAATTTCTAATTTATACGTTATAAACTTTGCTCTGTTACTCATCTTTTAATGAAGTAAAACAACTTAAATCAACTAAAACTTGGCTTTATTATCTATTCTATAAAGTAACAAATCAAAAATACTGCTAATAAAACAAAACTTTGAACTTCTGTATCCATTTAACGGGCTTGTGGCTATCGACGACGTCGTCGTCGTTCTTGACTTTTCGTTGTTGTTTTTAACTTCAAATATATAATTTTCTTCAAAAATTGTATGCTATATTAAGATCGTTATTTTCAAGTTGCTGCAATAAAATTTTGTACTTTATATCAAAAACAATGTCAGTATTTCTTCGGTTCAGTACATGGAAATTTCATAGTCATGGAATAGATAAATAAAATAAATAAATAAATAATGCTGGACAATTCACACAGCATTATCTAGCCCCAAGCTAAGCAGAGCTTGTGTTATGGGTACTAGATAACTGATCAATACACTACATAGATATTTTTGATATTTTTTTTATTATACATAGAAAACATCCAGAACGCCCTGAACAAATATCTGCAGATCGTACAAATATTTGTCCCGAGGCAGGAATCGAACCCACAACCTCCTGCGTCGCAGGCGGACCTTCGCCCACCGCGCCACAGAGGTCGTCAAAGAGTTAGGGTTGTTATAAAATATGAGCAGTAAATATAAATAAAACGTCAAGTGCGAGTCGGACTCGCGCAACGAGGGTTCCGTCACCTTGTTTCTTGTCAAATATCAGTCTTAGTTAACGGAAACTAGGTTAGGTACCCGTAGGTTCTTGGTTCAGGCGACTTTTTTTGTGAATAAACTACAAAGAAGGATGGCAAGGTTCCATACATCTGCTGACCCAACTTTTTTGGCGACGAGCATCACCCCGGCCTTATAAAATAAGCAATACCTAAAGGATTCAGAAATCAATAGAATAAACATTTTACAAGTTGGGAGAAAAAAGTTCTTTTAGGTTATATGACTGTTAGGCTGCATAAACGTAGACACATTTTGTTGCCGCATTTTTTCTATAGGTTTATCGTGTAAACTGCGCTAAACTTAAAAACCATCGTTAATAAAACATATGGATGTTGCGGTTCGATTCCCGCCCTGGGACAAATGTTTGTACAATCTGCAAATATTTGTTCCGAGTGTTCTGAGTATTTATATGTATAATAAAACATATCATCAGGGTTTTATCTCCCTTCTTAAAAAAGAGCACCACCAAACTCCCGCTCCACGCCTTTGGAGTTCTCCCACTGTGAAGGACGGCGTTGAAGAGGTTTTGTAGTTCCTGTATAACAGGGGCTCTGGCTTTCAAAAGCTCTGATGTTATGCCGTCCTCACCGGGGGCTTTTCCATTTCTAAGCTGCCTCAGAGCTCGCACAATCTCGTCTTGACTGATGTCTGGCAGTTCGTCGGTATAGTGGCGTGTCAGGGTGGCTCTAGAATCGTGGACGACTCGTTGGTTATCCAGGAGATTGCCGTGGTATCATATTGTAAGATTTTCGTCGAAAAAAAGTAGGTAGACAGCAAATCTATCTACTCGTCGGAGACAATGTCGTTATTTCAATTTGTGTCACTTGATTTACGCTGACATTGACAGTCACAAAAGAAGTCACGTTCTAAGCTTTATGTTAGGGCTATGTGGTCGCTAAGCGACAAAGTCCCATAAAAAAAAGCTTTATGTTGGCTACCTAGCGTTTCTTTCTCGCACAAAATAAAAATAAAAATATGTTTTGACTCCCAACAGCTAAAAATGTAAATGATGGTTAGAAAAATCTTTTAAAAAATTCTGTATCCGTCATTAGTTATTACATGTCTGCACAGCCCTTGTTTGTTTTTTTTTATTCGTGCAGGGGCGGGTATTGCCATCCTTCTTTACTATTTTTGGGTTATTTCCTTTACTTGTGATGTAAGGCCTTGCTTTACGCCAAATTTTATGATTTTAAGTCTATGGGAAGTACCCTTTAGGTTTTGTGTGCATGAGATTCCCTAGGAAATTTCCAAAATTTTACATAAAACGTTATAACTTTTGATTGCGTTGACTTAGAAGGATAATTTAGGTCAAGGCTCCAAGAGGTTACGGACTTACGTATTGGATGTGCATTTCAATTCGATACCTCCACGCGTTTCTGAGAAAAGAGGGTTGACAGATGGACAGACGAACAACAAAGTGATCCTATAAGGGTTCCTTTTTACCTTTTGAGGTACGGAACCCTAAAAACACCAATAAGATTTTTAACCACGAGCAAAACACAAATTACTTAGAAGATATAAGGAAAATTTAAAAACATTAGGTACATCAGAGACGAGATGTTGTCAATTTAGGTAGCAGACGATTTAAGATGTTGTCGTTTTTGAAAGTTGACATTCTAAAAAAGTTGTCGTTTTCGGAAGTTGTCGTTTTTGAAAGTTGACATTCTAAAAAGTTGTCGTCTTCGGAAGTTGTCGTTTTCGAAAGTTGTCATTTTTAGGAAGTTGTCGTTCTCACCCTGAGGGGGTCGACGGTCACGTGACGGTCTAGAATGTTCAGCAACTTCAGTATCTGAATCTGAAACATTCTGCTCTGCAACATGCAAGTCTTGTTGACTATCGTTCAACAAAGATTCTACCGGTTCATCAGATGATGCAACTTCTTGAATATCAGTATTGTTCACTGATGAATCAAGAAACGAAATATCCGGTATGTTAAATTCATCGTTTATAGATTTAACTATTTCACGTTGTGGAGTACTGGGATAATTAACAGTTACTTCAACATTTGTTGTAACATTTTTAGAGTTTTCCATAGACTCTGTTGTCTTATAGGTTATACCTCTGACAGTTTCAATAAACTCAACAGACCTAGCTTTTACCAACTTAGTTCCATCATTAAGATCACCAAGTCTGTAACCTTTAGTATATTCGCAATACCCGAGCATAATATAAGGTTTAGATTTTGTATCTAGCTTTGTCCGCTTCTGTTGTGGAGTTAAAGCATACGCTGCGCTGCCAAATACTTTTAGGTTACTCAGATCCACTTTTGATCCTGTCCACAATTCTTGAGAAGTAGCATTTTTAATAGCTGCTGATGGATTACGATTTTTTAAATAGCAAGCTGTCTGCTTCAGCCCAATATTTCTTCTCCAAATCAGCATCTTGCAACATAGCTCTGGCTTTTACACTAAAGTTCTATTCAAACGTTCTGCTATGCCATTTTGCTGGGGTGTATATGGAACAGTTGTTTCGTGAATAATACCGCATTGCTTTAAATGATTCATGAAACTTTTATGACAATATTCCGATCCGTTGTCGCTTCTTATCCGTTTAATCTTAAGATCGGTTTGTTTTTCGACCAAATTTGGAATTCGATAAGATAAATGTATCTAAAATAGTCCTTTGATCTTTCTGTATCAAAAAATAAATAAATGATTTTCGTGTAAAATCATCAGTAAACGTTATGAAATATCGACATCCACTCCAACTATTGACTGACATAGGTCCGCATATGTCGGTAAGAATCAAATCAAGTTTTGCCACGCTACTGTGTGCCTGACCACGCGGAAATGATTTGCTCTTTTGCTTTCCCTCAATACAAGGAATGCATGGAGACAAATCAGCCTTGGTAAACGCAATACCACTCGCTAACGAATCCCGGAGGCTAATCATACCTGCTAGACTTAAATGTCCAAGGCGACGATGCCATAGCTCCAAAGCATTAGTATAAGGTATTAAAACTTTACCTTCAGTGCGAGTATTAGTCTCTTGGTTTTCCGTATTTAAATAACAATCGCGTTTATTATCAAATTTGTATATACCATTCACATTTGTAGCAGTTATATCACAGGAGCAAGTCACAGAGACGTTATCCTTCCTGTAAATAGAACATTTATCAATATCAAATACTAATACATAGCCCTTTGCTGTGACTTTGCTAACAGACAAAAGGTTAGCTGCTACATTTGGTACCTACATATAAAGTATCAGTAATGACTTTATTAACATTATCATTAAATGTCACATTGAAATTAAATACACCATCACTATAAATCTTTTCATTGTTCGCTGTAGTAATCTCAGATTTTTCATTGGGAGAGAAATCGTTCATCCAATCTTTCCGATTAGTCATATGACTAGAACAACCAGAATCTAAAATCCAGCTCTCATTACTACAAATTACATTGGTGACAGCTATATCTTTCGATAAAAGGTTTAAATTGACACTATTATTACCAGTACTCGACGTATCCTCTGAAGTCTCATTTTTATTATGACCTTTTTTCAAATGTTTCTTCAGTTTCGGACAACGCGGCTTTATATGCCCTTTAGCGTGACAGTTGTGACAAGTACGTATAAAACTCTTGGCCACAAGTATGTTTCCCGAAGGTGGAGAAGAAGAAATACCAGATAATCCTCTTTTGAATTCACTCTGAATCAAATGACACTTGACAAAGTCAGAAGAGAGTTTAGTGTTAGTGGCTTCCATTGACATTATCATGGAGTCATATTCTGGTGGTAATCCTATGAGCATCAATTCTGCTAACTCGTCATCCTCTGTAATGCAGCCAATATCCGCTAATTTTTGCGTAATTGAAAATATATTTCCTATATAAAGATCTATATTTGTGTGATTTTCGTATTTTATCTGTGATAATTTCCTTTTTAACATTAATCTGCGGCTAATGCCGCAGTTTTCATATGCTTCCTTTAATTTAGACCAAGCTTCATATGCGGTTTTAGCAGTCTTTACGTGTGGGTAGCAATTTGGTTCAATGTTTTACACATATTTTTGCATATGCACGTTGGCTCTTCTTGCGATCCGCATCATTTGCCATCTCTGTCGTTTCCCAAAGATCGTGTTCTATTAACAATAATTTCATTTGGAATTTCCATTTTTGGTAGTTCGAAACCCCTTTTGAAGTTTTCAATAAAACTATGAGAATGAGAAATATTACTCACGACTTCGGTTGAAGATGATGCAGATTTCAAATTTTCCATCGTAACAATCAAATGTCAATCGAAAATTATTGAAAAAATTTCACAAAAAAATATCACCAAAATATCAGTAAATCTATATCTGGGCCCATAACCTGATAGAATAACTGATCAAATAGTGTAGCAAAGTTATACTTTGCTACTGGTGTTACTTAATCTTATGAAATCATAAAAACCATGTTTTCTCCAATATTATATATTTTAAACTACTACTTTGACATAATTCCTGACAACCATCCAATAGAAGTTCAAATCCAGAGGATTATTTACCTATTCACAAAGGTTTTCTAACATACATTCGGCACGGTTTGTGTAACGCCAAAGACTGTCTTTATTTGTTTTTTTTTATCTATAGCTTTCATGTAAAAGAGATGAACCTCCTCTCTGACTCTCTATAAATACCAGTTTTGGTTGTCGACTTTGCTCCTCACTACTTGGAGTAATAACCATGCACAATTTCAATTACTTAAAACAACTTACATTATTAACACAAAAAGACAGGAAAACATTCACATAATAAAATGAAGTTGTCATTAATCAATCATTCATTAAAATCTAAAGTGGCCAGTCTAGAGTTTATACAGGATGTGGCAAATTTTTGGCCCCTTAAGGGTAGCTACGTTTATTTTGTAGTTAGAAGGTTCTGTTCTAAGGAACTTTCTGTTTTATTTTGAAGAAAAAATATTGCTATTTTTCGTTTTTTGAAAAAATATACGGTTCGCCCAAAAAATGACCTTTGTCAATAAAAACAAGTTGGTCTTAATCGACTCTATTTCCAACCAGGAACACTTTTCCCAAAGAAACATACCAAATAAAATCGTAAGTTTTAGCAATAATTAAAAAAAAACAATTCCCATACATAATCCATGAAAAAACGAGTAAGTGAAAACAACAATGTCACTCATTCAATGGTTCTTAATTTAAACTCGTATGAAACATACCTACCTAGTTACTTCTTAGAAGCAAAACACACCCATTTTATTGAGTTTAAATAAAAAAATACTTATTTACGTTTGGTATAATAATAATCTTTAATTTTAATCTTTTAAATAAAAATAATAAGTAAGTAAACATTTAATCCCTGATATGTTTAAATTGTAGACCATTACTTGACTACACAGATTGGCACGCGTTAGCACACTTTGCGTAGCAGCCCTTACTTTCATGTAAGTCATATTTTGCAATGTACTTAGAATGCCAACTCGGTGATCCTAGAGTCTAGATCGTGCTGGCCACTTGACAAGTCTGCTGTGCGTCCCAATCCAGTTCATACCAAAGTGTTGGTCAAGTATATTCTCGAACTCTTCTGCTATTATGGCAGGTGCCCCATCTTGCTGATAAATCATGGCATTATGAACTGCCACTGGAAGGTCTTCAAGGTCTTCTCGTAACTGCTCTAGCACACCAATGTATTTTTCGGTATTGAGCGTACCGTTGTAGAATTGTATGGATACTATCTTGTTATCCATGATAGCACAGTAGACGTTGAACGAAAAGCGAATCTGGTTACCTGTTTCCGTAACCAGCAATGGGTTTTCGCGAGACCAGACGTGAGAATTTTGAATTTTGCCTATTGTACATTCCATTGTTGCTAAAGTTCGTCTCGTCTGACCAAATAATTCTTCGAAGAATCAAGCGATCCGCTATTTCGTTCGACCTTATCCAATTGCAGAAACTCATCCGTCGTTGGTCGTCTCCCGGTAACAATTTTTGGACCAGACGTCCTCGACGAAAGCACTTGTATTTATACCTAAAACTATAAAACTGTCTTTAATTATCAAGCATAGGTGCGTAACAGTAATTATATCAAATAATAAGGCCGTCTATGTAAATAAAGTTAAATAATAACGCTACATAAAAGTTCCTGTTACTTAATACCTACTTATTTAAATTCTTCTAATCGTGCGAGAAGACAGGTTTAGATCATCCGATGCCTCACGTAGAGATTTTCCGAATCTGCCTCAAAGTATGTGAGGACTGCTAGCTCAATATCATAACTAATACAATTTGATTTTTTTTGGTAAGGATTTCGAAAGCTCCCATGGTCAACCAAATTTCTTAGCATGGTTTTTATAACTTTCTTGTCTGGTAGTGCTTGTATTTCTTCATTCTCTCTACTAAATGCTTCCAACGCTAATTTAACACGACAGTTATTTTGAAAATAAGCTTTTATTAAGCTTAGCCGCTGTTGATTTGTTAGAGACATTTTGCATATAAATTAAAAAAATATATTTCCTGCTATTTTTTTCTAGTGGTATTGTCATTTAAGGAGGTGGTACATAGTTCTACCAATAAGGTTTTAATAACAAATATTAATAAATAATTTCAATATAGAACAAATTGCTTTCCGTGTTCGAATGGTATGCCTGACTTTGTTGCGGCGAATGGCGCTTCCAAGAAAATAGTATGGAAATGTTATTTTTCAATTATTGCCAAAACTTACGATTTGATTTGGTATGTTACTTTGGGAAAAGTGTTCCTGGGTGAAAACAGAGTCGATTAAGACCAACTGGTTTTTTTTTGACAAATGTCATTTTTAGGTCAAACCGTTAATTTTTTCAAAAAACTAAAAATGCCATTTTTTTTCTTCAAAATAAAACAGAAAGTTCCTAAGAACAAAACCTTCTAACTACAAAAGAAACGGTAGCTACCCTTAAGGGGCCAAGAATTTGCCCCACCCTGTATAGTACAAGCTCGATGTGGCCGGTATATTTCCGATGTAAAGGAGTTTGTATAATTATTATCTTCACTAACAGGCCAATCGGTCCGTAATAAAAAAATGTCCCAAAAACATTTTTTTTGATAACACTTGAAGACTGCTCGCTCAGAGCATCTGTGCGTTAGACCAGTTTGTACCAGTTTGTTAAATTTTTAATAAAAACCCTAAACTAAACATGGAAATATATAATTTCCAAGCATTTGGGGAAAACACACCCCGTAGGTAACGAGTCGGTATGCGGGATACCTATAATGCTCGAGAAAAATAATCGCTTTGCGGAAATTGAAAATCCTTTTTCAATGACAGGATAATATGCTGTTTGTACACGTTTGGCATTGATTCCACTGATGTACATCTCTTTTCATATTGTCAATGCAAATTGCTATGTCGTTTTATTTGATGTTTGACAAATATTAGGTCCTTACATATGAAATTGGCGTTTTTCGTACTGGCCACTTTAATCACAAATTTCTCCTCTTTGGTAAGGAATTCCAAATTCAAATTTGTACAGCTATAGACTCATGTATTTGTGCTTCGATGATCGTCATTCATTTGTTTTTTTTCTGTTTGCGTCACTCATTTTACAAAATGGAAAACTTAAAATATCGCATTATTTACGAGTACGAGTTCCGCCGTGGCACTAGTGCTGCGGAAACAACTCGAAGGGCGAATGATGTGTATGGCGGTCGTGTTGCAAAAGAAAACACAGTTCGTTTTTGGTTCCAACGTTTTCGTTCTGGAAATTTCGACCTGCAGAACAAGCCCCGTGGACGGCCTGAGACTCAAGTTGATAATGAAGAGTTGAAGGCTATTGTGGAAGCGGATCCATCGCAAACCACGTCCGAGTTAGCTGCAGGCTGCGATGTTAGTGATAAAACTGTTTTAATTCACTTGAAGCAAATTGGGAAGATTAAAAAGCTTGAAAGGTGGGTACCTCACGAATTGACTGAAGCAAACCGGCAAACGCGCGACGACTGCTGCGTTACATTACTAAACCGGCACAATAATGAAGATATTTTAAACCGAATCATTACCTGTGATGAAAAATGGGTTCTTTACGATAATCGGAAGCGCTCAGCGCAATGGTTGGATCCTGGCCAGCCAGCCAAATCCTGCCCCAAGCGAAAATTAACCCCAAAAAAGTTACTTGTAAGCGTTTGGTGGACTAGTGCCGGTATTGTTCATTACAGTTTTCTCAAATCTGGCCAGACTATTACGGCTGATGTCTATTGTCAGCAATTGCAAACCATGATGGAAAAGCTAGTGGCTAAACAACCTAGGCTGGTCAATCGCTCCACGCCACTGCTGCTTCACGACAACGCTAGACCACACACTGCGCAACAGACGGCTACTAAATTAGAAGAGCTTCAATTGGAAAGTCTAAGACATCCTCCGTACTCCCCGGACCTTGCTCCAACAGATTACCATTTTTTTCGAAATTTGGATAACTTCTTGCAAGGGAAAAAATTCAACTCCGATGGGGCAGTCCAAATCGCCTTCAAAGATTTTATTGATTCCCGTCCGACTGGTTTTTTTAGTAAAGGGATCAATGAACTACCTATAAGATGGCAAAAGTGCATAGAAAATAATGGTTCATACTTTGATTAATTAAATATATTATATTAAAAAATATTCGACTTTTTGTTCCTCCCATACAAAACGCCAATTTCATATGTAAGGACCTAATATTAATTCTTATGAGAATTTTGTATCCTCGGCTTGTATCACAACTTCGAAATCAAAAAACATTAAAAATACATTATAATAAATATTAATAAATAACAAATACACAATAATACCATAGTATGCATCGTTCTTTCCACTTAAAACCCCCGTTTATACCCCCTGGGGGGACCATGGACACTGACTATTACACTTGGAGCCCCCTGGGGGGCCCATGCACACTCACTATTACACTTGGAGCCCCCGCCTAGGGGTTCAAGAATAATAATAAAGTTTATATTCCTCTTCAACCCTCAGAGACAGAAATGAAATACTGAATGGAAAATTAATGTTTAATGAAATTTTAACTAAAAACAAACTAAACCCTAATAACTTACGTTCTTAAAAAATAAACAAGAGACCTCGCCCTGTGCCTGGGCACCGGTGGCACCGCCCTACTTACGGCAATGATTGGCATTACTTTACAGCTTCTAGAAAATGACAATTGACGCCTTGTATTAGTGAAAGCTGCATTTCTTGAATGAATCTATCGTAATTTATGCATTGCTTCTTTCTCGGCTTCATCAAGGGTTTCCTTTTTAATTTACACTTTTTACGTTTTTATCTTTTTTCAACGAGTTCTTGTATTAGTGAAAGCTGCATTTCTTGAATGAATCTATCGTAATTTATGCATTGCTTCTTTCTCGGCTTCATCAAGGGTTTCCTTTTTAATGTACACTTTTCACGTTTTTATCTTTTTTCAACGAGTTCAATAATGTCACAATTGTGGGGTCATTACCTATTTTATTTAAATTTTTGTGCCAATTTTCAACACAAATATTTGTTCTGTGCCTTTCACCATATGCCGACCAAACGTTATGAAACTTAGTATTCTTAATCCAAAACTGCATGTATTTTATAAATTTACTAATATTGGGTTCCGTTAAGGGCCGGGTATTTTTCACGTAAGTCCATCCTTCATTTAGTAAATTCGTTGGTAATAGTGCCAATGCCCCACAAAGAAGAACTGTTCTTTTAGTTATTTTAAACTTCGTTAACCCTAGTGCCTGTCTTTTTTTCCATAAGTTTTTTTTTAAATGATAATGACATTATTTTATTTCTGAGGTGGGGAAATTGTTTGCAATAGCTTTTATGGCAGCACGTTCTATAATCTACGGTAAATTTAGATGGGTTAAACTCTGCAATCTGAGATTTAATTAACTGAAAAGAAATGTCGTACGACTCGACTCTTGTTTCCTATCCGACATTAACAAGAACAATACAGGAATTATCAGATTATGGGTTACAGAACTGCCCAAGTCTGCGTGCATAGAATAAAGCTGTAAGAAAGGCGCCGGGCAACTTTGAAATGTGCCATCACAAAAGACGTGTTTTACTTCGGATAGTCTCTTTCGGTTTTCATCAGTGCAAAAAATGATGATGCGTCTGTTATCATGATTGTAATCACATAATACAAATTCTGAATGGGTATTTCTACATCAATTGAACTATTGCTGCGGAGTTTAGCAATGCCGGCATTAGCGTATCTTGTTTTGTAAAAACCACTTTTTACCGATTCGAATGATGGAATATCTGCGACCAAATCTATTCCTTTGTCTTCAAGGGAATCTTCACACATTCATTGTAAATAGTCGGAATAGGTCGAAAGTTGTATTCTTTAACTTTTTTCCTGCATTCATGTAAAGTGATGTCAACTATATTTTTGCTTTCGTTTTTTATGCAATCTGAGACGTGAACAACTGACTTTAATACGGATGAATGGTCCTGCTAAAATGTTTTTTTTTTACTTTTTAGTATTTGTTACATGTATTAATAATCATTAGCAAAATATATTAATTACACTTACGCTAATAGTAAGATGTCCTGTACATTTTAATTTCCTTTTATTTGCACATCTCCACAGCATTGACTTATTTTTATACGCTTTTTTCATTTGATACTGATGACCACTGTATAATAGGACTTTTCCGCCTTTCCGATCAATAATTTCAATATTCTCACGAGAATCATCCATTTCCAATAGAAATAAGATTATTATTGCTCATTAAGCTAATCAATCTTATGCATTTGTGATTAAATGACAGCATAATAAATATCTATGTCAAATGTCAGATATTGATTTATAAGATTAAACCTAAATAGGTATGTAGCGTTTTACGTACTCCATGGACATTTTATGTTAAGGGGGTCTACAAGTAACACCGAGTATCCATGAACCACCAAGGGGCTCCAAGTGTAACAGTGAGTGTCCATGGGCCCCCCAGGGGGCTCCAAGTGTAATAGTCAGTGTCCATGGTCCCCCCAGGGGGTACAGACGGGGTTTCAAGTGGAAAGAACGGTATGCATCATGCGGCCTCCTCCGTAGATACGAACCTTACGAAAATGACACTCAAAATTGTCTACTTGTTTTGACGCAGACAGTTTGCGCAGAGCCAGACAAGGTTTCTGCTTAAGGAACAAAAGATTAATGGAGTTGAATTTATTTTATTTTGTAAGTAGGTAGGTAAGTTAAAATAATAAAACTGCGTTTTTACAGGAACAATCTGTAAATCATACCGTTATCTTGTACCTATCATATTTTATTTCATTTGGTTCCTTCTAATTAGGTACTAATAAAATAAATAAAAATATTTTATCACGAACAGCAAATAGTTTGGTATATAGATGGTTAAGAGAAGTCTGAGAACTGTTTCTGTGTAGTCAATACATAACAATAAATAGAGCAACAAGAAAAGGAAAAAAATGTACCTAATCAAAATAATAATCCTATATTTTTTTATAAATGTTTGAGTAAATTATTATATGAATCTAGTATTTTTAGATTAAAAATAATAGCAGGAGCACAAAAAAATAATATATACAAATATAATATAAAAAATTGCCTCATGTATTAAGAACAAAGTTATAACCGTAACAATGCGAACCTATAAATAATTTTCAACGCCGATTTCTTGAGCTAAGGGCAATAATTGTACATTAAAGTAGTAATAAATACATTAAAACTTTACTGAAAATAGGAAACCCGTCTTTTTTGTGTCTTGAACTTGTGATTTTTCAAATTTTGCTAGGCATGCTTTCTATCCAAGCGCTCAAATGACACTATTTCAAATGCTTTCCATACATGCCAAAAAGGAAAGCTTTTGATACAGACGTTTTCAGAGCACGCATTGTGAATCTATGGGGGGCCGGCGAAATTTTTCATCGATGATCGACGTATGTACGAAATAACTTTTAGGCAACTCTCCAACTCTTAAATTAAAATTTTATTATAGATTAAAACCTTTTTACTAAAATATGATATCACTGTCAACCTGAGCATAAACTAATCAAGCAAATTCAAAGTAAAAAAAAGTTCTAGGGTCAATTTAAAATAAAGAAGACATTTCTTCGATTTCTATTTATACTTATAAATAAAAATCTAGGAGAAAATAATGGATTTTACGATTATTGAGCGAAATGGTAGAAAGGTTCTCTTGTTGGAAGGACACCAATACCATAAGCGAAAGGTGTACCAGGATGGAAATATAATAATGGTGTTTATTGTCTCGGAACAATTATTGAGTAAACGGACGCAGTCAGCCAAATTGAGCTGGGTCGGTGATATGATAACACAGGTATAAACCATATCGTCGCCGTAAAGTAAAAAGTAACCAAATCGCATTTATTTTTGGTAGGTGTGTATATAAGATTCAATCTTACAACCATCCAATCCATGGTCATATGATAGTTTCCGGATGGTTAGGTCTGAATGTCAAAATGTACTGATCTATACGTACGTACTTACTTCAAAAAGAACTTTTCCCGAAATAACTGATTTTCTATGGGTCTTCATTATTAAATGTCGCAAATGAAACTGCCATTGTCATATGCATGTACGTACACAGTCACTCTCTTTATTTTTAAATTACTAAAATAAAATCACATTCTACACATAATAGGCAAACGAAACAAAAACATATTCTCAGACTAATGTGATGCTACATAAGTGTAAAAGCTTCTTTAAAGTAGTGATATTTTCTAAAAATTCGATTTCAGTTATTTCACCGGATTGCAACTAATTGAACTGTTTTTTATAGCTCTTGTCAAATATAATGTCACGCCGTCGTCTTCTAGTAGCACCACTAAACAATGAATTTATAATTCTGGTGTCTTGAAATTTCGCATCTTTTTTTAAGTTCATATAAAAATCTCATAAGGGTAGGTTTGTGCGGCATACGTGCGTTTTATCTCCCATGCCAGCCCTCGACAGCGTTTTTCGTACGGTGCTTATCATTTCCGCATCCAATAAAAGACGCACATAAACTCGTCCATTGCTTTGAAAAGTACTTTTGAAATTATATCATTTCTGGAGAGGAACAGAGCTTCCAAAGATACCCATGCACTATGAATTTTTTCCTTGGGTAATGAAGGTAACACACATTGTTACTAATACTCTATTTTCGATAGTGGCGGTTATGTTTAATTTTTTAGCTTGTTTCCATACTGCTCTGCTGTAATGATAGTAAAAGCTGCTGACCACAGCGGACGGAAAAACTCTTAGTCTTTTTCTAGTTGGTTCGATTAATCGAACCATGTATTTTGAGACTCCCGATAGTTCGATCAATCGGATATGTGAACTTTTTTCGAGTAGAATTAATCGATCCTAGTCGAACCGTATTATTTCTGACCCTTACGACCGCTTTCTTTCTGTAGGTAAATAGTTAAAGAACTATAACTGTAAATAGTTCTTTACAACGCTATGTAAAGACATAGTTTTAGTTGTAAAGAACTATTTACCTACAAAAAGTGACCCCTTCTAAGCTAATCGTTCTTAGAATAATCATTCATCTATATCATTATTTGTAAATATTATGTATGTTGGTCTTCAGTATTTATTTATCTCGTTTGATGGATTCTTTACTTCGTCGTTTGTCAAACAGTCCACCTTTCATTTTTAATACATTAAAATTGGAATGTCTTTTCAACACTGTCAAAATTTTAATCAAATTTGGTGTTTTTTGCCAACAAGATTTCCTTTTTTTCGTTGTCATTTAATAATAAAAGCAGAAAAAGCCGAAAGCGAATTGTTGCTGTAGCCAAAATGTAAGCATTGTGGCCACATATACAATTTGCTTCTGGCTTTAAGCTTTTGTAATTTTGCACCTATGCGCATATCTCGTCACTGGATACCACAGAGCTTTCGCATAATGATAGAAGCAGCCTTTGACTACAGCCTGTGGCAAAACTGTTTCTATAGCCTTTATTGTCGTAGCCTCGTAGTCGGTCATAAATCGTATGGGATAGAATCATCTCTAGTAATGCTACATTAATACGTAAATCAATGGGACTACGTTTACGCTGTTTCTGCCAAATCTTTATTACTGTATAATCAGACTAGGTGAACTGGTCATCGTGGTTCGACTTGGCAGTCGAACAACGCGGTCCGAAGGTTTATTAGTTCGCCTGGTAAGATTCTAAAATCGAACTAACTGGAAAAAAAGTTACGTAATCCGATTGATCGAACCATGCGGTCGAACCACGTGGCCAGAAGCGATAGGTGTACCTTAATGCACCGAAATAAAGTCCAATTTGCACGAAAATACGAAATATAACAATCGGTTGCGGGTTTTTGAGAAATATAATAGACCCTCTGGTACTACTGTAAGGGTAAACGTGTTGTTCCAACAACACATTGATAAAAACCTTCGGCTGGTGTTCCGTATAGGTAATAAAAAGAACATAATACTACTTTTAATTAATAAGTACGCTACGATAAACACCTATCATAAAGGAAGATTTGCCACCTTATCTTTATATTACTTATCTTCATAAATAAACGAACTATAACTGTGAATCTTGTGTTAGTGCTTATTTAAACTGCCATAAACTTACAGAGAGACGCGTCATGTGATGCCATAGCTACAACATACAATCGAGTACAAGATCCTTAACATATACCCACTCCCTTTGTATAAATGCAAGGTTAAATGCTGTACTTGGCTTCTTTCTCTGACTTATGAGGAAACCGAGAAACTCCTTGTTATGATGAAATAGCCTATCTCCTCTTTTATTTAGTGGCAACATTTCTCCTGTTGCCTAGACTCTAACGAGACTGGTGCCTCCGGAGGATCCAAGTCCAGTTTTGCCACACACACCAGCTTCGACATAACCACTCATAGAGACACCCCACCACACGAATACTTTTTTTTTTATTTTTATTGTGATTGAAGTAAGGCATGAGATATCTATATAAAATCAGAGCTCAGACCTCTTATTATAGGCAGGTACCTGTATCGTTTGTCCATTTGGCTCACTATATAATTTAGTATGTTTGGCAAACTACGAATGTTTAGATCGCTGTTTGATAGTATGGATCTAACCTGATCAAGGTAATAGTCAGAAACACTAGAATACTCTATCATGTTGTCTAGGTTCAACGTCTGTAGAATCGAAGGCTTGATAAATTCTTTTGGCATATCAATAGTGTTTGGGTTGACAGGAATTAATGCTCTAGACAAAGACACATTGCCAACTTTAAAGGTAAAATTTTCCCATGGGTAGTTGAAAACTATGTTAAATTTGTTCTTGCTAGCATCAAACTTTTTAAGTATCGACCCTTCTTTTTCGGTGTTCTCATCAACATTATCAATATACCATGGAATGAGCTCAGTTTTGCAAAGCTCTTCCCCCGCTTCTGTTATCATTTATGTTTGAAATTAATTCTGGAGGTACCAAGTCACTATTAAGTCTGTCTACTTTGAAGGTTATTGGATACTTCATATTTATGTTTGTCATTGTGCTCATTAAAGGGTTTGGATTTTTAATGGACCTTGAATTTCTTTCTACGGATCTGATATTTGCTATTGTGCTGCTTTTTAATATTTGAATAGCTCCGTCTCTAGCCTTATTTATAAGACCACAGGCCCATAGCATTCTTTCCTTAGTCTGATTTTGTTTATCCATGATTTATTTTGATTTCCAACACATTAAATTTAAATATAATTGTCTGTTATTGCAAGTGAAAAAAACACACACCATCTTGGAAGCTCCTGTTGCCCGAACTCTTAAGAGACCGGTGTCCTCAGGAGCACCAAGTGCTCAGACACCACATGACCACACACACACACACCACAGACACATACACCTACACACACACCCTCCACACGCAAACACACACGCGAACACAGACAGCAACACAAACCATATTATTATTATGATGTATTCAGAAATCTAGGAGTTGGGCGTTGACACTACCACACAGTTTGTAAAGCTTCGGTAGTGTCATCGTTTCGATATGTATTTAAGATCCTCCCTGTAAAATGATCTGAATAAATGATTTTTATTTATTATTATTAAAACATGTAGTATCTATCAACAATTACATTATTTTATGTAAGGTAATCAGTCATTACCATTCAGACCCTGGGGAAAATACCCGAATTACCAAGACGAACGCGTTTGGCCTTAACCACGCCAATGCCTCAGGAAAAATCGGCCGCCTTTGCCCGTTAATCAATCCAGCGTTTGACACCATGTTACTGCGATGATGTCAAAAACAACGACAAAGGTGTTCAAACGGATCTGAACCCGTTTTAAGGGAACCGTGGCAGTCATTTTGAACATCTTTATTTCATACGAAATTTTCAAATTTAATTCTCTCCGTCATTTTGCTTTATAAGACCCCAATTTCAATTACCTAAAGTTGCGATAAAATAAAAGGTTCACTCATTGTTTTAACTGCTCATTCGTCATCATCATGATAAGCCCGATGCCCGTATACGGCTAAAAATAAGCCATTAGAATAACAAGGTACATATTGATAAAAATGGGTTTCGTCCAGAAAAACTACAATCAAAAAATAGTAAGATTTCGTCAACGACAACCATGGCTTAATTGGTTCTAAATGATCTATGCCAGCTTCTTTTTTCACGTTGATGTATAATTAATAAGATATTAAATCTAATTTTCATATGCATAATCTCCTCCCTAATAGAATAAAATGAGTTCCTAGCACATTTATTTAAAAGTTAGGAACGAGGTAAATACTAATACAACAAATGCGATCGTTCGTAATTTTTTATTTGTTATTTAGTTTCTGGAAAAAGTATCAAGCTTTTTCGAATATCGTGATCGTATTTTATAGGTACTCTCGTTTTTTATACTTTTAATGAAAGGAAAAAGGTTTGGCTTTTTCCGTTTTATTATTTTATTTAGGCGTGAGCGCCAGCCCTCCACTGCATTTGTAGTACGATGTGGGTTATCAAAGCAGCTTACTGCATCTATCAATTTAGGATCCATCCACTGTTTTATAAAGTAATTCATAAAATCGTTCCAGCCTTCTACGGTAGACATAACCTCAAACTGAATGCTGAGGAAGCCCTCCGGCATCTTTGCTGGTAAATGTGCTAGTGCTACAAAAAGAGCTATGGTTTTATTCAATATGGCAATTTCTTAGCCTTTTTGTGCAGAGCTTGGGCATAATGGAAAAAACATCCTTTTATGTTTGTAGTGGGAAATGTGATTTGAAGTGCAGCCATCGCCGCCATTTCGTAATCCATTTGAAATATATCTGGACTCAAGTCTGGAATACATTCTTTTATCATTATAAATAGCCTTTCATACGTATATTGCGTCTTGTTTGGCAATAAACAATATATTAATGGAGTAACATAATTCGTAGTTAGTCCGTGAATTGTATATAGCTGTTTGAAAGGTGGTGGATCCGCGAAGAAACGTTTGACATTTTTGATTGTTTCTCGAGCCTCTATACTACAATATACTAAAATTTTGTCCGTGGTGCCATCGTCACAAAGTAAGAAATTTTCATTGAAGGTTTCACTTAAAACAACATCTTCTAATTTTTTGAAAACAGTCGCCCGTACATTAAGATGCGACTTTCTGGCTCTGTAAAGCGAATCTTTGACCGATTCATAATTAGGTAACATATTATCGTATTCAGACTTGGATTTGTAAGGTAACACACACGTTCATATATTTGGGGTATGGGGCCCAGATCATCACAAACAGCAATTCGGCCTTAATCGTTGCCAATTTGTATGCATAAAAGTCGGTTTGGTCACTTATTTTAGTAACAGTTTCATCCTCTTCCATCCAAGTAATGGATCCTGAGCATTGTCTATAAGAGCATCGCCAAATACTAGAGCCATTTTTATTTGCTTTTTGGCGTGTGTGACTATGTCCGCCACGCCACAATGACCAAGAACCCTGTTACAAACATAATTATTAATACTGATTACATAAACATAGAAAGTCTTTATTAAGGAATATAATTGAGACAAATAACAAAATAGGCAGTGATGCGACCTGCAGAAGTATAAAACTTGTCGCAGATCGCAACGCCCACCGATTAATATAAGAAAAATAACTAACTAAGTGTTCTTATCTTAAATTTACACCAAGTACGAAAGCCATACCTACATATCTTGTATGTACGTATTTACCTTAGTATTTTTAATTAGAACAACATCACATTTATGAATATATTATAAAATTATTATTCATTTTGTTCGTTCCATTTACTCGAACGCTGGAATTAAATGACATAAGTCATAATATGACATGACATGATGACATTATTATTTTATTTTAAATATTTTGTTTACATAGGCATCATGATATTTTCGAAAGGATTAGAGAAAAATATGGCAAACTGCTATTTTTAATTAAAAACAAAAAAAAGTAGGCGTGGTGCGATTATTTATACTGAGGTTTCATTAAGTTGTCGTTATGCAACCTATTGTGCGAAAATTTGTAAAAGTCGGGTAAGTGCGATAGTAGGCATCTCGCTACTCCCCCCAAAGGGTTCTCGCCTTGCCGGGGCGGGAGGGCTTAGTAATCGCGGCTTCGTCACCCGCGATGAAGCTAAGAGGAACCCATGGGGCCGTGCCTACGCAGACGGCGACGTGGCCGGCCCCGGGACGGACCGCTCCTCTGGGTTTTGCGCTCTAAGCCCAGTTGGAGCGGTAGTAGGTTGCGGTGTCGTATGGGAGGCACCGCAACTGAGGCGGGCGGCCATGCTGTATGGGCAACATGGCAGATAGGTGGAGGCCGCGGCGGGAGAGGAGTGCCGGTATTGCGGTACGCCGCTCTCCCTGCCTTCCGCGGCCTTGGCGGGGTCGCCACCGTTTGATGGCGAACGCGGTGGGGTCGCAGGGGAAGAGGAGTGTCGGTATGGCGTAGGCCGCTCTCCCAATCCTCTGCGACCGTGTGGCAGGCGACGGGGCCACTCGACTGACCCGTCGCACTGGGAGACCTTGGGCGTTCGGACACGGGGTTGTCCGGCGCCCAATTGGCAGGTAAGGTCTCCGAGGTGGTCGCGGCGCGTCATGTGTTTCTGGCGCGTCGCAAAGGGGGGTGCTCCACCCCCCAGTGAGGAGCCTGATATCGGGCAGCCGCGGTGGGTTCGTGGAAGAGAAACCGTTCCCACCACAAGCGGCAGAGGTGGAAGCACCCTGAGGGTTTTAGTGGTGTTGGAGTCCCACATAATCGCACTGTCTCCCCGTGGCAGTGCGATATGCGTGCGCATTTTCCTCAGGATAATTAAAAAAAAAAGGCAAAGGCGCTACTAAATCCCCGTGGCGGCTTGGTGATTATGATTAATGTCTTTATTGTGTTTTTATACACCAATTTACCATTTTAAAATCGCAGCTTTTCTAAACAATGGCCGATTGTAATAAGCCCACTTTTGTACGCTTCAACCATTAAAATGATTAGTTAATAGGGTATATGCATGGATTTTTAATATTTTTTTAATCGATTATTTAGGTTAATACATAAACGAAAAATAATAAGAACAAAAAAAAATTATTTTTGAAGTAAAAAACTAAAAGTAAAACTACACTGAGTTTCGGGTGATAAAAACGCTGCCATGTTAGCCATTGCATGTTATGACGTCACGGATCATCGAGTTCCATAATGTAAACTCTGCCAAAACTTCATGCCCATACAAAAATGTTCAAGTATGACGTCACGCTTCACGTGCCAATAGCGTTGCGTTTAGAGATTTTGCTGTTGAGACTTAAAATATCTACTTGTCAATTTTTAAATTTCACAACAAAAACATCATAAAATACAAAAATAAATATATAGATATATTTCTATACCACTAGAGAATACGTAAAAAAATTACCTTTTTTGAAGTCACATGCCCCCCCATTGCTTCTTTTCGCATCTTTTTGGCATTTTGATTGTCCCATTTTTTGGCGAATTTCACTGTAATAGGGTATATGCATCGATTTTTTTTATCGTTTTAATCGATTATTTAGGTCATTATTTAACCGAAAAATGATATGACACTCACTGAATTTCGCAATAACAAGGTAAAAACAACAAATCAAAACTACAATCATTTTCGAGTGATAAAAACGCTGTCATATTGGCGCCATGTTTATGTGACGTCGACGTACACACTCGATTAAAACCTTTCGTGACGACCTCGGTAGTGATCATCTCAGGAAAGAGGTTTTCGAAAACAGCTTCTATTCATTGAATTTTGACGATTAAACTCCATGAACATTAATGACTGTATCAAATTCTTTATGTTATTATTATTATTACCCTACCTTATTTAGTTAGTTGCCCAGGTGCTTCGATCCGAAATAATGCTATAATAAGTACCTATTAAAGCCCTCCGCAAACAGCCGCTAATAAGTTAGCGCGTCTTGTAAAGCGCGATTTCGGCGATTTTCCAGCGTGATTCCTTATACAAAGCGGCTTATTATTAAGCGCGATTTCGCCGCCCCTTCCCCGCCCCTTACTGGCAGCGCGAACGACGAAGGCCGCAATATCGCAGGACGCGGAAACGCCTCTGACAAGCTGAATCGCGGCAGTGTGCGTCAACGTATGCGTTTTGGTACAAAATGTTCCGCAAGCAAATATCGCAAAATCGCGTGACACAGGACGCGCTTGAAAATTAGCGTTGATGTGAGTAGGGCTTAACATGAGTGAGTGGTTTTCCTGTACCTATCAATTTCAAATAATTTAATATTATCTTCGAATCGTAAACCGCCAAGTGCGTGTCGACTCACATACGAATGGTTCCGTACCTTAAAAATCAGGCAGCTTATTTAACGGACATCAAATTGTTCGGAGACCCCTTAAAGCCCTACTCACATCAACGCTAATTTTTAAGCGCGTCCTGTGTCGCGCGATTTTGGTATATTTGCTTGCAGAACTTTTTGTACTAAAACATATACGTTGACGCACACTGTCGCGATTCGGCTTGTCCGAGGCGTTTCCGCGTCTTGCGGACGGCGCGGCGGCGCGGGGTGGCGGGGCTGAAGTGCGATCGCAATGTCCTCCACATCGCCAGTCGTCGTGTCGTGAGCCATGAAGGTGTAAATAGGTACCAATGTGCAGAATCAGACCACTAGTGTAAGTATCTATCATTACCCGTTTTACTTGTACATATCCAACGGCGGCATCGCCGTAGGATTCTCGTTCGGATCTGTCATATCACATAACATAACAAAGATAAAAATGATTGCCTGCTTGAAATATTTCTCGTCTAACTCTTACAAAACCGTGAATAAGTTATAGGTAGGTAGTACCTAGAGTACCTACCTCATATAAATATTTTGAAATAGGCAAGTAGGTAACTTATTTACCTTGCGGCTTTTACTCCTCTGAGTTCAGCAGATGTGAATTCCGAATTTGATGCGAAGAAGGTAGACATCATGAAAACATCTATTTTCGGAAGATTATCTGACTGCGCTCTTACAAAACCGCTTACAGTCATTGTTTTTAGTAAGAAGGTTGAAAAACTTCACAATATTTCTCAAGGAATCAACTTTGCTTACGCTCTCCGGAAAACACCAAACAACCGCGAAATAATACCTAGGTACAAAAAGATATCCCGCCGAAACTTCATGACATAACGAAAAGTGAAGTAGGTAGAATAGTGTCAAACCATGATGCACCGTCAAAAAAAAAAAGAAGGAAGTGTGTACGGTGATGTCACGTCCGCTCTAGCAAATGGCGTAGCGTTTTGAAATTTTGCGATTGAGATTGAAAATATCAGTTTTTCAATGGTTAAATTCTACAATAAAAACTTCTCAAAATGCAAAAATAAATATGCAGATGTGTTTCTATAACAATAGAGAATACGTATATATTTTTTTAGCCATTTTGAAGTCACATGCATATACCCTATTGTTACAGTTATGTTGTAAAACAACTAAAATCTTTGCTAAATTATTATTGTTTTTATTAATTAATAAAAATTATTAGTTTTATAGGTTTGACCATAACATTTCCATTTGTTTGACCATAGCCTGTGCTCTATCCACTGTGTTATCATATCATATAATCATTAAACTTTGTGATGTTATCGCGTTGTGGACTCTCACTCATTATTTATAGCCATGCATCATCTATAGCTTCCGATGGCAGATGGGGTAGTATGTACATAAAGCACTGCTTTCGATATATACTGTTTTCATTCAGACCTAATTCATTCCCCTTCCTTTTCAAGGCTTTTTTTAAATGAAAGTAGCATTCATATACTAATACATTGGGGAACACAGCCTCAACACCCCTGCCTGACTGCAGCTTCTTCGAAGTCACTGGTGAAAATATCCACACTATACATATATCACATATATCTACAGTACTGTCGATTTTAATAACTCGAATAATCTAATATATGTAGTCTTTTTTTGTATAAAAGCAAAGCATATGCTAATGGCTTTACAACACCATCAATCTCACCATGTATACTATCACATCCATCACACCCACAGCCTGTATCAGTCCACTGCTGGACGCAGGCCTCCCCCTGATAAACGCCTTTTTGGTGTTTAACTCATGGGGGGTAGTGCCCATAATCCCCACCCCGGGCATGCGGATTGGGTATCGCAGTTTGGTGGAAGATTTGTTCTGCAGGGGGCGCTGCTGCCCGCCCCCCAGAAGATATCCCTTAGTCGCCTCTAACGACACCCATGGGAAGAATTGGGGTGGTGCAAATTCTATGCCGCCGGCACCACACGGCATATACTATACATAAATACATGTATACTTTACATTTAGAGAAACGGCTTCGGCGCGCATTTAAATGTACCATCGCAGTATATGTATGGTACACACACACCATATTGACAGCTCTGTCTTGCTTTTTTGAGTTACAAACAGTAGAATCCGTGATCTTCCATCGTCATAGTCTGCCAACAGAAAGTCCAAATATTTTTATTTTTTGAATTTGGATTTCCTTACCAAAGAGGAGAAATTTGTGATTAGTGGCCAGTACGAAAAACGCCAATTTCATATGTAAGGACCTAATATATAAGATATACCTACAAAAGTTATAATGCAACTGGTGAAAACAAAATTAAGGTTGTGTATTTATTTTGGGCAATTACTTATTATTATTTTTCTATAGACAACTAGCAGTGCCAGCAGTGCCTTGCGGTTTTACCCGCGTAGTTCCCGTTCCCATGGGAATTCTGGGATTAAATATAGCCTATATTAATCAATGATAATGTAGCATGCACATGGTGAAAGAATTCTTTAAATCGGTCCGGTACTTTTTGAGCTAATTCGTTGAGTTCAATATTGATGATTAAAATGGCATATAAAACCTAAATTAAAAAGTCCATACCAACTTTTGCTTGCAGGCGCAATAACGAATGTTTTGTATGTTAACGTTTCAGTAAATTAGAAGTAAAAAAGTTACCCACTTGTACTTCTCCAGCAGATCTTGCAAATAGCCGGTCAACTCCATGAACCTTGTTTCTGTTTCTGTAGAGACTGGATTTTAAATATTGGAAATTAGGCAAATCGGTGATTAAATCAAGTCCTCGATTTTTCAAGATATCAGCTTTGTTTTTGTAAATTGCTGGAATAGGCTCATATGTGCGTAGGCATTATGCGCGTACTCTACGGTTAAGTACCGGCGATTATTATCTTCTTAGATGATAATTAAGAACGTGAGGTATTATGTACACATGTAAGTATCTACTCAATCTACCGTTACATCATTCAACACAAATTTATTCAATTCTCGTGTATATTGAGATTTAATACTGTCATTTCATTTTTCCTGAACTTCAAACCGCTGCATTTTTAAATTAAATAATGATAACAGCAAAGTTGGTATATGCTCCATCCGAACATTAAGGAAACGATGCCACGCCTCCAATTTATTATTCATTCGGTGTATTCCTTTTGCACACGAAATTAGAACGGGATCCTTCAACCAATGCCTACAAAAAAGCTATTAAAAGCGTCCAGCTCGGGTGATTTTAGAGACTCATCAACGATAGCTAACCATGCCTCTGGTATACAGGAAGATAGAATAGGCAAATTGGCAGTCATTCTGGCGATGTCTTTTCCTTCTTCATTTTTAGTTAAACCAAGATCGGATGCTTTTTTCCAAACAGCCTTGTTGAAATGATAATAACATGCCGTTTCTGCTCCATTCATAAAAACACCCGAAATGAATTATAGAGTGAAAATTCACAATCGCATGAATTTGTAATCTGAACTTTCAGGACGTCTCGTATTATAATACATACTAATATATAGTGAATAAGTACGACGTAAGTTGTTTCATGCTTGTTTGGCAACAAAGCATACAATAACGGAAATACATTGGAAGTATCTGCCGTACTATCTACGTCAACATGTAAGGAGAACAACTGATAAAACGGCTTAGGGACTCGTTTGAATGTGCCATCGCCGAAGAAAACGTTTCCCAGTGTAGCAAACTTTTTCATATTTCTTCTTGAAAAAGGTGATGAGAACTCGAGCATTTTATTTTTTGTCAGTTCAAATTTAAATTTGACGACCTCCGTGGCGCGGTGGGCGAAAGTCCGCCTGCGACGCAGGAGGTTGCGGGTTCGATTCCCGCCTCGGGACAAATGTGTGTACGATCTGCAGATATTTGTTCAGGGCGTTCTGGATGTTTTCTATGTATATCAGTTATCTAGTACCCATAACACAAGCTCTGCTTAGCTCGGGGCTAGATAATGCTGTGTGAATTGTCCACGATTATTTATTTATTTATTAAGAACAAAAAAAAATATGGCCACCAAAAAATTGTCCTTATAATATCTGGAACAGTTACTTCACAACTTAACAAACTCTGTTTTTTCTACTTGCAGAAATATCTTGCGTTCTCTATATAGAACGTCCCTAACTGAATTATAAGGTCTGCCAGTATTACTTGCGGCAGAAATCGATGGCATATCTATTAGGGTTTCATATAATTTTTTAACTGTGTTCATATCGCGCCATCTCGTAGAACCCAAGACCACCCAAGACGGTGGTAGTGGTACCGCTGTGCCTGTGTGCGTAACTGTCCTTATTATTAAGCGTGTCTAAGTTTATATTAGAGAACCTAGTGTCTAGATAAACCTAATTTAGGATTTAAGACCCTACTTACCATAAAAATGTATCATTCATAAATCAATAAACGTATCTATCTATCTATCTATCTATCTATTCTTTTTTAACTGATGACATATCTTTGCACACATTCTGCTTTGCTGCATCTAATAGAAGGTCTTCATTATTTTTATCATGATCACTTTAATGTAAACTCTGTCTGATTATATAAGTTTTCTCAATATTTAAAGTTAAAGAAGCACTGCATTCAAGTCTCTTATAGCATCGCCAAAAAGATGTTCGAATAGTTAGAAACGAAATTGTACCTATATCCATCGTGTACAAGAGCTTTATTATTTTTTATAAATTTGAGTTCCAGATTATTTTGCATTTAAGAAATTTTAGCAATGAAATTCACAATAATGTGCCGAATGCAAATGTCGAAGTGACAATATCAAAGCTGTAGAAAAAGTTTTATCTATGTCTGACTGCCCGTACTCTACGTTAAGTACCTACCGGCCAGTATTATCTTCTTAAAAGAAGGTGAGGTATTATGTACACACGTCAGTACCTACTCAATCTACCTACATATTTGACATATTACTACTGATTAGAGACTACATATTTATTTAGTTGCATCAAGATTTAGGCCAACTACGACTTAGTCCAATCGAGACCTAGTCCATTCAATACCTTTGTTATCAAGATGTCGTCATAAAGCTTCTAACCCTATCTTTTACTAGATTAAGGCGTTAATTTGCGGACATTTCATAATATATAGATGAAAATATTTGGTAACAATTCCGCAAAAAAACCGTTTCCGATAAGATTCCACCAAGAAGTTAGTAGGAGTACTATTATTCGACTTTTTGCACTGCCAAAGCAGAGTTTGGCACTGCCAAAGGCCAGTAAAATTGTCTTCTTCAAATTAGATTGTAAAGTGCTTTCAGTGAAATTTTTAGGCGGCATTGTTGCTTTGGTGGTTTATTCTTGTTTAGGCATAGCTAGATTAAAGGATGGCGCTGATTTTTTTCTAATTATATTATGCATATTAATGAAAAGTTCTATGCTTGCCACAAATGATATGTTGTTTTTTTATACCAAGCAAGTGTTAAAGCTTTTATAAAGCTTGTATTTGAGAAGAAGCGCCAATAGTACGTTGTTTTTTATGTACCTTCTAAGCAATTTTTCAAGCAAGTGTTGAAAGCATTTATAGAGTTGTATTTAGGAAATAGCGCAAAATCGCCGCAACGACTCACTCACACATGCAAAGTTTATAATGTGTTGTGTGATGCTCAAAAAACTATTGATTCAAACCGTGGTATTGCTAAGGAGCATCACACGAACTGTTGGGCAAGATAAGCCATCTGACAATGGTTCGCTGCAGCCGGTTCGAACCCTCTTTATCAATTAAAGGGTAGGGCCAGTAACAAGCGAAGAACGTGCCAGAAACAGAACAGTTAGTGTGCTACGGTTTCTGCAATAAATGTAAATCAAAATATTGTCTTTCTTTCTTTGGCATTAGTGAGTTCTTGCACCAAGCTGACGATTTCCCTGTAGCTGTGAATCTCCTTACTGCAAAACACTTCAAAACAACACACTTCCAAAAAATCCATCCAGTTTTTTCGCGAGGGTCTGTGCAGCGCGTCATATTTGGCCTATGATCTCAAGAGGCAAAGACATGCAGGTTTCGAGAGAGCCTACACATTTGCCCCCTTGGCGTCGAGACTCTTAAGTCTGTGGGGTACCGAGGCTCTTCGAGTTTGACAGTCAGTAGATTTGATGGGTTATTCATAAAATCATTTGATTAATGATAAAAAACCACTCGCCTTTGCGATTTGGGGATTATTTTGTGTTTTATTAAGATAAGTACTTTGTTTACTGCATACTTTGATAAACAAAATCTAGCAAAAAAATCAGTTTCAGGCATTGATTAATTAAACTCCTTTTAATTAATAAATGGTAGTACTAGTCGTATCGTAGAATGTTCTAATTCATCCAATTGATAATCAATTAGGTCAAACAAATCCATTTTTATTAATATATTTTTAATAATCGTTGGATTGTCTAATAAGTACCGACACAAAATGACAACGGACACCTTTTAACTGTAAAGTAAACACGCTAATTGGCAGATGTTGTGACGAGTAAGTTACTGGTCAGTTAATCTTATGATTAGTGCTGCTCGAACATCGTGAAATTGGCACGTGAAGTTACGGATGACTTTATCTAGTGGTTAGCCTACTCAACACTTTACTTTAGGGTGGTAAAAGAGGTCCTAAGAGTAAAAGAGAATGCAAGTAATTAGCAAGAACTTTTTTATTAACAAACATGGTTAGTACTGTTGTAGAGATTAAGAAAATAGTAAACATGAGATACCACAGAGTAATAAAGTGTTTGGGTTAACAGTTAAGCCGATCAAAACGTCATTTAAACTATTTTGGAGAGATCCGCTGAGCACGTACATAATAGTATAAGAAACCAGAATAAAATAAGAGACTTATAAAATAAGAGTTGCAATAGTGCAAAAAGGCGTAGGTACCATTAAATATCAGATTATCAAGATATCAAAAAAAACTTTGAAGGGATTTTGGCTCCAACTCGAAAAAAAAACTAACAGGCTACAGGTTTCTTTGTCGCTACTTTGCTTTAGTCTACGTACCATACCGTGACTGAAATAAAAAAAGACGTGTTGCACTCGGGGACTGCCGCGGTAAAGCTATTGCAATGCCATCTAGAGGCGAGTTGCTGAACTAAAGAGACAAACGTCAAGGTTTTTTCGTTACGGAATTTCTGGATTCGGTCCCCGCGCTCAAGGCCCGCGATAGAAGCTATGCAATAGCTTAAAATATTACTTTATTTCCTTGTCAGTGGTGTCTATTCAGATGTCGCCAAAACTAAACTAAACAGTAGGTACTAAAAATGTCGCTATCCAATAAGGAGGGCATCATTTTTAGTCCTGTCAGATTAGTTGAGTCTAGTTTTGACGACATCAGCAGGGGTATTTTAATTCATTCATAATCATAATCATAATCATTTATTTTGGAGGAATGTAGGTATACAAAGGTCTTACAATTATATCATAGGTCCTATACATTCTGCCTCGTCAAGGCGTGCAAAACTATCTAGGTAACTATCTCTATCACATACAGGGACACCAAACAAAACCAGAGCAGAACAAAGTTTACAAGCCACAACAAACACTCACTTTGAAACGACGACGGCGGCATGAGGCTATTTCACCGATTCGATTCGTTTCCGAAACAAAAAAGCCGGATTTGAATTCGAAAAAACGATATTTTGATTTCGCCTCGGATTGATGATCCGAAACGAATCCGCAAGTTGGTAGAAAATATGAATTTATGGAGACTGTTTTGAAATGGTAGAAATTTTGAAATGGAATATTCTTAAATAATTTTACATTCAATTAATATCTTTTAGCATCTTTGATATAGAATAGAATAGAATAGAAATTTTTTTTTATTCAGCACACAAGGACAGCACAGAACACAGATTAAAAATATGTAGGTATAAAAATAAAAGAAACACAGAAAGAAAAACAACTAGTAGGTACTAGACTTAGGTTAGATGATAATAAAAGTAATATAATACAATATAAACTTATACCTAATCTACCTACTTACTAACTTGGAGTGTCAGTGCTGCCAAGGTGAGCCAAAACGGATCAGTCTCAGCTTTATGCTGTTTTGCACCAGGGTGCAAAACAGCGCTGGTTTTCAGACTCAGCGCTGGGTTTCAGACCCGGTTTTGGTGACACCAGGAACCAAGACGAGCCATATAAATTACATATTAAACAATCTAAGGTACATGGTGCACATACATTGCATGCACACAATTACTACACTACAGTATACAAAATGATCATGTCAATGTCCAGAACGTAGTGCTAAAGTGGTTAGTAGCAAGCCATTACAAAAGAAGTTGAAGGTGAAAGTTATGACATGTATGGAGATCGAGGTTATTTCTATAACATGTGGCTTGTTGACATGCGTGACACGTTGTAAAAACTTTATTTTTGGTAATGTGAACATTAATTAGCAATTTACATTATTATTCTGTGGTGTGTGGCAGGAAAGTATTAAAAAACGATTGGAAGTAGTGATTCCTACCACCAGTCTAGCATGGTGGTGGACGGATAATAAAAAAAAACAGATTAGTCTGGACCTGGACCCCTAGATAATTTAATAGAAAGAATAACACGAAAGTGAAGAAAGGAACGGTAAGTAGTAAGCAGCTATGCTTACAGCAGCTATGCGTGCAGGTGAAAATGGGCTATCAAGATTTTTGCCGCCTTAGAAGCTCTTTTTTAAATTGTGCTCTAAATGAACTAACTGTTTTTAGGGAGTAGAGTGATGGAGGCTGCAGTACATTCCAGCAACGAGTAGCGGCAAATCGAAAGGACCCTCTGAAAGCCACAGACTTATGCCTGGGCGTAAGTAAAATTAGGTGAAAACAAGTTCACTTAGGGTAACGATTAAAATCACGAGCCCAATTAAGTTTGGAGTAGAGGTAGGGAGGAGATTTTTTTAAGATGAGGCCGAATAAAAGTGTTGCTAGATGTAGCTCTCTACGCTCTTTCATTTTCAAGCTCTTTGAATTATCTAAATCAATAAATGAATCATCGGGATTTTTGTATTTTCCGATTCATTTAGAATAAGACTAAATATTTTTGATTATTTCTAATGTTAAATTTAATTAGGATTATTGCGACGCGACAGATTTTCAGATAAAGGTGTCTATCATGCATAAAAAATTGCTTGAAAATTACTAGATTTAGTGGTCAAAAGTCAAAATATGCTTTTGAAAAACTAAAACTATACAAACATAGCTGTTTTTCATCCGGTTTTCATTTATTATTTTTCATCATGTGTGCTGCCTGGATATCTTGATATGTCTAATATTATCAAATCCCTATCACATACCTAAAAACCGTAATATCTTAAACAAATGTTGTAATCGTTAATTGTTGATTTCTTAACATAAGTTAATGTTTATCCTGCCTTGAGTATAGGATAAATATGATTGTAATTAGGTAAGTACTAAGAATTTATAATTGTTGATCTCTTATTAGATCTAGTAGAGTAAGTATAAGATGCCTACATAAGTATTTAAATAAAAGTAAGATTTACCTTAATTAAAATATACACCTACAACAACAGGGAATTTGATCTACATGCACAACACTTGTGGCAAATTTAGCACAGCTGTAGTTTGGCTTATCGCTTTTGAAACGGATGCCTGGCTAAGGCTAACAGCAGCATCCCTCCCATCAGGCTTTGATAGCTATCTTGGGCATAGTCAGGTTGTTGGCCACGTCAGGAAGACGGGCACTGCAGTGCAGTGTGATTTAGTTTTGATGATTACATTTGGTCCTAAAACAATAATTTATAATAATTTATATATCAAAACATGCTAAAGTAAAGCCAAAAAAATATTTGAAGGCTATTTAGATAACGCGATGCACTTAATTTTAAAATATTAATTTCTTTCTGTCATCATGATAAATATTGTCGAATACAATTTTCTTTATGATTTTCTTATAACAGACAATTGTTCTGTACAATTGTCTGTGTGGGCCTTAGCTATTCATATTCATTTCTTAGTCAAAAAAATTAAACTTTACTTACATCATCCACGTAGGTTTAATGCTCATGATTGATATATGATTGATAGATCAATAGATCTAATGATCTATGAGAATGGGACTCATCTAAAAAGTTATGCGTGGTCAATCTAGAAAACATACTGTAGTGGTACGCTAGTGACCCTTGACTTATCTTCATAACCCATAAACAAAATTTGAAAAGGCAACGATTTTTTTTGTTTTTAAAGCGTTTCCTACGTCTGCAAGTCATTAAAATTTATCTCACGCCAATGGATAAACCTAGCCATGAAAAAAAAAGCATGACACTTCAAAACAATAAACTCTCGCAACAAAATATCGATTCTTAATAGGATTTTTTGTTGAATAAGAAGGAATACGGTCTCCACACGTGCAGTTTTAGACAAAACGTGGAACCATGGATGGTTGGCTATTCAAATACACTTAAGCGCAAAGCAATAAAGTATATTTTTTTATTGCCTTGCTTTCTTTTAACTCGGCGCGTCGAGGTTTCTAAACGTCGCACATGGTCAACAATAAGTATTGTTGTTATGAAAGATTTAGTTTTAATGAATGATAATTTAATTGGGATGCCTAGTTTTAAGGCCTGATCTGAAATGCATGTATCATTATTCATTCTCGTTGGAGACGTCACAGCGAAAATGAATAAACTAATTAAGAATACCGAATCTCTTACCTGTACTACTAAATTGATATGCCATACAATTGGCGAGATTGAAGGTTAATTGTCACAAAAGGACAATGGTAATGGCTCTCTATGTTGTTATAAGTTAAAACTAATGTTTCTTTTATTTTCATTATTTTAAGAGAGACGGACTTTGCGACGTGTAACGACATCTCGTGAACAGACGTCGAATCATTCGAAAAGGGAGTGGCAATTACGCCCCCATAAGGTCCCGAAAGCTGATGGCGAACCAATAGAGACGCGGCACGATAGCGTGTTTCTTGGAATTTCTAACATGCGTCCACGCCGAAGGGAAGGTAGCAGGGGAAACGTAAATAGGCTGGCAGCAAGGAGCTCGGGATGGTCGGCACGATATTTTAGCGAGATACAAAGGTCTCGATGTCTGAGCGTCATTGTTACCTTTTAGTTTGGTTAAAGAAGTACTGTTAAAATTAGAGTTAGAATCTGTGGTGAACGTGTGTTCCTGTTTCGAGTATAAAAGCTAAGTTTAATGTATAATTGTTGTATTCATACGATTGATATTGGTGGCTCTTTAAATAGAATATTGAGAGTCCGAGAGGCCCATTAGGATAACATAATCAGAACTCACTGTTACTGAAATCAATCGTGTTATTTACTGTTTATTATTGTGCTCTCCACAGAGAAATCCCGCCCATCTTTGAGGCTATTTCCCCGTAAAACTCTACTGAGTTCATAGAGCGACTGTGTTTCGCAATTTACATAACTATTCTCTGATTGATTCTGGGTACAAGGTTAGTGTAAGCCTTCAGCTTTCAATAGCCTTGGAGGCGCTGTTATTGAGACAGAACGGGTCGCCTATTAACTTAAAACCTTGGCTTCGTGCTTGCACAGCTACGTAACAAAGCTCTAAGTTACAGCACCAGGGTGGCGGAATCAATCAAAACCTATAACTGTTTAAAAGTCTTATTGTAATGTTTCCTTGTGCATCTTAGGATTAAGTTCTGTATATTTACTGTATTTTTGTGTGTGTTATATGTATTAAACAATACTAAATTCCTGCCAATCAGCTTGTTTACATTTCATATTAATTTGCCCTACAAGTTAGAGATTTCGTAAAGCTTACGCTACTCAATTAAAGTCTAGGTTAATTTAAAGCCTTAATCGAAAGACAGATCACTATTAAGGAAAAATAAGCCTTCCTCACAGCCAAGTCACTCAGAGTTACAGAGATGGATTGATATTTGTTCGAATACTTACTTACTACGTCAATAAGAGCATTATCTATACTAAAATTGATTTGGTCTATTCTAGTAGAATGTAACACATGCGTAGCCCACATAGCGGTGCGTATGTAGCAGCAGGAGGCCTCCTCATAATTAAAAATATAAATCCACATACACATCATATTGATGTAAGGCTGCCCTCTGGTAAAGTCCATAAACCGAGAGACACAGGCATATCGAACGAATTAAGAACCAATCAAAAGGCCATTAATCTACCTGAGGCTCAGCTTAATTGACTGGGGCCTTCCTTTCACATGGGTAAGAACTGTGCCGCACAACTTAAAACACACTGCTCTATACGGTATCAATCCATAAACTGTACGTGTCTAAAAGTTCAATAAGGTCATTGATATAAGCTCTCAACAAATAGATGAGCTGTACATGCTATTAATAAATTTAATCTGGTGTTCCTACAAGCACATAGGCCCGGGTCCGTTACATTTGGTGCTCGTGAGCAAGGATCTAGTGAAGTGCGAAGCGGTAGCCTCGCTGCTAGATATAATCTGGTGAATTAAAAACATAAAAACACAACGTAGACTTAAATTTTGACAATCACAAACCCAGATTTATTTTATCAACTTATGATAAGTTGTTGTAAGCATAATAATATGCTATGTTTAGCTAAAAGGCAAATAAATAGCTTGCCGCTTAACCAATTTATGACCATTTAACATTAGATATTGAAAGATTGAACAGACCTAATTTTTATACCAAAGACCTTATGTTGAAGCGATGGTGGCGTGTTATTTTACTTGTTCGGCAAAATAATAACACAGTTATTCACAAAATAACGAAACCAAATACGACACAGAAATTTAGTACTTGTCGATACATTTAAGGCTTACAGTGCATGTTGGTTGTGGTGTCATTTTAGCGTGTCAAGCAGACGTAAAAACAAAGTTGCGCTACAAAGAACGCCATTTTGATGACTTTTCTAGATCTCGAAAAGATAAAAAAAATAAACAAATAAACACCGTTACATATTATAACAGACAAAATAGAAATCACAATATCAAACGTAATCTTTCGTTAGAATTCACGAAAAAATATATTTAATCAAGAATCCGACCTGCCTTGTCAATCAATTGCATTTGATTCAAAAAATAAAATAAACTGCCTAGGGCAATAAAATTATAAGATTGCAAATTAAATGTTGAAAGAGACAAAAGCACAAAGTACGATTGTAAAGTGTAAGTATGATTTGTATAATCTGCCTCGAATCATAATCACAGTTAATTAGAAATCTATTACTAGGCTAAATAGCTAGCGAAAATATTAATAAACCTAGAACCTATATAATTATAGTAGCAATCGAGCACGGCTCAGTTTAAAAAGCAGTGATTATGAAAATATTGCCTTATTTAAGATTGGTTACAACTTTATAAAACAAATCCTAACAGTGATGATAATGGTTTTTAAGGATAAAATCCTAGATACTCGAAATAAAAAAGGTCATGAACGATACGAATGAAAGGAAAACTTAGTTGTTTAGAAAAGGTTTACGGAACCGATTCATGGGATAACTTCCATAAGGTTTTATACAAAACCGATTGTTTACGCCAGGTGTTAGTAGAGCAATATATTTAGGTACACATTAGCTACAAAAAGGAAATGTCGACATTGCAAAACAATTGTTTGGTAATTCCTCTCATACCTAGAAGGGCACAACGTACAATGCAATACAATACCAATATTCGTTATTACAAACCAGTAATCAAGAAATACAGAAAACAAAAACAAATACCGATTATGTACAATAGGCGACCTTATAGCTAAAAGTGATGGTATCGTGTATACATAAATAATGTTAATAATATAGTCACAAAATATATGAAATAATACATCACAAAGTAATACATTGTATATAAAATTACGATATAAAGCTGAGGAATTGAACGTACTACGCTGTAGAAATTAAAAAGATAATAATACACAAAGTGATAATACATTATTTAACAGCCTAGACTCCTCCTATATAAAATATATAGTATATATAATTATAATACTGTATTTTCTAGTATGCTTTAAATCTAGACTATGCTAGGTTATTTGGAACTGGACTGAGATGGTGTGACACAGTAAGTGGCCTATCCGACAGACTGAATGCGACGGGTTCGACTCCCGACACTCGGCTAATAGTTGAATTACCATAATTGATGATGAAGGCCATTTTGATACATAATAAAGTGGGTTAGACTCCCAACATTCTGTTAAATTATAAGTGTAGCTGATAATTTAAATTAATAATTATAATTTATATTGGACAGCCTCAGCCCCTCATTTGATTAAAAAACTATAAAAAAATGGATAACTTTTGTAAAAAGAAGGTATGGTTCGACTCCTACCAATAATACAAAAGGGTGTAGTATACTGCCTACAAGATAAGTGATTTTATGAAGGCTTAATTAAGATGCAAGAGTTCGATCCTCTTGCCGAAATAATGTTATATAATCATATTTCTATAAACGAAATTAACAAAGGTTAGCTTAATGCTTAGAAGACCACTAGTCCCATTGGAAAGGGCAATCCGAAAGGATAATTTATATGAAAAATAAAGGTATTGGTTCGATTCCTACCATAGTACCTACATAAGGTTGTATTGAAATACTTTGATAAACGGATTGATTAAAGTTTAATTGAAAAGTAGAGGACAAGAGTTCGAGCCTCTTGCGGAAAAGATGTTCCTATAAACATGATTATTCTTATGAACACAATTGGTAGAAAAAATTAAAAATTGGTAAAAAGTATTGCCTAAAACCTAATATATTTAACTTCTATCATAGTATGAAGGCTTATATTATATAAAAACTGATAATCATCAGTACTACTGCATTAGTAGATTTTAACTAGGTAACAATCCGTGAGAACGCCTGATTTAAGCAAATATTTTAGAATTGTAGAACAGACGAAAGTCAAATAAAATCAAATGCTAGCATTATAAGGTACCATAATACTGGTTATAATATAAGAGCATACCTAAACATAACGAAAACTATAAAGCAATTAGCAACGTCCGTACAGCATAATGAGGGTTGCTAAGGATAACAAATAAAGCTCAAGGTTAATAAAACTATCGTAGAAAGAGATGTATAGATGCATTAGATAAATTAATTGATCAATTATTGATCTAATTGATGATATTTTTAGTATTGCCTGGTGCATTACAAACAAGTACGAGTAAGTTAGATTGTAAGTTTTACCCAAAGGCACGATAAGCAGTATAGTTATTTAAGTACTGTAGGTATGTCATTATTAGTCATTATTAATAATAATAGTTTATGATAAAATTAAGATTGGGCCCAGTCAAAGGTGTGGAAAAACAAACAATGCTTACAAAGTATTGTACTTATTACTAGTACTTATTTTGTAAGTCTAAAGAAATAAACGATTTGACTTTGTGGTATTATAAAGATTGATATGAAACTTGGATTTTAATTGTATTCTTAACAAGAATAGAGGAGAACCCAAATTAATTAATTACACATGAATCAAACAAAAACCTAGTGTGTTCGAACAAATTGATAATTATTATGGTGGTTTTATGCAACGTGTTATTAACTATACACATAATGCATCGATGAGGGAAAGTTTGATTATTATGACGATATTCGATGACTTAATTTGTCTATAAGTGTTATGAAAGCGTTGAAATACATGTGCAAGCAAGCTATGGCAAATATGATAAGCCATTAATTAGTTCTCACATGAGACATAATAGATGGAATCCTAGACCCGTTCAATCAAAATATCTGAAACGGTGCAAATTAAGGATGTAATAATATGATAATAATTAAGGATGATGTTACTTGGGCCACAATAAAATCAAAGGCTGACTTGCATTATGTACTGCCACAATTATTTTAAATACGATATAATGTAATACATAATGTAATATATATATACTGTGTACAATATATTCAAAAAAGTATCTAACGAAGGTGGTAAGATGAAATACAATTCTATTGCTATCATTATTTTTAAAAGGTATTTTGATAAAAAAGTTCATAGCTTTAGGTAGGAACTTACGTAGTTATTTGTTTAGGTAGGTGTATAGGTATATAGGTATAGGTATATTCTACGGGCGATAATAACATTAAATGAAAGTATTTAGGAGAAAGGTGGATAAATAGTTTTTTTAAGTGCGTTTAGATGTTAAGTGTAGCTTAAGGATAACGAAGGTTTGAGGGTGGTCAGTTAAAGAAGATAGAAGAAAAATCTATCTTACATGGATGAAAAGGGATGATGATGTTTAGTGATCAGCTTCAGTACGTCCAGTCTGAGGGTGGACTAAGGTCATATCATAATGCCGAAGCATAGATGAAAAATTGACGATTATTTGATGGAAATACAAATACCTACAATATGATTAAGAATAAAATAAATAACAGACGTTAACAAAATTCATTATATTGATGAGTTTGAATATAGAGTCAGATGCGTGAATGGTCTAATGAAAACTTCAGCACTCGCATTCTCTGCGTGTTTAATTTTCAGAGGGTGGAATGTAGTGGTACGCTAGTGACCCTTGACTTATCTTCATAACCCATAAACAAAATTTGAAAAGGCAACGATTTTTTTTGTTTTTAAAGCGTTTCCTACGTCTGCAAGTCATTAAAATTTATCTCACGCCAATGGATAAACCTAGCCATGAAAAAAAAAGCATGACACTTCAAAACAATAAACTCTCGCAACAAAATATCGATTCTTAATAGGATTTTTTGTTGAATAAGAAGGAATACGGTCTCCACACGTGCAGTTTTAGACAAAACGTGGAACCATGGATGGTTGGCTATTCAAATACACTTAAGCGCAAAGCAATAAAGTATATTTTTTTATTGCCTTGCTTTCTTTTAACTCGGCGCGTCGAGGTTTCTAAACGTCGCACATGGTCAACAATAAGTATTGTTGTTATGAAAGATTTAGTTTTAATGAATGATAATTTAATTGGGATGCCTAGTTTTAAGGCCTGATCTGAAATGCATGTATCATTATTCATTCTCGTTGGAGACGTCACAGCGAAAATGAATAAACTAATTAAGAATACCGAATCTCTTACCTGTACTACTAAATTGATATGCCATACAATTGGCGAGATTGAAGGTTAATTGTCACAAAAGGACAATGGTAATGGCTCTCTATGTTGTTATAAGTTAAAACTAATGTTTCTTTTATTTTCATTATTTTAAGAGAGACGGACTTTGCGACGTGTAACGACATCTCGTGAACAGACGTCGAATCATTCGAAAAGGGAGTGGCAATTACGCCCCCATAAGGTCCCGAAAGCTGATGGCGAACCAATAGAGACGCGGCACGATAGCGTGTTTCTTGGAATTTCTAACATGCGTCCACGCCGAAGGGAAGGTAGCAGGGGAAACGTAAATAGGCTGGCAGCAAGGAGCTCGGGATGGTCGGCACGATATTTTAGCGAGATACAAAGGTCTCGATGTCTGAGCGTCATTGTTACCTTTTAGTTTGGTTAAAGAAGTACTGTTAAAATTAGAGTTAGAATCTGTGGTGAACGTGTGTTCCTGTTTCGAGTATAAAAGCTAAGTTTAATGTATAATTGTTGTATTCATACGATTGATATTGGTGGCTCTTTAAATAGAATATTGAGAGTCCGAGAGGCCCATTAGGATAACATAATCAGAACTCACTGTTACTGAAATCAATCGTGTTATTTACTGTTTATTATTGTGCTCTCCACAGAGAAATCCCGCCCATCTTTGAGGCTATTTCCCCGTAAAACTCTACTGAGTTCATAGAGCGACTGTGTTTCGCAATTTACATAACTATTCTCTGATTGATTCTGGGTACAAGGTTAGTGTAAGCCTTCAGCTTTCAATAGCCTTGGAGGCGCTGTTATTGAGACAGAACGGGTCGCCTATTAACTTAAAACCTTGGCTTCGTGCTTGCACAGCTACGTAACAAAGCTCTAAGTTACAGCACCAGGGTGGCGGAATCAATCAAAACCTATAATTGTTTAAAAGTCTTATTGTAATGTTTCCTTGTGCATCTTAGGATTAAGTTCTGTATATTTACTGTATTTTTGTGTGTGTTATATGTATTAAACAATACTAAATTCCTGCCAATCAGCTTGTTTACATTTCATATTAATTTGCCCTACAAGTTAGAGATTTCGTAAAGCTTACGCTACTCAATTAAAGTCTAGGTTAATTTAAAGCCTTAATCGAAAGACAGATCACTATTAAGGAAAAATAAGCCTTCCTCACAGCCAAGTCACTCAGAGTTACAGAGATGGATTGATATTTGTTCGAATACTTACTTACTACGTCAATAAGAGCATTATCTATACTAAAATTGATTTGGTCTATTCTAGTAGAATGTAACACATGCGTAGCCCACATAGCGGTGCGTATGTAGCAGCAGGAGGCCTCCTCATAATTAAAAATATAAATCCACATACACATCATATTGATGTAAGGCTGCCCTCTGGTAAAGTCCATAAACCGAGAGACACAGGCATATCGAACGAATTAAGAACCAATCAAAAGGCCATTAATCTACCTGAGGCTCAGCTTAATTGACTGGGGCCTTCCTTTCACATGGGTAAGAACTGTGCCGCACAACTTAAAACACACTGCTCTATACGGTATCAATCCATAAACTGTACGTGTCTAAAAGTTCAATAAGGTCATTGATATAAGCTCTCAACAAATAGATGAGCTGTACATGCTATTAATAAATTTAATCTGGTGTTCCTACAAGCACATAGGCCCGGGTCCGTTACAATACGCGTCGACTTGAGAACTTCCTCCATTTATTCGTCGCTTGAAAGTTAAAATAAGACGCTTGTGTCAATGCGCGCAAAAAGAAGTCGTATTGTCCTTTTGACCTAGTATTTTTTTTTGTTTCGTACGGCCAAGATTCTATTTAATTTCTAGTTTTTGAAACACTTTGGTCGACGCAGCCTGACCATAGTGTTGATGGGAATATACATAAAATACGTTATATTTCTTTTTATTTGAGGATCGGATTTTTTTTGGAATTTGGAGTATTTTTGTAGAAACATTCCACGTAGTACTTTTGAAACCAGGTCACCACATCAATGTCTTCTGCCGATTTTTTTTTTGCATAGCTAAGTGAATGCTGACGGGATTTCTTCAGGCTTTAAAAATGCTACCGCGGCTATGTGCCTTAACTGATTGGCGAACTCTTTATTTTCGCCGTATTTGGTGACCAATCTAGCGCGCTAATAATGTTTCCAAACAGTTTATATGGAAAAAATTGCCGTGTTTGATGCTGATGGGACAAAACGTTATTGCTGCTATCTCGAAGTCGATTGTTCTAGGGGCCAAAACTGTGTACGTAAAACGTTTAGAGCATAAGTGCAGATTATGTCTAGAGGTAGAAATACTTAATAGTATCGCTCACTTTTATGGGACAGTATCCCATTATATTAGCGGCAATGTTTTGTGGAAAGCGTTGTATTTACCTACCAGCCCATGCACCGTATACATTTGCGGCCTACACCTGCACAAACAGTGCAGGACAAGTTATAAAAGTTCCATCAAGTATGCAAAAGGGTGATTTGTGTAAGAATGTTAAGTTCTGGTTTGTGCTTAATACGAAAACACCGAGTTCATATTCCAGGTAATGCCCAATAAGAAAAGGTTCGTCCTTAAATTTTGTGTACCGATTGGGCACTACAACTTTTTAAAGTGTTTTTGGTAATGCTGGTATGTCTTTGCGTCTTTATTATTGTCTCTGCGCTCTTGCTGAATCTTCCGCATTGCATTACATCGGGCAGCCTTGGAGCGCTGGTGCTAGGCACAGATTGGATGTAGGCTTGTACAATCTGCTTAAAACTTTCTAAAGATACAGAAGCCTGTTCCTATACAGAAGCCCGTTCCTTCAGAATATTTCTTAGTTTGTAATCCTCCAACACTTCGGCATCTGGTTCATTGCCATGGTGCGATGGTCCATTTGTGATAATGTGGTCGTTATTATTTTTTTCGACGTATTCTAGCTCACTGCGACATTGTTTGTTCGATGTCTTTCTTGATAAATGCACCATTGTTTTCTTTAGCCAAGTTTGACGCACATATTTTAAAAATGTATTAATCTTTGGGTTTTCTGCGAACAAATGACTCATGGACTGAATGTAGGGCGGGGCTAGTTGAGCAATTTTTCACTTGAGTGGATATAGCTCTTCAACGATAAGTCTCAATGTGTTGTTACGCAACTTGATGGATTAGTAATTTATCCTTTTGCAAGTGTAAGCAATTTACTTTAAATAAGTTGAATTTAAGAGCTACAGCGGTTTAAATGCAGAATGTCAAGCATGCTCAACGTACCCCATATGTAAGGTAAGTTGAGCAAGGGTATGAGGTAAGTTGAGCAGTTAGAATATCTAGCCAAACCATGGGTTAAATGTGAACTAGAGATGAAATAAAACTTTGGTTTGACAATCAACTCTTTATTTAAAGTCTGAGTGACAAAACTTAAGGTAACTTAACTTAATTCTTTGAATAATTAACTGGAAATAGAATTAACAAAACATCAACGTATCTTAAGATTAACTTTAGGATTAGATTCAGTCTTTCTGTTTATATTAATAAGATTAATCATCGTTATCACTGATGGTGATGATAGCTCCGGATTTCGTTTTAGAAACATCGTAAGCCATTATTTTCCGGCCATCTTATTTGCAGTCCAGGAGGATGAAACTTTAACGGCAAATGTTGCAGCACACTCGTAGGCAAGGCGACGAACGTCTTTTGGGGAATATCCATATAATATTGATGCCATTTGTAACAAATATTTTTTTAAAGAGTCCTCTTGTGTGTGTGAAAACACTAGCATTGGTGATGCATAACCCATGGATGAATCACCACCTTCATTTAATTTCTTCAAATATCTTGTTAAAGTCATCCGTTTGATACAAAATACTTTGGCGGCGACATTCACACTTTTTTCCTCATCATTCACAGCCTTTGCAGCATTATTTAAGTCTTGAGTAGCGTAAGAACATCTTGTAGTCTTTCTTTTATAAGTCCGCATCCTTAAAAAAACATATATTTCTTTTGTTTTAAGCCGTGGGGCTAGTTGAGCAACTTAAGCTCAACTAACCCCAACACGAAATTTTAAATCAAAAGCGAGGTTATGAAAAAACGGTAAGAATTGTACCCAGAACCTTTGTACATATCAAAAGTACAGTACATTTATGAAAGATTAACACTTACCTGATTGAAAACGGATAACATTTGACTAATACAGACGAAAACTTGCGGTCAACTTAGTATTTTTTATCAACATCTCCACTTTATTTATTTTTATTTTAAAATGATTCTTAAGTTTGTCGTTCTGAGAGTCTGTTTTTAATCGTGTCCATAAAATATTGCGTTTGTTTATTGCTTCAATAATTTACTTGTTTATCCAGTTGTCCCTAGGTTCGTTAAGTATTTTGGTTTTTAGTGTTTTGTTATTGTCTAAGTAGGTTTACATAAAATATTCTAAAGTAGAGTTGGTACATTTCGTGGTGAGCGAACTTATATTATTTTGTATGCTTGCGTGTAATTGAAGGTAGTTTACAGATTCATATTGCATTCTTTGCTTATGAGTGCTTTTGTTTGACGAGTTCCAAGGCCACTTTTTTGAGATCAGTTAAGCTTGAATTTATAATTGTAAGGTTATATGAGTTATTTTAAGGTATTTGTAAGGTTAATTTTTGGAATTCCATTGACGTATTTTATTACGATGTCGAGTTCACCCACCGTTCTTCTCGCGGACCTTCAGTTCCTCCTGGACCATGTGAAGGTATGATTTCTGCGACGGCGATTGGTCTGCGTCGACTCGAACATTAGGTAAGTACTGTTTTCTGGCAGCTTGGATCTATTGCGTAGCTTTCTCTGCTGATTGGAGGCAGACTTTTTTAATGCGGTTCTTGTCAGGGTTGTATTTGCCAAGCCTTATGGATTTTATTGGTGTGGGGCAATCCTTTCTTTTGTTGATTTTTCCAAGTATCTCCATGACTTGCTCTTGTTCATGTTGTTGTCTGATCTTTAGATTCCTCTCGTTGGGCTCTAGAATACTTACAATTATAATGTTGTTCATGCGACGTTGGCGCTCCTCAAGTTCTAGAAACATGGCATCGTCACTACCTGTCTACGCCAACACTTCTTTCCCGCACATTCGATTATTTTTGTTGGGTTTTTGCATAAAAAAGCATTCAGTACCTACGTATAGACGAAACCATGACAATTCGCGACGCGATCTTCGAGACAGACATTATCGATCGTTTACCAGTTAGTGCGTCTACAGTCGACTGTGAAACGTCATAGATGACGTCATAACCACGCCATCTTTGCGCTCACACCGCCTATGCTACCGAGCATGGTCGCTGTGAGCGATCTGTCAAAATTAACATTGTGATATTTGCTAAAACCTAGCTAGCTATCAGAAGCAGAAAGTTTATAGGTCAAAAGCTATCAAATAAAATAAAAATGTATGCAGAAGTTCCTAATCCATTTTATTTTCCAAAAAATCAACCACAAAACGCAAATTTTCAAATTACTATAAAACTTTTGAGGTTATAATTTACGTGAGCGATGTGAGCGCGTCTATAGCCGGTCCGTTGATCTAGCGCGATAACTATCGATATCGCGCTAAATGAATGCGGACCGACTTTAAGCACTTTTAGCGCTGATAGTCTTATGAACTGTAAAGGGACCGTACCCACAGACAGAGGTCGAGCTCTCATCGCCGCCATCTTGGTCTCGTTCACAGGAACAGCCAATCAGTGTTTTCAGGACCCTTGAGTGGAGTCGTAAGTTACGTTTCGTTTCCAGAAATGTTACATTTTTACTGCAAAAGTTATATTTTTTTGTAACTAGGGTGGATATACCAGTCCCAAACTAGTTAGGAACAAATTTTGACTTTGAAATGCTCTCTACTGCTAATATGTAGTTTTGACGTAGAAATTTATGCGTAAAGTTATCGATTAATTATTAATGCTGCGATATTGGTTTAGCTACCTAAGTTTGACCGGTGCGATCCAATACATGACCACTTTTTCACCAATAGTTGACCACTGAAAACTAATGGAGCTATCGAAAATAAGTGTTTACAGTGTGTGTGCATTGTTTCGTTACAAAAAAATTGACTTTCATTTTCTGACTGGAGTTTTACATGACTTACAGCCAATTCTCCCACCTGTTTTGTTGATAGAACTATACTGGGATTTTTCCCCCATTATGTTCAAACTTAAACAAAAAGAACAGTGTAGGTAAAACAAAAATATTTTATTTGCTAATCAGTATTTTCTTAAAGAATACAACAAATTATACTTTGTAACTTTTCTCTATTTTCCTCAGAAAGTTTATTGAAGTTGGAGGACCAGAATGGACAGACAGGACAGAATCTGTGGAGTAATTTTCAACATCCATTGCTTATCAACGTAGTACTTTAAATTATCAAAACCATTTTCCTCTGATCCGATTTGGACGATAGACATCCAAGCTTCTGGTATATATGCTGCTGGTAGGAGCGGTAATTTAGAAATCAAATTTGTAACTATTCTACCATTCCTAGTATTCGCAAAGCCAATATCTCGCGATTTTTTCCATATAGCCTTCGAGTAATAGTAGTAACAACCACTTACTTTTACATTTTAAAATAAATTTTTACGGCTTTTATTTGGGCAAGCTCAAAGTCCGACTTATATTTTTGAATTGATATTCCTAAATTTTTCAAGGCAAGAAAAAACCTTTCGTGTGTGACTGTGGTTTTATCAGGGAGTAAACAAATTACTACTTTAACTACCGCCGTGTATTCATTGGATTGTGTATTTAAATCAATGTGGAACGAGAACAACTGATAAAAGTGTTTCGGAACTCTTTTGAAAGAACCGTCTCCATAAGCTGACAACGGATTTTTGCATTCTTGTAAGTACTTGAGTGTTGATTTCAAACAGAAGATCATTATTCTATCTTCAATGCCTTCATCCCAAACTAAAAAATCATCGGCTAGTACTCCAGGTATCTCTATATCTTCCAAGCGTTCGAACAGCGAATCTGGCACAAGAAAAAAGTTTTTGGACGTACATAGGGTGGCCCTATACAGCGAATCTTTTTTTGAGTGAAATGACACAGACATGTTACCTTCAAAATGTTTCTCAAAAATCATAGGTATAGGCGAATCTTTTTTTTAAGTGAAATGACACAGACATGTTGCCTTCAAAATGTTTCTCAAAAATGATAGGTATATTTGCCAGATTGGCTGTTATGTCGAGTTGTCTCGTTTTTGTAACACGTGTGTAGATTATCTCGTAATAGGTACTTTATATTTGTCATGGTTTAGCGTGATTATAGCATGGCACTTTCTGCGATCACCGCATCTCCACAGCGTACCTTTATTAGTTTTTGTAAATTGTATCTGTAGCCATTTCTTAACAACAAATCATTTCCTTGCTGATTTTTTTTCAAAAATTAAATTCATTTTGTGGGTATAAGGAGAAAATCAACTTTGGTTATTATTCGCTTATTGATGGACTGCGGAACTTGACAAGTCATATTTACTCATAATTAGGAGTGTGTCGTTAAATAAATATCCATTCACTTAAGGAAACTATCTAATGAACAACGATAACCGTAAAAATAACTATCTATCGTTAAGAATCGATAACAAATAGGACGTTGAGATTTTCACGACAGAGGTCAGTTTAATGAAATAACTTCCCTTCATACTTTTCCAGGCTTATGACTGGCTGCACATTGAATAGCGAAGTTAATTTCATTATATATATATATTTGTGATTTTATCTTTTATCACTGTGTTTTTCTACAATATTTACAATATAATATTTATACAATACTGTCAATAATAGGAGGTACCTACAAAATTTGCAAATTTCTGAACATTATTTCTTTTACTATATATATTATAATAATATAATTTTTAAAGGCAGTTTATTATTCGCTCAACAATTACAAAAAAGTCGCTCAACAACAGTTTATGTTAGAAAACTAATGTCAACAAATGACAAAAGAGCAGCTCAGCTAGCTGCTCTTTTGTCATTTGTTGACATTAATCTATATGGGCTTTGTCAAAGTAAAATAAAATATGATATTATAATAATATTTAATAATTATAATAAACCACCAACATTGTTTAAATCTGAACAATAATTATAAGAACTTCGAAGCGCCTTCTAAGAGCCATTGGAGAGCTTTTAGAACGTAATAGGTACCTACATTACATTATATTTATTTATGTTAATTTTAACCTAGTCATACAAACTTATAAAAACATTGTTAATTAAGAAGTTTTACGTCGGTACTCAACAACGGTACAATAGTAATTGTAAATTTATTTTTACTTTTTTACTCTACATAAATATTTACACATAAACATAATATCCCAAAAATTCTCTGTAGTTTTGTATAAAATACCGACTTATTTAGGTACTTAACTTAATTCCTAGATAAAGATCTATTGCAATTAACAGGGAGCACTTACAAAACCGCAATAAAAATACTGAATACTAATACCTACTCTCGCTGGGCAAGAGGGTTGGGCATAGCAATTTGCCGGTGGAATTGTTCTACAGGTAACCTGAAATAGATAAGTACCTACCTACAGTTAAGAACAGAACGGATACCTTAGCTCCCATATAAACGTACTTCCCGCTTCATTTGGAAACTACGTTTCCGATCGTATTGAAATTTTGCATACATAATCGGATGACAAATAGCTATGTTTGTAGCGTTTTCGTTTTTTAAAAAACATTATGATATTTGAATGAGAGTGAAACTAATTTGCCATATTTTGACCACCAAATCGAGTCATTTTCAAGCCATTTTTTATGCATGTTAGACACCTTTATTCGAAAATCTGTCACACTGCAAACATCCTAAATATATTCACCATTAGAAATAAACAAAAATATTTCTGAAATCAGTCGATTATTCAAAATGAATCGCAAAGTACGAAAAAATATAAAAAATTGAGAAATTCCTTCAAATTTCTGCAACCGCTCGCTCAAACGCGGGGTGCAATGCGACACAGGGAGCACAATTCCAAAATAAGGCGAATGCCGCGGAATGGCCAACACGATGCGATTCTACGTGAAACAACAACAAATTTACTCGGGCCGGCCGCTGAGATTTGGGAGGGGTTCGTAGCCTTCTTAATACGACATCATATGAAAACGTGAATTATCTATGTATTTATCGGCATCGGCAGCAAAGTAAATTAAAAGTTTGATAGACACATCCTGAAACATAAAACATCAATCAAAACTAATGTATGGTAATGGTCATATTAATAATTGCCATCATTATCAAACGTAATTTTCATCCTAAAAGATTTCTTTTTTTATGAAATTAATGTAAACTCCAATTTTTAAATATTTTATTTTAATCCTTGCCTGTCATTCTATTTTGTTTCTAATACAATAACTAATCATTCTAGTAATTATCAGAATTGTAAGTCTGACCCAAAAAATGTTGTTTATCTCAACAATCTGATAGAAAACTATAACAGGAAACACGAAATTTATAACACAAATCCGTTTATCACTCTAAAATAGAAGCGAAATATTCAATCAGCCGTTTGAATTTTATAATATTTCGAAGAAAATAGTTATTTGTTATACAAGAGTGCAAAGTTGCTTTTTAACCGCGTTTTCAATTTTGATGACCGAGCAAGCGAATCAAAAGAGCACGAGGTGAAAAATCTTTGCACTCGAGTGCAACACGTAACTTTTCATTCCACCTCAGAGAGGAAATTACTAAATGCAAAAAAAAAACGTTAGATAGGTACACTTTTATTTCAGTTTAGGTATTAATTACTACATTATGACAGGTAAGTATTACAGAATAATCTTTAAATTATAACAAAATAATACTAAGGTATAATTAAGAAAATTTTAAAGTAATGTTGCTACAGTTATTTAAATTGAGTGTAATATTTTTGTTTGGTACTGTAATATTGGTGTTAGTCAATGTGTACTGTTTTTCGGAAAACTATCTGTCATACTTAGTAGTTGTACCGATTCATCGGATTCTCTTGGCGTGAATGTTGGAGAGAGAGGGAGATGGTTAGGTGTTTCATAACGGCTTATTTTTGATGTAGAGGTAGAAGGGCCAGTCCAAGGATCCGATTGAGGCTCTTTCAGTGTAATGGCTCCTACGATGCCTTCACATATTTTAGACTTATTTTGGATGGAATCCTCTATGTATCCGTCTACAACTGCATTGGACTTCCAGACTCCGTGGCGCTTAAGGGACAGGAGATCAGCTCCGGAATCAGCCAAGTGTGGCTGAAGTTCGTCGGCCGACGACAATGACCCGTGTACAACAGGGGTTCTGGAAGTTCAAGAAATGTTGCTATTTCTCGTGGGATACTGCCAATTTTATAGGCATAGGCTGTCTAACACACTTTCCATTGCGATACTGTAGAAAAAATCGATTGATTGGAGTGTTAGGCGTAAGGCTTGATATTTCTCAACAATCGTTACGTATTCCTTGCGAATGACGAAGTTGCGGTCTCTTTTTGTCTTTGTATTAGGTAAATTAATTAATAATAAATAAATAATAAATAATGCTGGACTATTCACACAGCATTATCTAGCCCCAAGCTAAGCAGAGCTTGTGTTATGGGTACTAGATAACTGATATACATAATACAATACACTAAATAGATAGATATTTTTTCAATATCAGATACTGTGAAAACCTTCGATTTTTTTGGTTGATGACCAGATGAGGCTCTTTTTTTAAAAATGCCACTAATTTAGGATAGGTATCGATATGTATGTCTTTTTTCATCTTTATTGTTGCTTTTAGCATGGAATACGTACTCCATAGAGTGCTTGCTTTCTTGTTCTCGGATAATTCTATAAAATATGCCAGCAAAACGTTTTCTGAGAAAGTTTTGGCTCCTTTTGCTAGTCGCCACGTGTTGAACATGAACATATCGTACTGTTTTAAATACTTCTCGCGTGATTGTTGAGGGAGAAAGCTCATTTGCGCATTATTAACAGTTTCAGTCAATTCTGTTGGCGTCAAACAAACTTCCTCGTCGCTAGAATCACTCATTTTAGTTTTTTCACTTGTTTTCAAGTTTCTTGTTTTTAATAAGTATAAGAATTAACAATGTGAAAAAATGCCGCGTAAAGAACCGCGTACAAAGCAAATTGAAAAAAGAACACCAAGAAGGTTCCGAGTCTGAGTTTTTAACAAATTAAAAAAAAGTTGTATTGTATGATATATTCGGCACCATAAAGGTAGCAGTAAATAGGTTTAATGTTTTTTTTTAATTCACAAACTTAGTGCACACGATGTTCTAAATTCAATTTACTTTATCCTCTAGAGATTAAAAACGGATTTTCCACTCAGATATTGAAGATTAAAAATACTCTTTCCGAGATGGTGGGATGAAAAATAATTTTATAACAGAAAAGCCATCAAATGCTGCCATTGACATTTGACAATAAAATCAATGAGTAGAACTAACCATAAGGCATAAAATAGTTAATTCCGGTGCCATCTTGAGAAAAATAGAAAAGATTTGGATTCAAAAGTTGGTTAAACGCCCGTGCCTCGCCATAGTAAAATTTTGGCCAAATTCGTTGCGACAGGTTGCGCTAACCGCCAACGGGTAGGTCCCATTTGTTCTATGGAACATGACGTCATAGTACAAAATGACACATTTTCGTCCCTATTTTTTCATGGAACTACATACTACCTTTTCACGCGAGTTTCATGTCATAGAACAAAATGAGAATCAGTTTTTCCCAAAACCTTCCATGATGTACTCGTATAAGACGTGAATGACATTAATCTCAGACGTGAATGACATTAATACTAGGTACAGTTCACTATAAAAAAGAAACTACTCGCTACCTACATAATATTTTTATTTTGTAAAATAAAAACAAAACAGCAGTTTAACAATACTTATTTCTTTAACTACTTACAAACTAAAACCAATTTTTCTTTCCGCTAATATATTCTTATATTAAACAGCCCGCGATCAAAACTAACTAAAACCATTCCTTCTTTTAACTAAAACGTTCTTATATTAATTAGTCTCCGAAAAATACTTATTTTGTAGAAAGAGTTCTCCAGCACAAATTTTACAATATAAATCATAAATTTGGATTGCATCGGGTATCGAAGATGTAGGCAGTCCTGGCAACGGCCCGTGGATGACATACCCTCTTCACTCATATTTACTCTGTAATCTTGCAGATTGTAAAAAATTGATCTATCAAGATGGTTTTTGGTAACTGCGACTGTTTTAACATAAAGTACATATTTTCAATATTTTCAAATATTGACGCCGCGCCGGGTAATTAAGACAACAATCAATATTTGATTTCATTTACTTAAACAAACTTGTCAAAGCCATTTCATATAAAGTCTTAGGTTGTTTTGAGAACAATTTACGGATTACTTTAAGCCTGTTCATTAGTTTCTTTTAGTTTTGTTCAAAACAAGTAGGTATTGATATTTTCGGGCTTTAAAGACAAAATACTATGTTGTGTCAATTTTGATTTACTCGTGAAAGATAGTTTATACAAAAAAGATCGAGTCGGTCTCTTTGGAAAACCGGCCAGTGTGCTCTTTAATGAGTCGACAAGTAAATAGTTTTGTTCAAAAACATTTCTACGCTAATTTCTCCAATAATTAACTGTAGCTGGTTTTCTAATATGTACCTGTCCCTGTTAATGTTTTTTTTTCGCGTTTGGTTAACGATTTAGATTTATTTAACACTTTTATTGCTTTAATTTTTTTGAAAATTGCATCCTCAGCCATTTTTGACAAAAATATTATAAACGATGGCGGAGTTCATTTAAAATGGCCCACAAAATTGTGATGCCAACTCTCCACACTGTTAGTGGTCCTATGTTTAATTCCAAAACAGCACCAAGACTTACGAAAATCATTTTTTAACCAGAACGATTCCATGTATTTTACAAATTTTAGTAAGAAGTTGAGTTTTTAAAGGTAATTTAGGAATACCAACATTTAGGGGAAACGTTAAAAGAAGGTTTAAACCTAAACTAGGCCTCATATAGCGGACGTGATGTCCACAGATATGAAAAAAACTGGGATATTTCAAAATTTTACAAAAAAATTCGTAGACCTTTATTTTTATAGTATTTTTTAATGAATAGTGTAGGAGTAATAAGTAAATCAATACAAAAACGTAGCTACACTCCAAGCGCGCACGCACCGCGCTGGGTCGAATACTTTCTCGCTCACACGAAGACATGCCATTTCGCCGAGTCTACGTCACGCGCCCCACTCTTCGAGCCACGGGTACATCGCCGCGGCACCGCAGATATAAGGCGAAGCACGGCCGCATCTCGTCAGTTCAGCTAGGAACGGACAACCTCTCGGTAATGGCTATACTAGTCATAGCCTCTGGAAGTCCCGTCTCTTGGATTAGCGCAGCCGGATGGTCCTAATACTTAGGTTCTCAGCCACTGCCTATCCCTTGGGATAAGTATTTCTTTAACCTTAGCTAGGCTCAACGCAAGAAGTACCTACCTAAACGTAATCGTACTACATATTGTAAAGTGATTATACCTACTTGTACCTACCTAGGTACGCCCGACGAACTACTGTAACCATAGCTACCAAGAGCTCTGAGAGTTGTATACCGAGTCAAATATCAATAAATCTATCTTGTTGACCATTGTGCATTTTTCATCCCTCACCTCCCCTTCATTTGGCGCCCAACGTAAATTTTCAAGGAACGCAGGGAATGAAATACCCTGGCGTTTAAAAGAAGATAAGAAAACCAAAAACAACTAAGGAAGGCAAAGAGTGAAGAAAGCGATTTGCAACAATGGGGGTGCATGTGACACAGGAACAATTTGATGAGTTACTAAAGCGTAGAAATGATCTTATCTGTAGATCACCTACTTTTTCACAACATATGGATGACCTACGAGAGATATTTACTAAACTCCGAATGTACAAATTGAGAGCAAATATAAATAAATGCAAATTCGGCTGTCACAGTATCAAGTATCTGGGTCATATAATCACACCAGAAGGAATAGCAACAGACCCTGATAAGGTAAAAGCTATCAGTGAGCTACCTACACCGAAAAACTTGAAATCCCTTATATCTTTTCTACAAACAGCGTCATGGTACCGCCGTTTTATCCGAAACTTTTCTGAGATCGCACGACCACTAACAAACTTAACTAAGAAAAACGAATCCTGGAAATGGGAAGATACAGAAACGACAGCATTCGAAACTCTCAAGAAAGCATTAACGACTGCACCTGTCCTAAAACAGATAGATTATAACTTGCCATACATAATCAAAACTGATGCAAGTAATTACGCTATAGGCGCAGCCTTAGCGCAGGGGGAGGGTGCAAATGAACACCCAATAGAATATGCCAGCCGTTTACTGATACCAGCGGAACGTAACTAGACAGTCACTGAAAAAGAAGCCTTAGCCATCGTTTTGGCAATAACTAAGTTTAGAGGATATAATAGAAGGAACAAAATTCCTAACTATTACAGATCATCAACCGCATCAAGGCGAATATCACACATCAGCAATCACCAAATTCGAATCTCGAGATAATGAAACCCCGACGCCAATAAATCCAATTAGACAGCGAGGAAGACCGAAGAAAAGCTAAACATTCCTAAATCCTGGTACTCTTACGGGACGTTAACCGAGCACCAGAGGGGGAGACTGTAGGAGTAATAAGTAAATCAATACAAAAACGTAGCTACACTCCAAGCGCGCACGCACCGCGCTGGGTCGAATACTTTCTCGCTCACACGAAGACATGCCATTTCGCCGAGTCTACGTCACGCGCCCCACTCTTCGAGCCACGGGTACATCGCCGCGGCACCGCAGATATAAGGCGAAGCACGGCCGCATCTCGTCAGTTCAGCTAGGAACGGACAACCTCTCGGTAATGGCTATACTAGTCATAGCCTCTGGAAGTCCCGTCTCTTGGATTAGCGCAGCCGGATGGTCCTAATACTTAGGTTCTCAGCCACTGCCTATCCCTTGGGATAAGTATTTCTTTAACCTTAGCTAGGCTCAACGCAAGAAGTACCTACCTAAACGTAATCGTACTACATATTGTAAAGTGATTATACCTACTTGTACCTACCTAGGTACGCCCGACGAACTACTGTAACCATAGCTACCAAGAGCTCTGAGAGTTGTATACCGAGTCAAATATCAATAAATCTATCTTGTTGACCATTGTGCATTTTTCATCCCTCACCTCCCCTTCAATAGTATTTTTTTTGTTATTTTTTTTTATCGAAAATTTTAAAATGAAACTTACTTGGCTTGTGTGTCATAGTGGCAAGTGTCTTCGGCAATTGCTTGCAAAATTAATAACAAAGTAGGGTGTCAGCCAATGGATTTGTTGAATCTACCCTTCCAAGATTCTGCCAAGTTTGTCGTTCTATGGCGCTCAACATGGCAACTATCGAACTAACCTAATTAGGCTTATTAATAGATGCACCACTACTGTCTCTTTCTATTCAAGGACTAAAGTTAATCAGGTATAAATTCCCGAAAAGGGTTCATTGGCTCTAAAATACTGGTTGTTATGGTTTTGACGGTAAGTATATAATGTATGTGTTGATTAAAACTAATGCTGATTACTAGTTTGAGAGAGTATTTATTTTAATTATTACTATGGAATTGCATCAAGAAGCAGGAACATAAATATTTTAACTTATGTTTTTCCTTGTCCGAGAATCTGATTTCGAGCATAGCGGCACTTTTATTTACCGCCCCGCGGCTTCGCACGCGTTGTTCCTATGAAAACATTAAAAGGTGATTTTTATCCCACGGGAACAGATTTATGGGATAAAAAGTAGCCTGTGTTTTATTCCAGTATTAGAATTACCTGTATGCAAAATTTAGCCAGATCCGTTAAGTAGTTTTGGCGTGAAGAGGTAACAAACATCCATCCATACATCCATCCAAACTTTCGCCTTTTTTAAGCTATTGCATAGCTTCTATCGCGGGCCTTGAGCGCGGGGACCGAATCCAGAAATTCCGTAACGAAAAAACCTTGACGTTTGTCTCTTTAGTTCAGCAACTCGCCTCTAGATGGCATTGCAATAGCTTTACCGCGGCAGTCCCCGAGTGCCACACGTCTTTTTTTATTTTTATTTATTTATTTTTAGACGCACAAAACATAAAATAATCACATAATATACAAGACTTATAAAATGTAGGTTTAGAACTTGATCATTTCACAAATTATGTGCATACAGAGATTCATGCGAACAAAACATGTAGGGGAGAGTAAAAAAAATTAAAATACTAAAATATGATCAGATCAGATTGTCTGTAGTCATGCATAAATACTAATGTATTTATGCATGCCTACACACAACCACACTATTATAAGCTTAGAGTCAGGAACAACTTAATTTAATTGATTTTAAAATTCTGGTAAATTGGCTCAATTTGGGAACAAAAATATCTAGTAAAATTTCACTCTTAGTAAAATTATTGAATTGACGTGCCATTCTGGTTAGGGGGTTAAAAAATGAGATATTGTTTTTGAATGTCAATAAAGCAAAGAGGTTGGTTGTGTTGGATCTGCGCGCACTATATCGCGTATTAAAAGATATCTGTGATAAGAGCTCGGGGGAATCAATGATTGCATGTATAATTTTATATAAATAAATAAGATCAAAATGAACACGCCTGGTTTCCAAGGACTGGACGTTGAATTTTAATAGTCTGTCTTCATAATTAAGGGAGGAACGACCTGGATGCATTCTAAGGTATTTTCTTTATAATATTAGTGTGATAGTGTGATGTGATTTTAGAATCCGAGCAAAGCGGGACTCGTGCATAGCGGAACTAACCCTACACGACACCCACGGGAAGAGTTTTTATTTTATTTTATTGCTGATGGATTGATTAGCGTTTGGCTACCAACTCACTTTAAGAAAGCGAAGATGTAGCCTAAGATGGAACACGCTTTTACAGAAGGAACTTATTTACCCTAGATTTGAAGACTCCAAGATTGTACTCTAATGGGAAGACAGATGCAGGAAGGTCATTTCACTCTTTGGCTGTGGATATTATGAAAGTAGAGCAGAATTTTTTGGTTCGTCACTGTGGTATGTCGACCAGGAATGGGTTTGTGCGTCTGCTGGTCCTATGATAGAAGGGAGAAGACGGGATAAGGTCGTGCAATGCTTGCGCACAATCACCAAAGTGGTACTTGTAGAACACTGACAGTTTGGCAACGCGCCGCCTGTGATCGAGGCTTTGTAGACTAGACTCTGTAAGCGAGACATCATCAACAAGTCTAGCAGCGCGTCTTTCAATCGAGTCGAGAGCTTCAAGTTGGTATTTAGCCGAGCCGTCCCAAAGGTGGCAGCAATACTCCATGCAGGTTCGGACCTGCGCCTTATATAAACAGAGGAGCTGTCATGGTGTGAAGTACCGCCGAACCTTAGCCAGGATGCCCAGCTCCATCGCAGCAAATTTGGCCTTCGATTCGATAAGGTGGCCAAAGTTTAAATTCGAGCTAAGCTCTACGCCCAAAAGGTTCAGAGTTGGGTGGTGCAAATTCTAAGCCAGCACCACACACCTTATATATACGTGTAATTTAATAATATTATTTCTTCGTCCACCAGCTGCACTAAAATGAGCTTTTTTACGGTTCCGTACACAAAGGGTAAAACGGGAGCCTATTACTAAGCCTCCGCTGTTTGTCTGTCTGTCTGTCCGTCTGTCACCAGGCTGTTTCTCATGAACCGTGATAACTAGACAGTTGCAATTTTATATATTGACTGTCATTATATTTATTTTCTTGAATTAATCATGTAGGGTTACTCTGTGACCCATTTTAAACCTTTCTTTTCTTAGGCACTACCGCTTGGCACTACTAGTAGAGTCAAGGGAAATTTTACTTTCCCGTGACACCACCATTCTTATTGGCTGATTGAACGCATATTATAAAATCTCCCATGGATTATCTCATTACCAATGGCACTACTACTAAGTATATCAAGATAAATAAAATTTTCAGATCAACAAGTATTCTGATAAATTTATTTTATTTTAAATACATATGTATACAGTAAGACTCACTAGCAATGTGATCCAATAGATCTAGTTTTTTATGTAAACTACCTTCAACTATTTGTAATTTTTAATATGACTCACGTTGTGGGTTCTTGGTACAATCAGGGGTTGTAAACATTGATTTATTAAAAACGAAGATGAGGCACTGGTTGCTCGAAAGTGGCAACCTCAAATTGTGTAAAATTGTGTTCTCTCACATCAGTCACCGTCCGACCGGCGGCACGGGTGGTCGGGATTCGCGTGAAATATTGTTGTCTCAGTCTCACTTCGGTCCTAGATACGTCTTTCCGTCTTTGTTCTTTTTTGTATTGCACAGGACTGGAAATATAACTGTGAGCGTATGTGTTTGCATGTAGTTGTAACACATGCCAATTTTTGAGTAAGCGCTGGGAGAATGTAACCTATCTTCCCTTTTTATATCAATGGTTGTAAAAAAAACAGTTTTTTTAATATTTTATAAAACAAACTGTTCAAAATGTTTTCCTAATTCACATTAGTAAATATTAAAAAAACGATAAATATTAAATTTTTGTTCCGTATCTCAGTAACTATCTTTTAATTATTTAAAAATTATTAATTAATACAAAACATTTTACATACACCTTGTATGTAGTGTAGGTAGAGAACTAGAGAAAAAGCGGGGAATACCCACTAATCCAGTGAATTACTTTTTCCGAAAGCCAAAAATAAGGACTTTCCACTTGAAAGAATATTTTAAGCTATTGAGAGCCCTACATATTTATTCGTTCAGATTTATTTCCATTCATTTTCAATAAAGGGTATAGTTTTAAACACTGTTTTTTCTTCATGTTTTAAACATTGTCCCCTTTAAAACTGGTTTATACTGTGTTTTAAACACTTAATAAAAAACATTCTTTTATTGTAAAGTTTTATTACTTATAAACACTGTTACAAACGTGTTTTAAAAGAACTTGTTTTAATCATGCCGACCCCGGGTACAATAGAATAAACTAACATACAATAAAATGAACCCTCATCCAAATATTTGGTACTCCTGAAAGATGACCCACGACGTGGGTCCTTGGCATGGCAGAAGAAGTAAAAATTCTATTCAAATTTAAACATTCTAAAACTAAAAACCAACACCCGTACAAGGAAAAGGCTCGTTGAAATAGTACGCTCATTTATTTTCATATTAAACTATGGCATATTGGGAAAGAAAAACCTCATTAAAATATGAGCCCGCGTCGTGGGCTCTGCGCTCCTCGAATATGACAGAGTTGAGCCCTTGTTGTGGGTCACTGGCATTGAATGTGTTAATCGCATCAGTTGTTCGCAGAGTTCAGAATCAAACCTGGTGGTAACAGCTCATAATGAATAATGCCCTTCCAATCCCACCACACACACAGCATCACCTTGTTGCGACCAGCCTTTGACCACTTTGAGGACATTCTTGTTGTATGTGATCCATTTTTCATCACCAGTCATCAGTTTCTTCAAAAATGGTTTGGTTTCTTTACATCATAATAAAGAATCACAAATGAGTACACGGTTCATTAGGTTTCTTTCAGTGAGCTCATGAGGTACCTCCTAAATATGGAGATCGAAATCACACATTTTTCTAATTTGAAATTGGAATTATGTTCTTTAAAATTTAAACTTTTAATGATACCAAAACTAGCCAGATACAAATAGTATAGCCAAAGAGATTTTATTACAAGTTCATACATACTAAAAAACTGAAAAGAGTTTTTCCCCAACCTACTCAGGTCACTCCGCGAGGCCTGTGAAGATCCCAGGAAGATTCTGCGCTTCTGGACGGAGTTAGGCTGGCTATGCTAGCGGAACGCATAATGGACCTAGTGAGAGTCCAAATGCGGAAACAGGAGTACTTCCACCAACCAACCAACCAACCAACCAACCAACCCCAACCTACTAATATTTAGTTTTTATGTACCTACATCACTCTAATTCATCAACAAGTTTTATCAATTCATGACTTTTTTTAAGTTTACATACTTAATTCATATTTTTTATTTACTAATAATATTTTTTTTTTAAAGAGTTTTCTTATAAACTTACTTATTCAAGTGTTGGTCAGCAATGAGCGTTTGAGATTATCGCAGTTGTTTGAACCCGAACTTACTTATTGTAAAAATCTTTATAAACTGAGTTTTTTAAACTTGTTTGAAAAATATGTTAAAGTCCTTGGTTGTCTTAGAATGCACGCTCAGCAGCTTCCTATAAAGATAAAACATTTCATTATTGGAGATAATTATTTATTTTGTTATTTTTAAGTTATCACATATTTGCAGACTAGCTAGCAAAGCAAGCATCAATTTATCTAAGCGAACCAAATGTAAACATAACCTAAATGCCCGATGTTTATTGTTGAATTATCCACATATTCCGTACTCAGGCCAATATTCCTTGGACTGAGATTCCGTATAAATTTTATTCATATAGCTTTGGGGCTACAGAGTACCGTCTGATTCAACTAAAAATTACAAAACATACTCTTTCATACCTGTTAAATCAGCAGCGGTTCTTTGATAAACATTTTTGAGTTCCGAAAGAATCGTTTAGGCTTCGCGTTCCTCCAAACATCGTCAGTAATTACTAGCTATCATAATATACTAACATAACGATAACGTCCCTGACAGCACTTGTAACAGTTGAATTTAATTATTTTTCACTATTGCGTATTTACATCACCGGTGGTTTTACCCATGGTAGAAGAAAATCTACCATGGTTTTACCGCTCCAAAATAATATGTACCTACATTTAATTGAGAATTTATTATTTGTTTACATTATGTACAGGAGAAAAACAGAACGGGTGGGTGGGTGCGGCTAATTTGCAGTCAATCAGACAGAACAGCCGTGGAAATTACGACCGTGGTACTACGGAGGTTGGTAATTTGTGTACAGATGGCAGAGGTTTCCTGGGCTGTATTTGGCTGGGTCGTAATGGCAGCGGCCCTACCACGGTAAAGATATCTATACAGTACTGTATCTTCATACAAATAGCCGGAACGTGTATCATACCTACACGCCAGTCGTGACATGTCGCGGTTGGCAGTGACGAACGAACGGGGCAGCGCGCCGCCGTCCCGTTCACAATTCAAAATTCAAAATCTACTTTATTGTGCTGTTATTGGGTGTTTAAATTCGACAATAACGCACCCGGAGATAACATTTTCACCTGAAAACTCCGAAAAGTAAGACTAAAACATTTTTATACCCACAAGTAATAGGTAACCTACGTGTACATTGGTGATTTTTTTTTAAGCTATTGCATAGCTTCTATCGCGGGCCTTGAGCGCGGGGACCGAATCCAGAAATTCCGTAACGAAAAAACCTTGACGTTTGTCTCATTAGTTCAGCAACTCGCCTCTAGATGGCATTGCAATAGCTTTACCGCGGCAGTCCCCGAGTGCCACACGTCTTTTTTTAATTTTTAAAAATTATTTAATAAAACCTTAAATAACATTAGTCGGGTACAATAACTAGTGTAAATTTAATCCTAGAATGCACAATCATAAATAAAAAAACATTTTAGAAGATAGCGAAGTCCCACCAGAGATGTTGCCACTTCGAGCTCCGCGCGCCAAGTGAGGCATCGCTCGCTAAACCGCCCGTTATATTCAGTCATAGTGACGCATCACGCCCATTATCTGCGTCCGTGACATCACCGCGCTCGCCATTTCTAGAAAAAATCCGTAATAATGGTGATCGAGGCAAACCTGTACTTAGTTCATTCAACAATGTATTATTACTGTATTTTGTAATTTCTAAATTTTAAGACCGACAACCTAAATCCCTTATCACAGGTATGTAAAATTGAAAATGAGTGATTATCATTTAATAAATGACCCGATTCTATTAATGTTTTGCAAAATTTGACTTTTCTGGATGATTGTTTCTATAAGCAGCTAAATGTTCTTTATACCTAACCTGAAAACTACGACCAGTGTTGCCAGAAGGTTACATTTCTTACATTTTTCGTAACTTTTGACCCCCTCGCGTAACATGTAAGTAATTTTTATATCTAAGGCAATTTTCGTATCTTTTGAGAATTACGAGATTTTTAATACGTACTAGATTTTATTGCAAAAAGTTTACACGGACGCATCCAAATTGAATGTAACAATCCAGAAATAGTCGTCTAAATAGTATTTTACTCCTTAACCCACTCAGAGATGGCATTCTTCTATGACAAAGTGAAACAACGTATTTCTGGATGGATTAAAACTTGATTTTGCTTGAGCGTGTCCGCGCACATTCTTGGTGAGTGCGCAAACTTGCGAAGAGGGAAACGTTTGCGTTCCGGGTTTCGTTACATTCAATTCAACAAGTTAGAGTTATATATGAATCGAATATTAGTAGTTATTTCAGTTTATAACTCACTCTCCCTCATTGAATACTAGATTCTTAGGTGAGACGTGGATGAAGAGACACTCCAAACATCTCTTTCAGGCTAGTAAACCTTGGCCAAGGTAGACCTTTTGTCATGATGTGAGCGAGCTGAGTAGAGGTGCTCTTGACTTTGATAGCATTCTTAAGTACTAACTCTCGGACGAAGAAATGTCTGATTCGAATATGCTTCGTGCGCTTGTGAAACTCTGGATTGTGTGCTAACCTGACAGTGCTACGAGCCCATCGTCAACATATAGTGTCAGTAATATCTTCTGATCTCCAGTTCCTCTCGTGTACAGACAAGAATCTGCAGTGCTCTGTCTGAAACCAAGCTCAATCAAAACCTCGTGGACACAGTAGTTCCAGCAACGTGGAGATTGTTTAAGCCATATAAACTTTGATTTAAATGACATACTCTGGTTGAGCCATCTTCAAACCCTTCGGGCTGTTTCATGTAAATCTCTTCTGTGAGGTTACCGTAGAGAAATGCTGTGGTCACGTCGAATTGGACCAAGTACATCCTCTCACTCGCTGCGACATTCACTAGAGAGCGTATCGTTGACATTATTGCCACTGGACTATACGTTTCCTCATAGTCAAGTCCTTTTCTTTGTCGAAAACCTTGAGCGACTTAATGTGCTTTGAATCTTTCAATCGAGCCATCTGGATTCGTTTTCACCTCGAAAATCCATTAACATGGTATCGCTTTCCTTTCTTTTGGTAGATCTTGTAAGGTCCATGTGTTATGTTCTCGTAGTGAGTTTAGCTCATTATTCATAGCATTTATCCACTCTTTCCGATCTATACTGTTTGTAGCTTCTTGTACGACTGTGGTACAGCTAAAGTACTACTAAGTACTGCATTGACATAACTGTCGAGTTTTGCAGGTCGTTGAAGAGTCGATCTATCACGTAGATTATAGCGCGAAATTACAGGTTCATCTTTGGAGCTTCCTTGTACGACTGTGGTACAGCTAAAGTACTACTAAGTACTGCATTGACATAACTGTCGAGTTTTGCAGGTCGTTGAAGAGTCGATCTATCACGTAGATTATAGCGCGAAATTACAGGTTCATCTTCGGTATCCTGGAATTCGTCGTCGGGTTCGCTGACTTCGTTTTCGTACTCGTTTCCGAACGTGTCTCCATCATCTTCAACATTATTGTGCATATTCAACATCGGCCAGTTCTAACATGAACAACAAGAAAAATTATGATAGGTGGTGTAGATCTAGCTGCAACTATAAAAAATTAGAAAAACAAATAAGAAAACCAAAAAGTTCATTTCTTAACAGGGACATAATTGATTCCGAGAAACCGTGTTGTTCTCGTCCTTATCTAAAGATTCATTTTTCTAAGAATCCAAGGTATCAGGGTCAGTTACAGTAATAGCGAGGCTTTTAGTCCACATCAAATTCCATTTGCACCATCAACAAAAAAGAAAAGGTTCAATTTACCATCGTTTTATCTCATGCGTGCGATCGCACTGGAGTTTCTGACAGAGCAGCTGCTATTATAGGTAGCTTCTTCTGTGTTAAAAGATCTTTGAATGATTTCTTCAAACGATACCAGTGGTGTCATTGATCGATCTAAGTTGCGCCGTGAGAGAACTAAAGTCAGATCAGCTTTACAGAATGCAGATCGTGATAAAATCCTATGTGCTATTTATTTTGTTGGTAGAAGGGGCAAAACTTTAGTTAGTATTCAGAAGTAAGGTAAATTTTACAGAAAAAGAGTTACAGAAGACCACTAGGTGATTTTATCGGAGCCAAAAAGTGACTACTTCGGGCATATCACTTGTGAGTCGGAAATCGATTCACTGCGGAAGGTATTAAAAGTATTTTAACTTACTTGAAATCCAAATTGATGGAACTTAGCGAAATATCTGTTGTTGGTTGCGATGGAATAGACTTTAAAGGTGGTGTGATTCGCTTAATGGAAGAAGAAATTAAAAAACCATTACAGTGGTTTGTCTGTCAGGAAAATTTGGATGAATTAGCTTTGAAACACATGCTATACTAATTTTATAAAGGGGAATGATTTGATTGTTTGTTTGTATTGAATAGGCTCCGAAACTACTGGACCGATTTATTAAATTATTTCTTCATTAAAAAGCTTACTTTTCAGGGGGTGACATTAAAGTAGTAGTAGATTAACAATATTTCGTACATTTGATTTTCGCATTCAAAGACAACTTTATATCGCTGTGCCGTCGAAAAAAGAAACGAAGTTATTTTTTTTCATACACGATCACTCCACCTTAATACACAACCATGTTTTTATTTGAAAATAAGTATGAAACACCATTAAAAAGTTAACAATTACTATTCAAAATAATAACTTACCCGCGGAGCGGCGAGGGTCAAAAAACGCAGCCATCTCAAAGCGCAGTTAGCGGGTGACTGACGTCACGCACCGCGCTCTTGTATTTTTTAGCGCGCGTAAACTTCCCTCACGTTTGATCGATGACGGTTGCGTTCGCAAAAAGTTGAAGGTTTGGCGCCAATTTTTTTTTAAAGTGAAACTCACTCTCCTATCAAGCCGGTTGTATAGGGCTACGCGAGCCATTGTACCTGCCTATTCATTGCACTCTAGAAACAAGTGATGGGGTAATTTGTACCGATTGTAACTATCGATGAATTGTAAATTATTCTTTCTTGTTATACAAATATTGTTATCTTGGTGATTAGTTTCTTTTTAACCGACTTCAAAAAAAGGAGGTTCTCATTTTGTCTGTTTTTTTATGTATGTTACCTCAGAACTTTTGACAGGGTGGTCCGATCGTCTAACGGGACAACGGGATCTAAGTAAGGAGTGAATTTTCCAACATTAGTAAATATGCCCGTGTGGGGTATCGTTGTAAAGATCGCAAATGATTTGGTAGGTACAGATAATAACATCTTTATACTTATAAAACTAATTTCTGCCCGCGGCTGCGTACGCGTTGTTTCTATGGAAATAATGTATGGTGATTTCTATCCCAAGCGAATTTATTTATGGGATTAAAGTAGCCTATGTTTGATTCCCAGTGATTTCGATAGTTTGTGGTAATGGGGACCTTAATAAGCTGAGGTTAAAAAATATAATTATCGTTAGTGTTTCTCACATTTTGGTTGAGTAGGTAGCTAGGTAGGTGTTGAAGTTTTTATTGTCGATTGGAGTATACTGGATTTTTTTTCAGACGCCTTGAATGGTTGCCACCGATCGGTCGAAATAATTTAATAAACAAACCTAACTGTGCTGCCTACAGGATTTGTGAAAAGCATGTTAATGTGGAGGACATACGACTTTCATTAAATCGAAAACTTTTAAATAAGAATTCCCTTCCATTTTTGATACTGCCAATCTAACCAAATACCGTTCCAGGAGGTTCTTGGAAAGGAGACATACAAACTCAAACTGCACTTTCGATTGGAAATAAAAATTGTAAACAGACTGAAATTGTAGCAAATGATAGATAATGCTCAAACCTCAACGAGTCTCTTTTGCAACACTCCAAGGAAAAGAAAATTGAAAGCTGAACTCCTCCAATGCAGAAAGAAAATAAAAGTATAGGAAATCGAAAATAAAACAAAAACGAAAGCTGAAGAAAGTACTTTCCATCAACTATGCGATTAATGTTTAACCAATAAACTAGCTCTCCTAATAAAAGCAGTAATCTAAAGCAACATGGAAAAGGAAATAGATACGACCTGGACTACATCATTTACTGCCTAAATTTATACTACATCAGCCCACAGTAAGCTTGTGGGCTGATGTAGAATATGTAGTAGGTTTTTGCAAAGTGCATTATGTCTTTCCCTGTCCTTTAACACTGTACAAACATTCTCTCCCAATCACAACCAAAATTAATAAAAGAGCTATGTCTGTTCTTAAAATGAAAGTTGGACAAAAGACAGAAGTAGAAAAAGTTGTGCTGTTAAGAGTTTTTTTTATTTAATTCTTTTTTTAAATGCATATTACAATACGATTTAATAATATAATATTAAAATATACAATCTAATAGAAAAAAAAATAAGTAGGTAGGTAGATGACATTAAAATACTGCAGGTAGGCAGACCTATCGCGTTGCGCGGTTGAAAGTAATTATTTCAAGAATAGGGCGGAGTCAATATACTGTATAGATAACATTACCGTGGCTCTACCAACTTGAATTACTCGGCCCGTTTTTATACAGCCCTGGAAAGTGTGTACAAACTGTACCGTAGAAGGAGAAACCTATAGAAGGCTGACGAATGCCATCTCATTCGCACTATAGCGAGAACGACTTATGATTCAAGCATAAGAAGAAATGAGATGTGTCTCATCCGCATAGCCGGCTTTTTGCAATATTTAGCTACTAGATGAGCTAAACAAATTTCCGTAGTACTCATACTCATACTCATTTATTCGCTGTAGGAGCACAAGGCACACTTGGAGACGTCAAATATACAATATAATGCTGCTTGAATTATAATTTGAAGCCATAAAACAGACAAGACAGAAAAATAATCAAGTTAATAATTTTGTACACATAAAAAAAGGTAAATTAATAAATAGATCAGCTGTAAATGGGCATCGTTAAAGTCATGTACAAAATAATAATTAATGGTGCTGCTGGAAAATGGCATTGTCTGTCATTATTGAATCTAAATAATATATAATTATCACAGTTAGCTTAACTAGGTAAAATATAGCTGCTAAGAATGCATTGTCGTTTATTGTGGACTAGCCCTATGATAGATTAAAGAGGTGTAACATAATCAAAACTTATTCAATGTCATGGACTTTACAATATAATAAATTAATGCGATAAGTGATCGACCATAGTTGTTTTTTTCATTCTATGCCAACGGAATTCGTAAAATATTGTGGTTGTGAACTTTTTAAGTTATTGAAAAGGAACTAAACCTTTAAGTGAAACACAACGATGGGTCGGTGTAGTGTTTTTGGATGTAAAAGTAACGGTGAGGCAAAAGTGCCGAACATTATCATTCCACTCGTAAGAACAAGTTCTTTTGACTATGTAAAGGTTAAAAAATTACAATTTCTTAGCTTTTACGTACAGACATGGCTCAAAAACGATGTTTTAGGTGAATTTTCATTATTCTAACCACAATTACGAAAATTTAGGGCTGCCAGCACTCAAAAATAAAATGCCCCAATAGTGCATTGAAATGTTTTTGTCATGTAGCTGCAAATTATGTCAACAGATCCCAACAACAAATCAAAAATCACTTGCTTGGAGTCAAGCTCAATACATTTAGAAAAATCTCAAATCAGCAAGTACTTTCATTATGTTTAAAAATCGTCAACAAGAAAGTTAATTTGAGATGTAAGTGCTGCGGGTTGGTTTATCTTTTGTGCAGGAATTAAATAAAATCGAATTTACACAGTGAGCTGATGTGTATTGTAAAATGTTTTTATTTGTTACAGATTTCCCGAAAATAACATTTTCCGGTTGCTTTGGATAGAAGCCACCGGTCGCAAAGGATGGGAACCGAAGGCGTCATCCAAAATTTGTAGCAGGTAAAATCAAAGGATTTTGCCTTTACAGGGGCGGGACAAAGCATACATTTTTGAAAAGGCGTAAGGCTATTATAATGCTACTAATATAATAAAATGTTTGAATAAGTAGGTAAGGATGTAGGTAATATAATTGTTTAGTGTAAAGTTACATTAAATTTTGTTGTCTGCTCTTTTCACCTGAAGTATAATTTCAAAAGTGCCAATAAATTTCGTATTACCTATAAGTTATCTTATAAATATCCAAAGTTCAAGATTTAATTGAGTGAACGGTTAGTGAACAAATGTCTTTGTTTCAACTAGGCATTTTTTATCTTTGTCAGTTTGTCCGCACTCCTCTACAGGTCGTATTTTACAACCAATCGTTACGAAATCTCGTGTAAAGATTCCACGATTTTATAGATTCTTTTTTATCGCCAGGGTTTTTTAAAGGCGTACTTTCCCCAAATAAAGCAAAAAGGGGGTCTCTAGAATATCTCCGATTTTAGACGTCTGCATTTTTATTATAATCTATAAGTAAAAAATAATCATTAATCTCATTAAAAAAATGGTAAAAATCGGATCAGAATGTTTGGCATAAACTTTGTGTTAAACACAATAATAATTGTCGTTAAATAATAGATTTTGTTTGTAAAAAAAAACTATAAACAGACTTCAAATATGGATCCCACTGTCACAACTGGGCCAGATTAAAATGGAACCACACGAGAAGCACCAACTTTAGTATAAAAAAAATATTCATGAATATCGGAGCACCCTGTCAAAAGCTCTGAGGTAACTAAGATAAAAAAAATACATTTGTATTGAGAACCTCCTCCTTCATTTAAAGTTGGTTAAAACAGTAAGTGTTCGCGAGGTCAATTGTTCGGAGAACTAGTTAATTTGCAAAAATGTGATTTTGCAAATTAACTAGTTCTAAGTCTGCTGTTAAAATTTAATTCCTTACATAAATATTATTGTTATAACTACATTGTTTTCTATATTCTTAAACATCATTCTACTCGTATTTTGTAATAATTGCCTACACTATAATAAAAAAATATACCACCTCACTAAAAGTTGTTTTAATTCTATGCTTACCTAAATTAAATGTTTTACCGACCTCTGTGGCGCAGTGGGCGAAAGTCCGTCTGTGATGCAGGAGGTTGTGGGTGTTGAGGCAGTTTACTGAACAGTGAGTAATGTAAGCTGAGATGAGCTAGAGGTAGCTATGCGCTAAGTAGAAGTTAAGGGTTGCTTCCCTATAGCTTCGAGCTGACAAGGGTTGATCTCCAGGATGAATATAAAATCAAACTTGTTGACTTCTAGGAAAATCAGAATCATTAGGTCGAATTTGTACATAAAGGGTGTGACAAAGAGTATGGACCTATTATTATACCTGTGACCAGTGTAGAAAGATACTTACAAAGGTTTGGTGGAATAGCCTGTTCTGAAGGTGTATCTCCAAATTGATGAACAGGAAAATCGTAAATCTAATCCAATCAGACGTGAAATAAGGAACCTAAAATCAGGGAAAGAAAATAGCATGGCAACACCTTTAACCCTGCCCACTCGTATACTCGGTCTTGCTCACCGGTTACACATACAATTTAACCATAGAGTTATAAATCTATGAACTGTACTGATATCGATGTTAAGAAAATTAAAGGCTGTAAGTTCTTGTCACGTATCAACATTGTTCAGCCCGGCAAATTACAACCCAGGAAAGTTCTGACATGGACACGGCTTGGTCGAAAACTCATAAGCTTCGTTAAGTGCAAATACAAATAAAAAATGTTACTGTCCTGTATGCCTATTAGTGATCTACAGTCGCTAACTCATTCATGTGCAAATAGGTACAAACCATAAGTTTGCGTTTTGTTCAATAAAAAACCTGATTCGCCATCTATCAAGGAGCGCGGACCAATACTAGTAATGTATTTATCATACGAAATAATATAAGTTCATCTATAGGCCAGGCCAGGGGAACATCAAATTTTAAAATGAATCATAATATGTTTGTTTAAAATCAAACAATTTAATTTAATTGTACTCAGGGGTTTTTCCGAAATATACATTTATTTAATGATTTTTTTAAATTGTTTAGTTAGTTTACGCCAACCTCGGCTGAGGGTGTGAAGGGGAATCCTTCTGCGACCTGACCTGGTGACCGGCGTCTCGAGTCTTCAAAATCGTTCGGGTTCTCCTCGAGGATCTTCAGACTTCTCCACTGCAAGGATCCGGCTCGAAGGACCTGTTGCGGGCAGCGTTCACCAGGATGTCCTGATACGCCCCTGGGAAAGTTTCCAATAGATATCGACGTGCGCTGTCCTTCCGTATGCTGGTGGCGCACGCTGTCACGCACCCCTGAATGCGTACTGGGTTGGGAGAAGCTGGTACTGGCATGATCAGTAACTTTATGGCGACTTTTTCCCGAAGTCCCGACACTCCTACCTTCCTACTGGGACGGGGAACTTGACGTGGGCATTTAACACAAAACACTTTGTTTATCTTTGAATTAAGTCCAAAGATCTCGGCTCACTGCTAAACTTGTTCACTATTTATTCACATCATTGCGACTGACAACTGCCGGCAGCAAGGATATATTTATATAAGGCGAGCTATACCGCTCGGGCGCCTATTTACGTTTGGCCTATTCTTCATGTCGTTTTTCTTTGAGTCGAGACCGTAATCCTTCGTTTATTCAGTCATTTCTTAATTGATATCTTACTTGTTACTTATTATACTGAGTAAAAACATGCCTTTTTATGACCAAGTCTTAAAATCTAGGTATTTAAACATAATAAAGTATTCCTCGACAAAAATCTTAGAAAAAACTAATAGTGACTTATTTTCAAAACACTAAATTTACCATATCTTAAAAACTATACTTAACTGATTTACACAATTCAACTATTAAACATGGTTTTGGGTTAGGCCGATTCTTTTAAAACTATTTTTTCGACAAAATATCAACAAACGAACACGTACCTTTTCAAGTTACGTAATTTTCTTAGGTTTAAAATCTAATTTGAATCTTTTGACTTATACTATTTAACGTCCTTATTATTTTCCATTATCCATTACAACCAGCTGATGTTCGGGACGTTAACAGCATCAACACGAAGAATGAGACAAATCAGCCCATTGTGGCAGAATTAACGAGTGTGATGTACGAGACAAGATACTTGAAAATGTCAGAAATAACAATACACCGGTAACATTTAGCTTGATGGACCACAGAGACCGATATTTATTTCGGAAAATCTCGCTCTACAGACGAAGAAAATATTCTTCATGGCCAGGGAATTTACAAAGAAAATGGCTTCAAGTTCTGTTGTACTGTCCGAGTTATAGTCTACGTATGGCGTGCAGAAGGTGCATCACTCATCAAATTAACGAATATTTAAAATTTAATGACTAGATTTTAAAACTACTACAATTATTGTTTATTTTAGTAACTATGCAAAAATATTGTACACCCCGATAATTGGAACCATTTTTGGCTCGGATTAGCAAAGAGTACATTATTCAGCCGTGCAAAAAAAGGATGTGCATTCTAAAGACCAGACGGACATGTTTTGTGTTGCCATACCTTGTTCAAGAACATAAAATATTTTATATAGGTTTTTTTATAAAATTTGTGGTCCCAATAAAAAATTATATAGGTTTTATATAAAATTAGTTTTTTTGGTCCCAAAATACTTAGAATCATTTTATATCAGTAATTACAATTTTCTTCCACATTTCTGGCATTTTTGCCTACTGGGAACATTGAGTCTTGTTTGTCTATTCTTTGTTTGGTTGTTTGTTTTGTTTGCTACCTACCTATTGATTTGACTAAAAATTGAAATCATTTTAGTGAATTGCTTCCGTAATTTTCTTGGAAATCAATTATCAATTTTCTTCTAATATGACTAGTGTACAGAACATATCGCCTTAATATGAGTAGCGTACAGGACATATCGCCATCGGGCGATATAAGTGATACTAATGAATTACCCACGCTTCTGAGTAATGAAGAAGTGCATGAATTGAAAACAAACAATGAGAGTGTCAGTTCGACACCGACTGAAATAACCAATATCAAAGGCAAAAATGCGAATAAAAACCGTAATCGTAAGAGGCGTAGCAAGCGTGTAGCTGAAACAACTGTAAATCAAAATCAATCACGATTTCCTGAAGCATCAACTAGTTCTGCACCAGACCAAGATTTTGTCCAAAATGATGGAACCTGTCCCATAATTCCAGACCAAAATCCAATGTATTTGGAAAACCTCATAGATCATACAGAGTTGCAATTACAACCTAATATTGTGCACCAGATTAAGCAAGCTTTCAGTAAGTACCTGAATGTTGTGACTGATCCCCACAGATTTCGTCCATACATGTCTGCAGAAGATGTAGAGAAAGGCTTAATAAACAATGTTTTATTGGAAAGTGTTCTGAAAATTAATCCTATACAATTTAAAAATGCATACATATCCACGAAAGATCAAGATAACGAAGATATTTTAATAGTTGGATTGAAAAATCGAAACAGAGCATTAGAAGGAGATATTGTAGTAGTATTGCTTGATGATGAACTAAAACAGGAACAAATAGAAGAAGGTTATGATGAACAAGAAGAAGATGAACTAGATCAAGAAGGCGAAGCCAAAACTGTTAAAAAGAAAAAAAAAGAACAGAAAAGAGGACAAGTTGTATTTATAAAAAAGAAAATCCATACAAGAACCAGTACTGGACATCTAAAACTAAAGACATACGATGGTAATCTAACAGCCTTATTTGTGCCAACTGACCATAGGTTCCCTCGCCTTGAAATAGGAAGAACAAGGCCTGAAATTTTTTTTGAAAATGAAAAAGAATATGAAAATACACTTTTTCTAGCCGAAATAACTAGTTGGTATGATACAAGATTTGCTTATGGAGAGATATTATCAAACATTGGCCAATCAGGCAATATGCAAACTGAAACTGTAGCTCTTCTTGTTGAGAATAATTTAGATACAACATCTTATGGACCAGAAGTCAGACATCTCTTTCCTTCATCGGACTATACCATCCCTGAGGAAGAAATCAAGAAAAGGGAAGATTGTCGAAATCTTTGCATAATCACCATTGATCCTGCGAACTGTTGTGATATTGATGACGCAGTTTCGTGTAAGGAACTGATCAATGGCAATTATGAAATTGGCATACACATTTCAGATGTGGCACATTACTTGAAGGAAAACACCGAATTGGATGAGAAAGTTGCACAAAAAGCTACATCTATTTATTTAACAAATAAAACATACCATATGCTCCCTGAGGAACTTTGTAAACTCTGTTCCCTTCTTCCGGGTGTTGATAAATTAGTTTTCTCAGTATTTTGGGAATTCACTAAGGAGGGTGAAGTAGTTAGCCACAGATTTGCCAAAGCCATTATCAAATCCTGCTCTCAGCTAGCATATAAACATGCTCAAGGGATACTGGATGAAAAGGAATATTTTGACAGGTTCCCAAAAACATACAATAACTTTAAATTTGAAGATATTCGGAAATCCATAAAAATAATTGGGGGTATATCAGCAATTCTCAGACGTAACAGATTTGATAATGGCGCTCTTGATATTGACCAGCCGAAGATTAAATTTAATTTGAACGATGATGGATTGCCTGATACATTTTTTTTCAAACAGGGCAAAGCAAGTCACCAAATGATTCAAGAGTTTATGATTTTGACCAATATGACTGTGGCACAGCGAATTTACGAAGACCATCCAGAATTAGCATTGCTGAGATGTCATCGGCCTCCTAATGGTTTCATGTTGAAGAACCTAGCTACAGACCTGTTACCCATGGGCATAGAACTGGATGTTTCATCAATCGGCGCGCTACACCGCTCTTTGATACAGTACAGGGATCCTGCCACATGTAACCCAGCTAAAAATTTGGTTTTGAACAGCCTGTCCATTAAAGCAATGAATCGAGCAAATTATATTTGTTCTGCCTCTTGCGATAATAAAGATTTATTCCATTATGCACTGAATGCACCAGTATACACTCATTTTACGAGTCCTATAAGGCGTTATGCCGATATCATGGTTCACAGGTTATTGGCGGCAAGTTTGAAGTTGCGAGATGATCCACTGTGGGAAGTTGACAAAGTGCGCTCGATAGCAGCACAATGCACCAAGCAGAAGAACAATGCTAAGATAGCTTATGAAATGTCCTTCGAGCTATACATGCATAAATATATTGAAATGAATTCGCCATATAGGACTAAAGCTGTCGTGGTTGAAGTTAGAAATGGATACATAGAAACCACTCTGATGTATATGGACCTGAAACAACGAATAAATTTGAAGAAGGTAAGACTCCTTTCTTTTGTTTTTTTCTTACGCTAGCAATTGTCTGATATTATGATTATAGATAATTTGAACCATTAAGTACTAGTAATTTGGATGTCAGGAATGCAAACTTAGGTTTGTTATGTCATTAAGGTATTTGAAGTAGATATTAGTTATTGTAATTTTTGTGTTTTGGACAATGGCATTTTAACTGTAGATATTTTAACTTCCCTTGTTAGATTACACGAAGACACTGTTGCCAAAACCCAACAGATAAGTTCTAAACAATCTTGTTTAGAACTTATCTCTTAAGTTTTGGCATGATAAGGTCTCAAATACCATCCATCCAACTTCACATTCAAGCTTTATTTTAGTTCAGGTCAATAAATTAAATATTTCAATTTGACGATTGAAGATGACATCTTCAATCGTTAAATTGAAATATTTAATTTTTGTTTAACCTATGTTGTCCCACTGCTGGGCAAAGGTCTCTCCCAAACTCGTCCAGGAATCGCGTTCGTTGGGCAGGTCCCAGAATGTGTCGTGATCGTCTCGCCAGCGCGCCTGCCACGTCGAAGTCAAAGTCAAAGTCAAATCGTTTATTTCTTTAGACTTACAAAATAAGTACTTAGACAAGTCAAATTTTTACTATATAAACAGCTTGATAAATAGTTATTACTATCAAACAAGAAATAAGATGCAATTGACTTTAATTCACTTCAATTTTTTGTCCACTAACGGAAGAAGTGAAAAAGAAACCACTACCAAGTTTATCGCTTATCAACTAATACAATCTTAGGATAACTAAGTCTAACTGGTCTTACTTACTATTGTCTGTGCGGAACTGGGCGACATCCGGCCAAGCATTAACATCATTGACGTAGTCATCTACGGAGTAATATGCTTTCTTGATAAGATTTCGTTTTATGTACAGTTTAAATTTACGAATAAGGAGCTCAGTTGCTTCAGATGGAAGCTTATTATAGAATCTTACGCAATTGCCCACAAATGATTTCCCTACCTTTCGTAATCTATATGATGGGATGTGTAATTTGTTCTTGTTTCTTGTATTTTTATTGTGAACATCACACCTTTTCATAAAGTTATCTCTGTTTTTGTGTGTATACATTAGATTTTCATAGATGTATTGACGTCGTCGTCGTCGCCCGTCCCCAGGCAGCCACTGACTAAATTAAAATTTTAATATAAACATTATTTGCAGGATTTCCCCGGAAAATTCAAATTCATCAGTCATGAATCTGGAAATACTAAAATGTCCAAAATGGAGCTAACTTGGAAAGCGCAAGATGACCTCCCCGAGGTAAAACAGGTGATTGAATTGTTCTCAATCCTAAAAGTGTATTTACACAAAGATGAAAACTCTAAAGTTAAAGCAAAACTTATTAGGCCCCTGTAAGAGCAATTGTACAATGCTAATATAGTAGCTTTATATAAATAATTTATATTAAGAAAAAAATTACATTTCAAACTCATAATGGAATTTTGAAATGTCTCTTTTTATTCGTGTGTATGTTTAACTTTAAGTGGTCTTGAAACCAAATTGTAATCTTACTTAGAAGTCATTGCGTACAAGCGACATTGAACATTATGCAACGAAGATAACGTCTAAATTCGCATAAATGTCATTATGAACTATATATTAACAAATGTATAGGTATGTAGAACGGTGACGGACGTTTTTTGCGTGCCGTCAGTTAGAGATTGAGACTATTAATATTCTATCTCGATGTTAGAAGTAGATAAAAAAAAAAACTTGCTCATATTTTTAATTGTCTTTGAACTGTATTTACATAGGTACTTTAGGAGGAGGGCGTTGTCATCTGTGACAGTTTTTAAAACTTCTGCAGATGACATCGTTTTCATTTTTTAACCATGTTACCGTTGTTTTTGGTTCGCGGTCGTGCGATCCCCACTATTGTTTAATACCTACAAACCTACCTACCTATAGTGCTTATATCAGTGAAGATGAATAAAAATACCAGAACGTGAAAGATTTTATTATAATCGCTAAATCACCATGCACATGCAGATTTCGATAGTGAACTCTATCACTTTTTGATAGTTTCAAGTAATAATAATCATACATGTATTAATTTATTAGTAGGTGTTAAGTAATAATCTATCCTAACAGTTAGTTATATTTATTAATATGTAGGTTTTGCATACTTGTACTTGTTTGTTTCGTATAAAGTACGAGTAACTACCTACAGGATAGTATAATCAGCAACAGAAACATCTGACCGAGATACATCGTGTCAGTTGTATCTCGTGTGGGTCAGATTACCATTTTGGAAAACGTAAATAAAATAATAATACTGTAACTTATTCGTGTGCCAACTAGTCTAGACACTTACTTATCTCGTATAATTAAATAAACATAATATAATATCTGTAACAATTGCACAAATTGCCTAGCCCCAAACTAGGATACCCTGTATTATGGGACTAGACAACGTTATACATATACAGGGTGTCCCAGAAATGGTGGATAATCCTGCACGTGCTTGTGCGGGGGAGGAGGTGGGACCCCACATACCCACAAAAAAAATCTAGTCCCAACTGTCCGCGATCTATATTTTTTGTAAAATTTAGAAATATCCCAGTTTTCTTCACATTTGTGGTCATCACGTCCGCTATATGAGGCCTAGTTCGGATTTTTTTCTTTTAACGTGTTCCCTAAATGTTGGTATTCCTAAATAACCTTTAAAAACACAACTACATAGGATAGTAGTTAACTAGTAGTCCCTAAACATAAATTTTATTTCTGGAATAGATTTTACTACTTATTTTGAGCACTTGTGGTGTAAAAAAAATGTATTGGACTTGTGTAGCCAACCACATAAAAAATACCTACATCCTAAGGATTCTAAAACAGTAGCACACTATGTACTTTAGTAGCTAAAGCTGAGCTTTAGCTACTAATGTGTTAAAGTAGGCGTTTCATTACAAAATTGAAAAAGATAACAATAAAACAAATAATGATCAAAAAGTATTTATGATAAAAATAATCATGATAAATCTTCAAATTAGGCTTATCTTTTGCAATTTTGTAATGAAACACCTACTTTTACACATGAGTAGCTAAAGCTCAGTAATTTTACTATTTAAGTACATAGTATGCTACTGTTTTAGAATCCTTATGATGTAGGTATTTTTTTATGTGGTTGGCTACTCGAGTACAACATTTTTTTTTTACACTACATGTGCTTAAACTTAGTAGTAAAATCTATTCCAGAAATAAAATTCATGTTTAGAGACTGCTAGTTAATTATTATCCTATGTAGTTGAGTTTTTTAAAGGTTTAGAGAACACAAATCTTTATAATTAGTTAAAATCAAATGTTCTTGCCATAGAAGAGCTTTAAGCGAAAACAGTACGTGAATTCGAATTGTTTTTCGGGTCTCCTGTAAAGTTGTAATTTTACCTTATGCTACTCTAGTTCTCAACCCACGAATTATACTAAGTTATAGGAATTAGTCAGAGCAAGGTATGTATAATATATTATGCCCCAGATTGTATTGGTGTAGGCCGCCTTTAATAGTTTTAAAATTTATAATATTTATAGTTTATTTATTTGATACCTACTTAGAATCAGGTCGTAGATGTGTAGTTTTAAGCGCATAATTCTTTATAATTAAGGAAAAACATGTTATTATAAAGTCCTAAAGTTATAGGAACTAGTCAAAGCTAGGGATGTTCTAGTTTATTTTTTGTGATTTTACGATGCATTTTACATTGCTTTTTTAGCTATGAAGAATTTTATAGTGATTACTTATTTGGCGTTTTTAAGATGTAAGCTTGTAAGCAAAACAGTATTATCTTACAAATTTTATTTTACTTTTACAGGGTTTTGTTGTTTTGTGTAATTCAAATAAAATTGTAGCTTATACACTCTTGTTTGTTCTACCTATTATGGCTCGCATCGTTCGTAGTCTATACAAAATATAAATTAATATTTGCATAGTACCTGGAACAAGTGCTTGCATGCAGATCGTACAAACATTTGTAACGAGGCGGCAATCGAACCAGCCTCCTAGCTTTCGCAGGCGGGAATATCAAAATCGTCGGAGGTCATTCGTAGTTTCAACGACCTCAGTAGCGCGGTGGGCGAAAGTCCGCCTACGACGACAAATGTTTGTACGATCTGCAGATATTTGTTCAGGGTGTTATGGTCGTTTTCTATGTATAATAAAAATATCTATGTAATGTACTTATCGTACGAGTATTATGTGTATCAGTCATATAATACCCATAACACAAGCTCCGCTTAGCTCGGGTCTAGATGATGATGTGTGGATTGTCCATCATTATGGTTATTATTAATTTAATCGCTTCACAGACAAGAAGTCAGAAGGTGCTCAGTATCGCAGTTACCAGTAGCCCAGTAAGTAGATATTATAAGCACCACGTGCCTCGGAAACCACTTTAAGTCGTTGGTCTGCATGCCTGCATCTGTACACTCTCATATATTAATAATATAAATTGAAGTAAAACCTCATTGATTAAGCTCTATTCACACAGGCGAAATTTTTAAGCGCGGCCTATAAGCGCGATTTTGGTTTGACGCACACTGCACCTATTTAATAATAATATAATAATAATAATAATAAAGTCTTTATTTCGGACAAGTCCATAGTTTCACAAGATAAATAAATATAGGTATTACGTATTACATACATATTTAACATATACATAACATAACATACATATTTATCGCCGCGATTCGGCTTGTCCGAGGTGTTTCCGCGTCTTGCGATTTTGCTTCTTTTGAAGCTGCGATTCGGCCTTTTTTTAAACTGCGATTTGCCTTTTTTTGTAGCTACGTCTTGGGTCTTGCTTCTTGCGGGCAAGCGGTTCGGGGTGGCTGCGGGACGGCCGTTCGCGTAGCCGGAGACTGTGAAATGGGGTGCGTAGCGTAGTTACAGAAATACAGAATTTATTCGTAATACCATTATTACATGTCATACACTCAATTATATATACAAAATAAAATTATAATTATAATAACGGCAAATTAAAAAATTCGTTTGTATCATATAATACCAATTCAGTGAGCCACCTTCTTAGTTTAATTTTAAAAATAGGAGTGGAAGCCGCATCACGGATCCAGTCGGGCAGCCGGTTGTAAACTGAAGGACCCAATATGTAAACGGACCTCTCTGACTTCTGTAGCGTATGTTTTGATGTGACCAGACGGTAGTGATGGCTATTACTACGCAGGGCGTGAGCGGCGTTGATACCGCGGCGCTGGAACAGGTCCACGTTGTTGTGGGTGAACAGAGCTACTTGGTAGATAAGTTCACCCGTGAGAGTGAGTATGTCGTACTCCTTGAATAGCTTCCTGCATGAGACGTCGCTAGAGACACCTGCCATCGCGCGTAGAGCTCGCTTTTGCATTACGAAAGCCCGCTGGACGTCGGCCGCTCGCGCCCACAGCTCTACCCCGTACGAGAGCGAACTGTGGACTGTTGCAAAGTAGCATGAGCGGACTACGTCAGCCGACGCCGTGCTCGCTAGCCTTCGCAGTGCAAAACAAGACCCTCCTAGCTTACCGCAGAGTGAGTCTATATGTTTGTCCCATACAAGGGAACTGTCCAGGTGGAAACCCAGTAATTTTATACCTACTATGTACCTGTTCCAGCGCCGTGCCACCGACTACTACATTAAGAGGAGGCGCCCTGCCGTTGAGTTAGGTATATTATGTAGTTTAGGAAGAGATGCGAACATTGAGTTTGGTGGCCAAAAACCGCAACTTCGTGTCATTTAGCATTAATAAATAGCTTATATGTAAAAGATACCACAAACTCAGACCAACAAATTGGTCTGAGACCACAAACTGTACGATGGATTTTTAAAACTTCCTGTGTTTATAGGTGCGGGCGGGCGGCGGCGGGGCGCACCTGCGGCTAGGCTGGACCTCCTTAGAGTTTTTAAGATCCTTGGGCTGGGCAGAGAATACGTTAACGTTTCACTAAAGACAACGCGTGCGAAGTGGCGGGCACAAATTAGTATTATAAATGCGAAATTTGGGATGAATGAATGAACACTTTATTGTAACCTACTAGTCATTCGTTTTAAAAAGTGCTTACTACATAATGACTACATACTTATTTAATGGAAAACGCGTGCGAAGCTGCGGGCAGAAACTAGTCGCAAGGGAACAGAAAGGGGATAAAGATACGTATAGTCCCTCACACACTACAGCACACAGTTCTTTATACCCAACTACCTACGTCAACCTCATAACCCTCCTCGGGTTATGAGGTTGACACTGACACCCTATGTTTGTACTTATGTATGTACCTACCTGTGTAAGTAGCTCATTTTGTGTTCCCTCGTACGTAGCGCTAAAACTATATGTCCGATTACAACAAATGTCGTATCGTTTGATTCGTCTCCGCATGCCGATGGTTATAAGCTCGGTGACATCTGACAAAATCGAGGATCTGAAGGGATAACGGGATCTACCAACCTATGGTTTATCCATTTTGAATGAAGCATGTTAGTAAACAAAGTACGACACAAATAACAAAATCTCACTTGCTTGGCGTCGAGTTTCAGATATAATTGAAAGCAATTTTTATTGAAGGGAGGATCTAAAATCGACAAGTAATGTAAATTACGTATAAAAGGACGCGCCAACAAAGTGAATTTTAGGTTAAGTATGGGCGGTTTGTTTTCGTTTATGCTCCATTCAAAATGGATACGATATAAGTGGGGCGTAAAAATTCCATAGTTAGTATAAATATGCCCGTGTGGGGTATCGTTGTAAAGAGCGCAGTTGGTAGTAACATCTTTATACTTATTAATAGCTTCTGCCGACGGCGGCTGAAGTGGTAAATCACCAATACCAATGGAATAGATTTTTGGGATTATAAGTAGCCTATGTTTGATTCCAGGATTAGAATTAAGTAGGTAAACATTAGGTACCTACTTACCGAAAATAAGGCAAACTAATATAATAAAGTTAAAAACTACAACCCGACTTTTATATAGCTTGTTTATAACTTTTACGTACCTATATCGTATCCATTTTGAATGGAGCATAAACGTAAACAAACCATCCATACTTAATCTAAAATTACAAAAAATCTCTACAAGTTACCTACTTGTTATGAGATAACCTACGTAGTTTATACACTAACACCTTCATGGCCCAAGACGCAGCTGCCATTCTCCACCACGTGCGGCCACGAGAGGCTGGGCAGTGAATACGACACTAAACATTAAGGTAGGGTTTGTTGGCGCGTTATCTCCAGTATAAACTGGAGTAGGTATGTAGTTACTTACTTATTTCTCTTGGTCATTTGTGCCACTCTCTAGTTTACGTCCTGTGCAAGCACCGTTCGCACCGCCCTATTTACGGCACTGTTTACGCGTGCGACGACGCGACGGGGGCGCTGCACGCGTCGCTGCCCGCCCCGCTTCTCCGTAAACACAGCAAAACGCCCACCGCACCGCTTCATGACCCGCGTTTCCGTAAACAGGCCTTATGATTTAGGTATGTATTACTCAAACAACAATAATGCAATCTTTTCCTGTACCACCTAGGTACTTCCTGAAACATAATAAAATTAAGAAATATTTGTTTTATATACTTACGAGTAGTACTACCTACTACTATGGTTTATCCATTTTGAATTAAGCATATTAGTAAACAAACTACGACACAAATAACAAAATCTCACTTTCTTGGCGTCGAGTTTCAGATATAATTGTTAGCATTTTTTATTGAATGGGATCTAAAATCGACAAGTAATGTAAATTACGAATAAAAGGACGCGCCAACAAAGTGAATCTTAGGTTAAGTATGGGCGGTTTGTTTACTAACATGCTTCATTCAAAATGGACACGGCATAGTTACTTACTGTGTTGATGTATTAGAAAATCGATTTCCCTTCATACTTTAGCAGGCTTAGGACTGTCAGCTGAATCTAATTTTATGACTTAGGTTCAATCAGCCGGCGTATTTAAAAATCGATTTTATTTCCAATGGTTGTTTGTTTATGTACCTACAAGTTACTTGTTGCGGCGACTGCTATCGGTTCAAGATACCAGCTTCTGCACCCAATCAATCGCCAGGAAAGGTTCAGTGCAGGAAATGCCAAGCTTCGCGGGCTTCAAAGCTTCAACTCGGTGCTCTACACGTGGCACTCAAACCCGTTCAAGGAATACATGATGATGCAGTGATAGTTCGTCCTTCCAATGATATGCGTTTTTATTTCCACAAACACAAACACTTCATTAGCATTAAAGCACATAAACACTGCTGAAACTTTCAGGAATTCACACAAGATAAGGAACACTTTTCCTCACTTTTCCTCGGGCCTTGAGAGCAGATTAGAAGTGATATAATAAGGAATTATTATATCACTTCAGATTGACTGCTGAAATAGAACTGACGGACAAGCTCTGGTTTTTATACCTCCATCGGTCCCTGAAAACTTACGTCTATTAGAATATTCTCGTAGTATCTAGTGAACTAGCTCTGTCTCACTCATCCTACGTATTGTCAGCCGTCCTTATCTAGCATTTCCACGGTTTTCTGGAAGCAATATCTATTTCGCTCCTAATTCGATGCCATTTTTGCGGTCCTTGTCTTTCGATTTGTTCTAGAACTTTTGACAAATACCTACATGAAAGGCCAGACTCTCGAACATTCTTTATGGTTCTAAATCCTTCCGCGGACTATTCTGGAATATTCATTGACTTTCCTAAGCTTACTACGCGTTTCTTCCGGTCTCTCAAAAGCTCTAGAATGTTCGACTGACAGTGCGTAGAAATAAAATCTTAAATCTAGCTAAAACGAATTAATCTATGTCTAATTCTAATTATAAGTGGGGGAACAAATTCTTAATGTCAATCTTTTATGTCGGTATACTATTTCGAAATACTTATTATCATTAAGTATGAGTAGGTACCTATTACTATTCTTAAACAGTATTTTAGACAGCTTATCATCCTTTAGAGCTGATCTCCGGCTGCATGGCTTTCGAAAATATCCTTTGACACGGTACTCTGACGTTGCCATGATGCATAGTAACGCCCCCGAGACGAAACAGTACAGTTTGGGGGACAGTATCGCTCACGTCCGTAGGTGTTGACCCTCTGATACCCTACACGTGTCCTCTGGGTGGTGCTAAGAGCGATACCCTCTGGTGGTAGGCTTCGGCCGTGGCTTGTCACCACCCTCCGGACTGGGCCAGTCCGTGAAGCAACTCAGTTGTGTTTCGGAATGTGGTCCGGAGTAGCCATCTTCTAGACCTTCGTGATACATCGTCGGCCGCATCTTCGCTTTCCATCATGTGAGAATTGTGAGATTGCGGTAAAACGAAGGACTATTTCTGATAAAAAAAAAAAAAAAAAAAAAAAAACAATAGTGCTCCTCGCCACGAGTGTACCTATACTGCCGGCATCAAAGGTAGTAAGTAAATAGACAGTACATAACATGGTATACGTAACGTCTCGCGGACGCTTGTTCGCTCAATGGCGAGAGTTTACGCGCGCCCACTAGACGATATAGACGAGTGTAGCGAAAAACTCAAGAATAACTCACGCTCACAATGATTTTAAATTCGGATAAAGTTTCATTTTTATTAATTAGAGTAGGCACTAAGTTACCTACTTGTCCTTTAACCAAGCTTCGCTTGAACTTGAGTTCAGCCAGCTTATCGAGCAATGTACGCTTATCGGAAGGCACAACCAAAGGTGATTTATACATGATTTAAGTACCTGGGTATCAAAACAATCAATGAATTATCCTTGGTAAAAGTAGGCACTAAGTCAAAGTTAATTTTCACCTCTCGCTCAAAAACAGTGACTTAGTTTGCTGCTCAAAAACAGTAAGCTGATTTTGCTCACTTGTTCAATAAACTATTGTTCAACAAGTGAGCAAAACGATTTTTTCTTGCACGTGCCGATTTTAAATCCCGAGCTAACAAAGCAATCTATTATAGCGAGTGGCTCTAAATTAGACCGCTGAGCTAGCGAGGGATTTATTCATAAAAGAAGATAAAAAAAACATTAGATTTTATATTTATTTTTCTATTAAAAAACCATAAAACATTGGTAATTGGTATCAATAAAGCAAAGCATCGTTGTGCCAATACAAGTTTTTGAACAAGGCGATGAGATTTTTCTTTTTTTCGGCGCTGACCATAGAATATCAATAGCCTTTAGAGGCTAGTAAACCATTGAAATGCAATAACGCTTTTCTAAATTCAAATAATTTTTTTTAACTTGTTGAATAATATGGTTTATTCTACTTGTAAGCAAAATTCGAATATTCTCACTGTTTTTGCGCAGCAAAGTCACTGTTTTCGAGCGAGAGAGGTAAAAATAACTACTAAAATAATAATCGGTTTATGGCTTACGCTCTTTATTTTGTTGGCGAAGATGCACGACGAGCGGATGAGGCTAGCGCAATCAGTGACCTCAGGCTGTGGCAGTGACAGCGGCGCACGCACGCGTGGACACGTGGTAGCTCGAACGAGCGGACACCGCCCGGCGGGCGCCGCGTGGTCGTCAATGGATAACCTGGAACGCGTTCGAAGACACAATCCTCAGTGTGTGCTTAGCAAAGCGATAGAACGTGAGTCTACGTTAAATATCATCATACTGTATGGCGCAATATCAAAAGGTGCAAGTAAAACAAAAATATAATATTACTAAGCAGGCTAAGAAAGGAAATAATGTTGCAAAATGGGAATCACCGCAACGTAGGTATGAAAAAAGATAGATAGAGTTCCTAGCCAGGCACTAGTAAAAGAATAGGAGAGAAACTAGTACTGGATTGTATGCAAAGTAGTGCTTAGGTAGTGTTATATAGGATAGCTGTACCTAATCACAGAACTTGTATATACGAGTTCTGTAGCTGTAATGTATGTGAAAGAGACCAGATAGCCTTATGCTAACTGTTCAAAAAGACGATGGATAAGGATGGATGGTGCGAGTGTGATTAAATGCAATCAAGTATTTATGTGGCAAGCTTTGAAGGTCTGTATCTAACCTACATATCGGTAAGGTACCATGTGACTAGGTACTAGGTAGGTACAAACAAAGATGATGAGATATATTAGGCAATATTTCATATAATGCCGAGCATAATAATAAGTAGCGAGATTATAAAAGGATGGTGATTACCTACTGCTATCTTGGGCACGTAGGCATAAAAAGATGATGAGAGAGCCAGGGTTCTCCGTTCGCTTGCCGCAATGCTCAACTCGAAAAATAGCTCAAAACTAGGCCAATTTCCGGTTGCTCCGGGCGGCAAATCTCAAAGAGTCGGAATTTTCCCTAGGTTCCCCAAACACCCTCTATACATTTCCGCGAAAAAAAACAAGCACCCCCCCTCGTTCGGTTGAAGTTCATGGATTTCAAATAATACCTACATAGATCAGAACCCTGCGTTTTCGTCAACGCGATTTAGGTCGGTCAAAATTATGCGAAAGACGGAAAATTTTACACCAACAACATACGGGCGGTATGTTACATTAATGTTCTTCACATATTACGACCCGCTCACAATGTGAGATGAGGTAGACGAAAGGTGTACCTATAGTTATTTAACAAACAGGTAACTGAATTTACAACATCAGACTTAACTTCTTAAATACGTAGTTAGAATACGTGTAATTTTATGAATGATAATTTATTAAATGTGAAACTAGTGACATGAATAATTTAAATCTGATTTTATGGTAACTAACATAGTATATTGTTACATTTATGGAGAACAAGCGAAATAAATGAATTGAATTGAATTTAAATTATGTTAACTTTATAAACAACAACAAAAACAATTTATTTGAACTAAACAAAACTTCAGAAATGTAGTATGAAGTACTGTGTTTGACAAGTGGTAAATTAAGTGGTAACTTATCCTGGCCATGCCTCTCAAACCGGAATCAATACAGGCTGTATTGGTCCACTGCTGGACGCAGGCCTCCCCCTAATAAGCGCCTTGCTGGCGTTTATTCATGGAGGGTAATACCCATAATCCCCACGCTGGGCATGCGGGTTTGAGATCACAGTGCGGTGGTAGAATTATTCTGCAGGGGGCGCTGCTGCCCGCCCCTGGTGGATATCCCTTAGTCGCCTCTTACGACACCCACGGGAAGAGTCGGATGGTGCAAATTCTAAACACGCTATGCCCTATTCTAACCCGCGTGCCCAGCGTATGGTTTATGGGCATTACCCCGATAAGATATGGGCCAACAAGCGCTTGTCAGGGGAGTCCTGCGTCCAGCAGTGGACCAATACACGCTGTTGAGATTGATGTGAGGCAGTACAGATAGGCTATTTTACTGTTACCTTTGTTGTATGAAGATACGGTGTGAACATACTGTTAGTGTATCAGGCAACATCTTATACGAAGTTCCGTTATCAGCCACCAGTTGGAGCAACCCCAGCAGCCTCTGGAAGAAACTTCTGCGGGACGGGGTCAGGAGAAGCAGTAGTAGTTGCAGTGCTGGCAGGAGATGGATCTCCGATCATACTGCATTTGGTTGGTACCGTCCTGAAAAGTATGAGAATATATTTGTATGAAGACACATTTTTTATTCACGCAAGCTTTATTTATGTTGGGGTAGATGAAACTGTGTAGATTTTCTAGCATTATTTAGATAACTACAGAAAAACAGTAGCACGTAGTTATAGCAGTAAATATACCTGACAAACTCAGACCAACGAAAATATTTTTGTTGGTCTGAGCTGACAAATGACAAAGACAACTTACAGCCGGTTTCTCGAACGCTTATTATTTTGACAAATTGTTGACAATTTGTCAGGCTGTACACGCACTGCTTTTATTACTCTCGTGGTTTTTTTTTGCAGAATTTTGTAACTTACTGGAAGTTCACTAGCGGAAAAATATGAAAGTTTGGAGCACTATAAAGTTGTAGGTAGCTAAAATAGCAAGGAATTTTATTCGTCGTACGTGTATTGACGTGTAAGTTAAGTTAAGTACGCAGGTTATATTCCGCGAGATTAAAATTCACGCTGTGAGATTCCGCAGTGCGTATATAACAAGCCGGTGACTATCCATTCAATGTGACAGACAAGCGTTCGAGAAACCGGCGGCAGTAGTAGAGTAAAGAGGGGTGTCGTTGCGTTACAGTGAACTAACACTTTTAGTCATACTGCAATGACAGAGCAGTGTAATGTTGTCAACGCAACACAAGTTGAAAATTGGCCCACGCGCGCGCCCTCAATTTTTGCACTGACTCCATATAACTGTGCAAATAATTATAGTTATTTAAGCTTTTCATCGACAGACGAGTATACATTTCTGATTGTGTTTTCACTTCAAAGATAATCTTTTTTCAACTTGCAACTTTTGGGTGCATTTAGCATCATGACGATCATGCAAGAACTTACTTGGTAATCCACAATAAACCTTGAAATACTGATCTGATCCATCATGCAGCAACGGCTGCGGCAATGAAGCAATATACTCCTTCAGTACCAATGCACATTGATGTACTAATAAGGACCCTGGTTCAAGCCGTTAAGAAGTCTCTCACAAAGCTTCTGCTGCCGACTCAGAGACCCAGTGCGTCGGAATATACCTTCCTGGGTTACATCTGAAAGGAGCAAATAATTTGTGTGTGAAAATCAATATGAAAAACAACATAGCCATTGTAATATAGTTTTGAACTAAGCTTTTCTAAATAAGTAATATCATCATCACAGCAGCACAAATATGTCCAAATTGTCCAATGCTGAAAAATGCCTCCCCCAAAAACTGTTCTTTATTAGCGATTGCAGAGTTATTCCAGTGAACATGACACTCCAGGTCAAATAAATAAATAACATAATTTGAACATGAATTTGTGATTTAGGCAAATCCTTATGTTATTTATTTATTTGACTGGATTTATTAAACAGGAATCGATAAAAATTTTGAATATTTTTACAAGTTTGAACCTTTCTATTGATCTTGAAAGTCAATGTAGATTTGTAAAAGGGGAATCAACAAAAGAAAAATATAATTCAAGGTGTTTAGAACACAGGCAAGTTGTTACACAATATTTGTTGAGATGTTATAAAAGATCAACAAAATGCTTATCTAATGCCCCATCCATCATGACAAAACATACTCTATCTTATTCTGATGACTTTTTCTGGATTGTTGTCTAACTCAGGCTTGTTTTGACTAGAATCAGATGTGGGATCTCTTCGTTCTTCTACGGAAATGCCATCTTTAAAGCTTCAATTCCTCTGCAGGGCTTCCATCACTAAAAATAAACAAAATAAATGAGAAAAATTGAATAATGCAGTAAAGTAAAGACCCTGGTATAATACTCAGACCAAGAAAAAACTATTTTTTTTTCTTGGTCAGAGGATATACTAACAGACCTTCTTGGATTATATGTGTACCTTTGCACCAGACCATACAGTATTAGTACAGCTTGACAAAAAAGAGTAGAAAATAATGGGGCGCCCCCATTATTTCCTTTCACTGAAGTTTTATATAGCAGCCAGTCCTAATACTTAGCGGTATATTTTAGCCTGATCTGTTCAGTACTTTTGGCGTGAAGAGGTAACAAACATCCATCTATCCATACATCCAAACTTACAAATGTATAATATAAAGTGAGATATCTACTGTATAAAGAAACTGATCATTTTGGGTGGTAGGCGCGAAAAAATAAACACTGTTTGATTTGACCACATATTTTATAATCTAATTTAAAATATTTACAGTTCTAATATTTATACTACTCATAAACTTAACTTACTATTTGTGTACCCTACTTGTTTTGATGAAGATCAATAGATTGGAGATGTGTGGAAGATGTAAAATCCTTCTTATTCATGGTGTTCCGGAAGGCAGTCAGGAGGTTATTGAGGAGGTGGCGGTGAGAGCCTTTGTCAACAAGCTGAAGGTCACTGGTGTACCATCGCTTGGGGCGCCTTGCCAACAACAGACCTCGTCCCATACTGTGCAAGCTCAGGGATGTGGCCTTTCGCGACAAACTGTGGACGTCCAAAGGTGCACTAAAGAACACCGGCATAACTTTGTCGGAATTTCTTACGAAGACGCGTCATGACACCTTTATGGAGGCTTGTAAACGTTTCGGTGTGACGAAATGTTGGACGAGCCAGGGTTTTGTTTTCGTGATTGGCGCGGACGGGTCTCGGCATCGAGTACCCAGCATTGCCGAGTTGTCGGCGGTGCTGGTCCCGACTTTGGCCCTGCGCCTACGTCTTCTTAAAGAATTGCAGACCCGCCAAAAGGCCGCAAAGGAGCCCCCTCAAAAAGTGATTTCCTGTCAATTTCCTGTACATCAACTTCTGTCTGTATTTATAGTGATCCGATCGGCTGGCAAGGAACAAGGAGTCGGCTGGCCTTTGCATTTGTACATAGCGCGCGTAGGTATTTTTTTTTTTGTATAATTAATAAATAAATTAATAAGTAACGTCAGGAACTTGTTTCTTGTCATTTATTTCAATTTCAATTGGATAAAAATCAAAATTTTTGTCGTGTTTACATTTTGCACGACACAAATTTTTTATGACAGTTTTGTTTCTGTCAGAATCGAAATGTCAAACTGACAACCCAATGATTGACAACCTATTTACGTTCCAATCCGTGCATTTGTTGTATGGCATGGCTTTTTTTTGTTAATTGTATCCATCGCAATGTTTTCGGTCGGATCGATTAATTTTTACATCGCGAAGAACCGATAACCGCTGGGGGTAAACGAGTTCTTGAGTGGAGACCGCGACTACAGACCGCGAAACGTAGTGTAGGACGCCCTCCGGCCAGGTGGGATGACGATCTGCGAAAGACTGCAGGCAGATGCTGGATGCGTCAAGCTGAAGACAGGGCGCTATGGCGCTCATTAGGGGAGGCCTATGTCCAGCAGTGGACTAATATAGGCTGATGATGATGATGATGATGATTAACTGGCAGATGGGCACAACAGTAATAGAAACAAACAATAGTTTAGTAAATTTGTTAAATACATACATATTTTTTGGATTATATACCTACCTAATCACTACTTAATACATTAGGTACCTACCGTATATTATAATATTTAACATTGACCATAACTATGAATATTAGTAGCAGCGACGACTTTTTGTATTGTCCCTCTTCTGATCAAAGTGGCAGCGACGATAGTTTAGTGAGCATCCCACCCATATCTTTCTTAGATTCTACTTTATCCAATGTTCCTAGAAACTTTAACGTAGGTAGTGCATTAACAATGCACAAAGCATTCCGGCTCATTTTAATGCCGGCGTCATTTAACCTGTCTAACATTCACGCAATCCTTATCTCAGAGAAGTGGTTTTAAGGGCGCCTTATACCGCAAATGCTGTTTTTAAAATCAATATGAATCAGTCAAAAATTGACGTAAATTTCTGAAAAAAATATATGTTTCAGTTGAGGATCTTACAGAGTACAATTCGCTTACATTTACACAATCAGATGAACTTCGCTCGATAGAAAAAAATACCAAAGTTGCCTCTTTTTAAAAATCATTTTCAATACTGTGCCTAAAATAATAAACTTATTGACCTTATTTTTACACCAATCTTTAGATAAATCATTTTTCTAGTACAAATCGCTGAGGTGGATGTTGTAGTGTTATTTTCCTATTAATGATGCCTAAAAACCTACAAAACCGCGAGCGGCGCGACGTCCGCGGGCTTCGTCAGTCGCGCGGTGGCGCTTACCGACGTCGGACCTGTGCCAGTACTCTTCCTGCCCGACGCGCGACGTGCGACGTGCAGTGATTTACGAAAATAAAATAAAATTGATCTGAACCAGTACATATCGAAAAAGATGATGAATTTTGGAAATCAAAGTTATCACACTTTTACCACAAATGTCAAATTCAAATTCAAAATGTTTATTGACACCATGTTGTGGGTTAGATAAGAAGTAAATAGGTACCTACAAATACTTTCAAACATGGACCCGGTTAGGGCACTACAATACATATTAATATTAGTAACATAGTAGTAGTAACATAGTAGGTACATAGGTACCTATTAGAATTAAAGAGTTGTAAACTTAAATTTAACATGACAGCAACAAAATTAAATGCTACTATATTTTTTTATAAATCAAATTACAAAAATAATAAATTAAATTAGTAAAAAATGGAATAATAAACAAATAAACACATTAAATACAAATTTATAGATCTAAGAACTCTTGCAAGGAATAAAAACAGTTTTTAATTAAATATTTTTTTAAAGTAGCTTAAATTTATGTAAATTATTTTCTTTCTTTTTTATTAGCTTAAATTTATGTAAATTATTTTCTGTCTGCTGCCAGAAATCGTCAACCCCAGACATATCGTGGTATGCCTATACGGAATCTGGCATTTGAATGCGAATCCACCAAATCCGAAAATAAAGAAAATGAGAATTTTTTATCGCAAATCATTATTAATTTGCAATCTGGTCCTATTCCGTCACCCGCGGGCAGGGCCGGATTTATCATAGAATCTGAAGCTTAGGGCGGCAAAATTAGAGGGGGCGGCATATTTGGCCCAAAAAAAATTAGTGCGCCAATTTTTTTTGCGCACCAATTTTTTTACCAATTTTTTGTTGCGGTGGCGTGGGAGCGGGGCGGCCGGCGGCCGGTGGCAGCAGCCGCTTCCCCACTCTTGCCGCCTAGGGAGGGCCTGTTACTGCCGCCTCGACTGACTACGTGTCCTTTTCGTTAGGTACTTGAGGAGTAGTTTTTTATACTTTGCAGTATAAAAAACTACTCAACATTATACTTAGAAAATATTATTAATCATAAAAAAAGACGTGTCGCACTCGGGGACTGCCGCGGTAAAGCTATTGCAATGCCATCTAGAGGCGAGTTGCTGAACTAAAGAGACAAACGTCATATTACAAAAAGTCATTAAAAGTTCTACTATTCATCGATAGATGGCAAAACTAAAAAGTATCACCGCTGTTCCGGTCGGAGTGGGGAGCGTGAGGTTTTTTCGTTACGGAATTTCTGGATTCGGTCCCCGCGCTCAAGGCCCGCGATAGAAGCTATGCAATACCTTAAAAAAATGATATTGTGTTTGCCAATGAGACGTTTCGATTTGAGAATCTAAATAATTAATTTAGGTATGTATTAGACATGTGCGCCGATGCTCATTTCATCGGTGCGATGGCGGCGCCCAGCGTCGAATTGGTTGGCGGGGTCGGCGTGATCGGCGTAATCGGCGTGGATGTGAAAATAAGTAAAAGACGCCTTAATCCTCACTGAACTTTTAATTATTTACTTATATCAACAGTTGCGGATTATCCACGTAGCACGAGAAGCAAAAGCTACGGGCCCCGCGCCTAGGGGGGCCAGGCGCTAGGCTCTTGCGGTCAAAATGATATAAATGTCAAACATTATATATGTTGTAAAATTATTGCAGATACATTGCTATTTAAGAAGGCAAAATCGTTGAAAAACATCTTCACATCGTTACATAGCACCTTTAGCTTCATCCAGCGCAAGTTGATTTGTGTTTCATTTCACGCACCATTATTAATTGTTGGATGCATACCTACCTGGAACGTGGTACCTCTGCCAAATAGTTATTGTTTACAATAAAGCTTACAAAACTTTCCTTTTTTCGTTTATTTCTAGAGCTGCTAGCGTTTTTGTCTTAGCAGCGAGTAAAAAGTTTTTGACTACAAAAGAATTAGTCTCATAGATATGTGCAGTTCACTCTGCTCACCATTGTCTTAGCTATTTTATTTGCTGAGTACCCAAACTTCTCACATTTTCTTCATATTTTTACCGATCGCCCTGCACGCCGTTTTTTATTTTTATTTGTGTCTTACTTTATTTTAGCCGCAACAGGCTAGAAAAGTGTGTCTACAAGTCGTTTATCGATAGACTTTCACTAAAATCGTAACCAAAAAAATTCGTAGCTCGCTCCGCTCGCCGTTTTGTTGCTTCCTTTGTTTTTGGCAGCAGCTGTAATAGTCTGAAACATGCCTGCAATTTTGCTTACCTTAGTCTTAGATACGAGTTCAGCTTGCTCCGCTCGGTATTGTGTTAGTTTTACAAGCGTTTTAGTTCTTTCTTACTACTACAGATAAAATGTACCTAATAAGACCAAAAATGTATTGCTCCGCCTGTCAGTATTAGAACTTAACCCTGGTTTAAAGTAACTTTGCTCACCACAGCAGAAATCTTTAGTATTTAATTTACGTTCATCCTAAATTTGAAACAATATGCAATTCAAGGGCCTCTAGATCACATTTGCTACGGGCCCCGTGCTGGCTTAATCCAGCACTGCATATCAACAATATGTGGTACGCTTACATCAGAGCATGTTGATTGCCGTACCCAAACTTCTCATTTTTTAACCGATCGCCCCGCTCGCCGTTTTTTTTGTGTGTTTATTTCATACATTATTTTTGCGGCAGCAGGCTAGAAAAGTGTGTCTACAAGTCGTTTATCGATAGAAGATCACTAAAATCTTAAACAAAAAGCGGCTCGCTCCGCTCGCCGTTATGTTGCTTCCTTTATTTTTGACAGCGGCTGTAAAAGTCTGTAACATGTGAACAATTTTGCTTACCTTTTTCTTAGATACGAGTTCATCTCGCTTCGCTCGTTATTGTATTGGTTTTACAAGCTTTTTGTCACTATCAAAATACCCAGGCGCACAAAATGTTTACTGTAAAAACACGTAAAGTTTACGCGGCTCCCTGCACTCGCTGACAACATTTACTTCAGCCGTTTGCCTCGAATTTGATCCCGTTTCAGTTCTTTCTTACTACTACAGATAAAATGTACCTACCCAAAAAGACACATTTGTAAAATCAAAATTTCAAAAACTAACAACCTCTACGGCGCGGCGTGGCGACAAACCATATAGTACAATGAAATGTCAAGTGCGACATTCTATTGTATATTTGTAAGATCTTGTTTCTTGTCAAATATCAAAATTCTAGGTCAACGGGAAGTGGGTATAGGTACCCTATAGTGTTTGGTCTATGGCGTGAATAAAACTTTTTTTTTGTGAATAAGCTACAAATTAACATTATTTTAGTCCTAGCTTATTGCCAAATTAAATGATTCTAGTTCTACGGCAAGTACATGATTCGCTTGTACAAAACGCAAATACAAAATATTCAACCGCCCACTTTTGGATATTTCGACGTTGACAGGTGCATGGTTAGCAGTATTGGGCCTTACCTACCTATCGTCCTTAGCCTACCTTTGAAGTTATAAGTAGTGCAGTAAAAACAAAGCTATGCTTTTCTTAGCTTAAAAATAAACAAATAAAGTTGTAAAAATTATCTAGAAACAAGATTATTCCCTAAAATAATTGATTTACCTAGTTGAAAACTACAAACTGAATTATATAGTTTTCAAGATTTTTCATGGATCCAAATTGAAATAGGACCACACGGGAAGCACCAGCTTTCAAATAAAAAGTGAAACAAGAAAATCGGACCACCCTTTCAAAAGTTCTAAGGCAACAAATATTAAAAAAGAAACAGTCGAATTAAGGACCTCCTCTTTTTTTGAAGTTGGTTAAAAAAGGAATTTACTTTATTTAGAACAGTGTATCTAGTTATAGAGAGATTTAGAAGTTAGTAGAAGCGGCAAAAATTGTAAAGCTTTGGGGCGGCAAATGTGTAAATCCAGCACTGCCCGCGGAGCAGTTCAGTGAGGACCTAGACTTCTTAATAAAGATCCAAATGAAACTTGGGTCATAACATAATATGACCATATGGATAAATGAAAATGAGCCTGGACCCAGCACTAGAACTCTAAATTATCATGAATTTTAATTAAAAATAAGCATTTTATTCCTCATATTAAATCCACCTGTATGTATAATAAATGAAATTATGTTTGTTTTCATTTGTTGTTTGTATTCTTTAGGTATGTACCACAAACTCTCCTACAATCATCATTATCACCTCTTATTCAAAAAGTTTAGTAAGAGTAATTATGTTTACAGTCAATACCTACATAAATCCAATAAACTTTCATTTCAATCAAATAAAAGAATATACTAAGGGAATATAGTCAATAAAATAATCAATATACTAAAGGAATACAGTCAATAAAATTAAACTCACCGTACCTACTGCATTATGTTATACTGTGGCGTTCTCGCCCGCCGATAAAGATCACCGGAGTTCATATGAAGTCGGCTCCCGCGTAACGCGGATGCAAGTCGACTGGGCGAGTAAAATGCCTAAATCATCGAAACAAGGTGGCCTTAACCCTGCTTGTCTTCTGTCCTTTATTTGATTCCCGGTTACGAACTCATTTGTGACGACCGCATAGTAGGTATTCCAAGTAGCGGTATACGTAAGAAGTCACTTAGAACTCTTTACCAAAAATAGCGACATTCACAGGTACCATACTCGGCGATCAGACAAACTCACCACCCTGCCTCGAACTCTCGCGAAGTCGGGGAAGTTAACGCGAATAATGGGACCGACAGACAGTGTACAACAGTCTACTAAAATATGTTACGGAGGCAACAAGCCTAACTACTTTTAAGTACAAGCTGAAGCACTGGCTTATTGACAACAGCTTTTACAGCTTCGACGAGTTCTTAGCCTGTAAAAGTTATTAGGTAATCATTAGTATCTGTCTATTATGTAGATATGGCAATTATTATCTGTTGTATAATTTTAATAATTTTAATTTGATGTTTAATTTGTATAATTTTTATGTAATTTATATTTAATTTATGATGAAAACAAAAATGTATTACTTTTTATGGTACTATAATGACGTGTTATTCTTGCAATGTACGAAATAAATGATTATTGATTATCTATTGATTATTGATTAAAGCCCAGCGGATGCCTTCTCATATACAGGGTGTGGCAAATTTTTGGCCCCTTAAGGGTAGCTACCGTTTCTTTTGTAGTTAGAAGGTTTTGTTCTAAGGAACTTTTTGTTTTATTTTGAAGAAAAGAATATTGCCATTTTTAGTTTTTTGAAACAATGTACGGTTCGCCCAAAAATGACATTTGTCAAAAAAAATAAGTTGGCCTTAATCGATTTTATTTCCAACCAGGAACACTTTTCCCAAAGGAACATACCAAATGCAATAATTAAAAAAAACAATTTCCATACATTTTCTATGAAAAAACGAGTAAGTGAAAACAACAATGTCACTCATTCAATGGTTCTTAATTTAAACTCGTATGTAACTACTTTTTAAAATTGTAGGCTAATTTTGAAGGCATCTCAGGAATTAAATTTTTACTTACTTTTTAATTTTTATTAAAAATCAAGTAGGCTAATTTTGAAGGCCGGATGCCGCGTACATTTCACGGTGGACGCGCCAGGCGCGTCACCGGCGCAGCGGCATTGGAATTAAAAATAACGTTTACACGTAGGACGAGTCAGTGGCACTGGACGTGTTAAACTGAATATCGCAGAACATACATGGGGTTCAATCTATAGATAACTAGGTCCCCCAACCCACGGCACCGATGATCCACGCATCGTGTTACACGTTATACCTACCGTGTATAGTTATTATTCTGTGCCTGTGACGTGGCAAACTTTCGGCTGATAAGTATAACTAGATGTCGCCACTTCATGTGGACGAGGGCTAGATCGCGCTAACGAAGCGTTTTGGGTTCGCAACAGAACCTTGGCGTATTTCAAAGCTATTTACACCATTAGCAATGAATATTCGTCCCTGACAGTACAGGTACAATAAGTTTTTGCAAGGCTGAACACACGTCATCGTGCTGTAACCTAATAATAGTGACAAAATAAAAGACCATAATTTTGCTCTCTTCAAGAGAAAACTGAAAAAAATACTCTTGACAATGAGATACTACACCTTAACCGAGGCTTTGGACATTGGAGGAAAAACAGCTGATGTAAAAAGCGGTATGTTTGTTTACATCGATATTGTGTCAAATTCTTATATTATTACTTCACTAGTACTTAAACTCAATCTATTTATTTATTTATTTATTCAGGGCAACCAACTAGAGATAACACAAGAAATACAAATTATGAAACAAAATACTTAAAACTAGTGCTCTCTGAATTAAAGGTTAGCCACAACATGCGTAAATAAGAAGGCAAATCAACTAAACATCTTATTTTCATTAGAATAAGTTAAATATAGTTTTTCTAATACGATACACGTAAGATATCGTTATCTACATGGACCGTAGGGTATAGGTACAAGTTACAAATATATATTATAAGTTAAGTAAAGAATGGATGTGAGTAGGTAGGTACTTACTGATAGGTATTAGATAGGTGGTATCGAGAGTATAATATCTAATCTGACATGCAATTATTGTAGTCAGGTACATTTTGATATTATGTAAGTATCTATGTACCCTACTTATTGACATTATTAATGTTTATACCTATTGTTTTGGACAATGCCTCTTTACAGCCGCAAATATTATTATAATATCCATTGATTTAAAAAGGGAAGATAGGTTACGTTCTCCCAGCGCTTACTCAAAAATTGGCATGTGTTACAACTACACGCAAACACATACGCTCACAGTTATATTTCCAGTCCTGTGCAATACAAAGAAGAACAAAGACGGAAAGACGTATCTAGGACCGAAGTGAGACTGAGACAACAATATTTTACGCGAATCACGACCGCCCGTGCCGCCGGTCAGACGGTGACTGATGCGGGAGAACACAATTTTACACAATTTGAGGTTGCCACTTTCGAGCAACCAGTACCTCATCTTCGTTTTTAATAAATCAATGATAATATCATATTTTATTTTAGTTTACTTTGACAAAGCACATACAGCTGCTCTTTTCACCTAATAATTTAATTTTGATTATTGGTTAACTGACCTTTTTTATTATTATTTTAACCCCTTTTACAGCCAACCATTTGTAATTTATAATTATATGTTATGTATGTGTTTATGCAAAATTACCGTCTGTCTGTTTTTATTTTTTATTCTATATTTTACTCTCTCCTGCGCCTGCTTAAAATACCTTATGGTGTTTCTAAAAATATATGGTTTCATTTGTATTCTTACAATAAAATAATAATTATTAATTATGTTTAAAATTAGATTATAACGATATCGAGTGTATAATGTATATAAATGTACCTATGGTGGAATAAATGAAATGAAATGAAAATTAAATATAAAATATACGTTAGTGTAAGTTATGGCCCCAGGTTCATCGTTTACAGATTGTTTAACCTGGGATACAAAAATATCTTTATTTTATATACAGAAAAAATATTGACATTTGAGAATAGAAACAATTCTTCTATTATTGTCTACACCTCTCGAGACCTAGAGAAGCGTTTTTTGCTTGTAATTTTCACGGGTTACGGAATTACGGTTACTATAATAGGAAAGTATGAACGGCGGAAGGAATTGGTTCTCAGCCAGCACGAGGAGAAAAACGATAGGAGACTAGAAAAAATTCTGTTCGAGAGCTCACCAAAAGCCCAGACCTCCATCCCATTAAAAACTTGTGGGGGTTGATGGCACAGCAATGGGACCCAACTGAAGCCAGAACCAATGCAACGTTGATCCAGCATTGCTTTGAAATCTGGGATTCCATGCGGGGATTAGACCATCGTTACAATATGGTTATGTGAATGCGGAATACGCTCGAGGACGTTCTTGATGCGCGGGGTGGTTATGCTAAATCTTATACCTTTAACGAGCAATTCTAGTATAATCCGGATCTCGGAAACGCCTCCAACGATTTTCATGAAATTTAGTATACAGGTGGTATCGGGGGCGATAAATCGATCTAGTTAGGTTTCTTTTTCAGAAGATGTCGGTTTATTAGTTTAATTATGTTTTCAATAATTAAATTTATCGTAATCAATTGACTCTACCTGACATCTATTGGCGATTTCGGCGAATAGTAATACTATTTTTCATTACTCATACTCTGAAAGTAGGTCAGAAGTTGCCTGCGCAGCGGGATGAAAGTTATACTTTTCGTCCCTAGGGCGAAAGTAATGACAAGTACAAAACAAATGACAGCTGTCACCTCACTTTTCTCTTGAACCATGCATTCTACCTTTCTATACAGCCACTCAACTTCAACTTCTTGTGAGATGGCTTTTGCGTCTGGTTTGACGCAATTCATACAGCCATTCAATCAATCAGCATGATGTTAAATTGAAATCAATGAAAGGTAAAATGCCATTTTATAATATTTACTTTCAACTATCTCTTTAAAATAACATAGATTTCGGCAAAATATTTACCATTTTTGAAATGATGAAAACTAATGGTAGAATAGATCTCGGTATTCTTCCATGTTCATTTTACCATGGTAGAATAGCGAGAGCTATTATGCCATCTATATAGAAGATTGTTTATGCCTAATAAAAAGAAAGCGGGAAAACGGTAATCCTATCTTCATTTGATTTTTCGAGTTTGGGTATTGGTTTTTCGTTGTTTTGTTTATTACAATGAGTTCAGACAGTGATATAGACATAAATTTTACGCCTGATTTTATAAAACAAGAGACTAAAGCAGTAGTGGAAAACCTTTTACCACCTAAATCAAAATGAAGGTATCAAGAAGATATTAAGGTAAATGGCGCTCTGTGTAAATAGTGAAATCGTTATAAAAAAACGTTTTGTTATTACGAGTATATTTTAACGAATTCTCAAAGACTTACAAACCTTTAATATTATGGAGCGTATATTCTATGTTAAAGACAACATTCTTACTGGTACTAAACCTACATATTATAAAGGATTTCGAGAGACTAACATCGTTTATGAAAAGGCAAAATGATGGATTTAACAAAAAAACAAAGTTTTCACTTCTCAAGCGGTAGTTGGAAAAAATCTTTCACTATTATTGCTCTAAATTTACCATAGACTTTAAATAAATTTCTTATGTAAGTTGTTGATTTATGTATTTTTTCTTTAGCTTATTCATATTTTTATTTTTACTTTCCTTGTATTTGTAATGAAAAGCACAGTGTTTACCTCGGGTGAAAGAAACATTTAGTCCCTCGAAATATTGCGGGTGCCCAACCCCGTCTCGGGACTAAATAGGTTTCTTGTATCCCTTGGGTAACAATGTACTATTATTGTGTTTTTAATAATTTATTTATTTAAAAGGAACGCCAACAGCGTATACATCAAGCATTTTGTTTTGACTTAGTATCTAGGCAGGTTCTAATATAATATACGCTTATAATAGGCGGACACAACATTGTATTGTATGATAAATACTTTCTTAAAATTATATACTAAATTAATAAATTAGATCAAAGTTAAACATTATAAATATAGGTAATAGAAGATATGGTTAAACTTACGAAACATTAATAAACTACTGCATAACAAAAATATATGTATGTATATATATTTTTTTTTTACCGCATTCGCCCTGAAGATGTCCCTCATTAAGGGATGAAACGTTGGTGTTCTTCCAACACAAACAAGGTTCGTAGTTAATCCGCTTACATTCATAATGTATAGAATATTTTATTTATTTTAAAAGATAAATAGAAAACAAACCAAAATTGAGATCTAAGAAGCATTATGTTCATATTGTTCATGCCGGAAATGTTCCAGCATTTGGATGATTAGTTTTTTTTTTTTTTTTAGCATTTTAAACTTGAATTTATTGAGATTATCATTATCACTGAAAATGTCTATATCAGGAACTTGTTTGACAGTATAGTTATATAGTTTACATTAGAGTTGCAAAAAGGAGTGTTGAAAATGCTAGTGATGGGATGTCTGGGGTTCCTGGTAGGTACTGTAAGACTAATGTTTAGCAGGATATCTTGACTAAACAAAGTCAAAGTCAAAGTCAAAGTCAAAGTCAAAGTCAAAGTCAAATCGTTTATTTCTTTAGACTTACAAAATAAGTACTTAGACAAGTCAAATTTTTACTATATAAACAGCTTGATAAATAGTTATTACTATCAACAAGAAATAAGGTGCAATTGACTTTAATTCACTTCAATTTTTTGTCCACTAGCGGAAGAAGTGAAAAAGAAACCACTAGCAAGTCCATCGCTTATCAACTAATACAATCTTAGGATAACCAAGTCTAACTGGTCTTACATACTATTGTCTGTATGGAACTGGGCGACATACGGAGTAATAGGCTTTCTTGATAAGATTTCGTTTTATGTACAGTTTAAATTTACGAATAGGGAGCTCAGTTGCTTCAGATGGAAGCTTATTATAGAATCTTACGCAATTGCCCACAAATGATTTCCCTACCTTTCGTAATCTATATGATGGGATGTGTAATTTGTTCTTGTTTCTTGTATTTTTATTGTGAACATCACACCTTTTCATAAAGTTATCTCTGTTTTTGTGTGTATACATTAGATTTTCATAGATATATTGCGATATTACTGTTAAAATATTTATTTCTTTAAATAATTCCCTTAACGAGTCTCGTGGATTTAATTTATAAATAGCGCGTACCGCCCTTTTCTGAATAACAAAGATAGTCTGGATGTCAGCTGCCTGTCCCCAAAGCAAAATACCATAAGACATAACACTATGGAAGTAACTGAAGTAAACTAACCTAGCTGTATCTTCATCGGTAATGTATCTAATTGTTCGAACCGCATACGCTGCTGAACTAAGTCTGTTTGCGAGAGCATCAATTTGCGGTCTCCATTGAAGAGAGGAATCAATATGTAACCCTAGGAAAACAGTTGAGTCTACAAGGTGAACAATCTCATCCTTTAGCATTATCTTAGTTGGGAGCTCTCTTACATTTGGTAACATGAATTTTATGCATTTGGTTTTTGAAGCATTGAGTAAGAGGTTATTGGCGGTGAACCAATCTAGTATTTGTGAAAGAGAATTATTTACATCGTCATAATTATGTTTATTTCTGTCAACTTTAAAAATCAATGAAGTATCATCAGCAAATAAGACTATATCACAGAGATCTTTTGCTAGAAATGGGAGATCATTTACATATACTAAAAATAGAAAAGGACCCAATATTGATCCTTGCGGGACTCCTAAATCGATTTTTGATCCCCTAGATCTTTCTTTACCAATATCTACTTTTTGGACTCTATCAGATAAATATGATTGCATAAGGTCCAGTGCCTTGTTTTGAATTCCATAATGTCTTAGTTTATTTATTAATGTACCATGATCAACGCAATCAAAAGCTTTAGAAAGGTCACAAAATACACCAATAGCGTTTTTCGCTTTATCCCATGCATCCAATATGTGCTTTAATAGAACTGTACCAGCATCAGTTGTCGATCTACCCTTGGTGAAGCCAAATTGATTTTTATGTAACAACCTATTGAGGTTGAAGTGAGAGGACAACTGTGTGAGAATAATTTTTTCAAAAACTTTACTCATTGCAGGAAGTATTGAAATTGGCCTGTAATTGGCCGGATCAGTGTGGCTTCCAGATTTATAAAGAGGAACCAGTTTACTATATTTCATGAGATCAGGGAAGACTCCTGCATCAACACAACTATTGAAAATGTAAGCCAAGTATGGAGCAACTTCCTTAATAATAGAACTCAGTACTTTGGTTGAAATACCCCAAAGATCCTCAGTATTTTTGATGTTAATAGACTTAAATGTTTTCACAATATAATTAGCGTTTACATGACTAAATATAAAAACCTCGGTACATTTATCTACAGATGATTCTAATAATTTAACCGCGATTGAAGGTGAGGAGTTTAGAGACCGGGTAACAACTTTAGGAATATCAGAAAAGAATGAATCAAAAGCATCGGCAATATCTTTATCGTGTATAAGTATTGAATTATTAATTTTTAACCTTATTTCTCTTTTTCGTGACTTAGATTTACCAGTTTCGTTATTTATAAGTCTCCATGTTGCTTTGATTTTATCAGATGAGTTTACAATTTTTTTCCTCAAAAACAGGCATTTCGCTGTGTTACAGACTTTTTTAAATGTTTTTGAGTAGTTTGTTAAATACAAAAGAAACGCAGGATCATTTAACAAAAAAAACCTTCTACATACTGTAAACCGTGTACATATTACCTAATAATGAACTTTATCCAAATCACCTTAGGAATTAAAGTGAAAAATATGACTTCCAGCCATCTATTGGCGAATAGTACTAAAATAATTTCTAAAGCACAATTTACCAAAAAAAAAAACCGGTCACCCAGGTACCTACTATTGATAATAAGTCAAAATAGGATTTTTGATAACGTATTTTAGTGTCAATACTGTATAGAATATTAAGTTTACAAGAATTTTGTTGTTTTCGAGTTAATAAGTAAAAATAAATGTGAAAGAGTGGATTTATATCATCGTTTTTTAAAACAATCCGTTATAATTTCGATTAGGTATTTTTTGACTGGGGCTATTAATAATGAAGTCTTTCTTTAAGAAACAGCCCCAGAGGAAGTGGACATGGCGAAGCCCCGACACTGTGACTAAAAATGAGAGCGACTCCTTCATGACGGATAGCAAGCACATATTCAGAGATGTCTCAGTGATCAACAGGTTTAATACCGGATCTGATCACAGACTGCTCCGAGGCTCTTTGAATATCAACTTAAAGCTTGAAAGAAACCGTCTGATGAAGTCCACGCTCCGACCTAACCCAATCCAGATCATGCCGGGCACCGAGAAGTTCCAGCAGCTTTTCGGGAATAGATTCGCTGCCTTGGATTCCACTGATGACCCTACACAATCTGGTTGAAACGTTGAGGAACGAGGGCATCAAGTGCTGCCAAAAGCAGCGTACTGGCAAGAAATCCAAACTCTCGGATGAGACTCTCGGGCTGATGGCAAAAAGACAGGAAACCATCCAAGCGACTTCGTCAGACTGGTCAGAACTGAACAAGCGAATTGCGAAGATGGTACGGCGGCGCGACTTTCGGAGCTCCAACACACGCCTCATTGAACAGGCAATAGAGCGAAACCGAGGGTACAATGTATTCACTCAGCAGCTTGGCAGGAGCCACCTGACGAAGCTTAAAACGCACGATGGGAGGACTGTTTTGTCGAAGCTGGAGATATCCGCCGAGATAGAGGATTTCTATGGCCGATTGTACGCTGCACATGCCCCTCGTCCCCAACGAGTCGACCACGATTAAAGAGCCACCCTGACACGCCACTATACCGACGAACTGCCAGACATCAGTCAAGACGAGATTTTGCTAGCTCTGAGGCAGCTTAGAAATGGAAAAGCCCCCGGTGAGGACGGCATAACATCAGAGCTTTTGAAAGCCGGAGGAGCCCTTTTTATACAGGAACTACCAACCTAATGTTTGCGTACTCTATCAATCAATCAATCATTTATTGCGTGAAATACATGTTATAATTGATATAATATAATGGAATATCACAATGTATTCTGCCCTAATTGGGCGTGCAATGTCAATTTTACATCCATAAAATACAAATAAAGAAAAAAAATTAAGTCAATGTTATCTAAATACTACAATTCATCGGTCATTCAGTAGAGGAGTAATAGTATTTTTTTGTATATAGTTCGGTCACCTTCCTCCGAAACAACGCACAAGGTAATCTCTTATAAACTCTGTCAGTTTATTATAGGCAAAAGGTGCTGAGCAGAATATACGTTTACGTATTAAGGCGTAGATAGAAGTGAATCGGCGTAACTTGGGTAAAGTTAAAACTGTTTATCTTCTTATTCATTAAAGAAAAAGGTTTGAAAATATATGATAATCTATGCTATACAAGGCATTTCCCCTTGTTTTCGAAAATTTTAAATTCCAATTTTAAGTATCTGAAATAATAGTGCAAAGTACCATCCATTTTCTCAGTAAAAACGGTTTTTCTCCTAAATTATTAGTCACAAGATTTTTTTAAAGATAGCACCATGTAGAATAAAACGATTTTTACGTAATCGAGTTACTCGTGTCGTGAGCCGCCCCTACAATCAGAGCGGGACGTTGTGCTGAACGGACCTGTGCTACTTTTAACAGCAATATTATTTATCGTGGCGGATCCAACATGAAATTTATTTATTTGACGATTTTTAATATACAGCGGGTTTATTTGTTCGTTTGTTGTAGGGTAAATGTTTAGCAAGGGGTGATTATAGTTTTGTATAGGTATTAAAATTATTATTATGTTGTTTTGGAGTTGCGAAAAACAACTTTGTTTGACTCGCCTATTGCTGCATACCTACTTTCCATTTGTATGGAATTTCTGTATGAACCAAAACAGTAAAATGTTTAATAATAAGTATTTTTCAATTGTCAATTAATTGTAATTATTCAGGACTGATATTTTTTTCCAAAAACCTATTTGCAATATGTTTTTTAACGTATTTTATTTTATAAAAATAATTTACATCCAATAACCAGCTCAGTGAGGTCTTTGTTTAAGGAATCTTAGAATATAAATAAAAACGAAAACTAAACCCAATTTATGATCTTATTATGAGGAAAAGGGCTAGATTGTTTATTTCGGGCTAAAGCATAAAAAAGGCGTGTTCACATTATAGTAAGAAGTGCTAGAACTGGCCCGAAAAGGGTTACATGCCCGGGCCGGATCGATCATGTGACGTCATGAGTTGACGTCACCAAACAAAACCGTACAATGCTTAACTAGATGTCGCTACTAGACGTGACCGAGCTCTGGATCGCGCTGACGAGAACGCACGGTTCAGAATGACTTCCGTTCCAAAAGTTTCGAACGCCACAATCTCCTCTTGCTTGGATGTTGGAAGGTTTCAATATCAAAATCAGTTTTTTGGAGTGCTGCTACTGCTACTATATAATATTATATAGATATAGCGCTTTGTAATAGCGATGGGTCGTTGACGCATTTCTCGTTAACGAAACTAGACCGTTCATTGTCGTCCGTCGACGAGTTGATCAACTAGTTAAATCCGTCGACTAGTTAACGAGTCAACTTTCGCGAACGGCCCGGTCGGAATCGACTGGTTGAATTCGTTGACTAGTTAACAACGTTTTTTGCGGACGATTTAAATACGATTTAACGATAGACGAGACTAGCACTATTTTTATTATTTATTTACACTAATTTCGAGGTAATGATGCAGGCTACATTAAAAGTTACGTCGGCAAACAAATTAAGGTACTGATTGTTTGTGAAAAATACTTACTATTTGATGATGTATGAATAATTATATTTTTTTATATCGAACAATATATTTTATCTATAATTTGTTTATCTTCCTTTCAAACTTTTACAGTTATATATATTTACAGTATCTTTTAAATGTTATCTTAAATCACAATCCACAAAACCAATTAACACTAACACAGTAAAACATAAATGCAACTATATCGTATCCATTTTGAATGGAGCATATACGTAAACAAACCGCCCATACTTAACCTAAAATTCACTTTGTTGGCGCGTCCTTTTATACGTAATTTACATTACTTGTCGATTTTAGATCCTCCCTTCAATAAAAATTGCTAACAATTATATCTGAAACTCGACACCAAGCAAGTGAGATTTTGTTATTTGTGTCGTATTTTGTTTACTAACATGCTTCATTCAAAATGGATAAACCATAGGTACATTCGCAATACGCAAAATAACCACTCTTCCGAAACAGTCATAGTGAAAAAAGGCATAAACAAATCACAACAGTAAACAAGTAAAAACCAGTTTGTCTTGTAACGCTTAGCAATGATCTCTCTTTCACTCTCGCGAAGTCATCATAACGGCATCCTTTTCCTCAATTTATCATCAAATTATTACCTTACTCTGCCACGCGCATTCAAAAGTCAACTCAGTCACTAGAGATTTAGAATACATATTTATGTATGACCGTTGAGCCGTGTGCTATGTTATTTTACAAACGAACACTACAATGCTACTAAGTAGAAAACGCGTCGTTGCAGTCTCGTTGCGCGTCGTCGATATGAACGCTTGGACTATCAAATTTTGCCGTTTACGAATTCAACTAGTCGATGCCGCGATGGTTAACAGTTGATTCGTTGATTGGACGTGGACGTTTTTTTTAACTAGTTCGTTTATTTAACGCCCACCGCTACTTTGTAAACGAAATGAACAATGCTAGATGAAAAATCTAATCCACAAAGCTGAGTAGAGAAATTGTGTTAATATCGGTATAGCATTGCTATATAATATAGTTCGAAGTCTGGATTAGACGAATTCATTGTCATGACATGAATCGTATCTTTTAAACCGGAAAAAGCGGTCATACAAATCAAATCACCATTATCCAACTTATTTAAATCGGTTCGGTTAGTGCTGATTTGTATATCCCTAGGCCATTCGGCTGTCCCAAACCAAAACCTAGTAAGAACCATTGTGAAAAATTTACAGGAGAAGCGAATTAAACTTTTTTACGTGCCTTTTCAATAGTATATGATATTTAAGGAACTGTTTGTTCGTGGTTAATTAATTGTTCAGATATTATTTTGTACAAGTAGAGTAAGTAAGTATAAAATTCAAAAAACTGTTACGTATAGGTAGGTACACGTTTTATGAGACATACTACTTAAATATTTTCAGACGGTTGGTTATTCAAGAACCAAATCAAACCTAGTATAGTGTCTTACTAAGAATTTAAGTTGAACAATTGGAATAATTGAGCTAGTGCTCGTCACTAAAAACCTAGTAAAAGTTTTACATAAGTTTGACTTTCCCTGACTTGACATAAAATGATTAAAATTTTTTTTTGTTGATAGTATCCTTTTTAACGGGCTTCAAAAAAAGGAGGAGGTCCTCAATTCGATGCTATTTTTTTTATCTTTGTTTTCTCAGAACTTTTGACTGGGTTGTTCGATTTTCATGATTCTTTTTTTATTATGAAAGCTGGTTCTTCCCGAATGGTCCATTTTAATAAGGTTCAGTTCTGACAGTGGGATTCATGAAAATCCATGGAAAAACTATAAAAATTGAAGTCGGTTTATAGTTTCCTAAAACAAAATAAATAATTACTGGTTCGAATAATTACTAAAAGGTGCTAGGTAAGATATTGATTCACAAAATTGTGCTCAATACCTCGTTTTGATAAACAAATTCTTTGAGCCGGCTACTAATTTGACTCGAACCACTTTGTTTACAGTAAAAGATCAACTCCATCATTTTTGGCCAATCTTTTTTTCTTAGTCCAAGCCCGGCGCCCTGAAACCTCTATGTGACGCATCTTGTTCCTAGAACTTTGAACCAAATTCTTGAAATCATCAAAGTCATAAACATTGCTTTGTTTTTTTAATTTTTCTCTCAATGTTACCATGCACAGAATCTGCTGGCTGTCATATGCGTGTGTCCTTTCGTTAGGTAACTCAATTTGATAGTTTCTATAATTATATTCACTGCAATTAGCAATTACTACAAAAGCTTTTTATTTTGAGCTATGCAATTGTTTGCCAAAAAATGAAGGTGTTGACAGTCTCTTTCTACTCTTAAAAAACTCTATATTGCATCGACTACATTGTCAGCTTCCCGTCCAGCTTGGTCTTCATGCCAAACAATGCAAGATGCTGGATACTCTGACTGCTTATTAATCAGAGAAAATGTCAAATTAAAAATGATAAGACAGTTTACAAAAACAGCTTCGTTGCTTTGAGGCATTACGGGCAGTAAAATAACTTTTTTTAAATAATGCTGGACAATTCACACAGCATTATCTAGCCCCAAGCTAAGCAGAGCTTGTGTTGTGGGTACTAGATAACTGATATACGTAATACAATCCACTACATAGATAGATATGTTTTTATTATACATAGAAAACATCCAGAACGCCCTGAACAAATACCTGCAGTTCGTACAAATATTTGTCCCGAGGCGGGAATCGAACCCGCAACCTCCTGCGTCGCAGGCGGACCTTCGCCCACCGCGCCACAGGGGTCGTCGAAAAAAAATGCATCGAAAAATAGTTTACTTGGGGTGAATTTATCTGAATCGAGGCATTTTTGTATTCTTTTAGAGCCCCGCACCCCGCTCCACACGCACTACGCATCGACTTGCTATGTTTTGTGCGAGTATTTTTGATATTGTAGGTACAATCATTACATCGTTTTCCAATTCAAAAACTTAGTAAAAGCCAACCAAAAATTTAAGAAGTGATTTTTACAAATCCAAAAACTTAGTACCTAAGTAGTAATTCCAAACTCAAACACCCAATATGAGCATCATTTACTAGGTATTCGAATTTAGAAATGTTACTTGCTAGGATTTTGATTTTGTTTCGCAGTGTAAGCAAATGGAGTTACTAGGTTTAATGGGTCTCGTAACTTTGGTTCTAAATTAAATACGATAGAAATACGGGTGTTTTTGCATCACCTGCGGCTCAATATTCGAGGAACAATGGCGCGAAAAAAAGTCTACAAAGAAATAATGGCTCATTGGTACTAGGTTTTGGTTTGGGACAGCCGCATTGTCTGATTTAATCGTCCCATGTTATCAACACAACATCAGATAATCCTCGACAATATGTACGTACTTGTATTTATGTAGGTACCTAAGTAACATAGTCACATATTATTTTTTAATTGAACGATGTATAATTTTACTTTACCTTACGTTCCATAATGTGTTCCATATGTCTGTTAAATAAATTTATATATTTTTTAGTTTTTAGATTGTATAATTAATTATTAAGTGTACTAGACAAAACTATTTGGAGAAAACCGTAATGTTAATATCGTCTTTTTTAATAATAAATAATGTGATAATATGATCTAGTCCCAATATAGCAGAGCTTGTGTTATGGGTAGGTACTAGATAACTGATATAGGTAGGGTAAGGTACATAAAACAATCTACACCGAAATATATAAAGGTATTTTCTTATTATTTCTAGATATGCAAAAAATAAAAAAAATGCTGGCCAAAGTTCAAACGAGCCAGCAGCTATTATAACAATGTTCATAAACGGTAACGTTCATAACGGTCTGTCCTGCGAAGAACAACCACAAAACACGCATGTCATGGTTGTAACAAATATATTATTTGCCCTAGTTTTTTTTTAACAAAGATGCCTTAGTTTAGTTTATATAAAAGGCATAAATTAACGACTGTTCATTAACAGTCGTTAATTGATGGCTTTATGGTAATCTCAAGTAAGAACAGCTTACCATTAATGAATGGTAAGCTTTTCTTGCTAAAACCTTGATGGATTTACTTACGATGATATCGTAAGTAAATCCATCAAGGTTGTAGGTACATATTTTACACTAATGTTATTTGTATCGGGATTCGGGATATTTAAATGGGTCGACCGACACCACCAGTTTGTGGCAACAGCTTTAGCTTTTGATTAAACCAAAGCCAACTGCAGGTTTAGTGTATTAGGTTCATTCATAGTAACAGCCTTTACGGCTGTCTTCAAAAATACCTTGTATAATTTATATATACAGGTGGAAAGATTTGTGTGGGGAGCCTCAGAGGAGAGGCGTGAATGAAACAAATTAAGGTTCGAAAGTAACACAAAAGCCAAAAGGCTTCGATAGCGCCTTCTAATTTGACTAGTGGCGACATCTAGTTATAAATAATTGTTGGTAAATTTGGTTTTTGTATTTTATTTTTTTGTTTAAGTGACCAGATTTGACCGAGGCGAATGGCATAAGCATAGAGAGGCCTATGCCCAGCAGTGGGTCGCAAAGGGCTGATGATGATGATGATGATGATGACCAGATTTAAAAGATAAAGTTAGTTTTTGCTTTATTCAGGCCTAGAACTACCTGTCTGCAAAATTCCCGCACGATCTGTTGAAAGAGTTGAAAGAGCTTCCAGACAACATTGGGGGATGGATGGACACGAGCTGTACACGTGTGGACGGTGGCGTATTACTTAATATGGCGTATGTAAACATGTATGTAAGTAGTATATTTTATACATAGGTATGTGTATAGGGTGTGGCAAATTTTTGGCCCCTTAAGGGTAGCTACCGTTTCTTTTGTAGTTAGAGGGTTTTGTTCTAAGGAACCTTCTATTTTATTTTGAATAAAATAATATTTCCATATTTATCCTTCTAAAAAAAGTACGGTTCGCCCAAAAAATGAAATTTGTCAAAAAAACGAGTTGGTCTTAGTCGACTCTGTTTCCGACCAGGAACACTTTTCTCAAAGTAACATACCTACCAAATCAAATCGTAAGTTTTGGCAATAATTAAAAAAAACAATGCCCATACATTTTCTATGAAAAAACGAGTAAGTGAAAAAAAACAATGTCATGTCACTCATTTAATTGTTCTTAATTTAAACTCGTATGTAACTACTTTTTTAAGTTGGTAGACTAATTTTGATGGCATCTCAGGAATTAAATTTTTACTTACTCTGTATTTTTATTAAAAATCAAGTTAATATAAGAATGAAAAATATTTAGTAACAATTCCGCGAAAAAAAACCTTCTGCGATAAAATCTAACAAATTATACAAAATGAAAGAACATTTTTATCAAAGTAAGTCGTCAACTAGTTTCGTCTCTCCACGAGACATCATCAGGACACCACACCACTCGATCTTGACACTGAGAGCGCCATCTTTTGAAAGCGTAAAAAAGTAGCTCCTTCATCGTGGCGAGAACCTTTGAACCTGACTCGAATAGCGTTTGTATCAACTAGGTTCGACAACAGGTCAGAGATGGCGCATAAGCCAATTTCTAATTATTTATTGTCGTAGAGCACGAACTAATTCATAAATCTATATTTATAAGAAAGTTTGGATGGATAGATGTTTGTTACCTCTTCGCGCTAAAACTACTGAACGGATTGCGATGTAATTTTGCATACAGGTAGTTAGTTCTAGGACTCGAATAAAACATAGGACATATTTTATCCCATTAATCAGTTCCCATGGGATATAAATTATTTATAAAAGTGTGTGAAGCCGCGTTCAGTAAGTACTACTAAAAAATCTAGTACCTAAATAAATAAAATCTACACACCTATGATGATATAGTACTTACAGCTACCGTACAAAATATTGAATTCAGCTAATTTGAAACTCCCGCCAAAAGGCCTAGGCTTCAGATGCTAGAAAGAAAGAAATAGGTAGAGGCACTGCTCTGGTGTTTGCATTTTTTGTCTATGGAGTCTTACTTCTTTCTGTGATATACTGTTCTGTGATGCAATGATGCCTTGGAGCCTTCTACAAGGGCCACGGGCCACCGCCTCCGCTGCGCCTTCCTACATCGTCGTCGTTTACACTGAAAGGAACATTCGATAGAAGTTTTATACAGGGTTACTTTTAAAAGACCGGCAACCTTCGGTGATCAACTACCCAGCATCATCAGCAACAATGTTTGTTCTACGACTTTTGAAATAACTCAATAGGTACATTAATATGAATTATTTAAGTTTTTATTGTCATGTCGTGACTTTTGTAGATCTATGTTGTATCAAACACGACGCACATTTGCGCGCGCTTTCACTGGTGATAATAATAACTACCTAACCCTCAGTTATTTACCTACCTACCTAGTTGATATTAATTACTCGCGGGGTTTGTAGGCTGTAGGTATGCACTAAGTCCACAATCCCTTCATACTTGACCAGGCTTAGGACTGGCTACATTAAACAATTAAAATCTACCTAAGTAATACCTAAGTGGTATGTAGATAGGTCGGTACCACAGATATCGGTACCTATGTAGATCTGGAAGGTAGGTTAGGTACGCACTATGTTTAACGTAGGTAATCATTCATAACATAACGTCTTAAAGTTTAATTAGGTAAGCAGGTAGGTAATATCAATTGGTCACTAGGTAGCTAGAAAGCGTTTAGGTATTAACTTTCATTGTTTAATGAAGGTGTATTTAAAAAGTGGAATCAGCGTATTTACAATAATTAAACGATTAAAATCATATTTACAAATTAGACATTACCTCGCAGGTTCAAATCTTGCGGGTAGCGGTGAGTATCGCGCACATAGCGTTCAAAATAGTCACCTTCACAACCAACGCAAAGACCACACCTAAAAATCAGCTGCTCGTTAACACGAGCTAACCTCTGAATTTGATTGCACTTGACCAAAGGCTCACATTATTTTTCTTTTAACAAGTCTCGGCTTGTGATTTCGCTACCACTGTACACCATTGTTTTTATGTGTCCCCATAAATAAAAATCCAGGTCTGGTGACCTTGGAGGCCATGCACGAGGTCCGCCACGCGCACAAAGACGTGTGCCGCGCGCGCATCCGCTTTGATGACTGAGCGCCGAGTGGGCAGGCGGCGCGGCGGCTGGCGTTTGAGCGGCAAGATCAAAGGCGCTAGCGCAGCGCGCCGTCCCAACCCATAGAGTTAGAAAACATTTAGACAGATATTTCAATGAATAATTATTTTTGTATGGAAATAAAAAGTAGCTAATTATCAAAAGTCGTAGAACAAAAGTTGTTGCTGATGATGCTGGGAAGCTGGTCACCGAAGGTTGCCGGTCTTTTAAAAATAACCCTGTATAAATATCTTCGTGTGATCTTGCTAGCATCCTTACAGTTCTTTGCAAAGAAGTCTTCAAGAACACAACATTCAACAATCTTATTATGGTTTTTAGGTGTAGTCGGAATCTGATGTAAGTTGTTGAATTGTTCCAGATTCTTCTACAAACTTAAACGCATCATGTAGCCGAGAATTTTGTTGACCTTGGCATACTCTTTTTGAGCGCCATGACCTAGGCAAATATGACAAATGCCTAACTACGTCGTTTAATTTGTCTTTGGCATTTGTTTTATGAAGTCGTCGCATTTCTATATTGCATGATTGCTGTTAAGGACAGGTCAATGTTCACGCTTCTGAAATAACATGAAGGATGCCATACTAGATATCTGTGATGGTGATGATGCTTGTCGATAAATAATTACAGCCTGATCGGAATAGTCGTTATGCCGTGAAGAGGTAACAGACACCCATGCAAACAAATCAAGATAGGAAGTTTTAAGAATACTGTTTTTTATTCGCGACGGAACAGAGGTGATAATTATATGCGTTGAAGGTGTGATGTGTTTGTTATTTTGAATGTCTCTATGTCTGTCTGTGCACATATTTTATAGTAACTAAAACTAATATAAGGCGGCTAACATAAGAGTTAATCGGTTATCTTCTAGGCCTTCGTGATACATCGTAGACTACATCGTTAATTTCCATCATTCCGTATAGACAAAAAAACACAATTAGGTAGGTAGGTAAAGCAAATCACGCAAGAATGCGACAGAACAGCTTCAATTTATTTTACTGTTCTTGTAGTTAATTAAATTTGAACCTGCTTTCGCGATAACAAGGTCGTCGTGCACGACCAATAAATAAGTGAATCATTGATTTGGTAATATACATCTTATTGTTTTGGAATGTGACTGATTATGATATTTATGTAAACAATGGTGGAGGTGACACGTGACCCTACCCTACATAACAGTATGTATTCGCACTTGCCAATAAATAAAATTAATGTTGTTTTAAAAAACTATAACCGACTTAATTTTTTATAGTTTTTTCATGAATTTTCATGGATTCCACTGTCAGAACTGAATCAAATTAAAATGGGATCACACGGGACTACCAGCTTTCATATAAAAACAAGGATATAGGTACTGTTCTTACTATTATGTGCCTATGTATAGTAGTATACATTGTTATTAAAATTATAAATAGAAACTATAAAGTTTTCAATGTCTATTATTTTGGTTGTAAAAAAGATAAGTATTTTATTTTATTATTTCTTTATTTTTTAATCATTGCTCTCCCACTTCTCTTTTCACACCTCAACAAACATAGTTTAAGTTTGTTGAGGTTAGGTATATATTTTCCTTCAATTGAACTTTCTGGAAAAATATTCCAGTTTGTTCAACTTTCTCAAAGTGGTTACAAAGTTGAATTAAGCGGAAAAATAATTCCAATTAGTTCAACTCGTTGAACTTTGAGTTGAACTTTTCGGAATAGAGGTTTAACTTGTAACACAAAATGTTATTAATAAATAAACTGAAACTGAAACTAACTGTTCTGTGATCATGAAGATCAGACCACCCAGTTAAAAGTTCTAAGGTAACAAATATAAAACAAAAAAAAAAACAGTCGAATTGAGAACCTCCTCTCTTTTTTGAAGTCGGTTGGAAATAGTTTATAATTGAAAAAAGGCATCATTTTATCAAACAGTAATAGTAAAAAGGTAATTTTGCCAGGTGTGGGGTTCGGACCCACGCTCCCTCTCGGGAACCAGAGCTTAAATCTGGCGCCTTAGACCACTCGGCCAACCTGGCTGTGAGTAACAATGCGAATTTTTGCAAGACATTCAATGTTTATCCATCCAAAACTGTAATAAGTGCCATAAACTGGAAAAAGCATCACCACTAGACCAGCAGTATTGGTTTCTGAAAGGTTTTTATATACTTAGATGCTGGTTTGATACCTTTTATTTCTTAGGCACTACCGCTGGCACTACTAGTAGAGTGAACGAAAATAAAACTTTCACGTGACACTACTGTCTTATTGGTTATTGGCACTATTATATTGATGACTAGCTGCGCCCCGCGGCTTCGCACGCGTTGTTCCTATGGAACATTAAAAGGTGACTTTCATCCCACGGGAACTGAATTATGGGATATAAAGTAACCTATGTTTGATTCCAGGATTAGAATTACCTGCATGCAAAATAACAGCCAGATCCGTCCAGTAGTTTTGGCGTGAAGAAGTAACAAACATCCATCCATCCACACATCTATACATCCATACAAACTTTCGCCTTTAAAATATTAGTGTGATAAATTTAAGTAGATGTAATTATTACCCAGAGTAACTTCAAGGTAAGTTTATCACTATCCTTTTTTTTCGTCATCTCTTTCATATATTTTATCTTGCCTATTACATCTGTCAGTAGTTACTAGAGCTTCTAACATAAAAGTTCACATTAAGTATAGCGGAAACCAAAGAGAGAGCAATTTCTAATAGTAATTTTATACAGTGAAATCGTAACGGACAATTTTTTTGCACAATGCAAACAAGTTTTATAAAAAAAGAGCACACAGTGGTGACAGTGGTGGAGATACATAGAGTGTGGCTGTGTGTACAAGTACCCACTACCCAGGTGTTTTGGTTGTGGCATTCAAATGAGCACCAAACAAGTGTTTTCAAGAAAACTGTTCACGAGCGAGCCAATGAAGCAGATACGCAAGTGCTAATAGAAATAGACAAATGCGTGAGCAAAAACACAGATTATACAATGCACGCAATAAATGTCAAGAAAACTAATTTTCATAGTTTAGAAGAAGTCAAAATCACAAAATATTATGAAGATTTCGTACTGTGCGACTATCAAAGTGATGGTGATAGAATAAAAATATTTGCATCCAAAGAAGCTCGTGAAATGATGGGTATGACAAAAACCTTTAGCGATGGAACTTTCAAATGCTGTGTAAAAAGAGAGAATAACTTAAAAATATTTATTATTTACCTCCAAGACTTATAAATGTGTAAGCAGGTAGGCGTGTTAAATAATCGATGCTTTTTATTTATGTTTATCAAAATTAATGTTTTACCTCTGCTAAACGTTATAACGAATAAACCTCTTATAAGTTTATTTTGCATTGTTATATATATTTTATTGAACCTCATTATGAATGTAAGCGGGTTAACTACGAACCTTGTTTGTGTTGGAAGAACACCAACGTTTCATCCCTTAACGAGGGACATCTTCAGGGCGAATGCGGTTCTAGACGCATTTTATTATTGAACCTGTTTATGTTTTAAATATAAGATTGTTTTTTTTATCTTGCATGACTAATTGTATGTTGTACGAAGATAACTTAGAAATATTCATTATTAAATGTGCTATTTTATAATATGTCTATTTGATTATGTTTGTTACCTTAAAGTCTGATTAATGTTATTGTTAGACTAGTAAAATTTTTTTTTATTTGGCTGACTATTATCTCAACAAGACTGATTTTACAAATAAAAATATTTATACGTTATATTATTATATATAATATAAACCTTCTTGTCTGATGAATGACCCAACCATTTCGATGTGTCACTGAGTCAGTTTTATGAATTTAAACAATATAAATTTGACATAAGTAGGTGTGGGTTGAAAGGGGAACTAAAATCCAACGTTTTGGGTCGAATGGAGCAAAATACCTATTGAGTTAAAAATTTATGGGTTGAACGGGTAAGCACTCAAAAAAATTAAACTGACACGGATATAAAGTGGTATTTTCGATTTCGGTCGCTTCGGTATGTAGACTAAAAAAGTAAAGAAACGACGATGAAACCTCTAGCTAGTCTGTTGTTAATTTTCGATCTGGAGCAAAATCCGTCCCAAACTTTTTATCCTTTAAAGAGCCTATATAATCTGATATTTTATGGTAAGCCTTTTTGCACAGCAAGGTTTTGTCAGTTTGTTTGAATTTATTTACTAATATAATGCTCGTTTTTGTGTTTTAATCGCGGCAGGAGTGCGGTAGGTGGCGCTTAAACGCACGTGTAGTGCGGTAGGTGGCGCTTAAACGCACGTGTTTCTTCAAATTGACGCTGGTACTTCAGGACCTAAATCATACACTGGACCATTCGGTAATGGCTCTGGAAACCTGTGAATTACTGCCTGTGAGATACTCTCCACACGTCGAATGAGTGTTGTTTCCTGAAATGTCGAAAGTAGGTAATTTTCCAGGTGACTTAGCAAATCACCCCCGTATTCATAATGATCTTAAAACTCTATATTCTATTATCTATTTGTCACTCTGATTTTTGCCAGAAGAAGACGGAATGAGAAACAGCAATGCTGACTATTTTTAATAATGGGGTTAGTGTCCAGGAAAACTCTCTCATGCCCGCTGGCTTACATGAGCCAATCGGATCTTACGTTTGTACGTTACGTCTGAGACGCCATCGGAAAATTTGAAAACTGTTGCAAGTTTTTGTAGGTTTATGTACCCTACTATCTTGGTTTTAAATTAAACACAAGCCATTATGCAAAGATACGTTCAAACTATCTTTACAATATAATTAGGACCTCCAGATATCTGCCGGAAGTTCTCAATAATTGATTATGTTTTTAAATAACTAAAAACCGACTTCAATTTTATGGAGCCCATTGTCAGAACTGGACCAAATTAAAAAGGGAACACATCGGGAAGCACCAGTTCGTCGGTGTCTATCTATAGTACCATTGATTTGTACCATCAATGGTACAAGCATAGAGTTTATATTGTACCGTACAAGTTTGTGTCCTTAGTACCATCAACAGTATTAGCGATACTAGCACGTGTCGCTAGTACCATTATTGCTTCGAAAACATACGCACCGTGGAAGAAAAACAGAGTAAGAACATTAATAATTTGACAATAATAATCGATGTTTTAATGTTTTCAACTAATACTAATACTTTTTTTTAAAGTAGGTTTTATTTACTTCTTATAATTTATATGAATGATGTTTTTTAGATTTCAACGTTTTTTTTAGATTTGTAAGAGGTAGAGGAAGATAGTTTGGTTGGGATAGTGAAGTCTCAGGGATTTTTGAAGTTCCCGCTCTATGAGGCGCTGTACCAAATTGTATAAAATAAGTAAACTTCGTCTCGTCTCCTCTTTTTAAAGCTAGCAGCTTTAAAAGGCACGTTTAAAGAAATTGGTAAGACGACAGGTAGATAGATAGATATAAAATTCTTTATTGCACACCTATTTAAAGAAACAGTACAATAGAACAGCTTAAAAACTAAGTGACAAGTGGCGGTCTTATCGCTCAAGAGAGACAATCGTGGTACCGATAGTACTAGGGGATCTGTGTGCTCATAAAGTTTATATAAATAAAATAAAATAAATTATATTTATATATGTACATATATATATATATATATATTACACTTAAAATATACTACATACATAACATTACTTATATATACCTACATAAACTATTTATATTCATAGGGACATAGAAGGTGTTCGTTCAGTGACAACAGTATGCTCCTTTACCATGGTTTTGATAGTTGGTAAAGACTTTACTCGCCTCACCGAGACTGGCAACGCGTTCCATAGCTGTACAGCCCGAGCAGTAAAGGAATGGGCGAAGAAGGAAGTACAGTGGACAGGTACTTGAAGCATGAGAGTTTCAGGAGAGCGTGAGAATGGTGGAGAAAGGTAAAAGGCCTTTCAGATAAGGGGGTGCAGAGGCGTGAAATAAGGTATTATAGAGAAGAGATAGAATATGAGAGTTTCGGCAAAACCGAATAGGTAGGTAACCACTTGTCATATTTGCGCAAGCCAAATATGAACCTTATTCCGACACTTTGCAGGCGCTCAAGTTTGTCTAACTGTTGCTCAGTTAGATTATGAAAGGAAGAATCAGCGTAATCGATCACTGGAAGGAAGAAGAAGAGATTGTGCAAGAGGGATTTTAGTGGCAATAGGTAGAAAGTAGAAAGTTACGCAGTCTTCGAAGGAAACCTGCTGAAGCAAACATCTTACGACTGATTTCAGATATCTGCGGACCCCACGACAGATTCCTACAGTTCGTGTGATTGAAAAAGAGGCAAGCTGGATTGAGTCGGCCGAAGAAGAACCATGAACACCAACTCCCCAAAAAATTATATCGACCCCAAAACCAAACACCGCCTATATACAGGGCAAGCAGTCTCGACATTATGTAGATGGCGACCGACATTGGTCGGCCGCCAAGTTTTACCGGATATATTTTACGTATCTTGATTTTCTTTACAAGAATCAAGTTTCAAATGATTCCATAACTATTTATTTCCATAAATACAGTAGAAATAAAAGGTTACATTTCTAATATTGATTTACCATCGGAACTATTATTAACTATTTTATTGTTGTCGCAAACGACCGCCATCTTTACGATTTCGGTGAAGGATCGCTACAAACTTATCGGGCTGTCTAATTTGTTCGCATCCTTTACCGAAATAGTAAAGTTGAATAGTTCCGATGGTAAATCAATATGATTATTAGAAATTTATCCTTTTCTTTATGTTCATCTACCTACTGTATTTATGTAAATAAATAGTTATTGAATCATTTGAACTTGATTCTTGTAAAGACAATCAAAATTCGTTAAAATATGACTGGCAAAACTTTTCCATCTATGTACAATTATGTGGAGACTGCTTGCCCAGGGTTGTACAAACGAATGTTACCAAGGAAGCCAAGTTATTTTCAAAATCCTGATCCAATCCAGGAGACCTGCAGGGCAGCTACCCGGGTGACTAATGAATGTATGGAAAAAATACTGATGTGAAAATATATGCAATTTTTTTTGATAACTCCTGCTTTCGCACAGGCCTCAATTTATCATAAAAATCAAAATGTATTGCTTGGGGAAAAACGTAAGAATTTATTTACGAAATTATTTAGATATTATAATTTAGCATATAAATGCATTTTTTTTAAATAAACATATTTATTATGATAAAACAAACTAAAATTCTATTAATAAAATTTTTAAAAATTGCGTTACTTAATTAGCTCGAGAATCTCTTTTTGAGTCAAATATCGCTATTATTTTCCTTGACTCCGATTTGACTCTTATTACACCATTACAGGCTTTTTTTGTGCACAGTGAAGCTAAAGCTTTATTTGTTACTAGCTGCGCCCCGCGGCTTCGCACGCGTTGTTCCTATGAAAACATTAAAAGGTGATTTTCATCCCACGGGAACAGATTTATGGGATAAAAAGTAGCCTTTGTTTTATTCCAGTATTAGAATTACCTGTATGCAAAATTTCAGCCAGATCCGTTTAGTAGTTTTGGCGTGAAGAGGTAACAAACATCCATACATCCATGCAAACTTTCGCCTTTATAATATTAGTGTGATTTTTACTGTTCGTTCAACGACTTGAGTATGACTGGGAAGCCTCGGATACAGTAGCTGGGCCTCCAGTTTCAACAACAACCTTTCAACGAATCCCTGCAAAGTCCTCTAGGCGAGATTTGTCTACTCCCAATAAATGTCATAAAAACCACTAAGCTACTTGACAAGCAACTCAACCAAAATTAAGAATAAAATACAAAATAAAACATTTATTATAAATTAATACTCTAAATTAACATTTATAATAATAAATTAATTTGATTTTAAACTAAGAAAAAGTTAACTAAATCAATAAGTAGGTAAGTACATAAGGACAAAAACTTAAAAGACCTTAAAATAATTTGTGCGTATTCCGAACATCGAATGTATAAAAGAAAACGGAAATTTATAGTAAAATGCCACCAGTAGTCCTATAATAATAACTCCAATGACTATTAATTCCACGCCTCCTCGACTGCATACAGTTTCCAGAGAGGAAGTCGATTCGTTGCGCAGCTCGAAACGACTGAAATTAGTAAGGCTTAGTTTAGTAAAAACTCCCAAGGGGTTTTATTGAAGTTCGTTCTTTATAGACATTTAAATATTGTTATACTTAGCAAAATCTATACAATGCTGTCTATTCAGATGTCGCCAAAACTAAACTCAACTAATTTGACAGTACTAAAAATGTGCTGTCCCTATTTTGGGACTTAAAATGTTGCCGATGGCAACATTTTAAGTCCCAAAATAATAAGGATGGCATCTTTATAAGTCCCGTCAGATAAGTTTAATCTAGTTTTGGCTAAGGTTCGCGCCACGACTCCAAGTCCACGAAGTCCATTAGACGCGGCGCTGCTATCGCAGAACTATAGTAAATAAAACAACGATTTCGTATTTATTTACAACAAATTATGCTTTTCTGGTCTAAGTGGCCTTATACCGGACATTTCGCAGTCAAAATCGGTCGCAGGCATTGATTTATTAAAAAGAAAGATGAGGTACTGGTTGCTCGAAAGTGGCAACCTCAAATTGTGTAAAATTGTGTTCTCCCACATCAGTCACCGTCTGACCGGCGGCACGGGCGGTCGTGATTTGCGTAAAATATTGTTGTCTTAGTCTCACTTCGGTCCTAGATACGTCTTTCCGTCTTTGTTCTTCTTTGTAGTGCACAGGACTGGAAATATAACTGTGAGCGTATGTGTTTGCGTGTAGTTGTAACACATGCCAATTTTTGAGTAAGCGCTGGGAGAACGTAACCTATCTTCCCTTTTTAAATCAATGGTCGCAGGAAGGTATACATTATTTCACTAAACTGATCGGAATTATGTAGTTGCACCCTTTTGCCGTAAGACTTGAGTCGTGGCGCGGACTCTTAATCTGAATAAACACCAATAATAACAATATTTCCGAACATTCTCAGTTATGGTCAACAAGGTCGACACCTTCAGTTCCGGACACCACGAAAGCGGAGACGAGTCGAGTGAACTAGAGATGTGTTATAGGCGGTACCCTCAAACTAGCGCCGCCAACTATTTTATCTTATTACGTTAAACAATCGAATTAAAAAAAAATAGAGGCGAGTTTGTGATACTTTACTTATCATAAACTTTTTTAATACCTCTGTAATAGTTGGTTTTTTTATAGTTTAGGAGGAGATGCGAAGTTGCACTTGGTGGCCACCTTAGGTTTTCGCATCTCCTTCATAACTATAAAAAAAAAACGATTACAGAGGTTAAGGTATTCAAAGAAAGCTTATGGTAGGCGAATCATAAAATGGCCTATTATTTTTTGAAAGTTCCTTTTTTCAACATATACAATAAAATAGGCGGCGGCGCTAGTGTGCCAAGATACCGCCTTATACAACCAATATAATATAAATATAATACACCAGAATAAATAATTTACACCAGAGTGAGCGGATTGGCCATAAAGAAAGCATAGCAGGAGCAGCAAATGCTACAAGCCCCGCGCTTGTGTCCAAAATAATATAAAAATTAAAAACATAAGGCGGTTCCCCGAGTCAAATTCGTTCCTAAGCTGTTTTTCACACGTTTTTTTCCCGTCTATCCACTCGGTGAACAAAGCAAATGGAAAATAACTGAAGCAACACAACACTTAAACATTTTATCTCCGATTTCCCCACCGAAAATGTTTATTTATCGTCTTATTTATGTCGTAATTTAATTTTTTAAAAACTTACTAAAATATTCATAAATCTTCATAATATGATGGAATTAATATTTTTCGTGTACTGTACACCAATGAATAGATTATTTATAATTGGACATTTTCCCCCATTTAGTTTGGGTAAAATTATGTTTTTTTTATGATAAAAATATCGTAAATCCGTGCGTAATTTTCAGAGCGGGGCCGCTAGCGGGTCGCGGGGCAGTCTGCCGCTGGCTGTCGAACAGGGAACCCGTGTCGTTCATCGTCTCGCAAAGCACGAGTACGAAAGCAAATCTTTGTTTTTAGTGTTGTTTTATTGTCTATCTAATTAGGTGAGAGGCTAATTGCGAAAGGACGCGTTGTTACTCTAAATTGTTACTTTAGCATGTGATAGCGACAATTTTGCAAAAGAACGACTCTAAAAAAAGGAGGAGGTTCTCAATTTGACTGTATTTTTGTTACCTCAGAACTTTTGACTGGGTGGTCTGATTTTCATGATTCTTTTTTATTTGAAAGCTGGTGCTCCCCGTCCCATTTTAATTTGGTCTGGAAAAACTATATAATTGAAATCGGTTTAGTTTTTTAAAACAAAATCAATTGTACCTAAACTAAACTCACAACCTAACAATAATGCTTAATTATACTGTTTTACTTACTTACATAACATAACCAAAAACAACCTCGGGTCCGTCTTCCACTTGTTGATACGCCCAACAGGCATTGTATATACCTAATTACCAGCATACCAATGTGATGACAACAATGAACTTATTAAGTATTTAAGAATTGAGTAAGTAATCATTAAAGTATCTTAGTGCGGCTGTCATATAAGTTTTAGGAATTTACGTACTCAGGTTCCGGAAGCGGGCACGGAGGATCTCGGCCGACACCGACAGGCATTAATAAAGCCGTCTCTTTCGGCAACAGATTCAGTTCCAGATCAACAACACCCTAAAAATGGAAAAGATGTACCTTTTATGCAAATGATTTATAGATTGACCAGAATCATGCGGGACTCGACGCCCTGAGACGGACGTAATACCCACTAAAAACCTACCCGGTGAGCTTCTTTCACCATTTTCGAGGCAGCCTGTAGAATGTATAGCTCGGCGTTGCCTCGTCCGCCTGCCTCGTCAGCTATACCATCGCTTGCACAAAAAACTTAATGGTAAAAAAACATTCTACTTGTACCGACTAGAGCGATTATGCATATTTTAACACCGGGTCGTATCGGTGCGTCTATGACAGGCTCGAGGAATAGACGATTTTAAACATTAAGGCGCATACACGAGTGAAAGTGGGGCCGCCACCTATTTTATCACATTATACAGGAAATTTTACAAATCCATCGTCCAGTTTGTGGTATCTATTATAAGTTATTTGTTAATGCCTCTGTAATAGTTTTATTTTGTATGCTTAGGCAGAAATACGAAGTTGCCCTTCTTGGCCACCTTTTTTGGAGGTATTAAAATATAGCTCAAAATAGATACCACAAACGGTACGATGGATTTACAAAAACCCTGTGTTAAACGTAATGATATGATAAAATAGGTGGCGCTGTCATATTGGCTCGGGTATGCGCCTTAATGGCGTTTGCCCTGCAGTGGGATCATGCAGGCTCTTAATATAATTATGCGCCTTAATAAAAGTGATAGTTACAGATAATTTGACGTTTCCAGTATTGATGTCAATACTCTTCAATGGCCACCAGCCACGTATAGATCTTGCCGCAAATAAATCTACTCTCTTAGCGTTGTCAAGCATGGATAACTTGCAGTCTGTGACTAGAGTAGCGCCTCTTGGTATAAAGTTTAGGTCAAGTAGGACCGATCCTGAAAAGAGAGCAATTGGAAATAAAAACAGATTAGGAGAAATTATAATGAACAATGAACCAACGACCTAACCGCGAATACAGAAACATCCAAAGCGTTTGTAAAAATAAACCATCTGAAATTTAATCTGATATAATGTAGTGTAAAAAATGGTCATTTAATGTAGCTTGTATTGTCCAATGAGATTATTGGAATAAGCAGTTTATATCAAGTACATATGCAGAGCGTTTTTTTTATAGCTGACAATATTTAGCCAGATTTTCTCGACAACTGTACCCTACTACTACCGAGCTAGATTTTTTACATGAAGTTTGGAAGGGGTATACAACGTGTACCAATATATGTGTACTATCCGAAAAGGGGGCGATTGTCCACCCCCCGGGGAACAACTTTTGTTCAACGACTTTTCGAATTTCGATTAAAATCTCTGAAAAAAACTGCAACAAAGTTTCAACATGGATAGCTGATTTTGTACGAAGTCACAACCCTAAAGTCAGCTGTGTTGGTTGTCGTGACCTCAGTATGCTCACAGACAGGAGGGACAGTTCCAGTTATAAAAGAGAAAAACTACCTACAGCCTACAGCATCATAGAGACAAATTGTCGTAAGTTATGTCACAGAATTATGGGCTAGGATAACATTTCAATTTGAAGGTTGAAGTTACGTGAAATTAAAAACACGAAATAAACTTTACGCTGTTTGTTTGATAACACAGTCGTGTCATTTTCAAACTTTCTGTAATTTTCTTTGTGTATTTATCTAATTAAAACATCCGCGGGTTGAGTTGCACGGGTCGATTCTTAAGGTATTGTATTGTATTGTATTGCACAGGACTGGAAATATAACTGTGAGCTTATGTGTTTGCGTGTAGTTGTAACACATGCCACTTTTTGAGTAAGCGCTGGGAGAACGTAACCTATCTTCCCTTTTTAAATCAATGGGCATAAACGTATACAAACCGCCCATATTTAACCTAAAATTCACTTTGTTGGCGCGTCCTTTTATACGTAATTTACATTACTTGTCGATTTTAGATACCTACTCCCTTCAATAAAAATTGCTTTCAATTATGTCTGAAACTCGACGCCAAGCAAGTGAGATTTTGTTATTTGTGTCGTATTTTGTATACTAACATGCTCCATTCAAAATGGATAAACCATAGGTACCTACTTGCATCTTATTATTATTACGCATTTACTAAATCGTCTAGTAATCTCCCGCCATAGCTGTAGCTACCTGTAGAAGTAGTAGGTATAGGTTGCCCGGATAGGGTTGTCACTTTATTTAGGCACTAGGAAATTAAAACTTTTTGTATGGGAAACTGAAAATAGGAATTTTTAATTATCTCCCCCCCACAACTGATCACCACGATGGTCTGAAACCTCCCCCTTCGGGGTAGTACACATGTAATGTTATACCGTGTATAACGGCATTTATGCCCTGAAGTAAGACATGGGTTAAGGTTGGTCTACTACAATAATAAAACGAAATACCTAAATACTCTTTGCTTGCTTCAGCGTCACAATCCATAACGTGAATCATCAAGACTGGTGGCAAATGCTCCTCCTCTTCCGTGAATGGACCCTTTTCTTTTAAAATGACCTTCAGACATACGGTTCAAAATTAAAAAACACATTTAGGATAAGGCTATGGTGAAGATGTTCCGAGCTTAGGGTGCGGATTCATGAATTTTGATTGTTTACAGAATGAGCCACAACGCGATACCCGTCAAACAGCAAGGCGAGCGAAGCGACATTTGCTTAACGCTCGCGACATTTTTGTTTCAATTTAAGTTTGAATGAAAATATCGCGTTTAGCTTGCGTAGATGGAGCATAATTATTAACACTAACAACGTCTCCACTCGATCAGGTGTGGAAATATACATCGGGTCCCAAAATACGTATACATGATATTTAAAGGATTAAGAAATATCACTGAAAGGTGAAAGGCGGAGATAAACCGTCATCAAGTTGACACGAAGTAGCGAAATCCTTTTATGCTTGAGGTGAATGTTTTAACCCTACACTTTGCAAGGGTTAAAAAGCTTCACCTTAATTATTAAATATATATACGTCAAGGTGAAAATTTGAGATTATTTCAAAGCAGATTGTTCAATACTGACTGATTTTTCTGCGTGTTGATACTGGAAGTTGAAAATCATTCGCCAGTTAAATTTTCCTTCGCCGAACGGACTTTGGAAGTGAATGTCTGTATATTGAGTTCGTTCCTCATTCCCAATCCAACTAGAATAAACGGATTTTTTAATTATTTGAGGTAAAAAAAAACAAACAGTGTCGAAATCATCGAATACAGTAGGTACCGTTGTTATCTTTCTTATAACATTGATTAAATTAACATTATTACAAAAAAAGTGCAACTAAACTACATTTTATTGTTTAAAATTTGTGGTTTATTCTAACTAATAAGTAGTTTACATAAGTTTCTTAATGCGTATGTACGTAATAAAGATTATATTACGAAAGGTTACGGTTCTGCTGTATCAAAATGATATTTGTAAGTGATATTTTGTGTTGTATTGTAACTTCATAATAATCATCCACATCCGGATTTTACCCACTGCTGGGTCTCATAGACCTCCCGTAGTTTGTGCCATCCACCACGGTCCTATGCTAACCGCCTCCATTGATGTCCCCCGGCGTATTGTAACTTATTTCAATGAGATAAACTAGTTATCAATATTAGGAATTAAAAAAAACACTGAAAGACTGATCTTTCTGTTGATTCCATGAAAAGCTTCGAGCTGGCCATTTTTCCATTTTATAATCGTTGTTTTTTAACACGATCAATGCCTACCGTACCTGTCTCAGAAATGTTGAGTACTACCAGCATACCAGAGCTTTAAGGTGGACACAGGGGACAGGGGGTGGGAGGCCTGGTCAGCTGAAGATGGGATCGTCATCATCCAGGGACGGGGGGTGTCCTACCACTGGCGGGAGACAGACTGCCCTCCAGGGCTTGCTGAGCCGTAAGCCCTCTAAAGCGAGCCTGTTGCAGGCTTTCCACTCCAGTTCAAGGTTTGCGATGCGCGTCAAACCAATCACAAAATGGAAAAAAAGCCAAACCCACACCAGAGACTCACGAGGAGGACACGGACGAGGAGATGATCCCAGAGGGACGCCCAAGACGCCATGTTTAGCACAGCCGTGACATGTATACAGAAAGACGCCAGAGAAATCCTGATCCTCCTGACAACCATGAGCCGCCAGATGCAGGAAGATAGACAATCTTCCTGCATCTGGCGGCATAATATTACAGCATAATATATCTGAGCCGCTTCCATAATTTGCGTAACGTAGCCTACGTAGTCATCGAATCGCAACAATCGAGACGAATCGATATAAGATTCCGTAGCAAGGTTATTCTTCTGGAGAAACCCGAATCATCGAACATAGTTTGCAGTTTTAGGCACAAATCCTTTGTGATTGATGCATTTTTGACGTGGACGTACAGTGACGAGTCAATGGTCAAAATCAACTTGGCCTTGGCCTTCGCATCTTCCGCGGCTGCAGCTTGAGCACCCTCCGTATTTATAAATTGAGCTGTGCCCTCCAAAACAAGCAGGTTCTCCGCTGCAAAATCCCACTCATGATAGTTCTCGCGCCCTTTTAATTTTGGCACGTTCGTCAAGAATGACGCCATTACTGTTAATTTTATTTAGCACTGTTTTTGCAGAAACTCGATTGTTTCTTGTACAATCCAATTGCAAATCATAACACCTAACCATAAGCTAGCTAAATAACCAATACTGATAATAATTGAAGGGAATAACTGGGCCCATAACCTATTGAAATGAAACGACGTATTTTCAGTGAAAGTTGATGACCAGTAGTTTTATTCAAAGTAAGAATGACACAACAAGACAGACAGGAACCATAGACTAACAATAGACAAGTAGATTTGATGTTACGGTTTCTTGTTAGAATTATTTATTTATGATAAATAATTCTAACAAGAAACCATCCCCGTAGGTATGAATTCGTGTAAACATGTTGACAAATACGATTTTACCAAGAACATTGTCTGGCTTGAAGCTTTTAATAGAATACAGGCTGTATAGATGACTGAATAGCAACAAGTTTCAAAGAATCAACTGTAGGTAGCGCGCACCTACAGTTAATTCTTGGAAACTTGTTATAATAAGTACATTTATAAACAATCCACACTTATGTCCAGTGGACTAATATAGGCTGATGATGATAAATTCACACAGCATCACCAAATTCCAAGCTAAGTAGAGCTTGTGTTATGGTTTTTTCTTTTAGATACTACCTACCAAAGATTAGATACCTCACAAACATAAAGACAGTTCATGTGTTTGGAGGTGTGCAGAGAGAACTACGCAGTTATAAGCATGTCATGCCATAGTAGAGCATGACATTTGGTATAAGCAATGTCAATGACATTTGGTACCGCGTCATATAGCATGCTATCAGTACGCAGTACCCTAAACATGACCCGACGTCATGTCGCTCTATGCTATGTAAGTAATGCGAAGGGCCCGCTATTACTTTTAAGTGTAGGTACTGACTGAATGTTCTGTTCAGATGTAATGTAGGTTATAGCAATTGACAGACCTTTCATTATTATATTCTGTATGTTATACCGTTAAACGAACAATGATTGCATTAGATATGTATGTAGGCAGGTGTATTTTACGTACCTCGGGAAAAGGTCAATGGAATGTTTTCGTTTATTAAGTTGATCTGTATGAAAATACCGATTAAAGCGCTATCGCCCAGGTCCTACCTACAGATACAGATATTATTCATAATACCATTATTAAATGTCAATCAAATTAAATATTATATATAAAATAACTAGTAGTTCTGCGAACAGTGAACCTCGCAAACACTAACTATTTTTAAACTGTACCCGTTTTTTTAATACCCGGGTATCGGGTAAAATTTTTCATATAACCGGGTAGTTTTATTTTAGCAACTTTTTATGCTACGGGCAATAGAGCATCAGCAAAGTTTAGAAAGAAACGAGCGATGGAATATCAGTGTGTAAGTCACATTGAAATGCTTTTGGTCGTTTTTGTATCAAGGACATTATCAAACCTACAACAAATGCATGTCTTGTCTTTGTGGTTCTCGATATTATCAACTTGCATGTGCCATTCGAGCATATAGGCAGTTATACTCGTACCTAAGAATAAAAAGAGTAAACGAAGGTAGCGATAATTTTAAAAATATAATAGTTTTAGTTATGTTATGGCCGCGTCTTTTTAATGGTGCCACGGTGAACGAACGTCTGTAACATCTTACCTAAATGACGAGTAAATTCACTCTCAACGAAATTCACAAAAGTCGAGTAAGCCCGTTTTAACTCCATCCCAGCGAGCTCAAATTGATCCGCGAACATTTCAAAACTTCGGGATTACTGTTATTACGAGTGAAAATTAAATCCCCTCTTACTTCTCAGTTTTGTGACGGTTTCAATTGCACCTTATTTCTTGTTTGATAGTAATAACTATTTATCAAGCTGTTTATATAGTAAATATTGACTTGTCTAAGTACTTATTTTGTAAGTCTAAAGAAATAAACGATTTGACTCTGACTCTGGCTCTGACTCTGGCCTTTTTTCGCACATAATTTGGTCGAGATCTCAGGAACTAGGTCTATAGAAATGTCTTTTGGTCCTTCGAACCAGTTTCTGCATACGCTGTGTTTGTATACCTTAAGTGAAAATAAACAAAAACTTGATTTTTTCGCGTCGTCAAAAACGTTATAATAATAATGATGCTCTGTGCCACTCCTGACGCGAAATCCTATGCACATAATATCCTTATCACAAAATATCTGGCATTGCGTCCTCTTAACAAACATTTTATCGAGCCTGACTAGTGTAGAGGTAGTAGTGTAGAGTAGATTATAGTGGGTATAACTCACGCTTTGACATAAATATCTTTTCGATGGACTTCTGTTCCATGACACGAAATCCCCTGGACGCTCCAAATAACGACCCTGAGTTCATAATCCTCTACTTTCCGAGGAGTTATATCTACAGGCAGCGGTATGTATGTGCCGGCAGTCATTGGAAATAAATCGACCCACATTTGAATTTTACCCTGAAACAGTAATTAATTCATCGTCAGGTAAGACACTCAGAATCCGGTTACCATATATTTTAATTACGTACGCGTTCAACCATTACTATTTTACTCAATTATTTTTACAAAGGGTTTGATTAACACCATTCGAATTTCGAAGTTAAAGTCAATGGAAAAGTGTGAGGAAGAGGAAAACCAAGAATTAGCTATAAGAGTCTTTGTAATGTTGTTAAAAGAAGATACAGACGGTAAGGAAAAAGGAAAAAATTAAAAGAGAAAAGAAGAAAATTGCTGAATTTTACCGACAGCAACTCTCTTTGATTACACAAATATTAGGTCCTTACATATGAAATTGGCGTTTTGTATGGGAGGAACAAAAAGTCGAATATTTTTTAATATAATATATTTAATTTATCAAAGTATGAACCATTATTTTCTATGCACTTTTGCCATCTTATAGGTAGTTCATTGATCCCTTTACTAAAAAAACCAGTCGGACGGGAATCAATAAAATCTTTGAAGGCGATTTGGACTGCCCCATCGGAGTTGAATTTTTTCCCTTGCAAGAAGTTATCCAAATTTCGAAAAAAATGGTAATCTGTTGGAGCAAGGTCCGGGGAGTACGGAGGATGTCTTAGACTTTCCAATTGAAGCTCTTCTAATTTAGTAGCCGTCTGTTGCGCAGTGTGTGGTCTAGCGTTGTCGTGAAGCAGCAGTGGCGTGGAGCGATTGACCAGCCTAGGTTGTTTAGCCGCTAGCTTTTCCATCATGGTTTGCAATTGCTGACAATAGACATCAGCCGTAATAGTCTGGCCAGATTTGAGAAAACTGTAATGAACAATACCGGCACTAGTCCACCAAACGCTTACAAGTAACTTTTTTGGGGTTAATTTTCGCTTGGGGCAGGATTTGGCTGACTGGCCAGGATCCAACCATTGCGCTGAGCGCTTCCGATTATCGTAAAGAACCCATTTTTCATCACAGGTAATGATTCGGTTTAAAATACCTTCATTATTGTGCCGGTTTAGTAATGTAACGCAGCAGTCGACGCGCGTTTGCCGGTTTGCTTCAGTCAATTCGTGAGGTACCCACCTTTCAAGCTTTTTAATCTTCCCAATTTGCTTCAAGTGAATTAAAACAGTTTTATCACTAACATCGCAGCCTGCAGCTAACTCGGACGTGGTTTGCGATGGATCCGCTTCCACAATAGCCTTCAACTCTTCATTATCAACTTGAGTCTCAGGCCGTCCACGGGGCTTGTTCTGCAGGTCGAAATTTCCAGAACGAAAACGTTGGAACCAAAAACGAACTGTGTTTTCTTTTGCAACACGACCGCCATACACATCATTCACCCTTCGAGTTGTTTCCGCAGCACTAGTGCCACGGCGGAACTCGTACTCGTAAATAATGCGATATTTTAAGTTTTCCATTTTGTAAAATGAGTGACGCAAACAGAAAAAAACAGAAGAAAAAAAACAAATGAAAGACGATCATCGAAGCACAAATACATGAGTCTATAGCTGTACAAATTTGAATTTGGAATTCCTTACCAAAGAGGAGAAATTTGTGATTAAAGTGGCCAGTACGAAAAACGCCAATTTCATATGTAAGGACCTAATATAATAGGAAATTTTTGATGTTTAGATGTATGTATTGAAGGATGTTTGTTATCTCTTGGCACCAAAATACAAACGGATCGAGCCGAAATATTGTATACATTTAGTTCTAGGGTTCGAATAAAACTTAAGCTACTTTTTATCTCATAAATCAGTTCCCATGGGATAGATGTAACCTTAAACCTTTCCATGGAAACAACGCGTGTGAACATAAACTTGTTTATAGTAATAACGAATTTAAATGTTTTTGTCTGAATCACTTATTACAAGAACGCAGATGATGTATCACCTGGTCTATCCCTGGTTGGTCAGGGTGTATAAGTTTTCTGGTCTCAACGTGCTCGGGGACCAGAGCATACCCAAAGAGTGGTAGAGTGTGCCATTTGAGTAAGATTTCTAGACAAATGTTCTCCTTGCATTCCGACGCCGATAAGAAGGTTTTACCTTTGAAAGAAAATGTAATTTGTATAATTAGTACTTATTAGGCACGGCTGCAATAAGCTGAAAGCAAGTGATTATTGGCCTATTGGATGAAAAAGGTGAAGGTTTTACCAAATAAAGTAAATTTAATGAGATCTCACAGTAAATCCATACAAATTTCATACATATCGAAAATTATTAAAAACCAATGGGTGAAATAGAAATAAAAAGCAATAAAATAACATGAAAAACGAATTCCTCGAAACGAGTTATCAAACTTTTGCTATTCTCTCGCCAATGTAAAATGTTGAGTTTTCTCTACATGCTAAAAAAAACTATCTTCGTCTTAGGCGTGAAAATCCCTCTCGTACTTAGGATTCTAGTTACTCCCTCGCTTCGCTCGTGAGTTATTCTAGAATCCATAGTTGCTAATGCTTGCTTTATCCTCTCGGTACCTCTACCTCTATTATAACACTTACTTTTTTCACCAACATCTTTGTAATGAACATCATTGAATAAAACACTGTTGTCTTTATACGTTGGAGGAGGGAGATGATTTTTAAGACAAACTTCTTCCAAAATAGTAGAAGGTTTTACGCAGTCCCTCCATTTTGCAGAACCTGAACTAAAAAACAAATGTTTTTTTTTAAGAAATAGGTATAAAGCAGAAAGAACTGAGTTATTAAAAAAAAGAGTGATTAAAATTTGATAGAACTTAAATAAAAACACGCGTCAGACAATCTGCTTTATTGGAATTGACAACCAGAATTGGTAAATATTTTATTCAGTTAGTCCCGCTATGCACTACTTCCGCTTTGCTCGACTCAACTCACGGGAAGTGACGAAAAAAACTGTTATAGTGTAATATTTTTATTTAACCATGGAAATAGTCAAATAAGAAAAAAAATTACGTAAATACATAATGTTATCCTGTTCCTAATCATACTCCGAAGACTGGCTAAAATCTTTCGCCATAGAAACCTGCACAAAAAGAATCAATGAAATAAATTATAATTTATCTGAAAAACTTAAAAATCTGCCCAAAAGAAATGATAATTTTTCGGTTCAGTGGAATAGACGACAAGCAGTAGAACAGGCTGGTTTTAACAATAAAAGCCAATGTACCGTAGCAATTGGCACGTACAGTATCTAAATACCATGAGATCTCAGACTTGAAATCGTTTTAAAGTATCAACACTTACACTTTGTACTCTGTGGCTAGACCTACTCTAGCTTTGTGTTTGCTGTACACGCGGTCCTCCACGTCTATCATGGTGCTACCGATTAGGTCATCTGGCGAAATGGCTTCGTGATCGTAAAGAGAGATGGTTAGGAGATAATCCTCGGGTAGACAGCAATAAAACTCGTACATCCTTTCACAAATAATAACACATTATTTACTTAGATAATTACACATTATTTGCTGTGTGCCAGCTAGCATAGCTTAGAATTTGCACCACCCCAACTCTTCCGGCAGGTGTCGTAAAAGGCGGCAAAGGGATAACCACCGGGAACGGGCAGCAGTGCCCCTGCAGAACTATTATACCACCAAACTGCCGCCAACCCGCATGCCCAGCGTGAGGATTATGGGCATTACCCTTAATGAGATAAACGCCAATAAGGCGCTTATCAGGGGGAGGCCTGCGTCCAGCAGTGGACCTATACAGGCTGTTGAGGTTGAGGCGTCAGTATTAGCCAGTCTGGTATAGATATATTTTTTGGGGGTCGTGGGGGTCATGCGCTACATTTCCCAATGCCTTCAGTAAAACGGTGGCCGAGATACGATCTATAAAAGTTTTTTTTAATCACCAATCGAATTATTATTTAATAATCTTGCCTATTAATAAATCATCTTGTTTATGGTTGGAATGCCACAAAATAGCTTGTGCTGTGCTGTATAGTAGCTTTGTTTCAGCTTAAATATAAGTTGCAGGTGAGAAGGCCCTCACCCGTGGCTCGACCTTGTTGTCTATACAATACTACATAGTTCAAGAGATACTCACTTTCCAAACACAGGATTGGAAGAATTTGTCATATATCGGTTATTATTTTCAGAGCGTTTATTGCCGCAAGTAATGACTACATAGGGATCGGATAAACCTGTAAAGCTTCGAGCTTTTATGTCAAACCCTCTGATTATGTAGACTCTGGCAAGAAATTTTGAAGGATCGTTTTCAGGATAGTCATTAAAATAACTGAAAACAAGTAGATATTCATTTATTTATACGAAATTGAGATTTGATTGTTTTATGGAAATAAATATAACATTGATTCCACCGCAAGCCCTAGTATCATTTTCCATTGTATCAGGACACTTCCGCGAAAGAAATTGATGCGAGTGGACACTTGAGCAAATGGACATTTGCGCAAATGGGCATATGCGCGAATGGACCCACCCTTACTCGAAAAATCTCAAAACTTCTAATATCTCTTGAAAAATAGAAGTTGCAGAGAGTTGTAGATTGCATCATTGTGTAAGCTCTCTTTTTTCTGATAATATCTCATCTTTCCGTAACCCCGCCCACTTCCTTCCTAATAAAGATAAATATACCTTAACGTAGACGTTCGTAGCATGTGTTACAACGCTATGAGGGAAAATAATAAAAGTCATAATATCTTTCGAAATCGATGTCGCTGAGAGTTGCTCATTTCAACACTGTGTAGCGAATTTTGCTACACAGTGTTGAAATGAACCGATATTCGCTACACGGTAGGGTACGTTAGCACGTACCCCTACCTCTCTCACTTCCTTCCCCATAACAATTATACCGTAGACCTTCGTAGCACGTTCTACGATGCTACGATCCCTCGCATACAAAAGACTTTAACGCGCACTAAAATGATTTTTTTGTTCTATGGAACCTTCAATTTTATCTTGAAGAAAAAAATATTGACTTTTTTAGTTTTTTTTTTTAAAGTACGATTCGCCCAAAAAATGAGATTTGTCAAAAAAAACAAGTTGGTTTTAATCGACTCTATTTCACACTTTTCCCAAAGTAACATACCAAATCATATTGTAAGTTTTGGCAATAATATGTACCTACTTTTTTAGTTGGTAGGCTAATTTTGAAGGCTCATGTCCCTATCCATGTTCGCTCTAACGACGATGTTCCTGGTTAGGAATAAATTCGATTAAGACCAACTTGTTTTTGTATTTTGACAGACGTAATTTTTTTGGATAACCGTACTTTTTATAACAATATTTTTTTTCATCAAAATAAAATAAAAGGTTCCTAAGAACAGAACCTTCTAACTACAAAAGAAAAGGTATCTACCCCCTTAAGGGGCCAAAAATTTACACCACCCTGTATAGTGAGTCTTCTTGTTTGCTTGCAGTCTTTGAAATTTTATGTGATTTATTGCTCGAAAGTTTTCTTATGACTATCTAAAAAATTTTCGACTCAGTCTAAAACTAGATTTAAGTAATAGTACCTAGTTTTGTACCTAGTACCTACCTAGTTTTGTGAACAGAACAGAACATGCTCTGCTACGCGAATTTAGTATACTCAAGCAGCTCAGATTTAAGCATGACTCTAATGCCGAGTTTTTAATGAAAATGTATCAAAAATTGGTCACTAGAGACGTGCTGAAATCTGAGCTGCTTGAGTATTCGGAGGTAAGGCCCGCTTGGGAGCAACCCCCGTATACTCAAACTTGAATTTATGCACATCTTATGACACGATTTTTAACAGTTTTCAATGCAAATCTGTTAGAAATTCATCACTTGAGACGGGCTGAAATCAGAATTGCGCTTTTGAGGACTTGGGAGTCAGACTAGCTAACTAGGTCTACATCACTGTGTTTTGGGACCTTCATAAATAAACATTTATTTATTTATTATAAGCTGAAGCATGTCAATATGATACTGCATTGATGTCCTTTGACTAGCACATACAGTATTTTGGGGCCATCATAAAAAAAAACATTTATTTATTATATGCTTGCCAATGATATTACTTTGATGTTCTATGACTATGTTACCCTTGTGATAAATTAACTCCATTCAAGTTAACAGCTTCAGTCTCGGTCGGTGGTGGCCACTTGTAAATAGCAATGCCAGCTTTCATGTTACCGCAGTGGAGATTATGGTCGTTATCAAAAATACCAGTTTTATTATCACAGTATAGCTTAAAAGTTTTGCACCAGTCCTTGAATTTGAAAAATTCCGGTTGATTTTCTAATTCCGATTGATATATCTGAAAGATTTATAATTACACTAGAACAGTCAAATATCATTATCATATTATTTTATCTTAATGATATATTATTGATTGGCAGTACGATATCTATATCGTACTGCTAACGAGGCTTTATTAATGGATTTATAATCCTTCGCCTTCTGCTAACGAGGCTCCATTAAAAATAATGAATGACATTGCTAGTAAAAATATAAGTAGAGTAGTAGTATAAATAGATAAACTATTCTTAAAATGTCTTGTGCAGGGGGCATTAATACATGCATTTTTAGAATAGTTTACCTCTACTGAAAATAAATTTCTCGAAGAACGCACGAACGTTTTATTTCTTTTCATTTCTAAAAAAAGTCTTATGACCTTTGTCCAGGAAACTCCCGAGGAACAGACCTTCAGTTTTGGCGAATCTCCAAGCTCCCTCTGGCCACGTGGTCCTACTGACTTTGCCCTACAAGCTGGGTCAGAACAGTATTTATTTCCATTTGTCCGTGCTTTGTAACCGGAGAGATAGATGCTCTAATAATTCAGTTCAAAGAAATTCCTTGTAATTTTTTATATTCATTTGATGCATTATATTACTAATTGTTTTAATTGTTCTTGTATGACGTAGCCTCTTCACAGCTGAATATGTTATCAATTATGTACTTACCTACTTTTTTGTGTGGTTCAATTTAAATATTATTCAGATATGAAAATCATGTTATTTTTTCACATATCTTATTGCTCCTTGAAAATTAATAAACCTATATATCGATTTTATTGCAATACCAATGAGATCTTGGATAGCATTCGTAACAAACAAAGAAATATAGCAAAAATAATCACTATGTCAGAAAAAACATGCAAATATAATCGGTTGAATATATATATAAAATGAATACCTTAATTTTTTGTAAATTAGTATCCTCAAATTTGCGACCCTGCAAATAAGCATTATAATATTATAAAACACTCATGAGAGATTCATACCATGTACGATTGTATCATAACCAAGTACAGCGATGACTTACCTTTAAAGAAGCAAAGAAACGAAGCCACCAGTCTTGATATTTAGAATCAGAGCTGTTTATCTTTGTCAACTGGGCGTACACTTTTTGTTTACAAAATACAGGAAGTAATAAAAAATCCTCCTCATCGATTTGCTGTGTACAAAGTAAACTCTTCAAAAATGATTTCTTTTTGGTAATTCGCCCTGAATCGACCACGTCATTTTTTAAAAGAAATGGTACAGATGATGTAGTAGATTTTTTCATATAAAAATTGTCGCCAACTGGAATTAGTAATACTTAATTTATTATTAAGAATGAATTACCTGTGTCACAAATTTACTTATTATGAATTAATATTATGTACTACGAGCAACATAATCTAACCTTTCTCAAATTGTCCAGAGACGACCGAGGCACTTTTAATAGAAGCCTCTCTGGTAAATTTCGGCAGCCAGTCCACCATATATTTATGCGGACTCTTTACTACTTTAGTACCCATAAACAAAGTTCTTCCAAACGTACTGCTGTCACAAAGCTGAATCTTAAGTGGAGGGCAGTACGCTTCGTTCAGGGGAGCTTCGAATATCTGTGATGCACGACCATTAGGAAAATTGCAATTTGGCTTTCGTTCAGGTATTATGTCAGATTTGATACATAACTCATCAATTTCAAGGACAGCACACGGCTTTTTCGAAACGGAGACATCGCGCAATCCCCACCAGTAAATATCAATTCTGAAAAGTGAAAGTAACATTTAGCCATGTATTTGTTTATAATCCTAATGGAAAATAAATAATCTAAATTCCTACTTGTACGTGTTGGGTTTCGGCATGAGAGAGGTCGGAAGTATCTCCGGCGCCATATATTCCTGGAGAATATCGTCTTGAACACTTTCACCATTATTTGATGTATCGTTTGTTGAGTAGCTCGTAGATTTCAGAAGCGTTTCTGGAACCTATTGGGGTCGCACGTCAAAAGTGTTAATAGTGATTATCTATCCATCTGGACCTGAAAACTCGTTTGTATAGTTTTGAAATAGATGCGCTCTATTTCAACGCAGAAAAACCGGCAAATAGCGCTCTGTCGAAATATCTAAAATGTATTATTTTCTATGTCAGATAAAGGGAAACGATATCTTTTAGTTATAAGTCGTGTACTCTGTAGATAAGAATGGGATTAAGAAAGACAGGGCAGCAGGAAAGCAGTCCTAATAAATAATAAGTATTATAATTAAATAATATTACAGAAGGACTGTCCTTCTCAATGCCATTGTAAATCTACCCGACTTTATAACCACTATAAAAACACGTAACTTTTATGTACTCGCAGAAAATAGGCAGGTGTCAATATTAATATTTAAATGTATTTTTTTGACACCGGTCAATATTCAAAACTGCATGTTTTTTGCCATCGAACAAAAACATTAAATTTTGAAGAAGCATAATATGTAAAATTATACTTCATATACACTTGCATGCTTATGTTTATGGATAATTGTCCTAGTGGCGATTTTTGTCGATGACTGTACCTTGCCATGTAAAGCCGAAAGGGCGAAAGAATAATAATATTATTATAGATATTGTGCGCAAAAAACCAAAATATTACAAAATCAAAATTAGCCAAATCGGTTTTTATATCTAACAAAGATTTATAACCAACAATGTTGGTTTTAAAATATTCGTAGAATTACAAGGAAGTCTTAAAAGGTAAGTAAATAAAGTTCAGACAACTTTTATTGTCGGTACGAAGTTTGCCGACAGCTAGTTACCGATAAAAATAAATTGAAGTGCCAAAGCTTTTAATAACTTTGCAACAACAAACCCTTGCCTTCATAATATTTCAGTTTTTTTTCTAGCAGTTAACAGTTTTTGGTTATTATTTGTTATTAATTTAACTAGCAGCCTTTTTGCTTTAAATATGCTTACAGCAAACTCGTTTTTTTTAGTTTATTGACATGACATAAGAAATGAGATTATGATTATAACAGAACCAAGAAAAGACAGTTACGCATACACGAGTTATAGTAGCGCCGCCACCTATTTTATCTTATTATTACGTTTAGTGCGATCTACCCGTCCTGACCTACGGAGCTGAGACGTGGACACTCACGATAGGGTTGGTCCACCAGTTCAAGGTCGCTCTGCGAGCTATGGAAAGAGCTATGCTCGGAGTCTCTCTGAAGGATAGGATTCGTAACGAATACATCCGACAGAGAACCAAAATTATCGACATAGCTCAAAATATAAGCAAGCAGGTTCTTGGGATTTGTACATGAGGAGCATTGGGATGTGTACGGAGGGTTTGTTGGTCGAAAATAACATCAGATAAAGAAAAATAACCAAATGCTGTTTATTAAAATTCCATGTTAAACATAAATTTTGATTGAACTACTATGTGAGTTCACTAACACCTCTGTTGTAAATTGCGGATGGCGGGGCTGGTCATACTATTACGCCTTTATTCATGATAGTGTGCTAACTTAAAGCATTTCTTCTTCTTTTGTCCTGAGAAATATCACAGCAACTGTTGTAAGTTTGGAGACCATTATGAATAAGAGGGTTAGTATTTTGTTTACTTAAGATTAAAAAAAACCCTATTTATACACATTGGATCTCCCTTCATAAGGAGGGAAACAGATAGTGACGTGCGGCAGCTTTTTGCACCGTGTTATTTATATTTTTGTTTATTTTAATTCTTATTGTTCTTGTGTGTCATGTGTTTTTAATGTGATATGGGTTTTATGCCTGAAATAAACGAATTTTATATTTTTATTTTATTTTATTTATTTATTATTTTATTTAAGATTGCATCAACACTAGAGGGCAAAAACTGCAATGTATTGTGAAAACGTTCCTCACTGAACGAAACGACGCTGTCATTTTTGAACCATAAAGGGTGGAGTTATAATGGTCGACACGAAACTACTCGGCAAAAAGTTTGAATCACAGCAGAACAAGAGAATTGTGTTCCCATTTATTTTGTGGACAGAACGAATAGGGAAAAAATCCCAGTAGTTCTGTCAACAGAACTACTCAACAGAACAGTTAGGAGTTAACGCCATTCTCAATAGCTTAACTAATTAATTACCTTGTAACGATTCCGTTCGTGCTTCATAATTCAAACCTTCGCGCCACTTGCCGTGTCCAACGCGATCGATATGCTGGCGGCACCGTTTCTAGGCTTGTCTCTGACTCGAGGAGAGGTTACTTGCAACTTTCTTGCGGACGGCGAACTGTTTTCGTTTCTGTCTATTTTTTTACTTTTATTTAAACTTACACCAAATATAAACGAATATCCCAGTGAACCCCATATCGAGTGAGTGTTGCATTATTGTATTTAGTGTCTACTTAGTGCTAGAAGTTGTGAGCCAGGTATGTCGAAATAACGGTAACGGTCAATGACCTATCTAAACGCTTTTGTGCCATGAATACTATTTAATTAACTAAATAACTTCAATTTGTCATCATTATTCATTTATAGATCAGCTTCATAGATCAATATCATTCGTCGTACAAATACTTCCCTGCCCTTTAGAAAATACTTACTGCCGTTTCGATTCTTTAATTCTGTCTGTCTTTGTTAGCGGTATATTGCCAAATCATTCTGTCCTGTCATTCTAACATCTTTTATTGTTTAGATACTCATGTAAATTCTTACCTTGACTCGGATACCTACCTCACAATCGAACCGATTTAGTGAGGTTAGTAACCGTTAATTAACTTCCATTTTCTTTAGCATAAGTATCCATTTGTATGACTGCCTCATCATCGATCACTGCAAATGCTTGTTTGCCATTGCGCTTACGCTTTGAGTCGAGGATGCTGCAGACATATTGTAAAACCGGGCAAATCTAAAGTGTCTGGACGTGGATTCCAGGGTTCTATTCTACGGGTTGCGGATATCCGGAAGGGATAACCGTCTACCATCTGCACTACCCCGTCGGCCCCTCTACGGCACGGCAGCACTGACGCCATCCGTTCCCGACAAGCTCGCCACCAACATCCGGCGAAATTCACCAACATCCGGCAGGATTTCGAGTGCACTACTGTTGCTGCCCGTCCATACCTGGATCTACTTGTCGTCCTACTGCGTCGGACCCCGCTCCAGCTAAGGCCAGTGGCAATATTTTTTAAGTAACGTGATATTCGGAGACAACGAACCCAACTGTGACCTAGACATAATAAAATCGTAAGCATTATCTCTGTTTTTCCGTTGGGACTAGCCACTCTCCATCATAGGCAGGTCACTAGAAAAACTATAGTGTTTCAACCTATTATGTATACAATATACACGATGTAGTCGCGTATGCACTTCCACCACTCACTAGAGTTGAGAATTTAAACTTTTTTTTTTTTTCGAATGTTCACTATGTTATTTAACCTTGACTTGCCTGTCATTCGCATTTAGTGCTCAAACCACTCAAAATTGCTTTCTATTATATTTTCGTGGTTTTTTTACGCAAAATACGGACTTGTGAGACATGCCGATACGTAAACGTTCCAAGGAAAGTTCGCATAAATAAGAAAATTTTGAAAAGGACGGGAAAATTAAAACGTCATAATGACGATGAGGAACTCACTTTCGTTTCGGCCAATTGGTGCACCTTAATACACCGAATTAAAGTACCAATTAGCACGAAAAAACGAAAAATAACAATCGTTTTACGGTATCTTTCATAATTAAATGTGACTTTTTCTTACGTATTTACTAGATTATCTATTTTATGCTATGTGAGCAGTCTGGGCTGTCTTGCCGCATGGACGCTTGCTTTATGGTTGGCGCTCCTTAATATAAGAATATAATTATAAGAACTATTATTATAAGAACTCTACTCACAGGTTAGTTCGTTAATTGATTAAATTTATTTAATTGACTTCTTGGTCTTGCGCGTTTATGGTACCCTAGTAACCATAAATCTTAAATAGGTCGTAGACGCCCGTCAATTTTCATGATTTACTATTAATGAGTCAAACACACATAAGCACTAGTAATGAACTTACGTAGCTGCTATGCACTGCGTAGACTGGGCCGATTCGTCTCACGTTCCGCATGCAGAAACATGCTGTGAGAGCAGTTGGAGGCGTTGCATGGGACACACCGACAACATTCTTCACGGGTGTATCCCGGCATTTTAAAACGAAAATGCAAAAAAACGAAGTAAAACAATAAAAAAATAAAATCAAGTCAAACAAGCAATAACAACTATCCGTGTTGCATGCAGTCAGTTCCCGCCAAAATCAAAGTTTAAAAAAGAAGAGTAGTACATAATGGCAATTCCCTTAGCGTAAGAAAGATGTTTTACTTTGAAAAAAAGGTTTTACATCGTCAATTTTTTTTTAAATAAATAATTTAAGTATGCTAAGCACTTAATTTCTTTTATTTGATACTCTACTACTCATAAATTTACAAAAATACTCTGCGAAATTAGCTTCATCCTTTCGTAGGCACTTTCAGTATTTTTGATCAAAATTAATGGTTGACCTGAAAATCCCACCGATATGTCTAGCGAATCAAACTTTTTGAATACAAATTTAGTACCGTTGGAAAGATGACGAATCAGAGAATTGATTTAGAGTAGAATAAATTATGCAAACACCGCAGTTTTTTTATTATTTTAGGATAAATATGATTGTCAAGTTTTATTTTTGTGTAAGTTTTTTTTTTTAAATCGTAATATCTTATTTTTAATCCTATTTTGAGGAAAGTTCCGACGTATTTTAATCACAAATGTTTATGACTATCAACAAATAATAAAAAAATCTAAATTAATGAAGGAAAAAAAAGTTACGAATGCTTGAAGGTCAAATTTTGGATAATTCTCAATAAAGTTTAAAATTGACATATCACCAAAACTGTAATACTTTAGTTTGGGAAAGTAATGTCCAATAATTAGCAAATGACCTTCTCTATTTGAGAATTCGCTATGGCGGGTTGACTTCCAGTCACCCTGTATAATTTGTTAGTACGTACCTCATTTACTTATTTTCCTTTGAACTCTGACTATCTGAATATCTGCTTCATTTTGCCACCTTCTCGTACGAAGAAAAAAAAACCTGCTTCGTGTGTTAGGATACCCTAGGGTATCCTAGTGGCCTTACTCGATTGCGTAGTTTTAAATAAAAACAAATACTATGTCCTAAAAACGACTCGCAGTTTTCTTAATTGTTTCGATACTAGATTCGGTAATATTCGGTTATCGTGGTTGTTTTACTTTAGTTACAAGCTATAATGGCTATGTTGCAAAACAACACCATGCTTACTTATAAAAAATACCATAAATACAGCATAGGTATAAAATACAGCATACAAATATGTAAATCGTTAATTGAATGAATTATTCGCGTTCATCACCCTGCTCTGTCCCTCTAGGCGACAAATGTAAAAAAGATTCTATCTGTCACCCTGTAAGTCCCAAAGTTACAGAATCGATTTAAAAAAAAAGTTTGGTCTGTCAGGTTCTGGTTTAGCATAATCGTTTTCCGTATAACAAAGCTAAAATATACCTAAAATTAAAAATTAACCAAATACCTCCAAATATTGTGCTGACATCAAAATTTGACCAGTTTTCTCGCTTTCGTTATGCATGTCATACCATTGTAACTTAGGTGCGTAAACGAAACTGATTCTGTCGTCTACCACTGCCTGTATCTCTAAACGCCCTAAAATTTCATGTTTTCCCTGAAAATTTGTCAACAAAATTAGAACTAAGAAATGAAATTAAGTTCCTAAAATTTCATATTAAACATTTTTGGGACTTTATTTCATTTTTTAGAAATTACCCAAAGTGTGAGTACGCATTATAAAAACAAAAACCTTAAAATTAAAACAGATTATTTTAAATTCAAATTCATTAACTGTACAGCATTTTATTTAAAAAATCTTACCGACGGTTCCGAGTCGAGGACTTCCACTAGGATACTAGGAGTGCATGATTTAAGACGTTGCCTAGAAATTGACACCATGCATTTCATTTTGAGTATTTCATTCCAAACAGGAATGAGCGTATTTGGCTGCGGCTGTAATTATTGAAATTTCGTGTCACTAAGGCTTTGTTTACGGAGACGCGGAACGCAAAGCGCGACGCAAACATATAGCATTGGCATTAGTGTGTTTACGGAGAAGCAGTTTTACACGCGTTTTTTTTAATTTGACTTTTTTTGCGGCGTCGTAAGCGGCGTGCACCGACTCTCTTCACACCCCGCCTATCCATTAAACATCGCTGTACATTGCTATATGCTTGTTTTTACGCATACAATGATGACAAGGCCGCTGCACGCGCCACTGCACTCCCGGCGTCTTCGTAAACAGTGCAAAACTAGACTACTAGGTATATCTAAACGTCATTTTAAAGAAGCATATAGACTAATTAGTTAGTAAGCGTGGATTATAATAAGCCACTTTAGACTGCGTAATTAATCAGTCTAAATCGAGTTAGCTAAAATGTATTCTACGCAACTAAATTAAAACTCCTATAACATCTTCTTCGGTCTTCCTCAGACTAACGTTATTGAAAATGAGGAATAAGTCATACATACATTATTATTTACTGACGCGTGTTGACTACAAGACGCGTCAGTAAATAATAATGTATCCAAATACGGATATTATAGTGTTCGTCAAAAATAAAAAAGGCACACCAAGCCGAGGAAAACGCCGAACTCGCCGTCCGACGCGCCGCTGCAAGCCCCACGTTTTCCGTAAACATGGCCTAAGATTTCCTCTCCTTGCCTCAAACCTACGTAGTACTAAAAACTTTCTTACAGTGCCCAAGTCACGGGTATCTAAAGCTAACAAAGGCGTCTCAAAAGGTCTTAATCGCGTTTTGACAAGGCGTAACGCGATATAGTCTCACTACGAATAAGGTTTACAAAAATGAAATGGCATTATCTGGCCCCTAGCTAAGCAGAGCTTGTGTTATGGGTACTAGAAAATTACAATAACTTTTTAATAATAGTTCGTTTTGTTCTTCCTCTTTTTCAATAATGATAAAACAAATTTTAGATAACTTACATTATGTGTATCTATCAATAAATTATTCTCCCGATGCATGTTTATGCAGCCTCCTCAGCAAGGGACAAAATAATTAATTTAAGGTATTTCATGGAACATATAATATAGGTACTAATGACGGAAGCAGTCAGAACTTAGGTAAAACTTGCTCCTGGCAACGGTGGCTAAGGACCTGACGGGTGCTTGTATTGTTTTAGCTATAGCTACCCATGCAGAGGTCCTAGGAAGACGATAGAGGTCTCATTTGATAGCCAATAATGTAGGCAATACAGCAATGATAGCATTGTTGCGTTTTCTATTTTATAATAGATGAAAAGAGAATTTATAAAACAAAAATAAATTTTATATAGTTTTTATTCAAAAATTTTTTTAAATTTTTAGCTTTTTCATAAAATTGAAACTGTCAAGCTACATGTTTTTGGTTTTTGAACGATAGTACAGAATGTGTGCATCTTAGCCCTGAATAAGATAGTTTAGAAGTTATGACGAATTGAATATGACCCTTGAAGCTTAAATATCCCGCTAATAAGCAACAGTAAAATTTTGATCCAAATCAGATTTTAGACTGAAGTTCGCAATTGCAGCCAAAATATTACGTCTGCGACCCTGTCTTTTTATTTTAAACAAGGTCGATAGTGGGTTTTTGGTACCCCTTTTAGGGATGTCGGAAGTGGAGAAAAATATCGATATATCGATATTTATAAAAATATCAATATCGGCCTCGATATATCGAGGAAAAAATATCGATATATCGATATATCGGTAAAATTTTCAGATAAATTTGCAATTTAAAATAATAATGTATCTCGTCAAGCCTAACTCAATTAAAATGTTTTGTACAAATGCATATTATTATATCGTTCGAAAATCTTAATAAAACTAAGGTATTTTTATCGTCATTTATTAAACATCACTACAAAGTATAAAACAAAGTCGCTGTCGCTGTCTGTCCGTCCCTATGTATGCTTAAATCTTTAAAACTACGCAACGGATTTTGAAGCGGTTTTTTTAATAGATAGAGTGATTCAATAGGAAGGTTTAAATGTATAATGCATGCATAATACTGTAGAGAAACACTGATAAATTTAGAGGTTTCTAATGTGATGTCGTACATAAACACATTTTTTTGCGCTTACATTGTAAACGCTGGTTGAGATGAATGAGATAAATCAAAATAATAAGGAAGGATCCTCTTCATCTGGCTGGTTGGATTGGAGGTGATTTCCTTCGTCCGAGAATTGGTTTGAAACAATTCTTTTTGCCAGCCAACGTTAGTTTCATATTTCACTTTTATGAACGAATTGAAACGTTTTGACTTTATGATGATTTGAAATTAAAAAATATATCGTTTTTGATACGATTTTCGATATTGAATATTTTGTATCGATATATCGGATCAAAATATATCGGCAAAAAATATCGATATATCGAATCAGAAATATCGATATATCGATATTTTTTCAACATCCCTAACCCCTTTACCTAAACAAACACGAGCTCGAACCCACAGAGCGTTGCTGGTATATTTATTGAAGGCATAGCGTGTTTTTCAAGATTACTTAATTTATCATGTGAACGCGGTAGGTACTGAATCGACGACTAACAGTCTGTTTATTTTTCATTATGAAATATTGCGTACCTCAGTTTCCTTTACGGCATTTAAAGTATTTGCTCTTACAAATGGGCTTGGCAATCTCGAACTCTCTGAACAGCAATTTAATTTCGCACGATGTATGAATAAACGACATATCAAAATCTGAAATAAAATATGGTTAATAAATAGGGTTTGTCACTTATATATATAAAAATTTATAGGCATAATTTTTAGGCCTGTCAGAATAGTTTAGTCTAGTTTTGGCAACATCTGAATAGACATCAATATTATCTATATTAATATTATAAAGAGGAAAATTTGATTGTTTGTATTCTATAGGCTCCGAAGCAACAGGACTTATTAAAAAAAAAGGAAATCATCATTAGAATGCTTACTTATCAGGTAGTGACATAGGCTATATTATATCCCGGAATTCCCACGAGAACAGGAACTAAATAGGCTATATTATATCCCGGAATTCCCACGAGAACAGGAACTACATAGGCTATATTATATCCCGGAATTCCCACGAGAACAGGAACTACATAGGCTATATTATATCCCGGAATTCCCACGAGAACAGGAACTACGCGGGTGAAACCGCGAGGTACTGCTAGTATTATATAAGACGCATAACACAATATATTAGGGTGCAAAAAAAGTAACTGGTAATCACTTTAAGCGACATGGATATATACTTAAAAAACAAGAATTTTGAGCAATTTGTTTGTAACTAGGTCTATTATAGAGGTATAATTACTTAATCTTTGAAACTTGCTTACCGTTGTCGGAGCTTTAACACACATATTCATATCATCCTGAATAATTTTATAATTGCATGGCAAAACTTTATGAAACATAGGTAGGTCTTTAAACAATCCCATCCAGCTCAGCAATTCGATCTTACCGCTTATGCACTTACAAGTATTTTGCAGCGTGGCGAAATGTTTGGCACATTTCAGAGGCTGTAAAATAATAAAGTTACAGTTTCAGATAATTAACAACCTCTTTGGCATGGCGGGCGAAGGTCCTTGGATAATAATGCTGGATAATCTACACAGCATTACCTAGCCCCGAGCTAAGCAGAGCTTATGTTATGGGTACTAGATGACTGATATACTTAATATGATTATATAATCTGTTTTTTTCCAGGTTTCTTCAGGGTAAGTATGATAAAATATATTTATTTGGCGGAGCCATCGACGGTCTTCCAACAACAGAGCAAAAACACAACAAAAATAAAGAAAAGTGTTGTAGGTAACATAAAAGGTTTTGCGTCACTAAATCGGTCCGGGGACATAGGTCTTTAAGTCAAATTACCGACCTGCACTTACGACTTTATGTTAAAATAGCAACATACCATATCACCTGAAAGTCAAAATGCCTTAGGCCCCAAAATGCCTGAAATTCATATCGGCTCTTTTATCTAATGACTGAATTACTATATACCTGTGGTGTTTCATACAATCGTCAAGAAAAATATATTTTATTTAGTGGTAGATGTCGATGTCTTGACGATAGCCGTTAGATATATCGACGATTGATGTGACGTACGTTAAAAATAGACGTCATAATAGATATTTCTTGGCTTACCCAATAGGTAAGATACTTCTTGGTACACTGGCCACTTAAAATTTCTTACATTACTATGATTCGATAATACTTCAAAACAGTTGTCAATATATTGTTGTATTGTTTTCATTTTGCAATAAGTAAAATTAAATATTTACGCAATGGAAAGGAAAAAAGAACTTATTTTTATTAAAAACTGAAAACGGAAGCCTTGCTTGTTATAAGTAAAGTAAAGTAAAGTAAAGTAAAAATTTATTGCATCAAATACATGTAAATAAGGTACATAGGTGGTGTTTGTTTAATATAAGACACAATGTATTTCTACCGTTGCGGCGTGCAAAATCTGGGTACAATACTAAATAATTATTAAAATATAATTGGAAAATTAAATTAGGTAGAGAAAAAACTAGATATTTGTCATTTACTTATATCTAAAAATGTTTATCCGTCATGAAATCATTGATTGTATAGTAGCATTTACGTTCTAAATTGGTTTTTAACTTTCTCCGAAACAGTGTGACTGGTAGTTGTCTTAATGATTTTGGCAGTTTATTGTAAATAGAAGGGGCCATGCAGAAAATACCCTTGCGCATTAAAGCTGTCTTTGAGTTTGGCATGAGGACTTTATATTGGTCTCGTCGATTTCGAGGAACAGCATCGGAAAGCTGTTTAAATAAATCAGGGTTATTTTTCACAAACATAGCCGTTTCGAAAATATACAGTGAAGGTAGAGTTAGGATGTTATGCTGAGCAAAGTAAGGTTTACAGGAATCTGTTACCTTAAGACGAAACATAGCTCGTATACAGCGCTTCTGATACTTAAAAATTTTGTCAACGTCAGTTGAATTGCCCCAAAATATTAAGCCATAGCGAATATTTGACGCAATCAGCCCGTGATACGTTATAAGAAGCGTTTCCAAGTTAACTACATGGGACAATTTGTATAAAATGTAAACGAGACTATTAACTTTTTTACATAAATGTTCAATGTGTTGTTTCCAATTAAGTTTTTGGTCAATATGAAGTCCTAAAAATTTTGTAGAGTCAATTTCGTCAATTTTATTATGATTATATTGAATGTCAAGGTGAGTACGTGCAGCATAATCGCGTTGTCTAAAATGTATAATATTAGTTTTATTAATATTTATTTTTAAATTATTATCATTGAGCCATGTTATAATTGATTTAAGAGTTGAATTTATTTCATTTTCATATGTTTCAACATTATGACATGAAATCGTTACAGTGCTATCATCAGCAAATAGAGACATCGGTTGATTTGTAGCCTTCGGCAGATCGTTAATATAGATTATAAAAAGTAAAGGCCCTAACACGCTGCCTTGTGGAACACCATATTTTATAACACGTTCGCCTGAGATATATATTTCCTCAAGTTTTGTCCTATAGTTAATATTTCTTATTTCGGTCAGCTGCTTTCTGTTTTCAAGATAAGATCTTATAAGTTTTAGTGAAATCCCTCTAATGCCGTAAGTTTCAAGCTTTTGAAGTAGAGTACTATGCTCTACATACGACGGTTATAAATATAATTTCGGAAACAACAACAAAAGTGGGAGCTCTATGTGGAGGTGCGTAAATCGCAATGAGTGCAACGCTTCTTTATCTCTCAATGCAGAAATGAACGAAATTATAAGACCTAGTAGCAAGCATGTGTGTCGAATTTTAAAAGACTATGGATGAATATGGACCGCTGCGGAAACGATAAGCTTCGCCGCAGCAATAATGCTTTGGAAGGGTGGAACAAGCGGCTGAATGTTAGAATGCCACACAAGGCTACACTCATTCGTTTTGTGTATATCTTGAAGAGAGAGGCGAAATACCAAGACACCCGTATAAGAAATGCGTTATTTTCAAAAAACTATTGAGGGAGCTAAGAGAGGAAAATATTACACCAATTTCGGTTTTGGAAAATGTTATATCATTAAGAAAACGATACAGATAAATCATTTATGTTAAGTATATTGTAGTTAAATAAGAAAATAAAGTATTTTTTTCTGTGCACGACTGTACATTGATCTTCATTTTCTTAATCAGTCTTATAAACATTCAGGCATAATAAATTTCAGGCATTTTGGGGCCTAAGGCATTTTGACTTTCAGGTGATATGGTATGTTGCTATTTTAACATAAAGTCGTAAGTGCAGGTCGGTAATTTGACTTAAAGACCTATGTCCCCGGACCGAAAAATACTCGTAAATTTTATTAAAATAACCTTTTAAATTTATAATGTCAGGTGTATTATGCAAATAAACCTCCAAACCCTTACTTTAGCCTTTTCCATAAATACCAACCACACCCACACCTCTATTTAAAATATCATTTAGATGATGCTGTGTGGATTGTCCAGCATTAATATGTTAATAAAACTTAACTAATTTGACAGCACAAAAAATGATTCCATCCTTCTTACTTCAATCGTTTTGAAAGGGACGGGCAACATTTGTCCTGTCAAATTAGTTTAGTTTAGTTATAGCGACGTCTGAATTGACACCACTGTCTCATTGGCTGATGAGTTAATGCTGTTAGCTCGTCAGCCTGTGACTTTTCTGGTGATAACCATTATACGAAAATATCTTTATAATTTGTAGGCTGAGAATGTAAAAAATATATAAGTTACCTTGAAATACAGAGTTCTTATACGATCATGTAATTTTCCGCTTTGTTTCGGATTATCAGAATAAATGGCATCCGCCAAAGGGATCTTACAGTATGCCACTCTAGAAGAACCGTTCAGCAACCAAATTATTAAATCTGGCCAACCTTCACATGACTAAGGAAAAAAATATCTATTAATAGTATGATTACTAACTATCGTACCGCCCATCACTCAAAGGCTCGCATCGAGCCTGCTCGATTGAATGATTTGATTGTCAGCACGGGAAATTCGTTAAATTCTTTTGCATCATCTTCAGTCGAAGTTGTGAGTACCATTTCACATCCACACAGTTTCATTGAAAAATTGAAAGGGGTTTCCAATTATCAGAAATGGAAATTCCAAATTAAATTATTACTCATTGAACACGATCTTTGGGAAACCACAGAAACGGCGAATGATGCGGATCGTTAGAAGAGTCACTGCGTTATGGGTTTTATGGGTTATGGGCCACAAAGCAACGTTTTAGAAAGGTGTATGTCCGAAAATCAAATGATTGTTTATTGTTTAAATCCCTATAAATAAATTATATATATATATATATATATATAAATTGTTTAGACATAAGGACTTGTTGATTTTATTAAATTATAAAATAAAAATAAAAATTACACAGACATAGTATAGTATATATATATATAACAAGTACGTTTCGAAATAGGTACTACTCACGGTAAACACAAGATTCCTTAGTTTCAGTACAAGATAGTTAGCCTCGGCGAGTAAGGATTTCACTTCTTTCTTAGTGACGGTGCTGCTATCTCTAGATGTATTCGAAATTAAAGATGGCAAACTCATTAGCGAACCATCTTTTATTTTTTTTGTTATTTGATAATATATCTTTTCCTACAAAAAACAGTTAGGTTAAGGAAATGGTTAATCATGATTATCTTTTTAAGTGATATTTATTCACAACTTAAGTAATATAAATGAAGTTGTGAATAAATATCACTTAAAACGGGATGTTTGACTAAATTTAAGAGTTATTATTGTTTTTTTTGGCGTATCTCCTCATAATCTGTGGTTATTAATGTTTCAATCAAAATTATAACATTCTTGGGTAATCTTATATTACGGGCGGACTTGGCGGGAGCTAATGAAGTATTCTCTCGGGTTAATTTAGTTGACCGATTATAAAAAAGGGTTTCGTTTCGATAACGCAAAAATAGTCAACGAGTTACCACTAAAACATGGTGCTATCCAGGGATTTGGTGTTTTTTTTTTATCTTGCAAGTATGAAGCCTGGCCAGAAGCTTTCTGGTTCGCTAGAAGAACAGAGGAGTGTTTTTGTAAACTATAGAAATCATTTTTAAAAATAAATTCGATCGGCCGTCTTCGCGAAGTCGTATCTATAAACAAATAAGTGAAACCTTATATGGGCGGATGTCAGCTGCTGCTCTGTATTTTGCAGCAAAAAGAAATTTCGATGTATTTTTTGGGACACAGGCAAATAATGCAAGCATGCTGTTAGAGCGACATGAGCATCACATTGCAGATATATTTAAAGACAGCAGTAGTGACAACCTGGACGACCAAAGCAGTACAAACAGTAATATCGACGTAACCAAATTTGAAATCAGTATGGAGGACTGGGAGCACGTCAAACCGAAAACATTGTAATAGTAGAACGAAATCAAAATCGAAAGATATTCATCGCATTAATGAACGAATGCCAGACCAAAAATGGACTGATTATTAAAAGAATATATGTATAATATGTGGCGGAAAACATCAAATAAATGCACATGGATTTAATCACTACTCACAAATTATTGGTTGTTACATTTCAAATGAGTATTATTTTTGTTTTTATGTAAATATATTTATTTTTTATGGTAGGTACTTATAGCTAGGTAAACATGTAAATTTTCGTTAAGTAATTTTAAGTACTTATAGTATTTTTGTTGATAAATGAAACGGAAGTAGGTACGTACTTGTATTGTAATAATTATAAAAATAATGTAGTGTACTACGTTTACATATACATTATTTGTTTATTACATAATCATGGTTGGTTAGTTGTCATTAGGTAGTTACCTAAGTTCCTGCCAAATTTCAAATAACTGTGATTTCAACTCCCCTCCCCAAAGCCATTTGAAATTAATGATTCTCGGGAAACAAAGGCTGTACATTTTTTTACATAGTGTACAATTATATACAATTATTTGTGCATCTATCCCTCCATTTATTTTTCATATAGAGCAAGTGGCCTTGCTGGGGAGTATCACATTTCATGAATGCCTTTCGAGGCGTGTACCCGAACGCAGTGTAGAAAAAGGCAAAAGATATCGGTCTGACGAAATGTAAAGAAGAACAAGACAACACTAGAATGACTGCTAATTTGGCTCCCTTGCGTTAATCGTATATACAAGACGGATGGACGGCTATTGTCCAAAGTTCTACAAAAATTGCAAAAATGGAGGCATTTACAAGTTACTTGCGTAAGCAGTGGCTGAAAAATACTAATCTTGTTGTGTATGTGAAAAGCATAGGACAAATAATAGCTTAGGAGCCTGGCATCGTCGCCTCAACGTGTGAATGCAGCACAAAAGTACATTGCTGCTATTTTTGTTCAATTTGAGAAAAAAGGCACAGATTCAAGTTAATAGAAGTCAAAATGCTTTATTTGAAGGTAACCGGAAAAGGAACACCTAATATATAACCGCAAATATAAAACCGAATTAGGCAAACTTGAAACACAGGAAATTACACCTTTCGTATTAAAAAAAATGTCATGCTTATGCCTTAAATATAAGTAAAAGTAACATTTTGTTTTTAATAAAGGTAGCTACTATAGTTGTACCTACTTTAGAAAACAAACGAGGATTAAGTCATTACGCTTTCTTGGCCTTTGGCTATGCAGTCCAAAAGCAATGTAACCACAACGCGATATAGTCATATTGTGATTTAGTCTTAAAGCGATTTAGTCATGTCTCCTGCCTAGTCAAATAGAGATTTAGTCTTAAAGCTCCTAACCCGTTATTAGTATGAGTGGTTATAGAAGCCATCAACTCTAACTGTATGTCTTTCTGCCAATTATCACTCCTAACACAGAAAATCAACGTCAAGAAATCAGTTTACCATCATATCAGGCTACTTATAAAGGATTGCGAAAACAAGTTTTCAAGTTATAATCTATTTTGAAAATATGATTATTTATAAGTAAAAACAGATACATTCAGTTAAAAAACACAGTCCCAAGACATTTTTTGCATGCTACTATAAATTATTCATTTGCAATTCCAAGGAAAATCGTTGGTCTATCGTTAGAGCCTGTCCAGATAAAGCGTTTTACGCGCGAGTTCACTCGCGCGTTGACAATCGCGCGTAACCAAGGTACTAGAGCTACATACATCCCGTCCAGATGCCTACGCGCGTTTCCTCACTCGCGCGTAAAACGCGTGCAATGAGCGCGACTCTCGACTCGCGCGTCCCATGCGCGAGCGCCGCGCGAGTCGAGATACTCGGGCGCCTGTGCTGCGTTCAGTACTAAGCGCGTGTCCGTGGCGAGTGGACGTATTTGGTTTAAAATGGAGCGTGATATGATAACTTCGACACGGAACTTTTTATCGACGAAATTGAGAAAAGGGTAGCTAGCTATATGGGACATGTAATCATCAGATTATTCTAATAGAATAATTAAACGTAGGAACTGGGAAGAAATAGTAGATTTTTTTTGTGACATGGAATCAAATCTTCTTTGATAATTTGTAATCGACGTCTCCATAGACGGTATGCAAGCCACAACACAACCGCTGTATCCGAGTCCATGTTTATAACTGCCTAAATCTGTCTCCATCACATGCGCGCGAGAACGCGCGTGATACGCCGCATCTGGACGCAATACAAATCAAAACGCGCGAATGAACTCGCGCGTCAAACGCTTCATCTGGACAGGCTCTTAGTATAACGAATTCAAGCGCGGTCGACTAACTATGGGGATGAAGAAAGAAGCGGTCGCCCTTTGACGACGCTAGAATTGACAAATTTAATTTAACCCAAGACAATAGGCGAGTTACGTGTCAGGAGACGGCACATGCTACCGATATGATCGGGAAACCGTCACGAGATTCTACACGTGCAACTTTGCGTGAGGATAGTTTCACGCTGGGCGTCGCACAACCGCTTCACCCAATGCTCAGAAGCAGGTCCGAGTGGAATAGTGTCGTATTATGATAAAAAATTAAAGCAGGCTCGTCTTGGCGTGTTTACGATATCATTACAGGTAATGGAATCCTGGATTTATCAAAACAATTCAAAAACGATACGCCAGACGACTGTTTGAATGTTTCAAAACGAACCAACGCCTACCAAAGTGAAGCGGCTGGAAGGCTGTTAACGAGGCGTCTGCAGCGGACTGAAAAAAGTGTTTCGATAAAACTTTTTAATTTATTTTCGCAAAACGTTCTGAGTCACGTGAAAAAGATTGAACAATATTTTAACAGCTATCAATTTATAAGTTTTTATGGTTTTTATCACACCATTTAAACTTATAGTTTTTCTGTCTGGCTGAAGGTCATCTTTGACTTGTTTTCTTTAACAGAACGTAGATAAAAGTAAATACTGCAGTCAAACTCAAGTAAAATATTAATTTGAAAAAAAAAATAGCAAACAAAACTAGATGACTTGATGGACGTTGAAAGTACATACTGTTAACGAGGCGTCTGCAGCGGACTGAAAAAAGTGTTTCGATAAAACTTTTTAATTTATTTTCGCAAAACGTTCTGAGTCACGTGAAAAAGATTGAACAATATTTTAACAGCTATCAATTTATAAGTTTTTATGGTTTTTATCACACCATTTAAACTTATAGTTTTTCTGTCTGGCTGAAGGTCATCTTTGACTTGTTTTCTTTAACAGAACGTAGATAAAAGTAAATACAGTTGACTCTCGTTAATTCGAAACTCGAGAGACTGTTAAAATATTACGAATTATCGAGTGTTTGAAATATCAAATGATCACTTTTCTTTTCACCTTCCTCTACTTTTTCGATTAACTTCTTCTGTTCAGCAATCGTCAAACATTTAAACTTTCTAGCGCTCATACCTAACTTACATAAACTTGTTACCTATATACCAACGAAAGAGTAACAGTAACAGAAACATAACTAAACAAACCAAGTCGTGCGGAAGTGGAAGGAAGTGTCAAATAATCAATCTAATCATAATAAAAACAAATCTTTCCGCCTTTTTCTCTCTGCAACTTTGAATTGTCGAGTGGTGGACGCCGATGAGTTCGAATTAACGCGTCGTTTGGTTACATAGCAATATTTTTTTCGTTCAAATAACCAAGTGCATAAAAATGTATTGATTTAGTTCGAAATATAAAGAGATTTTGTAGGGAACTCGTGACAACTTTGAATTATAGAGAGGTTTGTATTATCGCTGGTATGAATTAACGAGAGTCGACTGTACTGCAGTCAAACTCAAGTAAAATATTAATTTGAAAAAAAAAATAGCAAACAAAACTAGATGACTTGATGGACGTTGAAAGTACATACAATTGTAAGAACTTTTTATCTAAGTAAAAAGCTGAGCATAGAGCGTACGTATTAGAATATCTAAAAAAAATAGTTAAAACACCGATGCGCGATGTCAAAAACCCCTATAATAACAATATCTTATACCTACTTCAACTAGGTACCTTATTGATTTAGCAACGACGTGTAAAACACCTAAGTTTGCAATTCCTAACATCCAGATTACCTATTAGTTCAAAATATCCAAGCATAAAATCAAAGTAAACAATATCGTGGTTTACAACATGGGAAGTTAAAATACCCTAAGTACCTACATAAAATATTCGAAGAATATAATTATATTGAAAACCAAATAGATGGGAAAATAGTGGATAAATAGAATTTCACCATCGCTTAAACCAAATTATGTTTCTTTAACCAAATGGATTTTTAAAAAAAGGAGGAGGTTCTCAATTCGACTATTCTTTTAAATGTAGAACAGCAGAACTATTGACTGGTTTTTTTATATGAAAGTTGGAGCTAAGAGAAAATCCATCAAAGTGTTCCTTGTACATTACCGATTACATTTCCAGTTTTGTATGAGGAAGTAAAAATTCTTCCTACATACTCGGTTTTGTTCAAAGAAACTATTGTTCTCTGTAGAAAACCAAGGAGGTTTTTCGAGTATAGTAAATAACTTCTTACCTATGCCTTAACCGGTGCTTCTTACCTATGACGTGGGTTATGTTATGTACTCAGTGCCTAGTCAGTGAGTTTGGCTTTTTTGCTAAAGTCGGACGATCACAAAAACTAGCACTACTCCTAGATACCTCAGCTCACTAGCTCTGGTGAACTTTCAAATTTTGACAAGTTTGTCATATCTGTGTTTCTTGTCATTAATGTGAATTGAAGAAAAGAAATACCAGACATTTAACAAGGAAAATACTACCATAATATTTACCGCCATGGACGAAATTGACGCTGAAACGCCTAGCACCTCTAAGAAAGAATATTTATATTACTTCCAGAAGAGGAGGCCAAATATTGTTGTGCGATGGCCACAAATATCACAAAGGAAAGGTTTTTCGAAATGGTTAACAATATTGGACCTGTGGAAATTACAAGAAGATACATAAAGGAAGTTTAACGGTGTTGGAAAACAACGTTACATCTAGTGTCCTGCATCATGATAGTTGCATTCCAAATCAACAAAAAAACATTGAGCTGAAAGAATTTGATCAATTACGGAATAATGTGTCCAAAACCTACCAATACCGAAGCAATATAATGCATCAATATGTAGGTTTAAAATCAAGGTATGCAGGAGCTGATTTATTGGAGCCGTTGTCTAAATGCGCTAATATACATGCATGGTTTATACAACGCGAGAAAAAAAGTTCAAGAAATTGAAATGAGTGTATTTCGGAAACATAATGGAGGTCGAAATACCAGTAAATTTCCGATCGTTTATATTGGCCAAATATGAATTTGATGAACACAATATTTTTGTTTGCCTCGAAAGAAGCACGACTACTTATTGCAAAAGTATTTCGCAGATGGTACATTTGGGTTTGTTCGCCATTCAATCAGCTGTATGTTATTTACGGCGATTTAGGCAGTGACGAGGAATCGATAAATATAATTTCACTGGTCTATGCCCTGCTATTAAATAAAAAAGCAATTAACTTGCAAAATAAAAATATTATTCCATGTGGTAAAATCTCAGACACCCGAATGGGAAGCCGATCAGTTTACTTTTAATTTCGAAATGGCACCAAGAAATGCTATTAAAAAAATATTCCCTTACATTGTGATACGAAGTTGTTACTTACATTTTAACCAGAGCCTAATGCAAAAGGCCAGCGACTTCTTGGAATAAAAAAAACATCGAAAGCTAGTAACCGTCACGTTTGTCTCTGTGCAGGGCTAGCAATTTTAACTGTCGTAAACACAAGGCGAGAGTCCGAAAAACACTAAGGTTGCTGAATTTAACAAATATATGTACAGAACCTGGATTAAAAACGAAGAATATCGCAAGATATGGTGTTGTCATCAAGAGCAGTACCGTACTACCAACTACCCAGAAGGGTGGAATTCTAGAATGAAAAGATTTGTTGGTTGTATATATATCCAACACTTCCACACCTATTATCGGTATTACATAACAATGCCTCATTTTACGATGTCTCTTTGTCCAAAATGAACAAAAATGTTCATTCTAAAAGAAAAACTTCGGATAAATAGAGCTGTGTTTCAATTGGAGAACCATTCCATAACGATAGGACATTGTCTCGTAAAAAAATTAATGGAAATTATTAATGTCAGCCAGATCTCAAGGGGACTACCTAACCCATCGACCCATGACCTAACCTATCCCACCCTCTAGCTAGATATAGACTCTAGAAGTAAACAATATCTACTGGTTATGCCTAATAATTAAATACCAATGCCAATAAAAAATATATTTTGGCACTGTTTTTAGTGATTATTAATCACCCTATCGTATTCATCACATATTAAATGGATCAGAGGTAGGTTTAAGGAGGCGGGTAGCGACTACCCGCTTGAACCTAATGTGCCACCACACCACCGAACTGCGACCGCCAAAACCCGCCGCCGCGCGCCACCACCGCCACCCGCCCGTCAAGCGTGGCAATGATGTAGCAACAGGCGGTTGTATTATTTTTTTTCGCTGTTTTCTAGTGGTCCCAGGATTTTGTCCCATTAATGGGACCACAAGGGAGAACTGTTTCTCGTAGTCCCATTCCTATGCTCAGTAAAGTATTTATCCTCCTGTATATAGGTATTATAATAACAAAATCCTTAGAATAGATAAACTTTTTGGAGTGTGTAGTGAAGTGTTAGATGATGAATAAATGACACTTGACTGACACTAAATACATCAAAATTCTGTTAATACTTAGAATTCTGTTGATAAGTAAACACGAAATAATATACTCATGGAAGAAATTTTGTTTCTTAAAAGAAAGGGCGGGACCGTATTACTATATGATGGGAGACAATATTATAGGCATATGGTTTATAAAAGTGGGAATGTCGTTTGGAAGTGTAGCCAAGCCAAGAAAATAAAATGCCGTGGATCTATAACTCTCAAGGTAAAATTTGGTTTTTTATTTATGACTAGCTTTTACCCGTGAATTCGTCCGCATGGAAATAAATAATTAGAGTCGGGTAGAATGCCTTAGATTGTATCTGATATTTTATTCCTTTTTGCGTTTCAGGGTAAAGAAATAGTTAAAAATAAAACACATTCATGTAAATTGGATTACAGTAAGAATAAAATTGACGATTCAATAGATAAAATGAAAGAACAATCGCGCTTAACAGACACACCAGTGACACAAATTTTTAAAAAAGGTTTGACGGAATTAGAAAATGAGGGTCTTAATTTTGTATCAACTTTACCTTCCTTTAAAAGTGTACAAACATCTTTGTACACTTATCGCAAACGTACTAACTTTAAAAGTATCGAAGAAGTGATTATCCCTCCGAAATTCTTAGAATTTGTACTTGCTGAATACTACGACAAAGATTGTGGTATTATTATTTTTTGTTCAGAAGAAAACAAAAATACTATCAAGAAAGTTGGTGAGTTTTTTATTGACGGGACGTTTCAAAGCTGTCCAGCTCCATTTACTCAACTTTTATCTATTCATGGTGATATATCTGAGTCACCATCAACAACACACGTTATTCCGCTTATTTACGCATTGATGACGCACAAAAATGAAGAATCATACACCGCTTTATTTCTAATTATTAAAGCACAAATAGAGTGGTCGCCAAAAAAACTTCACTTAGATTTTGAAGTAGCTCCTGCAAATGCAATAATGACCATTTTTCCGGGCATTATTTTGAAAAAGTGCTATTATCACTTCACTAAAAGCATCTGGAAGAAGGCGAAAGAAATGAAAATTAAATCAAAACAGGAACGGCGCATCGTGGGTCTACACACTGCTTTACCTTTACTACCCTTAGATCAGACATCAGATGGTGTAGAGTATATAAAAAAGGAAAGTCCCGGCACTGCCAAAATTAAAAATTTCACAAAATATATGGAAAGGACTTGGCTTAAAAATGAAGAATTTATATCACAGTGGAACGTATATGGTGAAAGACACCGCACCAACAACGTAGTGGAATGTTGGCATTCGCTTTTAAATAAAGACATGAAGAAACGCCATCCGAAATCTTTATTAAGACTATTAAACATTCTGGTTGATAGAGAATAAGAATTCTCTAAATCATCAGAAAGGAGACGAGAATTTGTAAGGCGGGATGAGGACGTTATGAATTACCAACTACAGTTGATCCACGGTGATATTTCGGTGGGACATTTTTTAGAAAAATTGAGATAAAATATAATTTCGAGTCCCGTTTATTATTATTGTTTCTTTTGGTAACCACATAGTTTTATATACAGGATGTAATTACACAATAATGGGACTACGAGAAACAGTTCTCCCTTGTGGTCCCATTAATGGGACAAAATCCTGGGACCACTAGAAAACAGCGTTTTTTTTTATTGCTGATGGATTAGCGTTTGGCTACCAACTCACTTTAAGAAAGTGAAGATGTAGCCTAAGATGGAACACGCTTTTCCAGAAGGAACTTATTTACCCTAGATTTTAAGACTCCAAGATTGTACTCTGATGGGAAGACAGATGCAGGAAGGTCATTCCACTCTTTGGCTGTGGATATTATGAAAGTAGAGCAGAATTTTTTGGTTCGACACTGTGGTATGTCGACCAGGAATGGGTGGTATGAATTTGTGCGTCTGCTGGTCCTATGATAGAAGGGAGAAGACGGGATAAGGTCGTGCAATGCTTGCGCACAATCACCAAAGTAGAACACTGACAGTCTGGCAACGCGCCGCCTGTGATCGAGGCTTTGTATGCCTGAAACTAGCGCCACAACCTTTTCTTTCACTGTACTGTTTATGATAATGATATCATAAATTGAACAATGAAGAGCCTTTTTAATGACTTTAAATCCGATTTATTTTATTTCCTTTATGCTGAATAGCGGAGCGGTTGGCTACCGAACGCTGTTTTTGCTTCTCTGCCTAAATTATACGAACCAAACTACATCAGAGAGATAAAAACAAATCTTAGGATAGTTATCACCAACTGGATAACTATCATAAGACTATACATTGGATATCTGTATTTTTTTGTGTTTAACTTAAAACGTAACGTAGAGTAAAATTTGGTAGCGTCGCTAATGTGCGGCATACAACTGCCTTAATTCCGTTGCCGGTGCGGCGTTGAGTAACCTTATCACTTACTGCCGTCAATAATGCTGGTTTTTATCATACTTACAATCTCTTCTTTTTGCAGTGATAAACGTTTGTTATCCAGATCAGTTGACAGTTTTAATTCATTAACTTTCTGGTCAGATGCGTCCAGAGTCGCAAGAAACTTTCGCATATCTTCTGCAGCATTGTCGACTGCGTTTCTAAGTTCGTCTGTTAAATGACTTAAAATCACGTTATCGTTATTTTTCATTTTATTTCTTATGTCAGTCAAAGCTTTCTCCTAAAATATAGGATGAAAAATTGTTATTATATTGGCTATCATATTGGACCTACTGTTACCATGACGGTTCCTACTCGCATAATGAATTACTTACTAAATCTGAAGCTATTGCACGCACCATATTGTTCATGAAAATTTTGAACCTGAAATCAGGGAGTCTAATAGCTAATTGCAACACTGGGAAAGCACTGGTCAGGTCCAAGTACCCGTAATCTGGACAGCTCTTGTGTACGAAAATGGATTTTGTATAGTAGAGCTTCTTTGATTCTGATAAAAAAAACATAACATTAAAAATGTATTTAACGTCTTGGCTTGATCCGTAAGGTTCATGCATGCAAATTGTTATGAATGAAAAAAGTAAATGATGGATAGCTTTTTTGTAACTTTGATAAAACTTAAAAAGTTATTAGTTTACTTAGATTCTTATTAAAGGTGACCGCGCACCCATCTGCGCCGCATCCGCCGGAATCCGTATACGTAAAGGATTTTAGTAAAATGCGGCGCGGCTTGTTGTGCGGGGCTACATACTATTTCATTCATACAAATAATTAAAAAAAATATGATATATGCGCGGGCATGTGCACGTTCAGCTTAAAAATACCTAAATATGCCCTCGAACCACGTGGCCAGAAGCAATAAAAACTCGATTGCATTAGGAAGTAATACAAAATAGGCATAAATAAGATATTGGAGAATAAAAATAAAAGCTAATTAGCAATAAACTCACTTATTCCTTCCAGCAAAGTTATAAATTCTGTAAAGCAAAATAACTTATTTAGCAAAAAACCGAGTAGGGAAACGAGGAAAATCTAATATATATATTAATATACCAATTCGTCAATAATTCACGACGTACCTTTACTACTTTCGGCGTATGAGCAAGGCATGTCACAAACGGTTAATGCCACACCACAATGTTTGCCAATAATGTTTTTATCCAACATTGAGATTTCGAAAATGGTGAATAATATTGAAAAATCTTCCCATAACCACAGATCATTCTGAAAGTAAATGGAGTTCAAACAAGTCGACTTTAAAAAGAAGAGGTCCTTATTTCGGCTTTATTATTGTTGTTTTCATATCTAAGGAATTGTATTCATATCTAAGGATCAGCGTTGGGATAGCTATGCGTAGTAGCTATTTCAACCTAATGCTGAGTCGGACACCATTTAATAGCATAAAGCCTTATAATTGTTTACTGTTGTTTGTTTTATTTGTAGTTTTTACGATGTAGGATAACTTCAATAAGAAACTCACTTCAGTTTATGTATGTAATAGTGTATTTTTTAAGCTATGAATAAACATTTCTCTCTTTTTTTCTTTCTGTTATCAGATTATGAATATTCTACCATTTTATTATGAAAAAAGATGTCGAGAAATATAATTCTGAGGTGGATCATAACTACACAAAAGTTTTTGGTCCGTAAAATAATAAGATTAAATTTATTTCCGTAAAATACATGAAAACACACTTATTAATGTTTTTTAAAAAAATATACAGAATATACAGAATACATGTGATTCTTAACATTGTTAAAACTATGTATATGAAACAGCAGAGGTTTAGGCTGGCCTCAAGACATCCGGAATGTCTAAATTAAGAAACCCAATTAAGATTCTTTATTAAGAAAGCCCGGAATCCATACAATTCTTAACAAAAAATCTGAATGTGTGTGGAGAATGTTTTTTCTCCAGACACATTATGATTTTTACAGATTCTGAATTTATCAGATCGATCTGTAAGAATGATACTGAAAAGCATTCCGAATTCCTGATCGGAATAATTATATTATGATTCTGAGTTCAGAACGCGCGTAATTTCGTGTATTTGAAAAAAGTGTTCTCGAGGCACATCAAAGCAGCGGACCAATTTAGATGAACGCCACTTAAAAAAGACAAATTAGCAAAATAATCGTTGTGTCTGTGTTTATTTGACTTTCAATAGGGTTCGATCAATAAAATGAACATTTTTAAACAAAACTAAAACTATCTCGATAAAATAAAAAAATATTTAGTTACAATGCAGTAGTTGTAAGGAAAAGTGACGGCTCTAGAGACTTGAGCCACGCTGAGAACCGGCATTATAACTCAATTCATTTAAATGACGTGTACGTAAGACGACCACAAAGTTTTTTGATAAAAAGTTAATAACAATCTGCAATTTATTGAAAACAGAAACGCGGGGAAATTTTCAACTCTGAAACAAAAGACTATAAAAATCCTACTTATTTCAAATTACATGCACCTGTATGTATATACTATGTATAATGGCCAGTGCGTGATATGAACATAATAAAAAAAATCTCAGTGACAAATTTAGAGGAACGCGAGTGTATACAAATTTGAGTGCCATGTTTGCGTGGATGGTCGTATTTGCCTCTTTTTGCATGTTCGTCTGACCGTCATATATTTTGCCAAGTACAACAAACACCCAAAGCGAACACAAATAGCCATGTGAAGTGCCACCATTATAATCTAAATTTCTATATATTTCTAAATATTTTCTAGCTAGTCAGGGGGAAAAAAAAGTTGCAAGTTTTACTCGAGAGCAAATGTTGTTTCGTGCTTTTTAAATCCCTTGGTAGCACTAGCTACGCTCGTAATTACTCTAAGAGTGCTTCGCTAGCACGGGATTTAATATCGGCACGTTAGCGCTCAAATGACACTCATTCAAATGCTTTTCAAACATGCCAAAGGAAATCTTTTGATATAGACGGTTTCAGAGCGCGCATTGTGAATCTATGGGGGACCAGCGAAAACTTTGATCGATGTGCGATTAGCATTAATTTCTCTTCCATAGTAGACGTTTGCATGTGCTGTGATCCAGGAGACTAATGATCAATCTGAATTTTCAACATATATGCGAGGCAAGATGCAAGAATTCAAATTCTGAATTCAGCAAGATATTCCGGATGTCTGAGCGCGTCACACACGGTGAAGATATTATAATATTTTATCTTAAGATGCCCTAATTAATAGAAAATATTATAGTATCTTAGGTTATCACACACGGCTAAGAAACGATAATATTAAAAAAAATGATCATTTCCTTACGAGTCTGCGTTGGTGCCACACGTATTCCTTGTTAGAGTTCTATATACAGGGTGATTGACTATGAGTGATACTGCCTTACTTCTTGATTTGTTAGACAGCTCCTCAGATGATGATTCTGATATAGAATGTGAAATGCAGATTGCAGTAGCACATTCCAAAAGGAGAAAAATTTGGATAGAGCCTCACATAAAAAAGAAAAAAACCGAGAATTTACCCTGTATGAATATCTGTCAACAAAGAAATTTCAGGAGTATTTTAGAAAGTCAAGAGAAACGTTCATTTCAATTCATGACTAGCTTAGGTAGACAGAGAAGGCAACAGCTTTCATGCGAAGTTACCCCCTCTCCTCTCCTTTCCCGGAGCACCCCGCGCTGCGTCCGCACATATATTTTTTATATTCATAGCCCGGCACAAAAACACCATGTATTTATATTAAGATGTGTATATTTCGTATCTTAAGATAACATATTAAGATACGATATATATATTTCCATATTTGCGTATTCGCTCGGTATCTTAAGATACTGAAGATAAAATATGAATTAACTTTGTCGTGTGTGATGGTTCATAGGATTTCTATGGTGAGCGATATTCTAAAATATGCTCTAAGATAATATATATTTTATATTATCTTCACCGTGTGTGACGCGCTTTGGTAATAGAGTCCCGTGGGCACCCTTTGGGTACGGAATCCTAAAAACTATCGCGGACCTTTTCGTTGTTCAATTTTAGAATATCTACAAATCCTAAAGAGAATGTCTACAATCTTTTGAAACCTCACCATCACCACGGGAACAACTGGTTCTACACTCGTGCTCCTTAGTCCTGTTTGGTAATACGGGACCACTGTCTTCAGACTTAAAAGCAGGGATCCTTTATAAAAAGGTCCATCTTCCACTGATCCCCCAATGCCAGATGTTGAAGGGAATCCATACATATGCAGCATTGCCGGGCCATAAGTGGGAACAAATCCTATAGGACATAACGTAGTTTATCAAGACTTCCACCACCGTTGGGAGCGATGGATAGAATTATGCTCAGGGTTGTAGTCCCGGTGGCCTGGGCAAGTCCCTGGGCATATTGGAGTTGGGTTGGGTTGAGTTGAGTCGGTATTGGGAGTTGTCTACTTGCAACTACAAAATTTAAAAATATCTCAAGTCGCGGTTTTTGACAGTATTCAACGAAAATCTGTCAAAAAATCGTAATTTGATAAGTATATTCGCAGGGAAGTAAACAATGATTGCATCCTCACCTCCTCACCTTAACAACCTATATTGGTCCACACTGTCCCCCCACGCTGGGCATACGGGTTGGGGATCGCAGTTTGGTGGTAGAATTGTTATGCAGGAGGCCCTGCTGCGCTCCCGGTAGATATCCCTTAGTCGCTTCTTACGACACCCACAGGAAGAGTTGGGATGGTGCAAATTCCATGCCGGCACCACACGGCAATGAATGTGCATAAATTATATTATATATAAATTATTTTATTATAATTTATGCATTTACACCCGTATTCATAAAAGTTATCTATTCCGTAAAAGCTGTTAATTAACGTCTTAAGCACGACTTATCTAATTAACTGATTAGGCCGTACGCAATGTTTAAAAAAATTGTATTCATAAACGTAACTTAAAAGTTGTTTTGGAAAACACTACTTATTTTTTTTGCCCTGGTATTTTTTTGGTAGGAAGAGTAGAATCGTATACGCAACGCCAAACCAAAAGTCAAATAAAATAAAATTGTTTCAACCCGCTGTCAGTTGTTGATGTTATGCAGATTTTGTGTGATTGTAAACCGATTCATTGATGTAGACTTTTCGTTGTTTATCTCCTGCGTGGTGTTCTGTTAAGTTTTTATTCAACGATGGAAAACAAAACTAATAAACGAAACCGTCTTCAAACTGGAGTGAATCGAAGAAGGTATGAAATTATATTCTTACATTTCTTGTAACTGTATGAACTTATGTGTAAAACTTAACGTAATGTTGTTTTCATGAATGATAAAAAAAAATACACTTTGCTAAGACAAATAACACAAGAAGAATTCAAACAAAGATGTGAGCAAAAATAACAATCAATTAAAAAAGACATGCATGAAAAGAGAGCGAGTATTATAATATATTTAGAATTTGTATTCTAAACCCTATAAACTTAGTGTTGTCATTACTGATAACAATGACTTTGTCTACAGGCCAGGGTCTCCTTTCTTGAAAGTTATCAGAAACTAAGACTCTAAACATCTGTGCTTGAAACAAATAAAAGTGAAGAAATTTTAGTTTTAGCAAAATCAGGAATGGAACAGCAAATGCAAAATCAACATATAGAGCATGAGTTACGTATGAGAATTATGGAACATAAAAGAAGACTTCAAATATTGGAAAAAGAGAGAGAGAAAAAATCATTAAGTATCTGTGTACACAAAAAAATCTCTATTATTAGTATTATTCTCTCCCTCGTATCTTCACACAAGATTTTCTTAGTTAGAGCGAGGATTCAAACTTACAGGATCATTAACACGACCTGACGACCTCTGTGGCGCGGTGGGCGAAGGTCTGCCTGCTACGCAGGAGGTTGCGGGTTCGATTCCCGCCTCGGGACAAATGTGTGTACGATCTGCAGACATTTGTTCAGGGCGTTCTGGATGTTTTTCTATGTATAGTAAAAAATATCTATCTATGTAGTGTATTGTATTATGTATATCAGTTATCTAGTACCCATAACACAAGCTCTGCTTAGCTTGGGGCTAGATAATGCTGTGTGAATTGTCCAGCATTATTATTATTATTATTATTATTAACATTAGTTTATATATAATTACCTAGAGGTTAGGTTACAAGGTACATAATAAATGTAAGTTATTTGATGTCACATTTTCTAAAAATAAATACTTTTGTTTGTTGTTTGTTATTCATTTATTGAAAATGACTATTAATAAATATGTTGCGAGTAACATTCATTGTGTTAATTATTGTGTTTGAGATGATGAGGAAGGGGAATTCCTCATCATCTTCGTTGTCAGACTCTAGGATGTAATCTGCAAAAGAAGGAAGTCATCTTAGCAAAGTATAAAATAGGTTGGTCGATGTGTACTTTACGGGACACAAGTTTTTTTTTTTTTTTTTTTTTCATTGAACTTTGACCCTGAGTTAGCAGTCAATGATGCCCCCCCCCCGCTACGCGGGGGGGGGGGGGGGGGGGGGGGGCATAGGGCTCTGGGTGCAGTTATACATATCACTGAGTCGCCACGAACCCGCCCCCCCCCCCGGGGGTGGCGGGCTTCGCTAGGAGTAAGTTAATGTTGAGGGACCCCCCCCGCTTCGCGGGGGTGCGACGCCTAGAGGAGTATACGTTAAATGTCGGTTCCGGTTCCTTACACCTTCCGTGTAGAGGTCACGAAGACAAGTTGCACCCCCTCCACGACTCCGCAAAAAAAAAATAAAAAAAAAATTTCGTCAAAAATTTTCTAAGTCTTTTTTGCCTTGTAATTAAACGACACATTTTGACCTCTAGCACCAAGGTTATTTAACTTGGAGGTCAATGCCAAGAAGAAAAGTTGCATCCCTAGGGACCCCCTCCAAGAGTCCACAAAAAAAAATATATGTTAATTATACATACAAATTTTCGTCAAAAATTTTCTAAGTCTTTTTTGCCTTGTAATTGACTGTGTCCCGTAAAGTATACTCCAACCAATAGGTTTCCTCTAAGCTGGGTCGTGTACGGATAAGGTTTGTATTATACTCTGTATATAAGGCTGACAGAATTAGTAGGTGTGGTATAAATGTTAACAGCTCTAATGCAGTTAGTAGGTACCTTCTTCATCAATTTCATTCTGATTATGCAGATGTAATGTAATGTAATCAAAATAATATAGTTAATTTTAAAATATTTTCAAAAAAACAAGACGTACAAATATCAGCTGTTTATTAGACGCCATTTTGTTGCGTTTTTAAGACAGGTGTCTATGTTGTTTAATTTGACAGCTATTTAAGTAACAGTTTAAACAGCTGATTAGATGTAAACAACATTTATGAATACATTATTTTGTTAAGCATTACTTGAAGGCTTACTTCAAATTAAGCAATGTTTATGAATAAAGCTGTTAGATGCTAGTTATATTTAACTTATGGCCTAGGAGGACTATGATCTCGTAGGCTATAACTAGAAACTGATTTAGATGTTGCAGCTTATAGTAGCAAAAAATTGCATTTATAAACATGAACATAAAAAAATCTGTGCATGTTATGAAGAGAGCAGACACTCACCGTTTTCTCCATCATGTGAAATCTTCTCCAATCTTATTTCAGCACTGCCCAACACTTTGTTAAAAGAGTCTAATGCGCACAGATCTAGCCGTATCAGCTGACAAATATTAGGGAAAGCTTCTACGATGGAAATCTGCTCACAGTAAGAGGGATTGTTGTTTCGAAATTGAACAGCAGTTTTGGCCTGTCAAGAAGATTTGCTTAGCTCAAACATTGTAAATACAAAAATCAATCCGTTGTGCTTTCCATACAGCCGGTTTCTCGAACGCTTGTCACATTGAATGGATAGTCAACGGCTTGTTATATACGCACTGCGGAATCTTACAGCTTGAATTTTAATCTCGCGGAATATAACCTGCGTACTTAACTTACACGTACGACGAATAAAATTCCTTGCTATTTTAGCTACCTACAACTTTATAGTGATCCATACATTCATATTTTTCCGCTAGTGAACTTCCAGAATTCTGCAAAAAAACCACGCGAGTAATAAAAGCAGTGCGTGTACAGCCTGACAAATTGTCAACAATTTTACAAAATAATAAGCGTTCGAGAAACCGGCATTGATCGTGAAATTCGTGCCTATGGCTCTTTATAAATTAAACAACCACGCGGTTTAGTACAAAAACGTTGTCTATCTGTTTTTGCATTTATAAGATCCATGACCCGAATTTCGCGATGTAGATATTTTTAATACTAGTTTGACGTTTTTGGTTTGTGATCATAATAAACATTTGTTTATGGTATATGAAGAACTATTCTAAAAATAATTTAAAAACATATACCTACCGACAGTCCACAGAAAGAAACTTTGACGTAGGTGCTAGGTGCTTTCACGGTGCGACGATCACTGTGGTTTTGTAACCCAGCGGACAGGCCGAATGCACCATAAATGGTTATCAGATAATTCGCGGTTTGTTGTTCAGCGCCAAATAAAGCAGAACCTATGTTCCTAGACATAGAAACGCATATTTTTACTATTATACAGGGTGGAAAAAAACTCTGGGCCCTGGAAGAAAACTTACTTAAAATTCTTTAGTTGGCTCATCTTACAGACAGGAAACATTCCTTGAATTTTTTTAAGAAACATACTCGCCTTCATCTTTCTTCTTCAAACGCTTGTCCCAATTGGGAATCGAACCTGCTAAAAATAAAAAAAACTCGCTGTTTTGATAAAATTTGTCTTCTATACAAGACTTGATTTAAAACTTTGGACTTTGATTTAAAAAAATGTGATAAAGGTGAGTCAAGCAATGTTTAGAAGTTCAGTGATGATTTTAAAAATAAAGGAATGTTGAATGTCCTTTTCGGAAAATGAGCTAACCAAAGGATTCAAAGTGTCCACCCTGTGTATACACAGGGTGGAAAAAATGAAGAAACCTCAGATGTTCTGAGGCCTTATTCAAATAAACGAATTACGATAGTGGTAACGTCATAGAATGCCTCGTTTTGCATTCCATACTAAATGAACGAAACTACCAATGACCCGTTAAAGTGTCAAGTTTGAATCCATCATAAAGAATTTTCTGTGCAAGTTGCACCGCACCCACCATCTGCATTTTTAGATCTAGATTCTACGTGACGATTCTGCAACACTACTTTAAAAAGATTCAATAAGTGGTCAGACTTGATAATCTATGCTCGACCAAAACCTGCAACAAGCTCATAGGAATGAGCGAGCGGGTTTGGAAGTTCAAGCAAAAATCATAAAATACTTCGAAACTAACACGTGACGAACGCTTCGGGAGCTATGTGAACCCGACATCCGGTTCTCGTCTCTTGGCAACGGACTCCTCCGACATGGAGACGTTGTCTCTTTCGGAATAAGTAATCAACAGTTTCCTTCAAGGACTGCTCTATTTATAGGCTATACCTTTCGTTAAGGAGAAAAATGATGTACAATCATCGGCGTGTTCTTACGATCACACCGATGACAGTTTCCATTCAATTTATCTGACGCCGTAGATAGATTACAATCGCTTGCGCAAATGTGTGCTTATGATGGAATAGATACTTTGCATATTCAGGCAATAGTCGAAAGTGGCTATCACTTTCGATACCTTTGTAGTTTCAAGCTGTAGTTTTTTAAGCAACAGCAACAATGGTCGAGCTTTGCTGAATATTATGACAGGACTCATAATGTTCAGATCCGGTATTGAGTACCTAAACAGCAGTTTCGACGACGTATCAAAGGCCACAGCATGTATAATAATAATAACTAATGTTTCTGGACAGTCATCACCATCCAGGTAGTCCTACTATAACCACCTCAAGATAAATTAACAACTATATAACAGAAGATAATAGTCAAAGTTAGAGGAGGGTCTTTGTCCAACGAGGCACGTAAACGAAGATCACGGCAAAATATTTCGTTTGATGTCAGTGTGAAATTTATATGAAACGTAGCGGGGTAAAGAGGCCAAGGCTCGAGGCCCCGCTCCGTGCCACCACTTTTTTTCGACTCTGACAGAAGCACATTGATGGCTTTGACAGTTTTTCGCATGGATGGATGGTTTGTGTTATTTGCTAAAAGTTACATGCAAAGAATTTTCATAACGGCAAGATGAGCAGACGATATATTTATAACATCGCAGGGCGGAACTGGATGAGATTGTCGCAGGACCGTGTAGTCATCACATAAGTTTGGAGGACTATACCCAAAAGTGGGTGAAGAGTCGGATTGTGGATCATTATGATGCCTATTATAAAAATGGTACCTAAATGAGAAAATGAGAAACACCTAGAACCGTAACAAAAACTTTTAGATCACACAAGGATATGACAAAATACACATAATTACTTAACTATTACGATAGAGCAGTATGTTGAATTACCCCGTCACTCTATTCTGACTTCCAAGCATAGGCATAACCAGTACGTCTTCACGGCATATGATGGATATGTCAACCTTCAGAAAGCCCACGGCCCCAGCCTCTGGTTCTCGCGGTAGAGTTAGCTGTGCCCATTTGTGAAACACTTGGTGATCTGCAAACATAACCTGCTAAACTCTGTACTCTTAAATAAACTAATTTATATACTTAGCATATCGGAACCTACAACATCAAGCGTATTTTTTTTTTAAAGAGACAGCTAGTCAATTTGCGATAGCGTAGCTTGCAGTGGCGCGGCCCGCATTAAATTCAAATATATGGCGTTTGTAGAGTGTGTTTACGGAGAAGCGTTTTTACGCGCGTTTCTTTGATTTTACGCGTCGCACGCGGCGTGCACCGCCTCTCTGCACGCCCCTCTTATCCATAAACATCATCGTACATTGCGATATGTTTGTGCGATCGCGTGCGATGACGGGGCCGCTGCACGCCTCGCATCTCCGTAAACAAGGCCTAGGAATTAGACCATACACTTACTAGGCTGGGCCCATATTGTCGACAGCTCAATGGTAGATTCACCCAATAAACGTGGTGTTCCACAACATTTGGGCTCCATGACCGCCAACCACAAACTAGTACATTGCACTTCTTGCACTGTCGCGTACCATTCGAATAGAAAGAACTGAAAATTCGAAAAAGTATGTCCTTTTTTATTATAGAAACTACCGTAGTTTGACGAATTCATTACGGATGTAAGCGGGTTAACTACGAACCTTATTTGTGTTGGAAGAAGAGCCCTGAAGATGTCCTTCGTTGAGGGATGAAACGTTGGTGCGTTTCATCCCTTAACGAAGGACATCTTCAGGGCGAGTGCGGTTCTAGACGCGCGCGTTCCGCATCCCTTCGAAAACTGCGCGCGAGAGCGCGTTGAGTGCGTGACGTGGCCGTGTTCTTTCAACACAAATAAGGTTCGTAGTTAACCCGCTTATATTCGTAATGGAGTAGGTATGTCCTTATCTGAAAAGTAAAATATCAACGTAACCACAAAAAAAAAGTTTTCTGCGCAATAGCAGAAGGTTATTTTCTTCTGCGTTTTTATTTAACCTTTTGCTTTCTACCAGTAAATAAATAAATAATATTAGACAAATCACACAGAATTATCTAGCTCCAAGCTAAGCAGGGCTTGTGTTATGGGTACTAGATAACTGACATACATACATAATACAAATATACTACATAGATAGATATTGTTAATTATAATAGAAAACATCCAGAACTCCATAAACAAATATCTGAAGATCGTACAAAAAATTATCCCGAGACGGGAATCTAACCCGCAACCTCCTCCGTCGCAGGAGGGCCTTCGCCTAGCGCGCTACAGAGGTCGTCAAATTAACCAGTATTATGAAAATTGACCTGGAGGATTTTTGAAATTCATGTTTTACTTAATATGCTACTTACCCATGCTAAAACAAAACTCAAGATTCAATACCTAGTTTTTAACGACATGTTAAAATTTTCTTAAATATCAATACAGTCCAAAACGACAATTAAATCGGAGTAGTTTTGGCATTGGTTCTTAGCAAATCGTTTACCGAAGTAGCAACACTAATGATCAGGTAGCTACACTTTTTGTAGAATCCAGAACGTACAAACTTGCACTTAAAAATCGATCACATGCTTCTTGTCGCGATCTTCTGTAAAGCATTTTAGTAAAAATAACATTCATTTGGCTAACCTACAGCACATTTCATACTGCTAAAATGCCACGCGCCGAGCTACGAACCATCTCGGAGCAACCAGTTGGCTGGTTGCTCCATCAATCTAGCCGCGTTTCTACCATCTATGGTGGAGCCGGCCTAGTATCAGTAGTCCGATGATTGGACTGATGAGACTTTTTAGTCTCATCAGTCAGACTTTTTAGTCCGATGATGCTGATCAATACAGATCATTGGACAACTGAGCCTTTTAGTCCGATATTTACACATTTCGACTTTCCCAAAAAAGAAATGCATTAAGTTCAGTTTTATTTTTTCCGACATGCTAAATATAAAGCTAGTTAGTTTATACAAGAAATAGGTATTTAACGTTAGTCAAAAGTTCTAACAAACAATAAAAAATACAGTCAAATTGAGAACCTTCTCCTTATTTTGAAATCGGTTGTAAATAAAAAATAAAATGTGTGCCGATTGCTGATTCCAATTGTATTTTTTTTTTTAATTGGCAGAACGTTTTTATTCTTGAAAAGGAACTGTCACCCGCTGATTTTCCGAAAAATTTAAGGATGTAACAAATAGTTCATGAATTTCCTTTATTACTTTACAAGTTATTATTATGACCTACGGAGCTGGCTACTCACGATAGGGCTGGTACACCAGTTTAAAGTCGAGCTCGGGAGTTTCTCTGAAGGATAGGATTCGTAACGAATACATCCGACAGAGAACCAAAGTTATCGACATAGCTCAAAAAATTTGCAAACTAAAGATGCAGTGGGCCGGCCATATCTCGCGAAAAACCGACAACCGCTAGGGTAAACAAGTTCTTGAGTAGAGATCGCGACTCGGCAAACGTAGGACGCTCTCTCGGCCTCGGCCAGGTGGGATGACGATCTGCGAGAGAAAACAGGCAGATGCTGGATGCGTCAAGCTGAAGACATGGTGCTCATTAGGGGAGGCCTATGTCCAGCCGTGGGCTAGTATAGGCTGATAATGATGATAAGTTAATATTTGTAATTTTTTCCTGGATAAAAGTAACGGTAAACGTTTAAATACTATAAAGTAATAGTTTGTTTTAAAAAGCTATAAACCAACTTCAATTTTATTGTTTTCTCATAGTTACCAGCACACAGAATTGGACCGAATTGAATCGGGACTACACGAAAAGCACCAACTTTCGAATATAAAATGAATCATCAAAATCGGATCTCCCAGTATAAAGTTCTGAGGTAACAAACATAAAAAAACGTTTGATTGAGAACCTTCTCCTTTTTAAGGTTGGTTAAAAAACAAGATTTAAATTCGTAACGATTTTGGCGGTTATGGTTTAGCGTTTTAACGTTAAAAACCTGTTAAAATAGATTCCTTACTAAGTAAGCGTTAAGCTTATTTGTACACTGAGTGGTGTATGTCTACCTCACTGTTTCTATAAACTAAAGAATTAAAAGAGCATGAAGCTGTATAAACAAATGCATTCTGCATATAATTGGTCTAAACTATAGCAACGTGAAAGGTGTTTGCATTTCTCAGTGCAGCCGTGCATGTGATGTGCGCAGCGCAGCCCTATCTGCTCTAGAATGGCAATCAACAGTGCCGTTTGCTATGTTCATTTATTAAGTCAAATCAGCCATTTCCCATTTCTCTGCGTGCGTGAAGGGAAAGAAAGTGAAATTGTCGCCATCTCGTTTTACTAATTTTGCAAACAAATACGAGCTCGATAATGCCGGTATCGTAAAAACCCCTCTTTTTAACTGACTTTAAAAAAAAGAGGAGGTACGTTACGTACGCACGCACAATAAAGAACCTAGTCGTATTTTAAAAGTTTTCATACTTACATGTTAATACCGACGACGAAGTTCTAAAAACGAAGCCCAGCGAAAGAAATGCCCTTTTAGCCGACTTCAAAAAAAGGAGGAGGTTCTCAATTTGAATGTATGTTTTTATGTTTGTTACCTCACTTTTGACTAGGTAGTCCGATCTTCATGATTCTTTTTTTATTTGTTTGCTGGTACTATCCTTGTGAATCTATCGGTACATTTCTAACAATGGAATCCATAAAAAAAACTATAAAATTGAAGTCGTTTTTAACCGACTTCATAAAAAGGAGGAGGTTATCAATTAGACTGTTTTTTATGTTTGTTACCTCAGAACTTTTGACTAGGTAGTCCGATCTTTATGATTCTTTTTTATTTGAAAGCTGGTAGGTACTTTCCGTGTGGATCTATTTTAATTTGGTCCATATCTGACAATGACATCCATAAAAAAAGAAAGTTAAAAAAAAAATAAGTAATTTTTATAGTTTTTTTAATCAAAATCAATCATTAACTATGATCTCACTCAACGTGTGGATCGAATAACTAACTATGATCTCACTCAACGTGTGGATCGAATAACAGCGTTACACCCATATTACACCTAAATCTTTATTAGAATCAACTATAATTAGTAAAGAAATATGAAATTTGGTTCTTATAGGGGATAAATAATATTCATAACTAAATGCGAACTACATACAGTCCCGCGAATGAATGTCCTTCGCCTGGTATAAAGTTAGGCGCAATTTGTATGGCGTAATCGGATCAAACTGTAAGGCGCAGTTTGATCAGGAAAAGAAGATTGACTTTGAAAAATAGAGATAAATCTCATCAAATACATACCATAACCACAGAATCATAATAAACATACACTAAGAATAACGGCAGACGGCAGTATTTAATAATGAAAAATCACTTATTATGCTAACAATCATAAATTATAAAGTTAGCCAACATTTGTATGGCATGATCAAATGAAACTTTTTCGCGCAGTTTGCCGTGATCAGATGTAACGTGATCATAATATCCAGCGTGATCAACTGGGAACAAACCAAAATTATAAGAGAAACCAAACGTAAGACTTACGTTTGGTATCTCTTATAATTTTGGTTTAAGATTTGCTTAAAAAAAATTGTTCCATAATTCTTGATAGATGGCAGCAGTGTATCATGGGCAAATGAAAGAAAAACCAACTTTTTCAAGGTTTTAGTTTGTGTTGCCAATTTAGCATAATATGAATTTATTGGTAAATTTTAAATTTACATGTCAAATACAATAGGTAAATGATTACTACTTAATACATTACATTATTGTAAATTTTTATCAAATAAATTATTTCACTTTAATTATTATTATTATTTTGCTTAATTTAATCCAATCAGCTATAGCCCTACCTATGTTTTGCACCTGACATTTTTTGGATCTGTAAATCAGGTTAATGAAACAACGAAACTAAAGCAATAGGTAGGTACTTCAAGGTTTCTTAACATAACAAAACATAAACCGATGAAAAAACGGTGAAGGTATGCTGTTCCTGAGATAAAAAGCAAAATGTATGCAAACATCACACTAATATTATAAAGGCGAAAGTTTGGATGGATGTCTGAATGTATGGATGGATGTTTGTTACTTCTTCACGCCAAAACTACTGGACGGATCTGGCTGAAATTTGAAATAGACACAGTTCTAGGCATGGAATAAAACATAGGATACTTATTATCCCATAAATAAGTTCCCATGGGATGAAACTCACCTTTTAACTTTTCCATAGGAACAACGCGTGCGAAGCCGCGGGGCGCAGCTAGTACAAGATAAAAGTAACATTTCCCTTAATACATAATATGAAGGTAGCATTCACAGGTTCGAAGATAAATAACGATTTAGAAGTACAAAATTGCCAAAATTGCTTAGCCACACTCTTAACGTGAAAATTTTCTTTGTGTAATAAGTCGATATGGTCGCTAAGTGCCTTTATTTGTAATAAATAAACAAAGTCTGTAATGTGTTTACTTCCAGGCGTTTCAATTAGTTTCTATGAATAATATAAACAAAAACTAAAATGCCATAGTTTTTTGGCGTATCTAACGATTTAAATCTTTGCTTTTGACAATAAAAATAAACCATGAATTTATTTTCAAAGATTCAAAATTATTATCTGGTTTTTATTTATAGGTACTTACTTTTTGTTCTACAAGTATCACAACCAGCGAAACAGTTTTGCGAGCATAGTAAATTATTTACCTACTATGAAAGTATCCATACTAAAAAACTTCTATAGTAAGATTATTTTTTAAATTAAACCTTTTTGAATAGTTGCAAAAGACAATAAAATCAAACTTTTTTGTCCACGGGCTCATTCATAGAATGTGTACAATGTACCTACTACGCAATATACGTCATTTGCTAAAAAAATACTTTCAAAACTCTTTCAAAGATGTTTCAAAGCAACGCCTGACAGAAAACACATATCAATGTTATAAGTCTATTATGTGTTTACTTTTAGGAGTTTCAATTAGTTTCTATGAAAAATAAAAACAGAAACTCAACTGGTACCTCTCTGTAACAGGGCTCTGCCATATCTTTTCTGATACCAGTCCTATGTTTTTCTTTTCCCAACATAACAACAACATATGAGTTGGCAAACTGCGAGCTGGCCCATGTTAGTTTCCTCGCCTCCAATATATTGACGGAAATCTAGGAAAGAGAATAAAATAAAATTACCAATAGGCATATAAAGTATTTTTCTACTAGAAACCAGTAGAAATGAGTCCAAATAACCAACATGAAATGGGTGGTCAGTTTTGGGTAGGATTGGATACATTGTGGAGACTGCATGTTCTGGGTCACAGATATCAAAAACTAAGGTCTGGGTCCATGAGGCTTGTGCGAACATCTCGGAGTTGTGAAATGTATCCAATGTATCTGTGTTTTTTGTCTCGTTTAAACAACATTTTAACGCTGGCCGGTACGGAGGACCCTATTTAAAATGTCAGTTTTATATATAACCTATATATAACCTATATATAACCTAGAAATTTAATTAATAAAGCTGATGATTGTTAAAATAATCGCTATTTTAGTACTTTTATTTGTGAATAGCTTATGAGATTCTCTTCTTATATTATCCAATGGATTTTCATTTTATTATAAATATACCACAAGGTGACGGTACTGTTTGCACGATAGGAAGACATTTAATATCTAGAAGACAGCAATTGTCCTACAAAACTTAACGCAGAATCGGAGTTCGACGTTTTGAACGCGTTGCAGCGTGTACTGTCTGCACGACAGGAAGACATTTAATATCTAGAAGACAGCAATTGTCCTACAAAACTTAACGCAGAATCGGAGTTCGACGTTTTGAACGCGTTGCAGCGTGTACTGTCTGCACGACAGGAAGACATTTAATATCTAGAAGACAGCAATTGTCCTATCGGAGTTCGACGTTTTGAACGCGTTGCAGCGTTTGCGGTACTGCTACGCGCTAATTACGTTGAGAAATCTAGGCATTTGTACAGAAAATAATGACATATTGCATATTTATACAGCACGTCATAAGTAAACTAAATTCAAACTACCTAAAAAAAGATAAAAAAACCAGAAAGTTTGGTCTTATCAAATTTACAGAACTTGTTTTGCAGAACATTACCTATATTCGTACCTACCATTGTATCACAGAAAGGGCCAGGAGCGCAATTAGTTCTTCATAAGATTAATGAGTTATTCATCGGTAAACAATAAAAAAGGTAGGTAAAAAGGATGTACTCTCAGCTTCGAATTCCGGCATGATTTCTTATAAATAAACGAGTAGGTAATGGTCATAATTTACAGACATTTTGAGAAACAGTTACGTACCCAAACAAACCTGCTCCTGCCCCTTTCAAGCATTACATGACAGGCGCCCATTGTATTGCAAAAAAGGTCGGTAGCCAACGGAGATTGCGACTGCTGACTGCCAATATGGACTGGCTATAAATAATGCATGAGGTATTGAATGCAACCTGAAAATATTCCAGCGACGTTTCCGGGTTCTGGATTCCTCCAAGCTTCAGTTTTTGCCGGGACCTCTTGTCCGGCGACCTGGTGCGCATCGTACAATAATTTTTAAAGAGTGACAGGATTGTACAATCAATTGAACAAAATAAATCTGAAAATACACTTGGAAAATAATCCTTGAAAAAATCACGGGTCAACAACTTGACAAGCAAAGCCGAATTAATGACAGACACGAAAACGTCAGACGTATAAACGAAATTTTACCAACGAGATTTTATGAAGATGTAGGTACCTACTAACCAAAAAGTTTTCATTAGTCGCTCACGGTGACTGATTCTAAGTGATTCGGTGAAGTATGTATGTACATAAAACCACTCTTCGAGTTCTAAAAACGAATTCTGGAAGGCGTATTAATTTGTAGATACCTATCATCATCTATATCAGTCCACTGCTAGGCATAGGCCTGGCCCAACAAGCATACAGCATCTTCCTGCAGTTTTTCGCACCTGGCCGAAGGGCCTCCTCGGTACAAGGTACCTTATGAGATGGATTGGGAACGAGAAAGTCGGCAAAACGAATATACGTTAAAAATTAAAAGTGTGCAATAACGCCGCTGCGAGATGGATTTCGAGCGGGATGACAAGATATGGTTTTCTCGCGAGTGAGAAGCACAGAGCAGAGACTGCACTGTAAATCTATATATATAAAAGAAAGTCGTGTTTGTTACAACACTTAAAACTCGAGAACGGCTGAACCGATTTGGCTGAAAATTGGTGGGGAGGTAGCTTAGAACCAGGAAACGAACTTTTTAAGTTTTTATTTCGTTCCCGGCTGAACGAATCTTGATGAAATTTGGCAGGGAGGTAAACGGTATCCCGGGGACGGACATTTATTTATTTATTTATTTATTTAATTCGGATTGCCATCAGCTTAACTAATTACAATAGAAATTAAAATAGTCGCAGAAAGCTAATAATAGGCATTCGCTAATAGAATCGTAATAAACTAGTGTGAATGTGAACACTAAAAATTGTATCGTCGACAGTTGCGTACCTAATTATATTAAATTATTTTAATCAATTTATAAAAAGAAACAATAGCCAATGGTTAAGAAAAAAGAACTACATCATGTGCAAAAGTAGTTGAGAGTCATGCATCGCCTTGCCCTGTGAATGCTAGTATTAAAAGGGTCAATGTTCAATATCCTGCTAAATTCATTAAAAGTTCTACTCGCTCGCACTATATATGAATTTTGTCTATAATTTGTTCCAACATGTTGGACATGTAGTAGGGGGTTGTGTCTAAGCTGCTTACGTGGTATATTGAGGTGTAATTTGCTAAGGAGTTCAGGACAGTCAACATCATTGTTAATTGTTAACATAGCTACTTGAATAGAGCGTGCGAAGCCGCGGGGCGCAGCTAGTTACAAGATAAATGAAACAACCAATCGAAAAATTAAAAGATATAACTAAATAATTACTTCTAGGTTTATTACTAAAACAAAAACTGAAGAAAGTGTTCTGTTCCTGAGATAATTAGAAAAATGTGTGCAAAACATCAATAATTTTTTTAAAACACGTACCTAATTCAAGATAATTAAAAGATCGGCTTTCACAGATTCTGAGATAAATAACGATTTTGAAGTAAATTGCTTATGGCTAACTCTTCATTTGACTGTTTGTACTTATATAATATATAAGTACTCTCGTAATATATTAGGTCCTTACATATGAAATTGGCGTTTTGTATGGGAGGAACAAAAAGTCGAATATTTTTTAATATAATATATTTAATTAATCAAAGTATGAACCATTATTTTCTATGCACTTTTGCCATCTTATAGGTAGTTCATTGATCCCTTTACTAAAAAAACCAGTCGGACGGGAATCAATAAAATCTTTGAAGGCGATTTGGACTGCCCCATCGGAGTTGATTTTTTTCCCTTGCAAGAAGTTATCCAAATTTCGAAAAAAATGGTAATCTGTTGGAGCAAGGTCCGGGGAGTACGGAGGATGTCTTAGACTTTCCAATTGAAGCTCTTCTAATTTAGTAGCCGTCTGTTGCGCAGTGTGTGGTCTAGCGTTGTCGTGAAGCAGCAGTGGCGTGGAGCGATTGACCAGCCTAGGTTGTTTAGCCGCTAGCTTTTCCATTATGGTTTGCAATTGCTGACAATAGACATCAGCCGTAATAGTCTGGCCAGATTTGAGAAAACTGTAATGAACAATACCGGCACTAGTCCACCAAACGCTTACAAGTAACTTTTTTGGGGTTAATTTTCGCTTGGGGCAGGATTTGGCTGGCTGGCCAGGATCCAACCATTGCGCTGAGCGCTTCCGATTATCGTAAAGAACCCATTTTTCATCACAGGTAATGATTCGGTTTAAAATACACTCATAATTGTGCCGGTTTAGTAATGTAACGCAGCAGTCGACGCGCGTTTGCCGGTTTGCTTCAGTCAATTCGTGAGGTACCCACCTTTCAAGCTTTTTAATCTTCCCAATTTGCTTCAAGTGAATTAAAACAGTTTTATCACTAACATCGCAGCCTGCAGCTAACTCGGACGTGGTTTGCGATGGATCCGCTTCCACAATAGCCTTCAACTCTTCATTATCAACTTGAGTCTCAGGCCGTCCACGGGGCTTGTTCTGCAGGTCGAAATTTCCAGAACGAAAACGTTGGAACCAAAAACGAACTGTGTTTTCTTTTGCAACACGACCGCCATACACATCATTCACCCTTCGAGTTGTTTCCGCAGCACTAGTGCCACGGCGGAACTCGTACTCGTAAATAATGCGATATTTTAAGTTTTCAATTTTGTAAAATGAGTGACGCAAACAGAAAAAAACAGAAGAAAAAAAACAAATGAATGACGATCATCGAAGCACAAATACATGAGTCTATAGCTGTACAAATTTGAATTTGGAATTCCGTACCAAAGAGGAGAAATTTGTGATTAAAGTGGCCAGTACGAAAAACGCCAATTTCATATGTAAGGACCTAATATATTATATTGATTTTGCAGACTTACCCGTTTATGGTTAGGTTGTAATCAAAAACCCTTTTGGTGATTCCTAGAAAAACTAACTATCGCGGATTTTTCTAGCTATTTTATCAGCGCTCGTATCAAAGGCGATGAACCGCATGCGTCTTGTTAAAATTGCTCCCATAGATTTATAACGAAACATCTCTGTTTTAATTGAATACCTTTGCTTTAAAATGTATTTCCTGCTATCACATTATACATTGACTAGACTTTATTTACTAAACAGTGGGAATGGGAAGGGCCTCCGGCAACTTCGATTGAAGTTAAGACTTAATTTTTTTACTAAATTAATACATCAAATAAATAGTAGATAGCTGGTAGGCCAAAGTTATCGACATAGCTCAAAGAATTAGCAAGCTGAAGTGGCAGTGGGCCGGCCATATTTCGCGAAGAACCGATAACCGCTGGGATAAACGTTCTTGAGTGGAGACCGCGACTCGACAAACGTAGAGTAGTATGGACTAGTATAGGCTGATGATGATGTGGCGCAGCGCCTCAACATTGCAATGCAGTCAACTTCTTGGGGACGCTTCCGCCTAGTATCAATATGGAACAATTTAGCTAGCTGTAGATGGTTTACAACAGTCTGAAGTTAGCTAAATTAAGTTGTTCCTATGAAGACGTTTAAAAGTGGTTTTTATCCCACGGCAACTGATTTATGGATGTTTGTCACTCTTTCACGTAAAAACTTCTGAACGGGTCAGGCTGAAATTTTGCGTACGGGTAGTTCTTGTCCTGGAATACCTACATATAGCTAGCTACTAGCTTTTTACTCTATAAATCAATTTCTTTGGGATAGAAACATACTTAAAAACGGTTGCAAAGCTGCAGGCAGCAACAAAATAAAAGAACCTTCAGAAAATCAGACAGTCTATTACCCAACTTTGTATAACTATTATTTATGAAGAGTTATTAGGCTCAAAATAACATTAGGTAGCATTTAGGTATATTTAATTTGCTGACTGCCTCGTTGGTCTAGCGGTCAGCTTGTTCAACCGTTGATTATGAGGTCCCGGGTTCAAACCCCGGGTCGGTCCAAAAGTGGTTATTGTGGTTTTTCTAGCAGGAAAAATTCACAGCCAATGCTCGGAGTCAGGAGGTTGGCGGTGTTACATCCCCGTGCATCGGAAACCACGTCCTGCGCCTGTTTCTCTCCGGTCGTGTCGGTCTGTCGTTCCATAGGGTTATGAGAGTGAGGGAATCAGTGCACCAGTGTTTGCGCGCCCACTTGCACTATAATATATGTCTTATATGTAGAGCTCGAAGGGATGCGGAACGCGTGCGTCTAGAACCGCATTCGCCCTGAAGATGTCCCTCGTTAAGGGATGAAACTTTGGTGTTCTTCCAACAAAAACAAGGTTGGTAGTTAACCCGCTTACATTCATAATGAATTCGTCAAACAACGAAATTTTCTATAGTAAAATAATATATGTCCTGTGGATCTGGCTAGTCTCCGATGAGACCTGCGGCCGCCGCCGTTGTCAAAGTTCAGTTCAGTTCAGTTAATTTATTTATTCCTTTTTAATACAATTACGTACACTCGGAAAAGTCAATAACATGGGTGTGATAACATAAAAAATATAAAGGGTAATGGCCATAATCTCCACGCTGGGCATGGGGGTTGGGGATAGCAGTTCGGTGGTCGAATTGTTCTGCAAGGGGAGCTGATGCTCGCCCGCCGGTGGATATCCCTCAGTCGCCTCTTACGACACCCACGGGAAGAATTAGGGTATTACAAATTCTACGCCAGCACCACACAGCTAAAACAAGTCAGTTCAACACGAAGTCGTGACGTAGAACTCTAAAATCTCTGAGAATACATACGGACTTTTTTTATCTTCTTTTAATGGCGTCTACGTCTGGGTGACATAATTTCGCCAATGTCCGTAATATTAGAGTAAAATTAAAATATAAGCAACGTTGTTCGGTATTAAAGAGATAGATAAACGAAGTGAATTCTTCGATAAAATGTTTATCAAAAAGACATAAGAAAATTACAAAATTATGGGCAACGTTGTACGGTAAGGTTTGATCTTTTATCACGTACGGACTTGTAAGCTGCTAGAGTCTGTTCAAAAAGACGATTCGTGGCGTTACGGTGAACTAACACTATTAGTCGTGCTGCTATGACAGAGCAGTGTTGTCAACGCAACAAAAGTTGTCAATTGGCACACGAGCGCCAATTCCCACGACTCTTCTAATTTTGAACAGAATCTACAGCGGAAACATTGAAGTTTATCATAAGGGATGAGGGGACAGTTTAAGAAAAACTAAAATTATCTAAAACCAATATATTATTGTTTTCCTTTAGTCGTGTATATGTAGGTAAGTATAAGTTAATTTACGATACCTTAAATGTCTATGAATCCATTCCATGAAAATAGCCCCAGAAGTAGGTAATGGGCCATCAATATTTTAGCCAATAAGTACATTATTGTAAATTTGTAAAAAACATGATCAATAATATGTACCTACTTTTAGTTTTTTAAGGGACTTCTTTCATGAAACACTCTAAAACTATATAAAATTCGGATAAACCAGCGATATTTAAACTAAACAAAAATATGGATTACATATTATTATATTATGTCAATTAGGTCTTTTGATAGTTGAGTTTTAGTAAGTAAAAAGGCCGTTATGTTCTCTGTATACATAAATATATTTTTTAATATAGTTTTATTATGTTTCTGATATTTGATGGTGTTCATCAGTTCTTACTTAGTATTTTAGGTTGCTGTTGAAATTATATCAATATAGTTTTCTTGCGCATACCCGAGACAATATGACAGCACCACCTATTTTATCATAATATTATGTTAAACACAGGAATTTTGAAAATCCATCTTACCGTTTCTGGTATCTATTATATCCTATTTTTGTAATACCTCTGTAATAGCTTTATCTTGTATAGTACAGAGGATAGAATAAATAACTTACAATAAATACCACAAACTATACGATGTATTTAATTTTTTTCTGTGTTAAACGTAATAATAATATAATAGGTGGCAGCGCCACTTTCACTCGTGTATGCGCCTTAATTTAATTATTTCTCTTTCTTGGTGTCTGTTTATGAAGTCACGGTCTCCCCTGAAGACCAGCGCTGTTGGTAAGTACATGAAATACATTTCAATATTTAATTTCTAATTTTTATACATCTTCGTGACTTTGCATCGCATCGATTATTATATTGAATTCCATTAATATTCTAACATATTAAATAGGTATAGCTAAACCTACATTTTCTGATTAAACATTAATTAAATAAAAACTTTATATTTATATCATAATGGTCTGCTAACTTAGCACACTGCTAAATCTCGCTCTGTCTTCTTCTACTGACATAAGTTATTCTGAGAAATGACACTACTTAGCAGCTTTTATGTTAGCAGATCATTATGAATATATAAGGGGGTTAATGAATAATAAATACTTATCCTTATTTTGCTTTGAAATAATAAAGACATTTTACAGAACTAACAGTTGACTCAATATCCTTACAATTACCACTACATAGGGTACTAGATATGCTTTTAGAGTACCTACGTGTACTTCGATATGCTACCAAGAGTTATTCCGCATTTGTCCAACTGGCAATCATCAGGAATAAAGAAATTTAGTGGAAATAAAGACCCAAAAAGATCTATCAATGGATCTTTGCATAGGATTTTAGTGACCGAGTGGCTCTAAAAAATCCACTTTGATGAATAAATGATTATAGTGGATATAAAGGTATAAAGAGATCCAGCAAAGGGTCTTTCTAATGGATTTTGTGGATTTATGACAGTAGGTACTTTGGCTTGATTGAATTAATTTGATTTTGATTAATTTGGTCCTAAGATAATGTGACAAATCCGGAATGACTCGACTTAAATAAAATCACTGCGATGATAAGCGAAACTAACATTCCAATTTATATACACCCATTTCAAACTGACTAGTAACTTACGTTCTAGAACTCAAGATATTTTATGTATCTTACTATCATGAATTTAGTTAAACACGGCAATGTATGTGTGAACACTAAACACAGTTCTACGTCGATTGTGTAAATGCACAATTGTAGCGAAAAAAACGCTGTAAATACGAGTTGCATAACGGACGAGATAGCTACGAATAAAATGAGATATTATAATTGTAAAAGCAATAAATTGTTGCGCGCTTCTACTCCGCTTCGAATACCAATGCTTTATTTTTAGTAACCGATTTGTTCACAAAAAAATATCTTGGATTTTAGAACCGAGTATAATAATGCAGGAATTAATTTAAGAACTTATAAGCTAAAACTTAATATAACATTATGTACTACTTAGGTACTAACCTACTACAGATTACATGGAATAAAATTATGCAAAAATAAATAAGATAACCCATATTTTAATGAGAAATTCTACGTATGTTAATTGGTATACAAAAGTACCTTTTAATACATCTGGAGGTATTGTTAATGTTATATCAAAATGAATACATACGACATTGGCGACGGCTTACATTTTTAGGAAACTGATATAAGTGTAAATATGTTTGTAATTTTATTGTAAAGGAAAAGAGCCATTTATGGATCTATCGGTAATGCTGAACACCGGCTATTCTCAAAGAAACTTCATGTATGAAGTCGTCGAAACAGCACCTGCTAAATAAGTAACACTACACCCCTCTGCTGTGCTCGCCACGCCGCCGCCAGTCGCTTGCTGGCAGGTAGAGAGCACGCACGTATTTTATTTCTCGTTTTAATCAACTTGCGACGTAACGCACGATCATTACTTCAAATGGTTAGAGTAAAAATGTCACCAGGTAAAATTGTAATCGTAATTTTTTTTTATTATTTTGAGTGAACTTGAGTTCTTTTGATAGAATTAATTATTAGGTTGTATTATACATAATTTAGGCTTTGTGTATTTCTGTACAACACTATTAAAACTTTACCATATTTAAAACTATGTGGCTCTTAATTATGTTTACTTTTTTATTTTAGAAAACGGTGATTATTCCTTGGACGTGATGTTTCTTCAGAGCTGTTGGTATAATTTTCGAAATAAATAACAATCGAACAGTAAACAATAAAATAAGGCTGATTGTCTACAATTTAAAATTCAGAGTTTTACATAAGAAAAGTAATTATCTATTGGGCTTTCTCAACGCAAAACGGGTACTAAAAAAACATAGTAATGCTTGTGGTACAGTCTCATTTTGTATCAAAATATATTTTGATTTAAACAACTATGGTTTATCCATTTTGAATGAAGCATGTTAGTAAACAAAGTACGACACAAATAACAAAAATGCTTGGCGTCGAGTTCCAGATATAAAATCGACAAGTAATGTAAATTACGTATAAAAGGACGCGCCAACAAAGTGAATTTTAGGTTAAGTATAGGCGGTTTGTTTACGTTTGTGCTCCATTTAAAATGCATACGATATAGATTAGGTCCATTTCTTGTTTTATCAAATGACTAAAATTACCTACTCAAACGGTTGTGTTTCGTGTTCTTTTGAATAAATGGTCTCGCAGGCTGACGCGGCCTGCGGTGGCGATTTGGGGCGTTATGCTCTATGACCAATTCAACGTCTTACACAGATACGACAAGATATCGGCGGGGAACGGGAGAAAACCGATACGGTTTTGTCCTATTCCACGCCGATATCTTGACGTATCTGTGTAAGACGTTGAATTGGTCATAGAGCGTAACCCCCCAGTACAAAAAATTTGACCGCCACAGCAGGCCGCGTTTGTCTGCGTCATACAGCAAGGACGCTGCTAAACTGGCAAAGATTTAATAAAACATTGCTTTTACAATATATTTTAGCAACGGTTCCATTTTGTTCAGATTGCCAGATTTTTCAAGAGATTTTCCACCTGCATTGTCTACCTTGTTTAGCGGCTTGAGAGTGGCGGTGGGTGGCCCGTGGCTGGTCTAACCGATTATCTTTGCAAAAGGGTCTTGAATAGATGCAACCTTTCGTTAGTTGTTTGCAAGACAGGTAAGAGCAAGTGACGTGGAGTTTAACAAGTTCGAAACAAGCCATTTAATATTGTGGAAAACCACAAGCTTCACTTTAGAAAATTAAGACGGAAATTAGAGATAGGCATGTGGTAACCGCATGTGTAGTAATACAGTGAAAACGAGCAGTGACGATGTGGAGTTAAAGACAAATACTAATACTCGAAATTGTGAGATAAGCCCAGCCTACTTTTTTCATTGACACAAAAACATTTTTTTTTTAATTTAAATCTGATATTATACAGCCAAGGTTCTCAGTGATCAAATATATTATGAAACAATTATTTTTCAGGTTCCGTACCCAAAGGATAAAAGACGGGAGTCTTAGTACTACGGGACCCTATTACCAAGACTCCCGTCTTTTACCCTTTTCCGCTGTCCGTCCGTCCGTCTGCCCGTAAATAAATACCTAAGAGGGCATCCGACATGTTTTTTTTGCCGATTTATAGATAATGGTACGGAACCCTTCGTGCGCGAGCTAGAATCGCACTTGACCGGTTTTATTTTTTTGCCGAATTGTCGTTGACATGCAGAGCTTAAGATAAAAGAAGAAGAGAACAACCAGCTGTAACAAGCATAGACTACGGAAAATGGTTTAAATTTAGATGTCGCCAAAACGTAACTGAGTCGACAGGTCTAAAAATTATGCATCTCTTTTCATTTCGATCGTTATGAACGGCATTTTTAGTGCTACGAAACTTAATATACCTAACGAGATCAAACCCAAAGTAATTCCACTTCGACAGTAGGTACTCTCGGAAGAATTATTTTATTGAGACGAGACTGGAACAACGTTTTTAGCGCTGTTACATTAGTTAAGTTTTTGCGATATCTGAATTGACATCTACTTGCAACTTTTTACATTTTGATGGGTTAAATATGTGGTCTGAATTGAATGAATCTTATTTGAGTTATCTGACGTCAAGTAACTGCTCTTTATTGTACATATAAATTTTGTAAGATGTCAGTACATCTCACTAAACACCATGGTGTGCTGGTGTTGAGAATGCCTGAGTTCCTCCATCGAGTGCAGAGCGTCAGTCAGCAGCAAGGAAGCTGAGGTGGCTCCGGCCAGCAAGCTGCCGTTGGTCAGGCTGGAGCCTCCGTTTGTCTCCTGGCGCATTATGTTGCGACGCCACTTTGCACGCGCGTTTTGGAACCACACCTAGGACATTATTTTTCATGGTAACATATCGACGGCAGAAAGCGGAAGTGGCGTATCTCAAAGATTGGCCTAAATTACTTTTAGCTATATTGTATTAACAATATAGCTAAAAGTCATTGAGCCCAAAAGCGGAAGTGGCGTATCTCAAAGATTGGCCTAAATTACTTTTAGCTATATTGTATTAACAATTGTATTAACAATATAGCTAAAAGTCATTGAGCCCAATCTTTGAGATACGCCACTTCCGCTTTCTGCCGTCGATATATGATAGCGACACGACGCGACGCCTGCTTTCGAGAAACAAAACAAGAACAATTTTTTGAGCGACGAGAAATATAACGAAAAGGTTCTCAATCCGGCTATAGGTATTTTATATTACTCGATCATTCAGTATTTCGACGAAGGCGTTTTGGCAGGGCAATCGTGATGTATGCAACTTGGGGGCGTCCCTCTCCCGCCTGTCCCTTGAAGACCCCCCTAACCCTCCCCCCACGCTTGGCCTGTCAAAACTACGCCAAAATGCCTTCGTCGAACGACTTTATGCATTTAGGTAGGCTGTGTCTTATCTTTTTGTCTATAAGATCAAATTATTACATGAATCGTTAGTATTGCTTGAATATGAGCGTCATGTCGTGTCGCCGTTTGTCGCTTATATCACAATAAACTGCAAGCGTGCGCCGCAGTGGGGCTGTGGCTTAGACATTATCAAGATGATGACTTTAGACCGCAAAATAATATAATACATGTTTACTAATTTGGAAATGTACTCCCGTATCGTCTAGTGGCTAGGATACCTGGCTTTCACCCAGGATATTGATATTTCCCGTACCGGGAATCGAACCCGAGCCGTTCGATTCCCGGTACGGGAAATATCAATTATACATATATTTTTTAAGTTCCCCCTTTACTATAGGCGATAACAGAAAAAAATTATGTATGATAGTTGTGCCCAGACCAGACCTATGGCTCGAGCTTTGTTTCACCAACAGGTTTTAACCACCAGGTTCCATTTCTGTATCTGAATTGGTACAGCGCTTGAAGTAAGACTTCACAGTCCTTGGCGATGCGTGCAGTGAATGCTATAAATGGGTTTAAACAATGGGTGAATCCTAGCTAATAATAAATGTTACCTGCAAGACTCTCTTAGAAAGTCCCGTCTTCTGAGCGAGCTGCTTCAAGTCCTTCGCATCGGGATTCTGATTGATCTTCGCGATGCGTGCAGTGAACGCGATAAGGTAGCCTCAATGTAGCATGAGTCAATCCCAGCGAATAAAATGAATGTTACCTGCAATACTCTCTTGGAAAGTCCCGTCTTCTGAGCGAGCTGCTTCAAGTCCTTTGCGTCGGGATTCTGATTGATCGCGAAGTAGGACTTCATGGTCCTGAGTTGGTGGTGCTTGAAGCTGGTGCGCATTCGCTTGGCGCGCGCAGTGTGTCCGTTGACACTGCCCGGGGACGCCACGGACGAGTCGTAAGCCAATGACTCCATAGACGACGAGAGATCACCCCGATGGAGCAGTTCTGCGTGCAAAAAGCCTGTGGTTTAATTAGAATCTGTCGGTTGTAACAAACTGGCACCTCAAAAAAACAAACGTTTGCTAGGGCAATATCAAAACTGCTAGGCATCACATATTGTATTGCTATAGTTTTTTTCCGTTTTCCAATTTAAATGTGCCAACGTACCCGAACATTATATTTCCTTTTATTCAAATGTTCGAATAGCTATTCCTAAAATGACAGGATTTTTTTGAGATTTTTTCAAATTGTGTTATGTATGGAATTTTGCCATAGAAAACGATCAATCATTCAATTATTCTGACAACGGAAATATACAATGCTCAGAAAATGTCTAAACACAATAAATAATATCTGGCAGGTCTATTAATTTTCAATAAATTATACAAAATAAGATAACACCTTTTCAAAACAACAAAAAACTAAATAGATTCTCACAAAACTGCCCTAATTTAAATCATTCAAACCGCCTAATATATTTAATTATGAATTTGATAATTAGCCCGCTTTGCACCGCTGCGTTTGTGGTCCCAATTTACTGACAACAACCACCCAGCTATCGGAGTCGGAATTTATAACGCTTCCTGCTATTTCCCGTAACAGGGTTCCGTCCGCATTTAAATTTGGTCTGTGGTTTGGAAATAGGAAACACAGCTTTCAAATTTTCAAAGTTGGGAAGGAATGTGTGGTCTGTGAGTGATCTGGTATGTTATTTAAATGATACTAGCAGCGCCTCGCAGTTTGACCCGTGTTGTTCCCGTTATCGTGGAAATTCCGGGATAAAATATAGTCTATGTCACTTCCTGAAAAGTAAGCTTTATTATGAAAGATTTTTTTAACGGTCTAGTAGTTTCCGAGACTTTTCAATACAAACAAACCAATCTTTCCTCTTTTTATTATTAGTACTATACTAACCCCTGTTCCTATTCCTACCCATCTAAACTGTAGCTTATGTCACTCAGGGACACTTTTAAAATGGACTGTGTCACTCAGAGAGAGCGCAGCTGTTCATTGGTGAATGATTTTTCAAAATCGGACCAGTGATTCCGTAGATTATTACATTTATTAATTATAGATCATTAAGATTTTTTAAAGATTTTATATTATTTTCTCAGTACCCACTTATTTTCCTCACTTAAATGTAATCTTAGATCTTTAATTAAGTTAATATTTTGGTTGTTTCGAAAAAAAACGACTTTAAATTAATATTTACGCTGTTTGAATTTTGAGAGACATATAATAATCCCTCGAGAATAAAATTCATCATTTATGTTTTATACAAGATAAATGATGAATTTTATTCTCGAGGGTGAATTTTATTCTACTTTGCTTTAAAGCAAAATATTCATCAAAATCGATCCATAGTTTAAAGAGTTATCGTTGAACATACATTCAAAAACATACATTCAGCCGAGCATCCGAGGTCCTCCTTATTTGAAATCGGTTAAAAATAAAAATGCGGTTTCAAGTGGAAAGGTCAATATTTTGAGACTTGAGTAAATTTAGATACTTACCTATCCATTCTGAGTACTCTCCAATCGTAAATCCATTAGACAAAATATAATAATAGTTTGTCTAATAGTAATAGAACCCAATATTAGGATTCCCGAAACAGCCCTCGACTCCACGTTTCTCTTTTATACCCCTGATAGCCCATTACCGCTTATCGCCGAATCAAAAATGTGTACAATTATCGGAACATTTATCATTTCGTTTATTTGTTTTGACATTTTTGTGAGTGGGTGGTGTCCTGCATTGAATTTTTACGTTCCAAAATATATATCAAACCAATTCTCGTTCTACTTTTTTTTTAAATAATCAAAAAAAACCTTTATTTGTAACTCAAACACGTCATACAATTTAAAATAAATGAACATAGAAATGAATAGAGGTTGCTAGAGTTACAAAACGGTCCCAGCCTCATCTCAGCATAAGTTGGTTGTATTTGCGTAGGTACAACCATCGCTGGTCTTCCGACTAAACCGTTTCGTTTATCGGCTTATTTTCCATCATGCAAAAAGGACGAAAGAAAAACTTGTCGTTGAACCAAAGTTATTGCAATTTTCGATACTATCATTTTCATTCATCATTATCCACAGCCGGTTTTTACCCATTGATGGCTTTGAATTTTCACCACCCTATCTCTTCCCGTGGGTGTCGTAAGAGGCGACAAAGGGATATCCAACGGGGGCGGGCAGCAGCGCCCCCAGCAGAATAATTTTACCAGCGCACCCCCAGCGTGGAGATTATGGGCATTACCCCCATTAGAAAAACGCCAACAAAGTGCTTATCAAGGGGAGGCCTGCGTCCAGCAGTGGACCAATACAGGCTGTGGAGGTAGAGAGAGGTAAGCTTCCATAGTTAACCATACAGCACTGTCAATTGTGTCGGTTGACACTTTCATTGCCCGCGACACACATTTGCATATTGCAGTCCTAGCCCTAACAAAAGAACCCTTTTTATACAAACGCTCTTACGAGATTATGGCGTTGTTACAGATCTTTTGATTGAAACTTTTAACTAATAGGTATCTTGTGCACTATCTAGGTTTCTGTCAAAACAAAAAATCTAAATTTGGAGAAACAAATTCAGTAAAAGTCTCCAAAAATGTGCTTTTTGCTCAAATTTTACCTGAACTTTGGGCGTTCATTATATACTTATAAATTGTAAAAGTAAAGAAATATTTAGAGCTTGCAAATGTTATAGAGATTCTAAATGATACAGTTTTATTTAACCAACTTGAAAAGCTTACTGAAAAATACGTATTTCCTGGAAGAAATTTTACGAAATTCCCGCACACTTCTTAGGGCCGACTACCAGCGAGTGAGCGGCGAAAGTAACCAAATGCCACTCGAGCGATCAGGCGCTCGCTCGCTCTCTTTTCGCTTTGCCTTTTTCTCTAACATTGCGCTGGATGAAACAACAAGCTTCAATCAAGCTCGCGTTGATGATAGTGGGACCGGGAAGGGCAGCCTGCAGCTTAATAAATTTGAAACTCATTCAATTAATTCTGTAAACTTCATAGATGCACTTTAGACAATGAGATAGCATGCTCCTTTCGGCATTATTCTCAACATTTCGAGCATATCTCCAGCAATTTGAGTAAATACCGAGAAGCCACATCCTAGAGTTTTTACAGATGTCCCTAGATCTCATTGTCGGCAGGAAGCTTCGGTTCCGTCTGATTGCCAGATCGGATGTGGTCTCCCAAGCTTTCAAATTGGAAATATTTTGCTTTGCGAAGTCATCTTAAAGTAAAATTTATTTATTTAGCACAAAGAAAATAAGAGTTAAACAATTGTGCAGCAATATTAGCGGAGTGCCTCATACGTCAAAAATAAGGAAAACTTAATCAAAGTTACATAATAAAGCCGTTTGAAAAATCTTAGGTACAAACAAAACTTCTTATCGAGTCCACAGGTTACAGCATGCTGGCTGCTATTTCGGTCAACGAATTAGCATTGCCATTCAAGGCACCATCTACCTTCTGCCGAAGGCTTAGATTTTATTAAATAGTTATTAGTGTATTAATTACGTTTCGTTGTAAGTGTTGAAGTGCTAACGCAAACCACATCAGAAGCCTATTTCATTAGTGAAATATAAACTGGATACTATCCATTAATATAATTGACCACGTAAGGCCCCCACAAATACTATTGTTACAAGGATTTTCGTGGAAATTTCAAATTTCAATTTACCGTGCGTATTGTTAAGCAGATTGAAATATTTTTAATAGCTGCCTATTAGAAAGGGAATATCTCAATACTGATATTCATCTGAATAGTTAGTATAGATGCTGTAAATCCGTAATTGGATGAAATGGAGAATATCTTTTGAAGCTGGGAAGCTTACTCGGATAAAGAAAATATAAATTAACTCCAAGCTTCAGAATTTCTATCAACCTCGATGCTCCGGTCTCTCGTAACCAATCAATTTATTGCTATTTCTAGATTATTTGAATTGAATAAATGGATAACGAGGTGTATCAAATATTAATATTGGAGGCAAATGGTGCAATGCAAATATTTTACATTCACTAAGGAAACAATTGTTTTGTATTATTCCTTGGGACAAGTCACAGAGCGGACAAGTCGATGCTGTTCGGTATTTTTATTTACGAATGATGTATTTGTATTTATGAATTGAACTATAACATAGAACAAACCATACAATTTAAGAAGGCTACGAACCCCTCCCAAATCTCAGCGGCCAGCCCGAGTGAATTTGTTGTTGTTTCACGTAGAATCGCATCGTGTTGGCCATTCCGCGGCATTCGCCTTATTTTGGAATTGTGCTCCCTGTGTCGCATTGCCCCCCGCGTTTGAGCGAGCGGTTGCAGAAATTTGAATGAATTTCTCAATTTTTTATATTTTTTCGTACTTTGCGATTCATTTTGAATAATCGACTGATTTCAGAAATATTTTTGTTTATTTCTAATGGTGAATATATTTAGGATGTTTGCAGTGTGACAGATTTTCGAATAAAGGTGACTAACATGCATAAAAAATAGCTCGGAAATGACTCTATTTGGTGGTCAAAATACGGCAAATTAGTTTCACTCTCAATCAAATATCATAATGTTTTTTAAAAAACGAAAACACTATAAACATAGCTATTTGTCATCCGATTATGTATGCAAAAAGTCAATACGATCGGAAACGTAGTTTCCAAATGAAGCGGGAAGTACGTTTGTATGGGGGCTAAGGTATCCGTTCTGTTCTTAAGACACTTGAATGTGGTCAGGGCTTAAACCATAATGGGCGCGTTTTAAAATAACATCTGCTAACTCATTCGTAGCTAGGCATAAAAAAAAAGTTCTCCATAGATCTATTGGAGATCTAGTCAACTAGACTAAGGAAGTCACTTTAGTATGAAAGCAGGGATGATTCTCATTAGATCCGTTGACTAGATCTATGATAGATCTATCGAGAACTTTTTTCTTCAGAAGATCTATTTATTTACATAAATACATAGAATTATTCTTATGAAATTTTTGTCACGAATCATCTGGCATTTCAAGTGACACCTACACTGACATAGAGTGTCAGAAATGACAGAAAGTGTCAACAATTACAGAAAATGTGAAGAATAACAGTATATGTGTCTGTTTATGTATTATAGTATTATATACCAGCTGCGCCCCGCGGCTTCGCAGGCGTTGCGTTGGTCCTATGGAAACGTTTAAAGGTTACTATATACATTTTTTCACACGCGATCAGATTTATGGGATAAAAAGTAGCCTATGTTTGATTCCAGGATTAGAATTACCTGTATGTAAAATTTCAGCCGTATTGGCGTGAAGAGGCAACAAACATCCATCCATCCATCCATCCATCCGTACGTCCGTACATCCGTACATCCGTACATCCGTACATCCGTACATTCTTACATCCATACATCCGTACATCCGTACATCCGTACATCCGTACATCCGTACATCCGTACATCCATACATCCGTACATGCATACATCCATACAAACTTTCGCATTTATAATATTAGTCTGCTGTATGTATGAAGTTAACCATCCACGAAGTGCCTAACAAGCCAGAAGATGTCCAAAGTTCTACGAAGGAAAAAAAAATAACCCCAATGGAGAAGCAGAGAAAAATCCCTTAGTTCACCAGAGGCGACACACCGCTTCTTAACAAAGTGAGCCAGAGGCAGTTGTCTCTGCGAGTAGAAGTCGGGGTAGAGAGGAAAGCCTCGGAGCCCTTACTAAACGCTTCGGAAGCAGAAACACGAAGCGTTTAAAGAAAACCTGATTGATTGAGAAAATAAAGAGAGTGTCAGAAGTCAAACAGGGCGGTTTCATATGTTCGATATCATAAAGGCTTACTATAAAATATCAGATTATCTAGAGGATAAAAAAGCTTGGGTCGGATTTTGATCAAACTTGAAAAATAACAACTAACAGGCTAAAGGTTTCTTCGTCGTTTCTTTACTTTAGTCTATATAAATCAAAAATATATTCCAATTTATATCCGTTTCAGTGTATTTTTTAATATGTTTTGAACTTTTCTAAGTGTACATTTATTGTATTTATGGAAGTAAAGCATTTTTGAACTTTGAATTTTTAACTTTTCAGTGCTCTGCGATCGCCGTTGTCTTCGCAACCGCGCTCGGTTCACACAATGCTTGAAGCCTATTATAATTGTATGCAATTTTAAACTTGGCAGTTTAAAATTATCTTGTTCTAACTTGGCTATGACCACGCACGGTCAACGACTTGCCGAAAGCCAGCTTTGTACCTGTGTAACCTGTGCCTGCTGGATTGGTTACCACGCTTTTAAAAAGATGACCGTCAAAATAAAACGACGCCGGTAAATAAAACCAACCGTAAGTACATCCCTCTATAAAATAAACCACAATCTACCGTAAGTAAATGTTTTATTTTTATAGTCGAAATTAACATGTTAGGGAGTCGAAAAATGTTTTTTCTCTTAAAAACTGTGTAATAAAGCATCTGAGTTGTAAAGGCTTCGATATTAACGATCAGTTATAAAAAAAATAAAGGAGCTATGCGGCTATACGTGTTTTATTGCGCGTACAGGCGCCGCCGCTTCTCGTCGGCGCAAGCCACGGGCGCTAGAGTTTAATTATTATCTCGGGTGAATTTACATCTTCTATAATATAAAAATGAATCGCTTAATGTGTTGGTAAGCGCATAACTCAATAACGCCTAGACCAATTTGGCCAATTCTTTTTTTAATGTTCGTAAGTTCAAGGATTAAAACGTTTTTACGGCGAGAAAAAATCGAATAACTGCCGGGAAAACACCTTTAAACGTTTCCTTAGGAACAACGCGTGTGAAGTCGCGGGGCACAACTAGTTTAAAATTATAATAAGTTGATTTTAGAGGGTATGGAAGTACAGAACAGTCGAGTAAGGGATATGTGCCATGAGCTCCGGAAGTACAGAACAGTCGAGTAAGGGATATGTGCCAGGAGCTCCATCTATGAAAAACCTGCATATAGAGGTACAATATATTTCTAAATTTACTAAAAAATTAAATTAAAATAGCAATAAATAAGAACTGGTACGATTGAGCTAACTGCAGACTGTTTTTGATCCTGATCTTTATTTCAGAAAAATTATGTATCAAGAGTCAGAAGTCAATAACTTTATTACTTTCACCTCACAATATAAGCAGCTAGACAAGTCAAATTTCATAATTAACTTATGATCAAATCCATACTAAAAATACATCATAAATCCGAATGTAACTCTGTCTGTTACCTTTTCACGCCTAAATGGCTGAAAGGATATAACTTTTGGAAAGTAGGTAAACAGTATACCAGGGATAGACATAGGCTACTTTTTATACCGGCAAAATGTTTGCGTACCCGCGGGCAGAAGCTAGTATGCAATAAATTATTAGTTAATTTTCTCTCCACACAGGTTTTGCACGCATTTCGACTTGCGACGCAGGCCTTCTAATGGGGGGGGGGGGGGTGTATTGCCCATAATCCTCACGCTGGGCATGCGGGTTGGGGATCTGTTCTGCAGGAGGCGCTGCTGCCCGCCCCCCGGTGGATATCAATTAAATCCACCGATTAACCCGCTTATTCTTATGACAAATTCCTCTTGTCTTAAAGTCTCGAATGCAGTAAAGTGATACCCATAGAAACGATTGGTGCTTGATGTGTTGATAAATTACTTACGTAAGTCAGGTTTTCCTCAAAAGGTGGAAATATTTATTATTGGAAATACTTTTGATCTAAGAGTAAGTAAATGCAAGTACTTACTGCTATTATAATAAAATTATAGTAGTATTTGCTTTTAATTACTTCGGACATACTTACTTTGGAAATTATGATATTATTTATAAATTCGAATGTGTTCGCTGTACCTTTTAATGACGAAACCGCTCAACCGATCTCATGAGATCTTGGTTAGGAGAAATACTTTAGCTAAACTCCCTATGAATAAGAGTTACCCACTACCTTGTTAATTTTGGAAAAACACCAATTATAGTGAAATGATCAAACTACATTTTTTTTCAAGTTCTTACCAGCACTCTCTCGCCGGATAAGTATCCAGTTCAGTAATAATGTGTCCAGTCATAATATTATAAAAAGAAGTAGCTTTGGGTCTTTTCTATTTAGTCAAGTCAATGAACTTAATGCGTCAAGGTCGGAACGGAATCCTGAATCCCTCCAGATGATTTAAAAAATCGCCTGTTAGCGAGCGGTTGCAGGAACTAGAAGGAATTTCACTATTTTTGATATTTTTTTGTATTTTCAGATTCATTTCGAATAAACAACTGATTTCAGAAATATTTTTGTTCATTTCTTATGGTGAATATACATATAATAAAGTTGTCTATCATGCATAAAAAATTGCTTGAAATTGCCTCGATTTGATGGTCAAAATAATGGCAAACTAGTTTCGCTCTCATTTAAAGATCATACTGTTTAAAAAAACTAAAACACTACAAACATAGCTATTTTTCATCCGATTATGTATGGAAAATTTCAATACGATCGGGGACGTAGTTTCCAAATAAGGCAGAAAGTATGTTTGTATGGGGGCTAAGGTATCCGCAGCGTACTCGCACTCAAGTATAAGGGGCATACGCGAAACATACATTGTTTCTGTGACCATTGCATCCATCCCGCATTTATTCTGCTGTTTACATCCCTGTCAATCCGAATTCCATACTACTGAACCGGGGTACCTAAAGTACACCGTTATCATAGAGAAACTGGCTGATAGATGTCGGAGTGATACTGTATGAACCGGACTATTTATCAAGCTGTTTATATAGAAAAAAATTGACTTGTCTACGTGCCTATTTTGTATTTGACTCTGACTCTGACTCTGACCACCGAAATAACCAGTTGTTCTGCTATGGTTCTCCGAATCATCAGTGCGATACTCTCCAGTTTTTTGTGAAATTTTAACAACCTGCTATGAACCTCGGTAGATTCTTGAGAAAGAAAGATGTCGTAGGTAAAGAGTAATAGGCATCTATATATATAAAAGAAAGTGGTGTTTGTTACAACACTTATAACTCAAGAACGGCTGAAGCGACTTGGCTGAAAATTGGTCGGGAGGTAGCTTAAAACCAGGAGACTGACATAGGATACTTTTTATCCCGTTCCCGTGGGATGTGAGATAAATTCCACGGGGGCGAAGCCCCGGGGTGCAGCTAGTATCATATAGAGGTCAGCAGTGGGTGATCCTGGGCAAGATAGATGATGTTGAAAAAATTAAAATACCCCTGCTGAACTCAATTTAATTGAAATAATTATGCAAATGACTACGACTGGTATAAAAATCATAAAATAGAAATTCAACAGGAACCCCACTAAAGAAATGCCGAAACAAACAGTTATTTTTTTTCCAAGAATAAAAGAAACAACGATGTAATCTATCTTGATTAGTCCTAATTAAAATCTATAACGAACCCCAACATTAACTTGAATGATTATCAATAAACAATAGTTAAATATTAACAGTTTTGACCGCAATAAAAAGCCAACTTCCGTTTAACGTTAAACCGCAGATCACCTGTCGATATTAGGACAAAGAGATGCAATGTAAAGCAATACAAGGGTGATTGAGCCGCTTTATCCTCCAGTTTATCATACTTCAGTTTGAATTGTGAGGTTGATTTTACAATAATTTCGCTGCTATATCAAGCTTTTGATTTTTAATTTTTATGGCAGTGAAAAACTGTGTCGATGCCGGCAATCATAGAGGAGTGAATAGAAAAACTTAAAAAAAATATGTTTATTAGAGGAATAAAGAGATAGATAAGAATAATTGCTGTAAAAAACGGTAAGCCGACTTAAATCATATAGTTTTTTCACGGATCCATTGTCAGAACTGGACCGAATTAAAATGGGACCATACGGGAAGCACCATCTTTCAAATTGAAAAATCATGAATATCGGACCAGCCAGTCAAAAGTTCTGGGGGTACCAAAAAAATAAAGTCGAATTGAGAACCTCCTCTTTTTTGAATTCGGTTAAAAACGCCGCTGTTAGTTCAGCACAGTAACTTGAACTTGTCAGTCACGTGCTCTCATAGTCGAAAGCTCAAATTCAAACTAAGATCATCTGTATTTTAAACCGCGTTCAAAACAAGGAGAAGGTAGAAAAAAAACTGTTGAATTTATTCAACTGTTTTTTTATATTTTTTTATATATATGTTATCTCAGAACTTTTGACTGGGTGGTCCGATTTTCATGATTCTTTTTTTTATATGAAAGCTGGTGCTTTCCTTGTGGTTCCATTTCAATTTTGTTCCATGAAAATCCATGAAAAAACTCTGAAAAATAAAGTCGGTTTATAGTTTTTTAAAACAAAATTATTTATTATCTAATTTATTAGTATAGTGCCAATAAAGTGTGCAACAACTTATGAGAATATTTTCATTCAATAATCTCACACTGATAGAGCACGGAGATTCGAGCAGCTCCTTGTTCCTTTTAATCATGTCACGTGCAAAGCTCGAGTGCCACAGTGTTGCCAACACTGCCACTTCACTGAAAATACTAGAGGTATACTCGTACTACCACTATATTCACAAGCACACGAACGGATCGGATTTACAGAATGCACTTAAAATAATTGGTAACGTTCGATGGTTCTTATGAATTGAAAATTACTTACGATGGTACAGCCTTATGAAAAGATTGCATACAATCGTTCTGGGATTAGGGACGAGGCATTCTACTCCATAACAGACACAGGTGAATAGACGACCTCTGTGGCGCGATGGGCGAAGGTCCACCTGCGACGCAGGATAGGTTGCGGGTTCGATTTCCGCCTCGGGACAAATGTGTGTACGATCTGCAGATATTTGTTCAGGGCGTTCTGGATGTTTTCTATGTATAATAAAAAAAAATATCTATCTATGAAGTGCATTGTATTATGTATATCAGTTATCTAGTATCTACCCATTACACAAGCTCTGCTTAGCTTGGGGGCTAATGCTGGGCGAATTGTTCAACATAATTTTTTTAATATTTATTTATTTATATATAAAAAAAATAGGATTTTATGCCTCATTCTATTTAGCGCCTTGATTAATCGGGTCGAGAAGTCACAGCCTGCGTCCACCTCGATGAGTGCTTCGCATTTCGACGCTATAAACAATAATCCAGACCGCCGACCCCGGGCGGGCGGCCTGACGCTTTGAAACACAGGCCTCTCGCTCAGCCCCATGAAATTCGGTCACGACGGAGCGAGACGATTTCAATTTTGACAGTACTGCGTCTATTCATTAGTTGCGGCTACGGCACGGGATGAATTGACATTTGGGACATCGGCGTAAGGGTAGGCCCGTTGGTTTCCCTTGCGAGAATCGTAAGGTTGCGGCTAAATTTTTAGCCTGGGTTCAATGAAATATGTATAAGATAGTCTACGGGAGCCTTTAGGGCGCGGGCACCATGGCAGCAGGAGGCTCTTCTGGTGTAATGATTCGGGGAAATAATTTGTATTTTACAATTAAACTTTCGCTGGGAGCTGGGCCCTCCGTTACTTAAAAAGAGCTTACCCAATGCTGAGCTCGCCATCCTCATTGTCTGTACTTGTATATCTTCGGGGGAGCCTTGGGCAAGCTTCCTCTTCCGAGGTCTCCCTTTAGTGTTAGATCCAGAGTAATATTGCGGTGGAGAGTCTCCTTCACTGGGTGGATCTTGACAACTAAACAGAAGTTTAAATAAGTTTTATACAAAAAATGAGAAACTCAAAACGTAGCCTATTATTTGGAATGGAATTCTGTAGGCGATTTGGCGATATGAAGGCAGCTGGAGCCTAATTAGGATTGTTTGGAAATAGTAAAATTCCTGATGTCTGCTCATTATTTTTGAGTTATTCTTTTGTAATTGTAACATCTTATTCGACATTATAGGATCATCTGTCACTGGTATGTTTAATGTTATTGTAACACCAACAACCGTGTTTCTGTATGAGTATACAAACATTGTTCTGTGATTTAACAAGTCGTCGCTTCATCTCATCCCGGTAGCCAATAGTGTAATGACGTAGAATGACCCCGTGCGATCCATTGGGTACGCTATCAGATGTTACGTATTGTAAGGTATTTACATAATACAATTTTCTTCGTATTTTATGAAGTTTGCATAAAAACATAATATTGACGATGAGAAAATGATATAAGGGTGATTTTTTGGACAGAGAGCGGGATTTGGAAGGTTTAAAAAATACATACAAGCAAAGTTGTACTTGCAAAAATCACCTTGATATTATATACAGAACCAATTACAAATATCAACAATAAATGGTAATACTTATTATAGATTACAAATATCAACAATAAATGGTAATACTTATTAGAAACCAATAATGATATATACTTATTATAGATTTTAAATGATTTTATGAGCTGGTGCTCTGGTCTCTGGAAATTACTAAAAAGCTATAACATCCCTGATTCCAATATGCTATTTTTTGTCGAAGTGCTGTATGAGCGAAGCCATAAGCACAAGTTAGTCTAAAATCAAACCACACAACCTATATTGGTAGACTGCTGGACGCATTCCTCCCCCTGATAAACGCTTTATTGGCGTTTATTTAATGGTATTTAATGCCTTAATGTCCATAATCACCATGCTGGGCATGCGCGTTGGGAATCGCTGTTTGGTGGTAGAATTGTTCTGCAGACGGCGCTACTACCTTCCCCACGGTGGATATCCCTGAGTCGCCTCTTACAACCACAGGAAGAGATGGGGTGCTGCAAATTCTAAGCCAGCACCACAGCAAGTAGTCTAAAATCAATTAAACCAAATTCACTCACCCATAAACACTACTGGCATCGTCTTCGCAGAATTCCTCTAGACAAGCAGCGTCATAATGCGGTCTGCAGTAGACGAGACCGTCACGCATTCCGAAAACATCGCCCTTATTGAGCTGGACCCTACAGGCTGCACAAGAGAAGCAGCCGATGTGGTACACGAGGTCCCGTGCTCGCATCACCAGCTCGTTCGGTGTGATGCCGTTGCCACAGCGACCGCAGCGCTTCACGCAAAACAGCCTACGACAACGACATTCCAACTTTATGGTCGCACTTCTGCGTCGTCCCCGCAACTGATAATCCACGCGCGATTAGAATAAAACGGAACCTTGTCAAAGTACATAAATCTTATATGTCACATATCTTATACAATCCATGCGATTTCAGAATGGAATCTTGTTGAATAAAATGTTGGATTTCTCTCTTGTTTCATATCGAAATTGTTAGATACATCCATTCTGAATCGCGCGTGGTTATCGCTCCATACTCGTTTAAAGAGTATGGTATGAGCTTTTGCAATGGTTGAATCGATTTGGATTTAGTTTTGCTGAAATAACTTTGTGACTTCATGGAGAAAGTTTGACTAGTAAAATGCCTGCCGGTCTAATGCATTGAGTGCCGATAATACAAAATTATGTGCAGAGCATAGCCGAGCATCACAGCTGTGCAGTGAACGCGTTATAGACATTTCCGTTCCACGAAAGATATCACGAAAGAACAGCTTAGGTAATTCAAATCAAAATCGCCAGACCGGATCGGATTTTACTACTTTGCAAATTCATTATGAAGGCTACGAAGCTCTCCCAAATCTCAGCGGCCGGCCCGAGCGGATTTGTTGTTGTTTCACATAGAATAGCATCGCCTTATTTTGGAATTTTGCCCCCTGTGTCGCATAGCCCCGGCGTGTGAGCGACGGAATTTCACCATTTTTGATATTTTTTCGCAGTTTCCGATTCATTTTGATAAACGACTGAGTTCAGAAATATTTTTGTTTATTTCTAATGGTGAACATATTTAGGATGTTTGTAACGTGACAGATATTAGAATAAAGGTGTCTATCACGCATAAAAATAGCTTGAAAATGACTCGATTTGGTGGTCAAAAAATTTCAAATTAGTTTCGCTCTCATTTAAAGATCATAATATTAAAAAAAAAACTAAGACAGTACAAATTTAGCTACATATTTTTCATCCTATACTAGTAGCTAAATCCATCTTTAAAATGTATGGAAAATGTCAATACGAATGAAGCTCAAAGTACGTTTGTATGGGGGCTAAGGTATCCGCACAGTTCTTAAGGCGCATACCCGAGCCAATATGACAGCGATACCTATTTTATCATATTTTTACGTTTATCATAGGAATTTTTAAAAATCCTACGTTCAGTTTGTGGTATCTATTAAAAGCTATTTTTTAATACCTCTTTTATAATTTTATCTCATATAGTTTAGGAGGAGATACAAAAATAGAGTTTGGTGGCCAAAAAGCGCAACTTCGTATCTCTTCCTAAGCTTTACAAAATGAATCTATTACAGAGGCATTAATAAATAACTTATAATAGATACCACAAACTGAACGTAGGATTTTTAAAACCAGCTGCGTTTAACGTAATAATAAGATAAAATAGTTGGGGGCGCCACTTTCGCTGGTGTATGGGCCTTAAGTCAAATTCCCCTGATGGACTGGTAGGCGGTAAACGTCAAATAATGCGTGCTTTATCGTACTTAAACTAAATCGGGGGAGAACTGTGTGAATACGGGAACGGGTGAAAATGCACCGAACCTTTTATTTCCTTTACACCTTATACAGGACTCTTGGAGTCGTCCGGGAATTTAAATTAAGTAAACACTTGTAAATAAGGTAATCACTATGATTTTTTGTACACTTCAATCTTTTAATGATCTTTTGGTAATTTTCTTATATACTGGTGGATTTTTAACGGGCCACGAGGCTGGTTTAACAAAAACTGTAAAATTTATCTTTTGCCTCTTGCATAAGGTGTCTGCGGGTGAACCCAGCCTTGTAACTTACCGTAGCGTCTTGATCACAGTACTAAATATGATCGTTTGGAAATATGGAAAAAGTGTTTCGCGACATCTGACATTTCTAGTACTCTCTCTAGTAACCTCAGTCGGTTCAGTAAATATTTTTGATCCTTAGAAGAAACGGGATCAATTGGCATCAAAAAAGTGTTTGTGTAAAATTACAATTTTCTTGCATTCTGTAATTTTTTCCAAAATCTGTAATAATTGTTTGTGTGATTGAAATACGGTACGTCTTGTAAGGTTTACTGAAAAACACGTATTTCCTGAAACAAGTTTTACGGAATTTCCGCACACTATTCCTAGGGCCGACTACCTACCCACGAGTGAGCGGCGAAAGTGACCGAATGCCAACCGAGCGATTAGGCGATTTCTCTCTCTTTTCACTTTGCCTCTTCTTCTAAGATTGCGCTGGATGAAATAACAAGCTTTTCAATCACGCTCGTGTTGACGATGGTAGGACCGGGTAGGGCCCCCTTAATTAGAAAATGGGAGAAGCGATATTGGTTCCACAGCTTGACAAACATTAAGCAAGATCGAAAGTTGATATACAGGGTGTTTGGTGGAACGATGTAGGGATTGAAGGAGCCGATCAAGGGATCCCATGTGATCATTTTAAACCACATATGCTATTATGAAAAGTCTCATGGTTTTTAAGTTATTATCAAAAGTTTCGGTAGGAATTTTTTTCGTTTAACCCTCCAACCGCTAGCCGTCCCGTCACGACATGTCGCTATAGCGCCGGCACGTTTTTACCGGCGAAAAGATTGACGTGACCGTCATCAGAAAAAGCAATTTTACGGGAGTATGGTATAATTATATATTATAAATCATACATCATTGTTTTCGTCGTAAACTTTCCTAATAGCTCATGCCGTTAAAATAATTGAATAATACTTACATGATACAGAAATTATTTTATTTATTTCCAAGTTCGTGATTTCGAGTCAAAATCGTGACACAATTTGCATCATATTTCACTTCACAATAGATATTCACCAAAACTAACACTTTTAGTAGGTAGCATAGGTATTTACGCATAATTATATGTATTCACATCACTTTATAACACAATAATTACACCACAATACTGTTCACAAACTAAAACAAAACACGGACGCCATTTTAGGCGTGCGCCGCGTATTATAGCGCGCGCGCGTCACTGATGAATCACCTTGCAAAACTTCATACAACGGCCGGGCGCCCTTTGTTTGTCCCGCCGTTGTGGGTTGACAAACTTTACGCAAAATGATTTCGACCTGCTTTTGCTATAAGCAGGTACTTACTTCTTGGTATCTAAATATTCCTTGATAAATTACCTAGCTTATTCATGAACATAAAGAACCATAAAACCCCATAATTCTAAAGAAAATCATTCATAAACAAAGCGGACATGGAACTTGGATTTGCAAAAATGCACGATGCAAAAGTTAGTCACGTTTTTTCATTAAAATTTTACCGTTTTTGGTGATTCTATAAATTTACACATAATCTACAGTATCTTCCCAGTAAATACAAAGAATAATCAACGAGGAATATTCAATGAGTCGTTCTTGAGAGATATTTAAATTTTTTTGCTGTTGCGCAAATTTTTAAAAGATGGCGGCCAACTGAGCCGTTCGCGGGGTGCTTGGCAATTTTGCTCAAATGGTAACAATTTCCGGTCTCAATTTGATTTTATTGGCTGTACTTCGTTTTGTATTGAATGAAGCTTGACATTAGTCCAGCCAATGGAAGTCCATCATTCCAACATTTATGGTAAAGAGCCAAACAATGGCGCCGAGCGCCTTATGAGCACCATATACACATAAGCCGCTCGGGGCACTTTTTTCTTATGAGCACCATATACACACTTGGCGCTTGACGGGTTAAAGGATAGTAAAATACCAAATAGTGCAATAATCACTTTTGTTATGGCTTCTAATTAATCACAACAATACAGTATTTCATCACAATAAGCTAAACCAATCATTGCGCAGGAAATTTTAAAGAAAAAATGACTTAAACTTGAAAAAAAAATATTTCTCATGAAGTGATGTAAACTCTACCTGTCATTAAAAAAACTAGAGCTGCTAATGCCGCTCAGATAACTTTAAAAACTACATTGGTCCATAAAAACCATGACACTTTTCATTAAAGCATATGTGGTTTAAAATGATCACATGGGTACCCTTGATCGGCTCCTTCAATCCCTACATCGTTCCACCGTACACCCTGTATATAAAATGTCATTAAGTGCTATTTTAATTTTAACTACTTGAATAAGGAGTAAAACGCCACTTTCCGGTTAACAGTAATGCATTTTTAACAAAAAAATATGGACTGAATTCTATTCCTCATGGATCTCTTAATCAAATAAATAATATAAAAAAATGAATGAACCAACCAACAGAGTAAGAGGAGTTATATTATTATATATCGACTTAAACAATAACGACTTGTTTTAAAGAAGTAGGAGAGTCCATAAATAAAATGTACCTACCTAGAGAAACTTTTTCAATCGTAATAATAACATTTGTATTTTGTTTTTATTCTATTCCATATGAATATTTCATTAATTTCATCATAAAAACTATCGTATTTTGACGAATTCATTATGAATGTCAACTACGAACCTAATTTGTGTGAATTGTATGTAATTTTCGTTCTTATAATAAAGAGATTTGTAAGTAACATACATTTCCAATATCCATATCATTATAAGTACCTAACCCTTTTTAGGTAACACAACGTGAATTTTCAATAACGTGGTTAGTCACGTTCGCCAAATGGGGTAAATTTGAACAAGTCAAAAATCGCTCCCTCCCAAAATCAATCATGCGTAATCATCGAAACCATTGTCGGTGTTTGTGTTACGTCCCTTTATTTCATAATCACACAAACAATTATTACGCCATATGTTGACACTGCAGGGGATAATTGGTGATATTATAGACAATTTGACCCCGGCGACGTATGCGGATGTGATTCATCACACTATAATTATAAATGCGAAAATTTGTATGGATGGATGGATATTTGTTACCTCTTCACGTAAAAACTACTCAACAAATCGGGCAGAAATTTTGCATACAGGTAATTCTAATCCTGGAATCGAGCAAAGGCTACTTTTTATCCTATAAATCAGTTCCCGTGGGATAGAAATCACCTTTAAACGTTTCCATAGGAACAACGGGTGCGAAGCCGCGGGGCGCAACTGGTCCACGATATATCATGTGCATTATATGCTGAGTATCTAAAATTGACAAGTTCTTAGGTCACCAACTATATACGGTGTAACACTATGCGTGGATCATCGGTGGCTGGGGGTGGGGGACCTCGATACTTATCGATTTAACCCTCATGTTATTTTCAGTGATAGCGGTTCAAAACGTATTTGGACTTTGGTAAAATATTAGTTTAAATCCGATTTCTGCTTCGTAATTGCAGCCATACAACAATAAGGTCACTCGTGGTGATACACTCTGTATATTATTTTAATTCCCTTCCATTAATAAAGTTTGTTAAGCAGTAACTCGAAATAATATTAAAACTTTATGAATTAAGAATGGTTTAATGTTTAAAATGTTTTCATCATTTTTTTACATATTTATAAGTGACATAATTTAACTTCATAATTATGATTATCGTGCACTTAAGAACATACTTACCTAAAAGAGGGGTATGTAAATTCCCCAAACACTAAGAGCCAATGGCAATGGTATGGTATACAACTGCAAAACATCATAATGTTGAGTATATGTTAAGTTTAATGTTATTGTTAAAAATTTATTCGAACTACCAATACTAACAATATCACAGGTATGAGAAACCGCCAAGTGTATGTGACTATGAGTGACAAGCCCTTTAGTATCAGCCCTTAACGACGCAAACTTGTTGACACTGCGCTCTATCATAGCCCAACTTGCTTGAATACATCAGCCCGTTGCCGAACAAAAACAAAGTGAAAAGTTAGTATTACTTCTAAATAAAAAACGTGATGCGATTATCCCACTTATGAGTATGTCCTTGAAAAGTCACTGGGGGAAATAGATATCGACTCATATTTATTTCCTAGAGGATGATAATTTATCATGTTATTTACTATATTAACACCGCAGTTCGCCTCACGGTGATCCTTAGTCACTTCTGGAAAAAAAAATCTACAACGATTTCAGAAACTTATTCAAATACGCAATTTAAAATAAATGGCTCACATTCGCAACTTTTTGTCGTACCTTCGCAATGCAAGTTTGTATTTCAAATACAAGCAGGATACAAAATATAGTGTCACGTCGCTTCGTTCTCAGGTTTCAGACGATTTGTCGTATTTTCTCGGAGTATCTACACATATCGTAAAGTTTGCCTCTAAGGAATTCCCAAAACTTAGGCATAGAACTAAAAATACCTATATTTAGAAATAACTAATTGGAACCGGGCCTCTTGCAAATTATTATGTGCTTGCTAATAAACAGATTCCCCGTTCAGATACTATTTACTTTGCCCGATTTACTTACGCTACGCTGCTTTTTTTCTACTTCAATTTAGGAAAATCTAAATGGGAATCTAATTATTGATGGATGTCAGTAATCATGGATGGATTCATACACCAGTCACACGTTCAGTATTTAGTTAGTCCGGCTAACAAGCTTTAATGTTTAGCTCTGTGTCCATTTAAACGTGTAGTCAGCTCTTGCTGACCGACAGGAATGTACCCTCATACTACCTACCAACCATTTATATTAGAAACAACTTAAACTTTACTTTAGATACTGAGGCTGACAAACAAACCAAAATGTGGCATATATCAGCTTTAAATAAAATAAGGTAGTAATGTGTAGCATAAAGAAAGAAAACAAAGAGTAGTTTCAAATTTATTTTTAAAACATTTACAAAATTTCCGTAGGGTTAAGGTTTATTAGCGATTCGTCTTATTAAAATGGTTTGTCCCTGATGTAGCCTAATAAGCGACCAGTCGCCTTTCAAACTTTTCCCTCGCCGATTTTAGTCCTGAGTAGCCTAAATGCCGATAAATCGCCTACGTCGGCCATACTGCTGACGGGATAAATACTGAAGAGATGAATGACTAAATACAGACGAGAATCACGGTCCGAAGGGTCGTCAATACGGAATCAAAAAATCTAGAAATCCATAAATAAATATTGACATCCAACAGCACTCTAGTTACACGTTTAATAAATAACGATACATTAGTATTTATTGGCGGACCACATTATAGTAAATTGTACACCGAGTTGAGAAAGTGGCCTATTCCTATCGAGTGAATTCTTCTTCCGCTATTGGACAATTTTTTTAGTGAATTTTAGTCAATTGCACCTTATTTCTTATATCATATTAATTATTTATCAAGCTGTTTATATAGTAAAATAAATACTTGTCTAATTCTTGCTCTGTCTTGCTTATTTTGTAAGTCTAAAGAAATGATTTGGTTTTTGTACTTTGACTCAGACTCCGCCTCTCTGTATCATTTGAGGCAAGAGGCGCAGCCGAGTGCTTTAAAACATACGAGGTCGCACTTTCCCCGAGTGATACATAGTGCTTTGTACTACACCTTCAAATACGCGCACGCATTGTTCTTTTATTAATTATTGTTCCGAATACGAAAGAGGCCGATATCATAAATTATGTTTTAAGTAAAAACTTCTTTACGTCTGACCAATTATGAAACTAACCATATAATATAGCCATATATAGCTTTAGCCGGCTGTTTTATAAGAAATTTTAAAAAATAACACGCTTGAAAAGGATTTTTCATTACTCATACTCAAAAAGTAGGTCGGATGTTGCCTCCGCAGCGGGATGAAAGTTATTATTTTCGACCCTAGGGACGAAAAGTAATATAGACATAGATTTAATGCTTGATTTTATAAAAGTCGAGGCTAAAGCAGTAGTGGAATACCTTTTACCACCTAAATGAAAATGAAGGTACCTAAAATCGTACGATTTTATGAGATGGCGCGCTGAGTAAATAGTGAAATCGTTTTAAGAAAACTTTTTGTTACTTATTATATTTTAACGAATTCTCAAAGACTTACAAACCTTCAAAATTATGGAGTATGTATTCTATGTTAACGACAACATTAGGTACTAAACACAATGTACATTTAAAGGATTTCGAGTGACTAAAATCCTTTCTCAAAAGGCAAAATGATGGATTTAACCAAAAAAATCCAAAGCTTTGACTTCTCAAGAGGTGACCTGGAAAAAACCTTTCACTATCTATAACTAATAATTGTTCTAATTTTACAATAGACTTTAAATAAATGTCTCACCTAAAATGTTGATTTAAGTAAAATTATTAAGTTTTTCTTTAGCTTATTCATATTTTTATTTTATTTTTCTTGTATTCGTAATGAACATTGTTTATCTCGGGTGAAAGTAACATTTAGTCCCGCGAATTATTCTCCGTCTCGGTACTAAATAAGTTACTTTCATCACTTGGGTAACAATGTTCTATTCTGATCCCGGTCAATGGTCACCAACATTTGACTCAACTCGACTGTTAACACTGCGTACTGAAATTGTAGGGGTTAAACTGGGCTTCGATTGGCTAACGCGTTGTACCGGTGAGACAATGCGTTTCGATTTGTTTACATTCACTGAGCCTTGGCCAGTAATTAACAATAGAATGTAACAGGTAGCTCTCTGATACGTTTTTGTTGGGGTGACCTGGCTAACCAAATGGAAATACAAAAGGAGTGCTGGCCTCGATACACGTGCCACCAATTCATTTATGTCCATCATATATTGACTAGCAGAATTTCTAGATAGGATTTATGGTATGGATATTGTGACATGTTGGACATAAAAAGGAAAGCACTAGGTACAAACCTGTAATAATCTTCCTTGCAGTAAATGTTGCCGTCTCTTGAAAAGCAGGTCAACTCGGAGTCCAGAGGCAAGCGGCATTCACAGCAACGGAGACAGGATCCATGCCACTGTCGGTCCACTGCTAGCAAGTAGTACCTATAGCCATATGGACAAACATGTTGACATCAGGTTTATAGGAATGAAAGATATCAACGCACTGCGCTTGTAAGTTTTACATTCAGAAACGGAGTACTGTTCGATTGTACCTATATGTATATAAGATACCAGTTTAAAAAAAACTGTACAATCAACACAACAATCTAGCCCAAAAGGCAGCAGAGAATGTGTTACAAATGTGTTATAACTACTTCTTAGGCGTAAAGAGATTGAATTATTAGGTTATTTTCGGTCTTGATCTTAAGAATAGAAAATTGCAGTCAAACTGTAGCAAGGGTTCGTTTGCAACAAAAATTTGAGACAATCTGAAAAATTGCGGTTCAGCTTACGAAAATAAAATACAAAATGAAACGTTACCGATCTTGAATCCTTCCCCCACAGCCGGCACACTCGTCTGGTACGGTGGGGGACCCCTCGGAGCTCACCCGTTCCTTCAACATCGCTTCCTGGTCGCTCCGGCTACCGGAAGACGACTCTCTGTCTCAAATAACAAGGTCTAGTTCCCCGCACGCCGCCGTCACGCAGTTCTCTCCGTTCGCAACCGCCATCTCGCAAGGATTGGGTTTTTGCTCGGCGGCAGGAATTTTGGAAGTTTCAACGATCTAACGACAAATATTAAGTATATTTTATCACGAAATTATATGGAAGTCGAGTCATAAGAACGAGGAACCGGTGGATGAAATATGACGGCTTAAGATGATGATTACGATTAGTATATATTTTTAGCTATATTGTTTCAATTGTAAACAGGTACTAATTCTAACTTGTTTCTGTTCTTTGATTGTAATTTTCATTGTTAAAAAAGATTTAATTTTCCTATACAACTATGTAATAGTGTCTGACGACCGAGCTTGGATTTTCAGCCTAAAATGAAACCGAAACCATTGGCTGTGGCGATTCGGGAATAATATAATAGGGTTTAATATTCATGGAATATTTTTTTATCGAATATTTAGGTTAATAGATAAACTAAAAATTAAAATTATTGAGATAAAACACGGGTGATAAAAACGCTGCCATGTTGGCCCTTAGATTCTGTGATGTCACGTATTACTGATTCACCTATGTCAACTCAAAGTCAAAGCTTCATAACTAAACCTACAAAAATGTACATGTGTGACACACATACGTCACGGTTCGACTGCCAATAGTGTTACGTTTAGAAATTTTGCGATTGAGATTTAAAATATCAACTTTTCAATGATTAAACACCAAAATATAAAAATATACAGATATATTTATATGTCAATAGAGCGTAAATAATAATTACCTTCTTTGAAGTTGCATGCATATGGCATATACTAGTACCCTATTATAATCGTGTAATCTAGTGAAGTTTTACCCCTACGCAATCCCCTTTTAACAAGTTGTAGGTTTAATGAGGTAGTACTACTAAGCTGTTATTAAAATTTCGCATGGGTTTACGTAATAATCGCGCAGACAGAGAATGACGTTAGATACATTTTACTGTACTTACCACAAGTGCAATAAAATCCTGTGAAATTATTTATGTGGTATATTCTCTAATGGTAACCTTAAGTGGGGACTTGTGGTTGGGATATTCTCGTACGATTCAGGGATTCTTAGCAAAATATTAAAGCAAAGGGATTTTCTGAGGTTGATTGTACAAAATCCATTGACAATGACTAAAGTGATTTGCAAAAACAGTCTAAACCTTGTTAGGTGTAGACTGTATTTGTTTCTGACTGTTGTCATTCTCATGAAATGCAACTTTGCATTTGCATTGATATTACCCTAATCAAACTAATATTATAAATGCGAAAGTTTGGATGGTTCGATGTTTGTCACCTCTTCATGCCAAAACTACTGAACGTATCGAGTTGATATTTTGCATACGCGTAAATGTAATCTTAATTATTTTTTATCGCTGTCAAATAAATCAGTTCCCATGGGAAAGAAATAACCATTAAATGTTTTCATAGAACAATGCGTGAGAAGCTGCGGGCATAAACTAGTCATTTTTAATAAGAACAGAATCTGCCGTCTAAAACGTGTAAAGTTTATTTGAATTGGTACATTTCAAAATTATATTTGTTGAATAGAAAAAAAAAAAATATGTTTGGCACTATTTGCACTCGGCCTTGCACTGAATTTTGTCTAACAAACCACTAACATTTCTATTAGTTTGAGGTATATCGAGTAGATTAAAGATTCAAACATACTATAAATATGAGAAAATTCGACAAGGTTCAGCCTGTTTTTGGCCGAAACAGAAACTGCAGCGGAACCTTTTTTTTGGCTGAACCTGCCCGGATCAGAACACTTACTAACACTTACACTAGATTGGACACTAAAAATATTGTGCATGCTGAGACGTTCTTTACCTTATTGCCACATAAAATCGGCATTTACCATGCTTTGTGTCGTATTGCATGTACTATTTAAATAAATATATACAATAATATATAAAATTTAAACTAAACAAAAAGAGATGACACAATCAGACGAGAATTAGGTACATAAAACGCAAACAAAAACTAAAGATACTACATAAGACTTACACAGTATCGTGTTCCTTGAAAAACTTTTCAAAGAAGCTGGCTTTTTAACATATCATTATTATTCCCACGACGCCATACACAAATCCGCAGCAGCGTACAATGGGATCTATAGCAGTTATATCTCGGCTCATGTAAAAAGACAATGGTCGGGCTTTGATATTGTTTCTTTTATCTTTTTATTTACGTTCGTTCTAGATGGGAGTCGCTTATATTTTACCTTTTTTATTTGGAATACTCGGTTGGATCTGTCGGGTTTTGTTTTTATGGAAAAATGATTTTAGTTTTTTAAATTTAAACACTTGAATTCAACTGTTCCAGTTGTTATTTGTGGGTTGAAACGAAAACATTAAAAACAGCCGGTGAGAAACGAAACAATTATTATTACTTTTGTCTTGTGGTGCGAAAATGTTGGTGCGAAACAGCGCTACACCTTTGCAAACACCGTATAAAAGCCAAATTAACAACCAATACAAAACCCGTTTTATTTGTCCCAAGTTTTGATAGGCAATCAACTGGGTTAATAGCTGGTCAATAAAAGCCTTTAGAAATAACAAACATTTTCTAGATTAATATCGTTTAAAGATTGTTTGCAACAGCCTGCAGTTTGCTCAATCGTTTCAATAGTAAATACAATTTCTTATTTCTTTCTATTATTTGATTTTCTTTTTTTATAATACTCAGTTGCGGAATTTTAGTTTATTAGACAGAAAGCTTCACATAATCAGTTTGAAAGTTACGTATGAATATTAAATTCCATATTTTTGAGGAAACAATTTGTTAATGTTATGTCTTACGCCTGTTGTGTTAAATGGTAGAAATATGAAAAACTTACGACGCGATTCGGTAACATGGTTCTCTCTCTTATACGCGAAGAGCAATGGACACTGTCAAACTAAAAAAAAAGAATATCTCGGAAACTACTGATCCTAGACAACTGGTTTGTATGGAAATGTGACAGCTTGGCAGAGATTTCGGATGACAGCTGTCAAACTAAAATCAAACAGCGATTTCATTAAATTAAATTAAATGACGTTATCACGTAAAAGTCATGCTAGACCGGACCCAAATTATCGTTCCTAAACCGACTTTAGAGACAAACATTTTTTTCTTTTTGGTGGGGACGATAAGACACCTCACCATAGGAAACCAACTTTCCGAGAATCCAACTTTAATGGCAATTCAACTTTCGGTGAATTCAACTTTCAGGGAATCCAACTTAGTGGGAATCCAACTTTCGGGGAATCCAACTTAATGGTCCTGAAGGATATGAAGGTTCTTAGCATACTCCGCCCTCAATGATACTTGCTTGCATACCGATGTTTGAGAGTATCATTGAAGGTGATACTCAAGAACTAATCTAATCTAATCAGAACGCAAGCAAATCAGTTTAAACAAAGTTCTGCTATTCCTACGTAAGAGGTTTGTATTGTATGCAGTCTGATTTTATTTTTAGGAATGTCTTTTAGAAAAGATAGTAACAAAGAAAATAAATGCAAAATAAAAGAAACAAATGAAAAAAACAGTTGAATAGAGCTAATCAACTGTGACCCGAAAGAGCTTTTGAGTATCTGGCGCAGCGCTTCAGCATTTCAATATACAGTGGGGCAATGCAGCCAGCGTCATGGGAACGCTTCTGGTATTAATATTTATCAATAGATTTTTATAAGCATATGAATACTAATAACGATTTATAAACAGATTAATGAAAACAAAAAAGATGCAGGAATTTAAATGAGGCGAGGCCAGAGAAAAACATATGATGATGGAGTCCTAGCTGAATTTCAGCCATGGGGCAGTCAGTATTGACTGAGACTTGCGTACACCGGATATATTATATAGTGCACAAGTGCGTGTGCAAACACAGGTATGTAGGTATACAATTAGGTAGGTCCTAAAACCTAATTTTAATAATCAAGTTACTGCTTACTCGATTCTCAATAAACAAACTACGAGTATAATATGTAGTATCAATCTAAGTACAACATAAATGAAACCACAGTGAAAACCAGTTAATCAGTCAAAAATAATATGTGTTATTTTTAGATAGATATAGGTATATGCAACCTCCTCAACACAATAATAAAGTCTACTCGATGAAAATAAATTACACTTAAATTAAAATGATATTCATAATTTCAATATTCACGACAATTTCTCGCGCTCATTTTATTTCAGCCGACTACGCTTTTCGGATTGATTCCACTTCGGCAGGAATGGGGCACAAAATAGCAGTGTATTAATTAAACCGTTTACTGATTCTGTGAACGGGCTTTATTGGAATCGTATTTTTAAATGTATTTTTTATTTACGATGTTATTTACTTCTAGTTTTAGTTTTTTTTGTTTGATTTATACTAAAAGTTCTGAACTTTGATGAAATAACTGGCTTTATATATTTTTTACCTAAAACGAGGTCGTTGTACATTATTTTCTTTTATCAAAAACAAAACTCTGTTATCAAATACCTATGCGTTTAACTACAGCAGTATTTATTTTATGAGGGCCGTTATTTTTGATAAGAGACTCAAAAAGCTGAGGTTTTATTGTACTAGTGTCATAAAACCCAACTCGTTGGTTCCTTAGTTCCTTCCATCAAACAATAGTCATGCTTCACTCACGGTAGTGTTAAGGGTAAATCGAAGGATATATTCGAAGCGAATCCACCTATTGAAGCCGGGATCATGGCAATATGTACGTACTCAATCACAGATCACAGAAACTAAGAAGATATGAAAAGGGGGCGGGGCCGGTGACGCAGTAATATGCTCAAAACGAGAACACATCGCTCACGGCAGTAATATTGTCATTTAGTTGAAGTTTGAACGTTGGCCACGACGGATATTCAAGTTAGAGGAAAATGCCGTATTGTACAATAGTTATTTGCAAAAATAGAAGTGATATTATGAACTTTAATTCAAATGGAATCACATACCATCGGTAAGTACTGAAAATAATATGTTTTTCATACTAAAACTTTAAAAATAATTATAAGTTGATGTCTTGATTTTTCAACGTCTTTATTATGATGACTGATAGCCAGACGCGATATTGTTGTAAACTGTTTACAATGCTTGCTCTGTACTAATGACCATTCGAACGTTGAGTTCCAATGCCGCAATGCATAATTAACATATTGAAGCTCACAGAATACGTTCAACCGCGTGGTAAGACCACTGCTCGTAGTCGTGAGTTAGTGATGTGACTCGAGTGTGTTCTTTGTCGATAAAGATTGTCATTTTTGATACCTATTATTTATTATATTGGCGGCTTATCCTTACGCATTTGGATTTGACCTTTGTTGTGGAGATTATAGACCTATATTGGTCCAATGCTGGACGCAGGCCTCCTCCTGATAAGAACCTTTTTAGCTGTTATCTCGTGGGGGATCCCCATGAGATATGGGGGATATACTATAATCCCCACGCTGGGCATACATATCAGATTATCTCATGGGGGATTACCCCCCATGAGATAATCTGATATTTTGTAATCTATGCATCATTTAAATTTGTTAGCCTATTATTATAATTATTCAGTATTCATATATTTTTTAATAAATCATTATCCACAGATCTGTATTTCATTTTATGATAACGTCTATTAACTCATAAAAAGATAACCAATGTTTGTTTACTGACTCCATCACCATGAAATCATGTTTACTCAATTAGTGAACTATTCATTTTATTTCAATTCATAGCGTAAAAACGATGACCAAGTCGTTTCACGTTTTATCGACAAGCAATCCCTATCGTAAACGCATATTTTGTGTCTATAGTGGTGCTGTACGAACGTCACTTGCAACCTAGTGTGCGAACGAATAGTTGCACTCTGGTTGGCTCTGCGCGGTTGTGTGCATGACACGCACACAACGCGAAGTATTGTTTTTATTTCGTTAACCGTGTGTGCGAGAGCTTGAGTGGGCGTGACTTGCGACAGTAGGTTTTGTACGCAACGCATAGGATTGCCATCTCTCTATATCTCTGTGTACTCAATACACAAAACGCCATACAAAGTTCTCGCAAGCTACAGAACTTTCTCGATAACTTGAAAAGCGAACCAATTGAATAGGGCATTAAATTGCAAACACAAGTTTAGTCATACCTACATACATAAATGTTAAAATACTGGACAAGTCGGTACAAAGGAGAGCTTAACCCTAAAAGAGTTTTCATACAGAAAATCTAAGGTTATGAAGAGAATTTATGAAACGAGTTTGGATAGATAAAGTGTACCCTGTATAGAAAAAAAAAATACACATAATATTTTTAAACCTAAATACAAAAATAACATAAACTAAAACAAAATAAGAGTGTTACATGTATTGATACAGATTCGTGCTAATTTAATTTTGCAAGGAACTTACTAAAATTCGCTTCTGTTGGAAATGGAGTTTACAAAAATGTGACAAATCATCTTTGTGGCAAATGTAAAACAACCCCTTTTTAAGACCCCAGTAAGTACCTATTGATATATTTTGAAAAAATCTAATGTATTTTTAAGGGACATGTATAAAAATCCTACTTCATTTTATTGTATGTAAAATACTAAAGTGTATTTATTACACTAATATTATAAATGCGAAAGTTTGATGTATGGATGTATGGATGTATGGATGTATGGATGTATGGATGTATGGATGTATGGATGTATGGATGTATGGGTGTATGGATGTATGGATGTATGGATGTATGGATGTATGGATGTATGGATGTATGGATGTATGGATGTATGGATGTATGGATGTATGGATGTATGGATGTATGGATGTATGGATGTATGGATGTATGGATGTATGGATGTATGGATGTATGGATGTATGGATGTATGGATGTATGGATGTATGGATGTATGGATGTATGGATGTATGGATGTATGGATGTATGGATGTATGGATGTATGGATGTATGGATGTATGGATGTATGGATGTATGGATGTATGGATGTATGGATGTATGGATGTATGGATGTATGGATGTATGGATGTATGGATGTATGGATGTATGGATGTATGGATGTATGGATGTATGGATGTATGGATGTATGGATGTATGGATGTATGGATGTATGGATGTATGGATGTATGGATGTATGGATGTATGGATGTATGGATGTATGGATGTATGGATGTATGGATGTATGGATGTATGGATGTATGGATGTATGGATGTATGGATGTATGGATGTATGGATGTATGGATGTATGGATGTATGGATGTATGGAGAATGGATGTATGGATGGATGGATGTTTGTTACCTCTTCACACCAAAACTACTCAACGGATCGGGCTGAAATTTTACATACAGGTAATTCTAATCCTGGAATCAAACAAAAGCTACTTTTCATCCCGTAAATCAGTTCCCTTGGGATATAAATCACCTTTAAACGTTTCCATAGAAACAACGCGTGCGAAGCCGCGGGTCGCAGCTAGTGTGATTGTAATTAAACCGCCTCAACATTCTGATTGACTATGTAAGTGAAAAAAAAATATAATTTTGCCATTTTAAAAGTATAAATTAATAACTACTTTACTTAGGAACTACTTTGTGACCAAAATGTATCAATTCTTTTGCGGTGCCCTACATCTTAATGTAGACTTAGCTGAATAGTTCATGCACCCTGAGACCTAAGGTGTATACCATGTACCTACATGTGAGCAAAACAAATAAATCTCATCTAATCGAATCAGCTTTGTGGTTCTGGCTTAGAATTTGAACCACCCCATCTCTTCCCGTGGGTGTCGTAAGAGGCGACTAAGAGGCGGGGCAGCGCCCCGAGCAGAGCAATTCTACCATCGAACTGCGATCCCCAACCCGCATGCCCAGCGTGGGGATTATGAGCACTACCCCCCATAAGATAAACGCCAACAAGGCGCTTATGAGGGGGAGGTATGCGTCCAGCAGTGGACCAATACAGGCTGTTGAGGTTGAGGTAATCTAATCTACCTACGGCTTTGCTGGCACTCTTAAGCGCTACTCAAAAAGCGTAGCCTAGGATGTCACTAAGGAATAATGTGTCCATCGATAAGTTAATCTCGGAGTCTTCCGATCCCGAGTGAATAAGTTCCTTCTGGAAAATCATACCCGATCTTAGACCCCATCATCACTTTCTTAAGCGTAATGGTTGTCAAATGCTTAGCAATCACCAATAGAAAAAAGTGAAATAACTTATAAATCGGTCTATTATGAAAATCTGCTCGGTTATCGAACTATGCTTGAGTAAACGCTTTTCTATGGCACAAACGTCACTCAAGTATAGACCTGTGACTGAGTAAGCTTTCATAATACGGGCCTAAGTATTCCTCTGATAACACCTAAAGACACAAACTAACCAATATTTTATGTAAGCAATTAACAGTAGTAACCGCAATTAAAAGTAAACACCGCAGTGGGCTGCGGCTATTTAACCATACAGTAAGTGACTTTATACCTTGATTTTACACGCCCCGGAATGGTGGAAATACAGTGGTGTCGATTATGTTGTTTTAGAATTTGATAAAATTAGGATTCAGGATGTCAGACGGATACATTTCGATACCTAAATCAGTATTTTAGCTAGTTTTGATGTCAAATAGAACATAACTATTCAATTTGAAAAGCTATCTATTTGACATTTGTAAATCCTTATTTTATCTTATTTTTAACCGACTTCAAAAAAAGAAGGAGGTACTCAATTCAACTGTATTTTTTAAATATTTGTTACCTCAAAACTTTTGTCTGGGTGGTCCGATTTTCATGATTCTTTGTGGTCCCATTTTAATTTGGTTTAGTTCTGACACGGGAATCCATGTAAATTCACGATAAAACTATAAAAATCTAAGTAGTTTTGTAAAACAAAATAAATATTATCCAGATAATTCTAAAACAACTGAATAGACCTAATTGTGTCTTATTTTAACATTACACCACCTTCACCCATCCACACCTTATTTACATGTAGGTAAGTATTTGAGGCAAAATTATACTTTAATTTACCTTAATTAATATAAAAAATATAACAGGTATACCTAGATAAAACATAAATGAAACGCTCCATTGTGCACTGTTTACGACTCAAAAGTTAAAAAATGTTGTTACTGCTGAGCCCGTTTTCACAATTTTCAAAAAGGCGTATTCAAAAGAAGACATTATTCTATTTACCTCGGAGCTTAATAGATGTCAGATTTTTCGCTGAAAGGAATGATTGTCATATGAAAATAGGCACTATACCGACAATAGTATGTAAGAACAGTTAGACTTAGTTATGCTGAGATTGTAATAGTTGATAAGAGATAAACTTGCTAGTGGTTTCTTTTTCACTTCTTCCGCTAGAGGACAAAAAATTTAAGTGAATTAGAGTCAATTGCACCTTATTTCTTGTTTGATAGTAATAACTCTTTATCAAGCTGTTTATATAGTAAACATTTGACTTGTCTAAGTACTTATTTTGTACTTACTAGGAGTACTTACCTTCAAGTATTATATTACGAGACCTACTCGTACATCTACAATCGGCTTTGATCTCAAACTATACGAGCAGCATCTCCAAACGCTTTTCGTCTCTACATTACACTTGGCAAGCACTAATTTAGTAACAATACCGAATACTAGTTGTTACAGCGTCGAGAAAACAATTGTCTGCTACCATAGATTTAAATCGTTAGAAGGGCCCTTTCCGCAGTGGGACCGCGCCGTGCCAAACGAAGTTTGTGAGCTCACAAACTTGTCTTTGTCATTTGGAATTATTGAATTGTGTGTTTTTGTGGTGTGCTTTTTCACAACAATTTGTGCTAAGAGATTGCACAATAAAAAGCAATAATAACAGTTAGGTTTTAAAAACACTAATTTTATCCACTTCATCTGCGTTTTGTTAACACACGCATTCAAAGACAATGGTGTCTATTCAGATTTCGCCAAAACGATATTAAACTAAATTGACAGGACTAAAAATGTCGCTGTCCCTGTCATAATGATCCAAATAATAAGGGTGGCATCATTTTCAGTCCTTTCAAATGAGTTTACTCTAGTTTTGGCAACATTTGAAAAGACACCAATGCCAAATAAGACGTAAATACCGATTTAAATCTTTGTCTGCTACACAAAATGTAATTGAATTGTCTAAGCTAACAGAAGACCAGCGCTGGCTAGAACTCTTCCGGGAGCCTAGCAAGCATTTATGCTGAGTTAGGACCTTTTTATAACAACTTTTATGTAGCTACATCCTATAAGATTGTATTTTGATTCTACTTACTCATAGTTGTAGGATACAATATTCGTATACTAAGTTTCTTCTGTTGTTATAAATAAATGTATTTCTTTCTATCTTCTTTCTTTCTTTTGAGCTCACTTATTAATCACACAAGGACTCAGCTTAAGTGCAATAACTACTCAACAATGAAAGCGGAGTGTAATGCTATACTTCAAATTCACTTTGCATTTCTTTGATTAATTAGGTTATTATTAACTAGCTGCGCCTCGCAGCTTCGCACGCGTTTTTACTATGGAAACGTTTATAGGTGATTTTTATGCCACGGGAACTAATTTATGGGATAAAAAGTAGTCTATGTTTGATTCCAAGATTAGAGTTACCTGTGTGCAAAATTTCAGCCTGATCTGTTCAGTAGTTTTGGCGTGAAGATGTAACAAACATACATCCATCCATCCATACAAACTTTAGCATTAATAATATTAGTGTGATTCACTTACGTTGCGATACTTGCAGGTTCTACCAATAACCACGAACACGTTTGTTAAGACGCCAGATCCTTATTCTTAAATTTGGTATACCTCTACATATTGGCATTACGTTCGATAAATCGTTTTTTTCATACTTAACTTACAAACTGCTCTGATGTGAATTAACTGTGGCTGTGGTACTTGGAGATCGGTCTTAAATACTTTATTTTGGTGGCGAACAGTCTTTGAGAGTCTTTTTATTTGATCTCAGTAGTGATTCACAAAACAGTTGAGCTTTAAGACATTGCGTCTTCACAAACTGATGAAGGCAGAACTTGTAGGTTCACATTGTGTCAGTGAATTAACAATAACCAATAATCCTGGACATGGTTCATGTTAATTTCTTGCTAATTCTTTAAAAGCTTAACTAATGGCAAATAAACCTCACTAAATATTGATGTCATGCTTTATAATCAAGAATACCTTCTCTGCGTGCAGGATGATGCCTAAGAACTAGTAAAATCTAATGCTCCACGTAGTGCATAGTGCGAGTTTTTACGTTGTGTTCGCATACGAAATTTTTTCGTACGTATTTGCGGCATTCTTCACCGAGACGTTGCCGATTCCTTACAGGTTCTACTAATATTCTAGGATCTAGATAAAAAAAACTCGCACTGGACACTCAAAAAAATAAAAAATCCACAAAATCTCCGAGCAACTACTTCCAAAGGTGTTTTGATTTTTACCTCCTATTCGTAGCGAGTAACACCACCGGCGCGCGGTAGGATACGCTATCAAACAGTTTAGTTACGCATTCAACTGTCTGAAATCTAAGCGCGACACTGTGCAAGCTTCGCGGACATCTGAGGGGCTCGACGACTCTCCCGCGCTGCCACGCCTACGCTCACCACTCGCGAATAAGAACGCCTCGCGCAGCGCCACGCGGCGGTGAGAACATCACCCTGAGCGACTATCTCTTTCTATTATCAAAGCTGTAAGTCGCAGGGAAAGAGACGACAAACTTGTGGTAATGTGACAACTCTACAGTCAAAATTGATCGTACTATTAATCAAATCACACTTAAACTATAAATGCGAAAGTTTGGAAGTTGGAAACTTTGTTAGGTGTCAACTTCATGCCAAAACGGCTGAACGGATCGGGATGAAATTTTGTATACAAGTTAATTCTAAGCCCGGGATCAAAAATAGGCACCTCTTTGATCCCTTATATCAGTTCCCATGGAATAGAAAAAACCTTTTAATATTTCCAGTAAAACATTGCGTGTGAGGACGCGGACAGAAACTAGTACAAATATTAGGTTAAGGGATTTGAATTTAAAGTGAAACGTTTGGCAAAATATTCTTGAATATTATATTACCTACAATGTGTTCTGACCCCGAACAATAAAAAAAAACATACCCGACGAATTAGAAGTCTGTTAAAAAAATTAAAAGCGAAAAGTTTTAAAGTTGCGTAAAATAACTTGAATCTCTCAGAAGTTTTGTTGTTATTTTTACAAAATAACTTTTATATTACACAAACATCGACAATACAAAAGTCAATAATACAGCAAAAGCCAAGTATAAAGTTCTGATAATCCAAAAAACAGTGAGAGTCTATACTACCATTCAAAATCTTCGATGGTTCCCTCGACTGCTCAAAATTGCCTAGGATTTTAGATTTTTCTGTCAAAAAATGTACTGTTTTTTTTCCATGCAAAAGCTTATGAGCCTTTCCATTAGAAAAGAGAATCTGTAAAATTTAAATGTAAATGAGACTGAATTTAAGTTTATGTGCGAGTTTTTTTATTTTTGGTTTGTATAATACCTTATTATAGTAAACTGTAATGGTTACACCGACTCACTACCGCCGCCACATTTTTTTTTATCGTTAAACAAAGGTATTTTCATAAATTCATTGGGCAGAAATTATTATATAAAATAAGCTGTTTTAATGTCTCTAATGGATTTATATTATACGAGCTGCGCCAGCCGGCTCGTACCGCTCGCGTTGTTCCTTTGGAAACATTTCAAGGTGATTTCATGGGAACTGTTATAAGGAATAAAAAGCCTATGTTTGATTCCAGGATTAGAATTACCTGTATGCGTAATTTCGGCCCGATCCGTTCAGTAGTTTTGGCATTCATCCAAACTTTCGCATTTATAATATTAGCAGAGATGCAGAGTTTGGTAGCCACGAGAAACTTCGCATATCTGCCGGTGGCGCTAGTAAGTCAATCGGGGTAGCCTTACTTAACTAAAACCGAAATAAAGAAAACCTGGAAACTGTTTGCTCAATGCAGTTTCCTGTGCTTTGAATTGAGAGCTTATTATGAAGCTTAACAAGTAGGTAGAAAATCCATAGGTTGGAAATTAAACCATTAAAATACCATGGATGGATTTGGATATAAGTATAAGGTTAGTTGTGTGTGGTGCCTTAGAATTTGCGCCCCCCTTGCAGAACAATTGTACCACCAAACTGCTATCCCCAACCCGCATACCTAGCGTAAGGATTATGGGCATTAACCCCTTTAGCTATCATATCAAAAAATAATCATGAAAATCGGACCACCCAGCCATAAGTTCTGAGGTAACAAATATAAAAAAAATACAGTTGAATTAAGAACCTCCTCCTTTTTTGAAGTCGGTTAAAAACCCGACCATTTCTTGCTTAATGCAGTGAAGTAAGGCACAATGCTGTATTTACTTGCTCATTAAAAGATCGTTACAATTTACTAAACACCTATAAGCCGTTGAATAAAATATAAAAGACGAACTAAAAACCAAACTGCACAAAACTAATTCCGATAAAACATCTAAAGAACCGCATCTCGCCGTCTCGACATTTGAGTAAACAAGTGTCGATGTACAGATAAAACTAATTTAATGTATTGTAAATATGAAATGAACACAATGTTTGGGTTGAGTTTATAAAAAAATATATATCATATAGAGTAGGTGCTACCACCACAATGAGAACTGTATACAAAAGGGAATATTAGAAAAACCGTCACTTTCCTTATCAGTAACTATATAATATTAAAGTCCCGGGGTTTCAAACTACCCCACAGGAAATACAAATCGTTTGCACTGAGCTTTTACTGATAATTCATAACGTACGAAAGAGTAATGTCTTTCGTACTATTAGGTTTGGGTGGATACAGTTTTTTTTATAGACTATGCTGTAGTTAAATAAATAATAAATAAATAATGTTCGACAATCCACACATCATTATCTAGCCCCAAGCTAAGTAGAGCTTGTGTTATGAGTACTAGATAGTTGATATACATAATACAATACACTACATAGATAGATATTTTTTAATATACATAGTAAATTTCCAGAACGCTCTGAACAAATATCTGCAGATAGTACACACTTTTGTCCCGAAGCGGGAATCGAACCCGCAACCTCCTGCATCGCAGGCGGACCTTCGCCCACTGCGCCACAGAGGTAGTCAAAAGTTAAAGAACATCATCATCACTACTTACATATTTACACAGAGATTCCAATGTCCATAGCTGGACATTTGAATCTCTTTATAAGGGTTATTCCAGTTTTCCCGCTTGACAAATCCCCATTAATAAAAAGACCGTTTGTTTTTAATTTGAAGTCCAGTTTTTCCTCTTGAGAAAAAACTTAAAGGTTGAAAACTGTTTTTTTTCCTTTACCGATTTTGGCGTTCCAGTTTTCTCCCTTGTGAGAATTAAACCAAATAGAAACAATTAAAACCACAGTAGGTACTTATCAGTTTGATTTTTTGTATTTTGTATCTGTACCTACAGCAATGATAAATAGACACAAAATGTAATAAATATCACCATATATCGAAAATGACACCTAACGATAATGACGCCTTGTAGATCGACTATAGCACATTCCGCATGCATTTTCTATATAAATAATAGACCATCGTTTGGCCCCCAATATTACCTGACAAAAAGTGACAAAACGACATCGTGACCTGTCTCCCCAAAAACGGTGCTGCTTCGGTAATTTGCCTACTACTGGACTGGACTACTGTTTGTACTTCTACCAAATCCAGTAATAGACACCTAACAAGACTCTTGTGGGAATCCCTTTAATTTCCTACTCTATTTATCCTATTTCAGTTTTATTTATTTGTTGAAAAGACTACAGTAAACTCACACTGTAAAAAATGAGTGAGACCCGGTTAAGGTCGAGCAAAAATTTCCAAATAATAATCCTTTTTTGTTATATTAAGTTGACTTAGCGACACTTAAAACTACCCTCACAGTAAAAACATTACCATATACGGGTATTGAGATACACGAAACGACGACGCCGACGTACGGACAGACAGACAGCGGAGACTTGTAGTAGGGTCCCATTGGCACCCTTCGGTTACGGAACCCTAAAAAGACTTAACTGGTATTAACTTCTCTATATTGATAACATGAGGACACAGTTACAAATAAGCGATATGCACGGTGTTCCAACTATAGTAATAAATTTGTACGGGAAACAAATTAAATAAAAGTTTTTTTTAATTCAAAGTACTGCGATTGTTGAGATAACTTATCGAACCGCTTCCGTTGATAAATAAATTAATAAAAGCTGTAGATTATTTTAATTGTACTTTGTTTACTATCACAAACAACGACCGAGTTTATAAAATACCTATTTCTAAAAATGGTATTAGTTCGGAGTTTTCTCTCGAGTTCATATGGAACATAAATCCTCCAGATTCGCCTTGGTGATCAGATCAACTGGGCGAGATGATTTGTCTCCAAATATAGGTTTTCACTTTGCCGTGTTCACGGGATAACTGGAGCAAATGCTTATAATATCCGTGATCAAAAAAGTTCTTACTAGATCTGTTAACCTAGATAAGATTATTCGATGATTAATTATTATAGATTCTCAGATTATAATTAAAAGTAATATAACAGCTATTAATTAAATAAAAGACCGTAAGGAAGAAATATTTGTCTTTCATCTTAATCAGCTTATATATGTCCACTATATGTCCACAGCTGGACTGGAATGCAATAGCGCCCTGTCTTACCGCCTGGCAGGAGGGCGTGCTACACTACGTTTGCCGAGTTGCGATCTCCACTCAGAAACGCGTTTACCCCAGTGGGTGTCGGTTCTTCGCGAGATATAACCGTCCTACAGCCACTTCAGCTTCTTTGAGCTATGTCCATAACTTTGGGTCTCTGTTGGATGAATTCGTTTAGAATCCTATCCTTTAGAGAGACTCTGAGCATTAGCTCTTTCCATAGCTCGCTGAGCGACTTTGAACTTTGGTAATGACTTTAATTTGATCTCTAGACATCTATTCGATCTCACCTTCTTTACAAATAATAATAAATCACACCTCGAGCCTCCGCAAACGTGTTCGTGATAATGGGCAGAATCTAGCAGTGTGAAACTGATATTGCATTTCTTACATTCTAGGTATTGTTTGGGGGACAGTATCGCTCACGTCCGTAGGTGTTGACCCTCTGTTACCCTACACGTGTCCTCTGGGTGGTGCTAAGAGCGGTACCCTCTGGTGGTAGGCTTCGGCCGTGGCTTGTCACCACCCTCCGGACTAAGCCAGTCCATGAAGCAACTCTGTTGTGTTTCGGAATGTGGTTAGGAGTAGCCATCTTCTAGACCTTCGTGATACATCGTCGGCCGCATCTTCGCTTTCCATCAGGTGCGGTCAAACAAAAATGAATTTCTGATAAATAAAAGAATTGTCGGTGTGGAACTGAGGGATACCTGGCCAAGGATTTTTTATTTTATTTATTAGGGCATCTACTGGCATCTTCCTGCGCCTTGGAAGCGATATTCATGCCTATGTCCGTCCCCAAGATACGTTTAACTTCTGCCAAATTTCATTAAGACCCCTTCAGCAGTGCAGGCGTGAGAAGTTAAAAGGCACAATTATTTACTTCTAATCGCTTTTCTCATTTAAATTAATATGGATAATTGTCATACGCATAGAATTAGTAACTTCTAGCTGCGCCCCGCGGCTTCGCACGCGTTGATCCTATGGAAACGTTTAAAGGTGATTTCTATCCCAGGGAAACTAATTTATGAGATCATAAATAGCCTATGTTTGATTCTAGGATAAGAATTACCTGTATGCAAAATTTCAACCCGATCCGTCCGGTAGTTTTTTCGTCAAGAGGTAACAAAAATCCATCCATCCATCCATACATCCATACAAACTTTCGAATTTATAATATTAGTGTGAATAAGTAATATTATCATTCTGCCTCTCTAAACTGCAGATCACCCAAATACTGGATGCAATTGGCTCCAATTACCTGTTAAATTGGTAACATTGCAATCCAATTGGCATCCTATCTACCTGCACTGATGATTTCCAATTTCCCAAATAAAGCGGCCTGTACACATTGTGACAATGCGCTAGGCCAGCTTGTCGGGCCAACTGATGGGATTGCGTTCATACATTGGCGTACAGATCATTCCACATTGGCACTTCAACAAAGATGGACGTGGGGTATTGCCACGCAAATGACTGCTTATTTAAGGCGCATACCCAAGCCATTATGACAGCGCCACCTATTTTATCATATTATAACGTTTAACACAGGAAATTTTAAAAATCCATCGTACAGGTTGTGGTATCTATAATAAGTTATTTATTAATGCCTCTGTAATAGTTTCACACGTAATAATAAGATAAACTAGGTGTGGGCGCCACTTTCACTCGTGTATGTGCCTTAATTCAAGTAGTACTTAAAGTAGGTATCTGTTATTTAGGTTTTTTACCTATTTATAAATTTGGTTTACCCAACTAGTTAGATACCAACAAAGCTTTGATACCTAGGTACTTTGTTCGTAAGTTGTGTATTTTTTGGTTCCACATAATTGGTTAATTTCACACTAATATTATAAAAGCGAAATTTTGGATGTATGCAAGTATGGATGTTTCTTACCTCTTCACGTCGAAGCTACTGAATGGATCGGTCTGAAACTTTGTAATCAAAATCATGGAATGAACAAAGGCTACTTTTTGTTGGCCGCCAACTTCCAACACGCGCCAAGTAGGTCTCTATTCTACACGTTGGCCCGACGACTCGGCCCAGCGCATTGGCCCAATGTGTACAGGAACCATAAATAGACAAACAGACACGGTACGCCTCTATATGAATGACAGGAGCCCTAACATCCATCCAACCCCTCAACCACCTATTGTTTGATAGTTACCGCACATTTAGCCAGCACCCTGGCCCAATATAATTTAGTTGCATTCGGTTTGTTACGAAATAGAAAATTAAATAACCAGTACCACAATCCAATGATAAATGAATTTATTGCTTTAAAACTATGTGGTACTTAATGTGTATCTAAGTATATTATGTATACGGTTTATATCAATCTGGGTATCTCTAGTCTGCCATGTTAGGTTTCAAATATATAGAGGTACAATCGTTAAGGTGTGAAACGTTGGTGTTCTTCTAACACAAATAAGTAACGTTATAAATTCGTCAGACTACTTTAGTTTTTAAAGTTTAATATACACACAACATTGCAAATTCTTAAGTCAAGATGTTTGAGGTAATAATTTAAAAAAATCTCTTCATCATGTAGAAACATTAATGGTAGGATAAGATAACAGCGTCTTGAATTGAAATCATATTGTTTAATTAACAGCCCAGGCGCTTGTTCGTATGAATTGTGATTTAAAAAAAAGCTACACACCGTCGTCTCGCATTGCCGACGACAGATTTATAATAATTAAGAGACATACACACGAGCAATTATGTCAGCGCGCAAGTTTTTTTAATAAATAACGCCCAATACGCCGAATTTCATTGAATAAGATAGTATCTTTTTCTTTTTCTCATCGTCTGCGGCAGGACCTGATGGTATCCCTCCTATTGTAGTTAAGGATTGTTTGCGCGCTCTAGTGGAACCGCTGCTCTATCTTTATAATATCTCTTTGACCAGTTGCCGCTATCCAGCACGCTGGATAGTGTCAAGAGTAACACCTGTCCCGAAGACCAGCGATTCTACTGAAGTGTGAAATTTCAGGCCAATAGCTGTCCTGTCTGTATTTGCTAAGGTGTTCGAGTCAATTTTGAATTCACACATGACTCGTCAAATAAATTGTTCATTCAATGACTCGCAGCATGGCTTTCGTACAGCTAGATCTACGTCTACAAAACACACCGTATACGTTGATTTTATTTCCAAGGAAATGGATCAGGGTAGGCAAGTGGATTCTGTGTATCTTGACTTTCGGCGTGCATTTGACACTGTTCATAATGACATCTTACTGGTCAAACTCTCGGCAATAGGATCTTCTCCCCGTTTGTTAAGGTGTTACGCAGACTTGAATGAACGAAAACAATATGTTCAACTGGAACTTCCGATCCCAAGAGTTCTACCCTAGGTCAGGAGTTATTCAAGGTAGTACGCTCGGTCACACCCTATTCTTAGCCATGATAAATGATCTACCTGCAGTTCTACGTAGTTCGAGGTGTCTGATGTTTGCCGATGACCTGAAACTACTCGTATACACATCAGTCGTCGATCTATCTGATTGTGTTGAGCTTCAGCGAGACATCGACTCATTGGATAGCTGGAGCCAGCAAAACAAACTGGCATTTAATGTATCGCAGTGCAAGGTAATAACGTTCGCCAAACTCCAAGACCCTAGAATCTACAACTACTCTCAGGAGTTCTAACATGTCGACATATTCAACGATAGTCTAATCATATATATTTATGCCTTAGATCATATCTTACCTTAAAATAAAATGTTTTTTTTTCTATTTGCTTATCATTATGTTTTCTTCATTTTATTTTACCTGTTAAATGTTTGGTTTTATTATTAGGTATGTGTCTGTGTACTGTATTCTTAATTAATTATAGTTCTAATATTTGTATTTAGCGTAGTTAGTGCTTTGGTGTAAACTGTTAGCTAACTACTGTTTTCTAAAATAAATAAATAAATAGGCTGATGATGATGATTAGACTAATATTAGTTACTTTATTATAAGCAATGTCATGTTAATATTATGTCACACAAATAAATATATTCTGGATTAGTTGACCTAAATTTATATTGTTCGCAACAGTCTGCAGTGAGCTCAATTCTTTCACAAGTATTATCAATTGAAACTAACTACATAGTTGTTTTTTTAATTTCTTTATAAGGACTTATTTGTTGGTAGAACTTTAGAGTCGTGAGTACACGAATCGAAAATAGACGCCTTAAGCTTTCATCTCGTTATAGCGCGACAATTACAATATCGTTGATTGACGACGTCACTTATAACCTCTAACACGAAGCCGCTAGGTTCGTTTTCCTTTTACAGTTTGCATCACGAGATTCGTTAAGTTTCCTTTAAAAAAATAGAATGTATATGTGAAAGATTTTTTACTCAATTCAACTAATTACCAATAAAATTTCTTTATTAACTAAGAATATAACAATCAAAGTTGAGCTACTTGTAGATTCCTTGTAACCGTCGACAGTTAACTCAATTGCTTCAATTGTAAATACTAGTTTACTTTTTACCATTATTTGATTGTAATTTTCTTTTTATTTAAAGTTCTAATTTCTTGCTAATAAAAAGAACTTGTATTTACAGTTGAAGCAATTGAGCTAACTGCAGACTGTTTCACATAATCTACAGGTAACACGTTTAATCCATATCGATACAATATCCACAGATATCAGAAACTAAGACAATACCAGCTGGCTGCATTGATTGCTCGCGGGCTGTATGGCAAATGTATATAATATAATTAGTAATTAGTTAGAACCTGAGATCTTGCAATTAAAGGTAATCAATGCTATAATAAGCACTGATTACCTAAATTTCAATTTGCTTATTAATGTATACGTTGAATAAAAATATCAGTGGACACTCACTATCAGAGCCGTGAAAACGTAGCAAAAATTGCGTTCAACCAAAAATAGCGTCCTGAAGATTTTGAGTCTATTTTTGGTTGAACGAATTTTTTCGCTACCCGCACTCACTAATTTTTTCTTTCTTTGAGCTTATTTTTTAACCGACTTCTAAAAATGAGGAGGTTCTCAATTCGACTGTTATTTTTATGTTTGTTACCTCAGAACTTTGGACTGGATGGTCCAATTTTCATGATTATTATTTTATATGAAAGCTGACATTATAAAATCAGTCAGTGCAATAACAATTTCTTATGCATAAAGTAATGATACAGTCTATTACCATTGTCTGACCTTGCAAAATAAATAAATAAAATAATAGATGGTATTTTATTTTATTATAAAAGGCACATATTAATAATAAAGGCAAAGGCTTGCGAACTCTGTGTCCAGCCGGCTATCCGTATAGCCTCGATGATTAGGCCAGCAGCGTGGGTGCTCAACATATTGGCATAGCGACGAAAATTGCAAAGCCGTCGATTCCGGTTACTCTCAAAACATCCATAATCTACTGAGTAAACACTTGGAGTGGCCGCAAGTTCCACAATCTCGGCCCGGCCCCGTATCTTTCGCGTCCGCGAACGCGATTAGTGCGGGTGATAAGCTCCCGAGAGAGTGACATCGAGGGAAGCAGGGCCAGGGCCCCGTGGGACCCTGCCTGCAACCCGATTGGTCGTGCGCCGGACACCGCCACCAAATCCGCCCAGCAGCAACGCAGCCACGGCGCTTCACAGTGCCCCTCTTCGAGATTGGCCGCCATTGTAGGTCGTCCATCCCAAAGAGAGACCAGCACCGAATCGGCCAACACCGAAACGGAGCTAGCCTGAAGCCGCGCGATAATCTTTGGGGAGAAGAAGAGTCGCATGGTGAAGTAGACGCACAAGAAGACCAGCCCGTGGAATATACCAGCGTGATGCCACCCCCCGCCGCCCATTTGACCCCAACAGACCGCCTAGACAGCCTGAGAAGCCCTTCACCGAACAAACGTTCGAAAAAAATGGGCATCGCACAGTTGGGACCTTTCAAGCAATTGCTGAGTCTTTACTGATAGATTATGTACCTAAATGCGAAAATAAATTTAATTTCAACCACGTTGATGAAAAAGATATTAAACTTTTAAATATAAAGAAAACTGCAGATGTCTGGGGCATTTCCGTTAGAATTATTAAACCTTTGATTGATACCATTGCACCAGATCTAGCTTTTATATTTAATGAGTCTATTGATTGTGGTGTATTTCCTGATCTTATGAAATGTAGTAAAATAATCCCATTGTTTAAATCAGGTAGTAGGTCTGACCTCACTAACTTTAGACCAATATCAGTACTGCCAACATTCAGCAAAGTTTTTGAAAAACTTATTTTTCATCAATTGCAGTTATTTCAATGGCAATGACCTGCTTCGTGGTAAGCAATTCGGGTTTACTCGCGGCAGGTCAACTACTGACGCCGGTATAGATGCTTGGGAGAAGTCGCAAGATGCCTTAGTCGTTTTTTGCGACTTGTCTAAAGCATTCGATTGCGTACATCATGAGACATTAATCAGGAAACTACATCACTATGGAATAAGGAACAGCTCCTTGAATCTTTACACATCTTATTTGAGTGATAGGATACAAAGAGTTGACATAAATGGGAAACGGTCTTCGGGGTCTGTAGTTACAATGGGTGTACCATAGGCGCTGTAGCTCTACCATAAGTAGAGCTACGGCGCCTACCCTTCGGGTCGCACAGCAAGGCTGTGCAGTGAATGGATTAATAAAAACTATAGGTACTTGTAAGAGACTTCGCTACCTAACACCTATATTTTTCTCCCTAAAATCCTATCAGTTATATCGGCAAAACATTTTCGAATTAACATTACATCGACCAAACAAAAGTCGACTAACAAGATATAGATGCAAGTTCATCGATATTTTTTTCCAATCTAGCTAGTACTAGCTACTAGCTAGATTGGAAAAAAGAAGCTAGCTAGATATTTGCGTCATTATTGAGCGCGGTGCAACTACCCTTCAATACAATACAATACACTGTATTGCATACCAAAAAATACAAAAAAAGAAATGCAGGAAAAAAGAGATAACAGAGGTGCACAATGAGCCAAAAGCTAAAAGCGATCTCTCCCAGACAACCTTGGGATGGACACAAAGCAGTTGTACAATAGACACGTAAAGGACACATTCAGAATTAGTGACCCCCCTTGCACAACGCAATAAATAAATAAATAATGTTGGACAATTCACACAGCATTATCTCGCTCCAAGCTAAGCAGAGCTTGTGTTTATTTATTTATTTATTTATTTATTCAGGGCAACCAACTAGAGATAACACAAGGAATCCAAATTATAAAACAAAATACTTAAAACTTGTGCTCTCTAAATTACAGGGTTATGGGTAGGTATAAGATAACTGATATACTTAACACTACATAGATATATATTTTTATGTAATCATCTATGTCTTTTCCGTAAATACTTGTTGACTTTTTATTTACTTATTATTTTTATCGAAAACTTTTTATCAAGAAGTACGTGATAATTAATTATTTAAATATATCAATTATCTAGTACCCATAACACAAGCTCTGCTTGTGTTGGGGCTAGATAATGCTGTGTGAATTATGCAGTATTATTATTATATTATATAATTATTATTAATTAAGAAGTTACTTTGCATTACCTTTAATGTGGTTCTTCCCTTCGCCTACCGTTAGTAATGATATTTTATCAAAATGTGAAATTGTTAACTTTTATCATTCATATTCCCTGCTTTAAACTACCGTTTCAATTACAAAGATCATCACTTTTTTCTATAATAATTACTAAAAAACTATAAAACGAATTTTATTCTTTTCTCTTGGGCCACTGTCAGAACTGGATTAAATTTAAATGGGACTACACTAGAAGCCCCAGCTTTCAAATAAAAAAAGTCCTAATAATCGGATCTCTCAGTCAAAAGTTCTAAAGTAATAAACATTAAAAAAAACAGTCGAATTGAGAACCTCCTCCTTATTTGAAGTCTGTTAAAAACTATCGTAGTTTGACGAATTAATTACGGTTGTAAGCTGGCTAACTACTAACCTTATTGGAAGAACACCAACGTTTCATCCCATAACATGTTGGTGTTTCGCCGCTTACGTCCGTAGCTCGCTTTTGGGCCCCGCTTTACCATTTATGTAACATTACTATCCCGAAAACGCCAATAACCGTGCGCTCGCTCCCCAAATTGCAAGAAGACTCAAAATACATAGTAATTAGGTAAAAATGTCCTCTTTAGAATCAGGGCTGTCGCCACGTGCCACGTTCAGGTGTCATGTTGAACGGTCGCAGGCCAGGATCCCATTACAAAGAGGCCGATGCTCGGTCTCGGATCGAGTTTCGAGCACGAAGCCACCGCATACTGCGTCCCATTTTAGCGATGACTAATTCACTTTAAATCGTTATTTGGGTTTCTTGGTTTGTTTATACTTGATATTTATTGGGGATTTATTAAGGTCGCTCGGATTGATAATAGTAATAATGCTGGACAGTTCACACGGCATTATCTAGTCACAAGCTAAGCACTGCTTGTGATATGGGTAGGTACCTACTTGATAACTGCTATACAATTATACTTAATACACTTCATATTCTATTCTATTCTATTCTATTCTTTTATATTCTATACTCTAACCAAACATTTTGAAACCGACCCTTATAATACTTATCAATGTGATGATAAACAAATGAATCTAACAGGAATAATTGACGAACAAATTGTTTTTTTATGGGTTTTTGCCATTTGCTACAGGACCCTTAATATAATAATAATAAATAAATAATGCTGAACAATTCACACAGCATTATCTAGCCCCAAGCTAAGCAGAGCTTGTGTCATAACATAACATAGTACAATACAATATGAACTTACTAGATAGACCGGCGCTGTTAACTTAAGGCGCGAAGGTTGAGTTCCTAGTTAACAATTTTCAGGTGTGAATGCTCAAATTTATTTTTAAAAGCCACAGCTGTGCATAGACAAAAGGGGTCATTGTTCCATAAGGTGTTTTAGTTACCTGGCCTTAAGGCGGTACCCCGACTCAAACTAGCGCCGACGCCTATTTTATCTCATTATTACGTTGAACTAAGGATTTTTTTAAAAATGATTCGCCAGTTTATGATAACTACCATAAGCTTTCTTTTAATACCTCTGTAATAGTTTTTTTTTGTATAGTTAAGGAGAAGATGCGAAGTTGCACTTGGTGGCCACCAAACTCACTGTTTTCGCATCTCCTCCTAAAGTATAAAAAAAAAAACTATTACAGAAAGCTTATGGTAGTTATCATAAACTGACCAATCATTTTTTGTAGATTCCTTTATTCAACGTAATAACAAGACAAAATAGGCGGCGGCGCTAGTGTGCCTCAGGGTATCGCCTTAACAGCAGACTTTTAGTAACTATTAACACTTGGCCGTGACGTAGATATACCGGCTGTAAGTACATGTCATTTTTTTTTTTTTGGTTTAGGTAACTAGTCTAGGCCGCGGCCTCGAACGCGTTGTTTCTGTGAAAACTTTTATATGTAGATTAATTATAGTATGTGGGAAGTGATTTATGAAATAAAAAGATCGATAAGAGCGATCTCTTCTAGACAACCTTGGGATAGGGGTACGAAGGAGTTTTTTAAAGTTTCCTGTTTTAAACTAAATTAACAAATACGCAGGCCTCCCCCGATAAACGCCTTATTGGCGTTTACCTCATGAGGGGTAATGCCCATAATCCCCACGCTGGGCATGCGGGTTGGGGATCGCCGTTTGGTGTAAGATTGGATCTGCAGGGGGCGCTGCTGCCCGCCCCCCGGTGGTTATCCTTTAGTCGCCTCCTACGACACCCACGGGAAGAATTGGGGATTGGGGTGGTAGAAGTCAAAGCCAGCACCACACAGTAATTTTGTTGGTACTACACCAACTTCAGAATCACACAAAAACATACACATTTACGGTTGCCATAAAACATATTATATACATTTACAATGTTACGGCACCGTCAGTAATGAACAATTTATTAGAGGCGTAGTGTCTCTATCCAGAGTCGAGCATTGGTATCGTGAGAAACCGACCGCGTCATTCCGAGAAACCTACAATTTTAATTTCAGAAATAAAGACGAAATCCCACTTTTATTGGACTATTGGTGTTGTATTTTTCGTTTTTTTGCTACTTGGAATAATAGAGGCGCTCGAGTGCCCAATAAAATTGTAATTTTTTTCGATTCTCGAGTGTTATGGCACCGCATCGCCCGGCCTGTTTGTGGCCATCTCCAAATTCACAGTAGCGTCAGCATAAAAAAACATAGCGTTGTTTCAATGGAATTCAGTACACATAACATATTGTGTTCAGTGTAGGACAATCTTTTGAGGAAACGATTTTGCAGGTAATCTGCAAAATAGTTTTTTCAGATTACCTTAGTCGCAAATTTCATATTTCCACAAATTTAATTTCTTTCCAATATGTTTAACCTTGGTTAGCCTGGAACAGTAAATAATTATTTCCAATAGGTTTAATGGCGCTCCTTAGAAAAGGCCTATGTCTGTGTGACTAGTATAGGCTGAGATGATGACGATGAATAGGTTTAACCTTGGTCTGCCTATAACAGTTAATAATAATCTGACCCCAAATAAAAAAGGGTTTGTGCAATATGTTTTAAGCTACTCGTAGATTGTTTGTCACAGTCTGCATTTGGTTCAATCTGCAAATATAAGTTGGTTCTAGATTGCTTATCTTTTATCTTTTTCTCTATTAATTGATTGTAATTTACTTTGTTTATGAATATGTATGATAGACTTGAGGCAAAGAGGGCAAGCAGACGAAATTTCGCTGTCGTAACCATAGTATATATTTTACAAAAAGTAAATATTTTTTATGAATAAAAATGCCTTATATGAAATGATTTGAAGAGTGAACCTTGCTAAAAAATTTAATGGATGCACCAAAATGTTTGCTGTAGTGCCTGAACCAAATCACACTAATATTAAAAATATATAATGCAAAAGTTTGTGTGTTTAGATGTATGTATGGATGGATGTTTGTTTTTATGACTATACATTTTTTTTACTCGCAGAGTATTCAGTTATTCTGTGATTCTGTAGCGAAACATTAGAAGTCAAAATAACACGAATCATGGTAGGTAAATATCCCGTTATGAATGACTTTCAGAACCAGAACATTAATCAAAAGCCCAAATATTTTGAATTCAATCATCCCTCAGACAGTTTAGCACGCCATAAAACACAGTAAAGTACCAAAAAGACAAAAGCAAATTAATTTTGCGCACAAGATCATATATCAGGCAAAACACACAGTCTGGAGCAAGCGTTCGATTCCAATAGTTATGCAAATATCCGATTGGAAATGTAATGAGTGTTGGGCAGTTATTTAAAACCACGCCGTAAGTCAAACGATGCTTTGGGAATGGGCCTTGGAACTTAGGCAATCGTGGAGTAGCCCGCATCCTATTCGTTTTTAAAATTATTTACTCGCGTCTTTTTATTTTTATTATATATTTATATATTTTATAATTGTTTAATGGTTAAATAAAATAGAAAAAAACCTTTAATCCTTGATAATAGCCGATTGAAAATTAAATATTTATTTGCCTTGTAAACAGACTAACTACACGGTAGATAGCTATTCGACGACTTATTATTTACTTATATATTGAAGAACGCTAGCGTTGACATATTGTTTAGACGCTCATGCGGAAATAATATGTGCGAAATAAATACATCTCGCGAAGTACCGAAAATGGCTGGGATAACGAGTTCTTGAGTAGAGACCGCGACTCGGCAAATGTAGTGTAGGATGCTGATCCGACAGGTGGGATGACGATCTGCAAAAGACTGCAGGCAGATGCTGGGTGCGTCTGGGCGATATGGCGCTCATTCGGGGAGGTCTGTCTAGCTGTGGACTAATATAGGCTGATGATGATGAAATAATGTGCAAACTAGGTGGAGCTAGTTGAATAAGCCCAACATCAATCTACTGATAATATTATGTCGTGTCATAACTGAAAAAGATTTAAAAAACTTTAGATTTAAAATTGACTCAACATCTTTGTTCGTCAGTTCATCTCACACCTCAACCGGCCACGAAATTAATAACACGTGGTTATTCTTTTTAGTTTTGTTCTTGCACTTATTATTATTTAAACTGAATTTTGAGGCTTTATTTATGACTATTTATATAACATATGTTGACCATTTTTCAATGCTTCCAACTTATTAACACTTCATTTCACCATTTATCTCTTTTTAAACGTAAATGTTTTTGTTTTTAATCTGTTTATGCCCTTGAGATCTCCGTGGTTGTTTAATAAATTATTCTACATGTTAACAATAAAGTAATGGGATACCTATTGAACACAAATCATAGGCCTCAAATGTCACGCTCGATAGGAATTAGCCATTTTCTCAACTCGGTGTACAATGTACTATTATTTTTTTATTGCGGACCATTTTCTCACAATGTTTATCTTGAAAAATATTAACAGTTTGTTCATCATCGTCATCATTCACTTAAAGTGGTTTTTATAAACTTTTGTATCTAAAATCTTGAAAAATATTGTAGAAAATGTTTAAGGTAGGTATGTTTTTCTTTGAGAAATTAGCATAAGTTTTAGCCGATTTCCACCTCTTCATAAAGTAGTCTCTTTGAATGACATAGAGAATATTATATTTCCCTCAGTATTTTATTTAAATGGCAACAGAATAAAACAAACGAGTATTCATTTACTCACTGATTTTAAATCAAACAAATGTCAAAAACATCGGAAGATTTATATATAAGTTTCCGCAGAGGTAAACATATAATTAAACAAAATTATATGACAAAACCAGTTTTTGTTGCCACGCCATGCCAAGCCATAATCTGTTAGAGAAATTAAAAATCCAAGACCTACAAGTATTTACATGCAATGACCTATTATATCAGACCAAGATATACCGACCTACAGAATCTCGTCCTGTTTTTACGACTGCACAAATTATAGTGGACTTTTTATAGTGAGGGATTTTACAGTCGAGCGGCGTGCAACCATTCGATCGGGATTTTGTTATGCTGTAAAACTTGATTGTTTGATGGTTAATTACTTTAGTGCGGTGACCCAACTGCCAGATACTTCGGGTATCAATCGGCTGCTATTCTTTTATATATGTAGAAATAGGCTTTTGTTATAAATGTTTTTAGAATATGTTCACGATTATATCTACTAATGTGTTTAAAGACATTTCACTGTTTAATATTGCAGAAGAAGCCTTCATTGTATCCACTTAGGTTTCAAAATTCTAATAATATTATAAAGGCCAAAGTTTCTGCCGATGTGGAACATTTGGCCGTAGATAAACCAGAAATACTGAAGGGATCAACCTGAAAAATTTGCAATGAAAGATTTGAACCTCGAATACAACACATAGGCTAGTTTATACTTTTTATTAAAAAAAACTGCTTGCAAAGCAGCGGGCAGAAGCTAGTTTACCAATCATTCAAGAGAAAAAACCTCAAAAAAGTCGTCTCGCATCTGCCCTCGCGAAGGATTCGAAATCCGCGCCACCTTAAACGTTATTAGCCAAAGTTATTCCCTTTCTACTCCCAACTCCCAAGATATTACTTATGATTTACGAGACAAGTTTAGTGTATACTGTTGTTTGTTTAATTATACGTCTGTGAATAAAGCAGGCTCAGATCAAAATCGATTTGAAGTGCAAATAAGGAAACGCAGATTTCATTATCTGCGGCGGTTTTACGACGCACGCAGACGGAAGAGATCGTGCCTAAAGACTTGCCTTCGGTGTCCTCGGGACGTTCGGAATATAATAAATAGTGAAGAAGAACGGTGTGGGTACAAATCATCTTGCCATATATCTGAAATCAGCACCCCTGTCTCATGTCTGCTGCATTTGCAATACAACAACGTGCTTATCAAAGTACCTTTGGATAAATAAAAGAGATATTTACTTTTCTTCACAAAGGTTGACAATATAACAATAGATAGACTAAGATTAAGGATATTTATTACCAGGTAGGTTAGATCAATGTAAGTACGATGGCGTCATAACGATGCTAGATGAATGGTTCCTACGTTGCATCTCAGAGAGTTTAATTTTATACAATGTTAAGCAAATCATTTCCGCACCCCAACTATTCTAAGAAAAACAATGTCCAACAAAATCTTGGTAAATACTAATTACGTTTTATAGGACTTCATGTGAAACAACAATGTAATACTTATGCAGAATACTAAGACCCTAGTTTATCTTTGATAAAGGTCCCTTTATGTATACTTACATTCATTTATAAAATGTAATCTAGTTTAAAGATTGCATAAGCACTAAATATGTTAAATACTAAATACCTAAATTACAAGTTAATTGCTCATAAGTTTTAAAAAGCCTATAGCTTAAAAACCATTAAATGTTTTATGATGTTTTGTTTCTAGGTCTTTAAACTCACTTATGTTATCGGAAATGTACTGTACTTTTTATATGTAATAAAGATCTTTTAAAATTGAAATTGAATGGAATCATTCCCGGCGCTTATCGATCTGCAGAAGCTAAAGTCTGTATTGGTCCACTGCTGGACGCAGGCCTCCCCCTGATAAGCGCCTCATTAGCGTTTATCTCATGGGGAGTAATGCCCATAATCCCCGCGCTGGGCATGCGGGTTGGGGATCGCAGTTCGGTGGTAGAATTGTTCTGCAGGGGCGCTGCTGTCCGCCCCCGGTGGATATCCGCTAGCTTAGTCGCTTCCTACGACACCCATAGGAAGAGTTGAGGTGGTGCAAATTCTAAGGCAACACCACACAGCTAAAAACACTAGCGCTGGATAAATTTAACTTTGGCATTACTTTTGAATTTAAGTCGTATTGTAAAGATACGTAACTCGAATAGAGTATAAAGTAGTAGGTGTAACTTACACCTAGGCTTGTACTAAATGGCTGTGCTACCTAATAACCACCCTAATAACCCATGGAATATAAATAACCTCAATACTCGTTATACAGTCGACTCTCGTTAATTCAAACCTGCTATAATTCGAACCTCTCTATAATTCAAAATTATCAGGAGTTCCCTACAAAATCTCTTTATATTTCGAACTAAATCAATACATTTTTATGCACTTGGTAATTCGAACGAAAAAATCATTGCTATGTAACAAAACGACGCGTTAATTCGAACTCATCGGCGTCCACCACTCGACAATTCAAAGTTGCAGAGAGAAAATGGCGGAAAGATTAATTTTTATTATGATTCGATTGACTATTTGACACTTTCTTCCACTTCCGCACGAATTGGTTTGTTTAGTTATGTTTCAGTTACTCTTTCGTTGGTATACAGATTAAAGTTTATGGTAGTTAAAAAGTTTAAATATTTGACGATTGATGAACAGAAAAAGTTAATCGAAAAAGTAGAGGTAGGTGAAAAGAAAAGTGGCCATTTGATATTTCAAACACTCGATAATTCGTAATATTTCAAGAGTCCCTCGAGTTTCGAATTAACGAGAGTCGACTGTAATTTGATTGTCATCTCCTTTGTCAATAAAAGTTGTAAACGATAACCCTTTACAACATAACGTCAATAGACAAATTTCGTTTTAAGGCGCATACCCGAGCCAATCTGACAGCAATTCCTATTTTATCATATTTTTACGTTTATCATAGGAATTTTTAAAAATCCTACATTCAGTTTGTGGTATCTATTATAAGCTATTTTTTAATACCTCTTTTATAATTTTATCTCATATAGTTTAGGAGATGCAAAAATAGAGTTTGGTTGCCAAAAAGCGCAACTTCGTATCTCTTCCTAAGCTTTACAAAATGAAAGTATTACAGAGGCATTAATAAATAGCTTATAATAGATACCACAAACTGAACGTAGGATTTTTTAAAATTCCTGCGTTCAACGTAATAATAAGATATAATAGTTGGGGGCGCCACTTTCGCTGGTGTATGGGCCTTAATAACATTTATGTTATTTTTGTTTTCTGTGTTCTGCAAGTAATACTCAGCAAATAAGTAGTTTTTCATTTGAAACCAACAATGAACTTTTTGTAGAAGAATAAGTGTTTGTTTGTATAACATCCAAATATCAAAATGTCCCATTAGCAAAACGCCAAAGTATTTAGCACGTACTGATAGTACCAAGACTATCAATAATTCGTTAACAGTATTAGTTATTTTTCATCTTCGTCGTCGCTCCGTATCAGAAAGTCTATCAAGGAAAATAACGTAGTTTGCAGAACGTCGGCATATTAAAACGTCTATATGGTGGCAATGTCTTGAGCGGCAAAACGACTTCATTATTATTTATATATCGAATTAAAACTCGTTTAAAGTCGAACCCATTTCAGAGCTAAATTTTGTTTGTGTTTACGTAAACGAAATTTACCTCAGATTTACATCAAATCATAAACAATAACGAAAAAAAGAAATGCAACGACATTTACAGATCTGAAACGCGTTTAATCGCTGAACAGCCAATATCGGGCGTTCAGGAGTTTCGCGTTAACTGCGTTTTGTTCATGCTGGTGAAATGTAAAATATACCAACTGAACTCAGTAAGCGAGTTTTGACGTCAATTAAACGCGTTCAATTTCAACGGTGAAATTGGACCTAAGACATTTTACTCACTAGGGCATTCTGCAAAAAAGGCTTTGTGCTTACTAAGGCACTATGGAATTACGACGTTTGGTTTACATAGTCCATATGCAATCTAGTCCGAAACTAACATAATTAATTATTCTTCTCCTCAAACCAACATAAAAAGATCTTTTCTAGAGAATCTCTTTTGTTGGTCTTGGTCTTTGTTTGCTAAAGAAAATGATGCCGGCAAGAGCGTAGCTCGAAACTGTCCCTTCGTTTTTAATTTGGCGATGCGATTGCTTGATTTTAAAATTGTATTTTGTACATTTTCGATAACCGAAGTGTAAGTACATTATTGTGTTTTTAGAATAACTTTCTTGGAAATTAGCTGTGTTTTAATGTATGATCGGGAATAAGTGATTAAGTAAAAAAATGCAAAAAAACGTTTTTAATAATTATTTTATGTTTGGACAGCCGATTTAATGAATCGTGATTGCTACTGAATAATCAAAATTCAGCCCGTAATTATAATGGTCAGGATTATAACCACTCTGTTTTACGATAACAGCGTCTGGAAACACGTAAATCTTTTCCAAATTTTGGCTTTTGGAAATAAACTTAACCACCTTGCTGACCATTTTATGTGCTGCCATTTAACATTCAGCTTGTTTATTGGTATTTCTAATTCATCATCATATTTCCGGTTTGTTTGTATCGTACCCCACTATTGGGCGACACGAGACTTTATTTACAGTTTTTCTGATTATAAAAGTAACAAAAAAGTGTAATTTATATATACTGTTATTATTAGAATCTAAATAGAAATCGAGTAGGTACCGCAAGATAAATGGTGTTCGTTTCATGCTCCCTGCCCGAGGCTAGCATTTGTTTCATACTCAACGGACAGGAATTTACCGTCTTCAATTATCACATAATATGTTTAGGGTTTGATTTGGTGGAGCTAGTTAAAATTGAGAACAAAACTCTTTGCGGGAAAATAATAACGTATTCCATAAACAAACAAATTATAACCTCTTTATGCCTAAACGGCTGAACGGATCTTAATTATAATTGGCAGGGAGGTAAACGATATCCCGGGGACTGACATAGGCTACTTGAAAAGCGCGTGCAAAGCCGCTGGCAGAAGCTAGCTAATATAAATTAATAGTATAAAAAAACATATGAGACAAATCACCCAGTATTTTCAAGCCCCAAGCTAAGCAGAGCTTGTGATATATGTAGTAGATAATCGATATAAATCATAGAATATTATATGTTAGATTTTTTTTATACATAGAAAAAATCCGGAACGCCCTAAACAAGCTTTTGTCCCAAGGTGAGAATCGAGCTCGCAACCTTATGCGTCGCAGGCAGACCTTCGCCCACCGCGCCACACAGGTCGTCAGAGTATACGTTAACCCCGAATTTTTAACCGACATGTTTGTTCCTCAGAACTTTGGACTGGGTGATCCGATTTTGGTGATTTTGGTTAATTTTTTATGTGTGTTTCATGAGTGGTTCCATTTAAATTTGGTCCAGTTCTGACAATGGCTTCTATGAGAGAACCATAAAATTGAAGTCGGTTTATAGTTTTTTAATGCTGTCTGCATTAAATTGATGAATTATTAAGATGAGACACAATATTCTCAATAATTCCATTTGTTAAGTACGCAGGTTATACCAACATTGGTTATTTAGAATGAAGGGTAATTCGTATAAATCTATTGGTATCTTAAATAGTAGAGGTCTAATAATTCTTTCAAAATAGCCCAGTTATTGTGTGCTGAAATTACTCTCGAAGTTGGGTGAAAACCTTTTAAATTGTAATTGGACGAATCGCGTTTTGTACAAACTGCTAACAAATGGTGGAAAGCAGAAAGTTAGACTTCGGAACTTTATTTGGATTAATTAGGAAGTGAAACGTTCTAAAAGTGTACCCCTGTCAGGTGAGCCCTAGAAGTCGTGCATAAACTTTTTGGTGTTTAGCTTTCATCTCGTAAATGCGCCGTAGGAGTTTTTGTGTTTTTGTGAAGGCTGATAAAGTCTACAACTTTGGTTCCTCAACCTCAACCTCAACAACCTGTATTGGTCCACTGCTGGACGCAGGCCTCCCCCGGCTAAGAGCCTTATTGCCGTTTATCTCACGGGGGGTAATGCCCATAATTCCCAAGCTGGGCATGCGGGCTGGGGCTCGCAGTTCGGTGGTAAAATTGTTCGGCTGGGGGCGCTGCTGCCCGCTCTCGGAGTATATCCCTTAGTCGCCTCTTATGACACCCACGGGAAGAGTTGAGGTGGTGCATATTCTAAGCCAGCACCATACAGCTGCATCACAACTTTGGTTCACTCTGGTTATAATTACCTATAAGTCGTTATAAAACCTTCCCCTTAAGTGTTTTCCATCAACAAGGCAAGACAAAAGTCATGATAGTTGATCGAAGCGGACTATTTGCACGTACAGGATAACTCACAGGCTTGGAATTCGTAAGCGAGTTTGTTTACCTGGGTTCTATGATCAGTAATCAGGACGGCTGTAACAGGGAGGACCGCAAACGCACGCAAACAAGATCGAGGCTTTTGAGATGTGGTGTTGGAGGAGAATGTTGCGCATACCGTGGACAGCAAAACGAAAAAATAGATCCATTCTCGACCAATTAAAGATCAAAGCCCGATTGTCCACGACCTGTTATCAACGAGTCCTCAGTTACTTTGGGCATATCGCCCGAAGGCAAAAAGACAACCTCGAAAAACTGGTTATAGGTGCTCTGCAAGATAGAGGGGAACAGACCAAGAGGGCGCTGGTCTGACCAAATTGAGACCATTAATGGACCCACTTTACCTGCAGCCGCTTCCACACGGCTGTCTTCGGCCTGTCTCAGGCCGTAGACGGCAGTGTGGAAGCGGCTCATCAGCATCTCTGTGAAAGTTTTCCAGAACGGACATGACCTTCAGCAATGATGAATACGGCACAGAAGAAGTCGTTATAAGTAATTAAGCCGAGGGAGAGATCCTTCGCGTCTACTACAAGTCTAAAACTTGTAGGAGCGGGAAGTTGAAACTAAGACTGGTTAATATAGGGCTGTCTTTATAATTAGAGAATTGTGTTGTGTTTCAAATGTATTGAATCTATTTGACTCGATTATACAGTGTGTTTTTTTAACTGGAACAGTACGGGGGCACCCATAACCAGAGACGATACAGCTGCAGTTTCGGAGAAAAATAATTAGGCATAAATTTTTTTTTTGATCAAGTGTGAATAGCGGCTTAAATAAATCACCGTATTGAATCACACTCACACTCACAAAACACTCTGTATGTAAATCTATGTACCAATGAATAAATAAATTGGATTGTTACGGGCTAAGACACTGTATTTTGGGACCTTCAGCACTAAAAACATTATTAAAAACAACGTTAGGTACAACTCTGTATGTTATAGATACAGGAGGTAAGTAACTGTAAGTTACTGAAGTCGAAATTATAAAATTATGTTAAGCAACCGTTAACAAATTACCACAGTAACACATCAAGATTAGACTAACAAGACTGGTAAAGAGCGAGTAAGGCTTGAGTGCTAGTGGTTTTGTTAATTGTTAATAAACCTATAGTGCCGCAGTGCTTGAAAACGAAAGTTTTCAATCAGTGCGTCCTACGCGTCATAACCAACGGAGAGAGAAGTGGACACATCACGATAGGGCTGGTCCACCAGTTTAAAGTCGCTTAGCGAGCTATTTGAATAGCTATACTCAGAGTCTCTCTGAATGATAGGATTCGTAACGAATACATCCGACAGAGAACCAAAGTTGTCGACATAGCTCAAAGAATTAACTCAAGTGGCAGTGGGCTGTTCATATCTCGCGAAGAACCGACAACCGCTGGGGTAAACGAATTCTTGAGTGGAGAGCGCGACTAGGCAAACGTAGTGTAGGACGCCCTCCGGCTAGGTGGGATGACGATCTGCGAAAGACTGCAGGCAGGCAGATGCCAGAATGCGTCAAGCTATGTCCAGCTGTGGACTAGTATAGACTGATGCTGATGATGATGATGATGATGTTGAAACCTATAGTAGAAATGTGCAGACCATGAAGGTGTAAAAGCGTTTAGTTGCCGACTGCAAGAGTCGATTGCAGGCAACGGCAGCCGCCGACTACAGTCAACTGCAGTCGATGAGTGCAGTTGCTTTGTAGTCGGCGACTTGATGTCTGGCAAATCCTGTGTATGCATAGCATAGATGTAAAGTCTGTAGATAAGTACGTACTCCTATGTATGCATTGCATAGATTTAAATTCTGCAGATTAGTACGTACTCATATGTATGCATAGCATAGAAGTCTGTAGATTAGTACGTACTCATATGTATGCATAGCATGGATGTAAAGTCTGTAGATTTGTACGTACTCCTATGTATGCATTGCATAGATTTAAAGTCTGCAGATTAGTACGTACTCATATGTATGCATAGCATAGATGTAAAGTCTGTAGATTAGTACGTACTCCTATGTATGCATTGCATAGATTTAAAGTCTGCAGATTAGTACGTACTCATACGTATGCATAGCATGGATGTAAATTCTGTAGATTAGTACGTACTCCTATGTATGCATAGCATGGATGTAAATTCTGTAGATTAGTACGTACTCCTATGTATGCATAGCATGGATGTAAAGTCTGTAGATTAGTACGTACTCCTATGTATGCATAGCATGGATGTAAAGTCTGTAGATTTGTACGTACTCCTATGTATGCATAGCATGGATGTAAATTCTGTAGATTAGTACGTACTCCTATGTATGAATAGCATAGATGTAAAGTCTGTAGATTAGTACGTACGCCTATGTATGCATAGCATAGATGTAAAGTCTGTAGGTAAGTACGTACTCCTATGTATGCATAGCATGGATGTAAAGTCTGTAGATTATTACGTACTCCTATGTATGCATAGCATAGATGTAAAGTCTGTAGATTAGTACGTACTCCTATGTATGCATAGCATGGATCTATCGCACCTAATTTCAGAAACAGGTACCTCTTCTCCCCTTGTTTACTTAATATCAATGATCAATCTTTATGAATGATGAATAGATGAAAAATTATTAAATGATGCATAATGCAAAAACTTATGTTTGGACTTTTAGCAGGTGCTAAAATAGTCCAAACGTATTTTAACTCCCAAAGCAGTTGCGAAGTTTTGATTTAAAATCAAAACTGCGGCTAAAAGCACGATAAAACGCATCCGTTCAGGTTTGTACTGGCAGGTACTCTAAAAAAGTCTAGAGCCGAATACAATCGTTATAATTGAGGTGCAGACAGCCGGAGCAACGCTAAAAAACATAAAAACAGTAAACAAAACGTTCACGGCAAATCCAGTTTCGAGTTTTTTATTCACCATTCAGCACGGCTCGTTTAACTTGTGAAATTCCCGCATTTCGGAAAAATCACTGGTCTATCTATTTATGAGCAGAAACGCTAACAGTAGAGTCGGCAATATGATGCGAAAATTGAAATCATAACTGATTTCGCGCCTCTGTAACTGGGATTAAATCGATAAACTAAGCCCGGATTAATAATGCTAGGCTATTTGAGGGTGCTAAAACTGCGAATAGGTTTAAGCGGCCGGGTTATGGTTGAACACTGAATTTGTGTGCTTCCACAGTAGTTGCTAATTGATACCAATGCAAGCTCAGCGGCATTTACATGAAATTTTCCGAGTTAAACGTATCTACTAAATGTACTTATGTGATAGTTTGTGCATATTGCTTGACATTAAAATGACGAGCGAACCACGATAGAAATAATGGTAACGAGTACATACATACACATTCTTTTTTTATAAATAATTCAGTTTGTTTGCTCTCAAATGTTAATGCCATGTCTAAACTTCTTATAATCTACATGTTGAAGACGGAGCTGAAAAAGTTAAATGCATAACTATCCAGCATGAATAGGTAGGCCATGATATTCCCCTTCCCCTTAGTGGGTGAATAACAATTCATAGCAGTTCTAATTAACGTACCTTTTCACAAAAGCGCATAAATTACATAAAATATTTGAAAGGAATGATACGTTCATAGTCTGTAATTTATTTAAGAAGGCTATGTGTACAAATCACGAAATCGATGTGCATGTTCACTGCTTTTTTTACATAGGATAACATTTTATTCTATTATAACCACTTAATCATCATTATATTATAAATGCAAAAGTTTTGCTGTATAGATGGATGGATGTTTGTAACCTCTTCACGCGAAATATACTGAATGGTTTGAGCTGATATTTTGACCAATAGTGAATTGCGCCAATTTCGCTTATTCTTTGTTGTGTTTCTTATTGAGTTAAAAAATAAATTTAACGCAACTAGTTACTTATACTCGTATAACCAAAATTGTGTTTCTAAAAAGAGCGGCGCGCACGATTAATTCTTACAAGTCGCGTAGTCTTTACTACGACTGGTTTAACAATAAGGTATCTTTATACCTTATTGTTGTATGTAAGTACATGTCTATGGCAGTTTATTTCTTTACCTTCTGATTGTCGGGAGCAGAATCGAGTCAAACAAAGTGGAGTATTTGGGGGTTCCAAAAGCTATCGATATCGACTTTGATGCGATTTTTTTGCCGTATTTTATAGATATACGTAAAAAAAAAAAAAACGATTTTAATATACATCTTGGTTTGATTATATCGATTACATCAATTCTAATAAACAATGATATGAAACAGTGATATAATGTTGAAAAAAAAATTCATTAAGTATTTTTACAAAGCTTCCCCCTTTTAGTCATAGGGAGGAGTGCAATACCTTTCGGAAATTTCTATGATTTCACGCGGGCGAAGCAGCGAGGGTGCAGTTATATAATTACGCTTCATTTTATTCTACATGGACAGAGCATTATTAACATAAATTACATACCTATCTACCCTGCTACTGACTTCTGATTTGGACGAGATTTACCCCTCCTCAAAAGTGAAGTGGTCATCTCGTCCACGGACGAGTTTTAGATTCGGACGAGATGTAGGTACCTACTACCTACCTACCCTAACCCTAATAATCATACATTATTATGATGAAAATGAAAAAAGTAAAATAAAGTAAATGTATACATACTTATGTTCTGTCTATAAAATAAATATATATTATTTTTATTCTTCTTCATAAATAGAGGTGTTAAAATTATTGCCCTTATCCTTTGCCCAATTCGGGTGAACAGTTCAACATTGAGTCGACTATTTTGAGATGTGTTTTTGTCGATTTGCGGTTGAGTGAGCGCCAGGCGAGGGCGGCGGCGCGGCGGCGCCAACGCGCATGGAATCACATTTCAAAGCTCAAACCCCGCGTCACAGCGCACACGAAAATGTTTTGCACGTTAAAATATCTGACAAAGATTATCATCGGATCGTTATTTACCATCCTCAACCTTCTCAACAGCCTGTATTGGTCCACTGCTGGACGCAGGCCTCCCACTGATAAGCGCCTTATTGGCGTTTATCCCATGGGGGGTAATGCCCATAATCCCCACGCTGGGCATGCGGATTGGGGATCGCAGTACGGTGGTAGAATTGTTCTGCAGGGGCGCTGCTGCCCGTCCACCGTGGATATCCCTTAGTCACCTCTTACGACACCCACGGGAAGAATTGGGGTGGTGCAAATTCTAAGCCAACACTACACAGCTATATATATATAATTTCGCTACGAGAGACTGTAGAGTAGATACTTAAATTTTATAAAGTGATTCCCAATGTCGTAGATTCCCATTAAAGAGGGTGTTACGTGTCATAATTTATGATATATTCGCTGTAGAAACAAAAAAAGAAACCATTATGAGACTAAACGGTAAACTGAAGATTTAGTTACCTTCACGAGAACTTTTGAAAGCAAAGCTAAACTGCGACAGACCTTGTTAAGGCTTTCGAAATATGATTCTTATGTATATACAGATAAAGGTGAGTCTCCTCATCTTCGTGCACTTTTAAGTTTGTCCGTCTGTAATTCATTAGACCGTGGAAGACCCTTTTTCAATTTTTTTAAGAACCATAATTTGATGGATTGCAATAGGAAGTTGGCGAGTTTGGAACCAATTTTATCTTGTTTGACATCACAAGTGATACTTTTAGACTTAGTATGACTTGGTCTCTATTGTAATCATTAAATATATCAGATCCGTTTTATATAAAAGTTTAAACCATATTTTATCTTGTTTACGTTTCAGCGCTTTAAAAGTTTAAAGGCCTGACGACACTAAAATTATATTTAGTCATATAGGAAAAATACGTGTTTAATATCTTCGAATAATCTTACTGACGGACTAATTAGAATTTTTTATTTGTTGCCAAGCGAAGTGAGTGAGCTCACTCATTTGGAATCCAGTGAATTGTGTGTTTTTGCCAACGCACGCAGCGTTGCCATTATTTTTAACGCGCGCATTCAAAGACAATGCCACAGTTTTTGGGCGTTAAGGCGTAGGTATCTAACGATTTTATCTAGCCTCATACTATCTAATAACGTTATAATAATAACACACAAAGCATTTACTAAACTTCAGAATAAGAAAAGAGTATCAGATTCCGAATAGGTACGAGTATGTATACGTCGGTGTAAAATTTTCTACCTATTTTGTATTGTATACAATGTATCTTTGTTAAATTTCCACCAACTTTGAGCAGAATATAGTGAGCTAATTTAATAATCTAAGACCTACTGCACCTACATTTCAGTAAATAAAGTATTGATTATGATTATCTTCGTTTATTTTATTAAATTTTCAAGATTCATGAATAGCTATTATTTATTCTACAGTGTAACATCACGTCTGGTTGAGGTAGCTGTATCAATTTAATCATTTTTCATTCTTCTTTATTCTGTTTTATCTTGTCTATATAATTTTGTGGCATCATCTCGGCTACCTTTACTGAATTCCGGATGTGTTGAAAAGGTGAATCGCTTAGTCAGAGCAGCGCTTTGGCTCTTCAATGTAGAGTTACGGAATGACTGCCGGACGGCAATGAGTTGGCACATAAAGTTTGAAAGACGTATTTTATAAGCGTTGAATGAATTATTTTTTTTTTTTGACGCCTTTGATAATGATCATTTGTTTAAACTTCATAAGATTATTATTTCGTCAATTGTTCGGAATTCTACTCTTTGTTTTTAAAACTAAAATATGAAATATCACATGTTATACAATATCTTTATATGAATAAATAGAGGACTTCAACAAAATATAGACAATTATATCAATTGCACTTATATTACAATCAACATTTTTTTATTTATAAGTGATAAAGGTTATCTATCACTTATAAATAAAAAAATTGTTGATTCTAACTAGACGCTAATAACTTACTTTGTAATTATCTGAATTAGTCACAAATCAGTCCCTACCTATGACTAATTACGTTGTCAGTAACGACCTATCAGCAAATCTGTTCGACTTACTGCCAATAAAAATACTACGGATTTTTATTCTTGGCAGTTATAAGTGCAGTGTTAAGTGATCTCGAGTATATTAAGCTGCCAGACTTCTGCCTGCTGTAAATGTCTATTACTTACATGCTTAAGAGGGCGCATTGCGCGCTATTTTGTGAAAAGGATCGTCATAGAATTTGACGTTCATAGGAGCAGGACATACGTTTTTGTAACAGCGTAGGCACACAAATTATGGTTTTGTATATTTACAAGAAAACTACACCACTTATGAAAAAACCCAACCAAGAAACGAAAGAATTAGTATTAAAAGAAAAATATTTTCTATAGACCGCGGAGTTCCTGAGATCTAGACCAAATTTTTGGAGTATTTTTTTTCATGAATCGTGTTTTCACAACCAAGGTACAGAAGAAAAAAATGTTGAATTTTATGTAATTCTTGTTTATTACAACGGGGATCTCGTGATTACTGAGATATAGGCACGATTTTTCAAGCAAATCAATTGGAATTTCATAAACGTAAACCATACTGACACTGTCAACCCCAATTTGATACTGTCGGTGTATTTTATTTTTCTGACGATTTTCTATTGAAGCTATCTTTACAAAAATATGTGATAAGTATTTTCACACAATTAACCCAAAACTGAGGTAAAATTTACCTTATCACTTTCTTTCTACCTTATTCATTTCTTGGTTCTTGGCCCACAAATTATACTCTATACTAAATGTTTGGTTCCAAATAAAGACTTGTATTTTGTATTGTAACTCGAGTAACTATATAAAGTTCTCATTCTTTAATTTCTTTTAATTTATTATCATAACAAAAATTCATATAATTAAATTTATGCATCAATAGCCTAATCAAGATCAGGAGAGGCAGCAAGTTTCCGAATGCAAGCCGTGTAAGCGACGGCACTTGCCTTGCAGTTGGCAACTCCGTCCGTGTATTTGAGGCAGTGGGACGGCAATATCTCGCGACTTAGCAAACGTAGTTTAGGACGTCCTCCAACCAGGTGGGATGACAATCTCCAGAATACTCCAGGCTGGATGAGCTAGATGGACGCTATGGCGCTCATTAGGGGAGGCCTAGCGTTGACTTATATAGGTTGATGATAATGAGATGTGCTCCCAACTTAAATAGTAAAAACGGCTTTGCCTTATGTCGACCTGGTAAGCAGAATTAATGATCGGAATTGTTACATCATACATAGTGAAATCCAGTCAAGAGCCGTAACAAGTGGTCAGCAACAGTAACGTTTCAATCGATGCCTTGCTATTGCTGAATCACGGCCAGTCGTTTTGGGGCTAGATTTGCTGGATGTGGTAAGTTATGTAGGTTTTTTAATTATTGGTTATTCAAATAATAGTATAGTGATATGTTATATTAACATTGTAGGTATTATATTAGGAATTTCTGAGTCAGAGTCCATCCATCCATCCATCCACAGCCTGTATCGGTCCACTGCTGGACGCAGGCCTCCCCCTGATAAACGCCTTATTGGCGTTTAACTCATAGGGGGGTAATACCCATAATCCCACGCTGGGCATGCGGGTTGGGGATCGCAGTTTGGTGGAAGATTTGTTCTGCGGGGGGCGCTGCTGCCCGCCCCCCAGAAGATATCCCTTAGTCGCCTCTTACGACACCCACGGGAAGAATTGGGGTGGTGCAAATTCTATGCCGCCGGCACCACACGACGAAGTCACGAGTCAGAGTCAAATCGTTGATTTCTTTAGACTTACAAAATAAGCATTTAGACTAGTAAATTTTTACTATAACAGCTTGATAAATAGTTATTACTATCAAATAAGAAATAAGGTGCAATTGGCTCTAATTCACTTAAATAATTTTTTTTCTTTTTCGTTTGGATAAAACTTTTAAATCCATCATAGTTATGCATACTAAAGTTTTACAAAGAGATATTTACCATGATTTGAGTTTTGAGCTTTCCTCAAGCTCTTTCCGGAAAGTTCATAAATCAAATCATGGTAAATATCCCGTTGTAAATAACTTTAATGTTTAGATACCTATAGGTTTATTAAATTGTGTATAGACACAATATTGTTAATAATTTACATTATTGTGTCATTAATACAAAATTTAATAATTATTTTTAGGAGTAGCCTTAGATCCTGTATGTTATACGTACCTACTAAATATTATATTTTGAACATTTGTTTGTGTCACATCACCCCAACAGTCCATACAGGTCCACTACTGGACGCAGGCCTCCCCCTGAAAATGCCTTATTAGCTTTAATATCATTGGAGGTCATGCAAATAATCCCCATGCGGGTTGAGGATCGCAGTTCGATTGAATTGTTCTGCAGAGGGCACTGCTGGCACCCCTGGTGGATATCCTTTAGTCGCCTATTATGACACCCGCGTAAAGAGTTCCGGTGGTGCTAATTCTAAGCCGGCAATACAGCAGTTCCTACACGTTTTTTCTTAATTCGTAAATGAATTTGTCTTATTACATAATATTAGGTCCTTACATATGAAATTGGCGTTTTTCGTACTGGCCACTTTAATCACAAATTTCTCCTCTTTGGTAAGGAATTCCAAATTCAAATTTGTACAGCTATAGACTCGTGTATTTGTGCTTCGATGATCGTCATTCATTTGTTTTTTTTCTTCTGTTTTTTTCTGTTTGCGTCATTTATTTTACAAAATGGAAAACTTAAAATATCGCATTATTTACGAGTACGAGTTCCGCCGTGGCACTAGTGCTGCGGAAACAACTCGAAGGGTGAATGATGTGTATGGCGGTCGTGTTGCAAAAGAAAACACAGTTCGTTTTTGGTTCCAACGTTTTCGTTCTGGAAATTTCGACCTGCAGAACAAGCCCCGTGGACGGCCTGAGACTCAAGTTGATAATGAAGAGTTGAAGGCTATTGTGGAAGCGGATCCATCGCCACCACGTCCGAGTTAGCTGCAGGCTGCGATGTTAGTGATAAAACTGTTTTAATTCACTTGAAGCAAATTGGGAAGATTAAAAAGCTTGAAAGGTGGGTACCTCACGAATTGACTGAAGCAAACCGGCAAACGCGCGTCGACTGCTGCGTTACATTACTAAACCGGCACAATAATGAAGGTATTTTAAACCGAATCATTACCTGTGATGAAAAATGGGTTCTTTACGATAATCGGAAGCGCTCAGCGCAATGGTTGGATCCTGGCCAGCCAGCCAAATCCTGCCCCAAGCGAAAATTAACCCCAAAAAAGTTACTTGTAAGCGTTTGGTGGACTAGTGCCGGTATTGTTCATTACAGTTTTCTCAAATCTGGCCAGACTATTACGGCTGATGTCTATTGTCAGCAATTGCAAACCATGATGGAAAAGCTAGCGGCTAAACAACCTAGGCTGGTCAATCGCTCCACGCCACTGCTGCTTCACGACAACGCTAGACCACACACTGCGCAACAGACGGCTACTAAATTAGAAGAGCTTCAATTGGAAAGTCTAAGACATCCTCCGTACTCCCCGGACCTTGCTCCAACAGATTACCATTTTTTTCGAAATTTGGATAACTTCTTGCAAGGGAAAAAATTCAACTCCGATGGGGCAGTCCAAATCGCCTTCAAAGATTTTATTGATTCCCGTCCGACTGGTTTTTTTAGTAAAGGGATCAATGAACTACCTATAAGATGGCAAAAGTGCATAGAAAATAATGGTTCATACTTTGATTAATTAAATATATTATATTAAAAAATATTCGACTTTTTGTTCCTCCCATACAAAACGCCAATTTCATATGTAAGGACCTAATATAATAAGGATTTCTTTGCTCCGGCACCGTTGGCTAGAATTGGATTAGAAAGTGGTTTCAATTTAGATCTTATTTTTCATAAATTGTTTTTATTATTCCATTACAAATTTTTTAAACCAATCAAAATCGTTTTACGAATATAATCAAATTAGAGCAAGTATTTAGAATTGGAACAGTCTACAGGTAGCACAACTGATCCATATCAATAACCATTCAGAAGAAGTCCCCTAAGACACTGGCTGCAATGCCTTGCTGTGTGGTAATGCTGATGCGCTGCGCCACCAATTAGAACATAATAATCTTTATACACAAACAAAATGACAATGAAATAATATAAACAAATAAGAACTAGTATTTACTTATGATTCAGCTAACTGTAAAGTGTTTTTATATTTTTATAAATATTCTAAGCACATCCAGTGAATTTAGATGCTGGTAATTCTCTCATATATTCGACTGATGAGCGGAGGGATTGTTCTCTGGACAACGCATATTCATTTGAGGTATTCAAGAGATTATGTTTGGGGCAAGCCTTAGAAAACCAAACATACAGCATTATTAGAAAAGTTGATGGAGTTATTGTTAATCCGATCAAAACAGACGAGAAATACAGAAGGCATAGATAGTCTATGTAAATTGTTTCAAGACAAGGCAGAGGTGAAATCTCAATAATAAAAAATAAAACCAGCAAAGTACGAGTCGATTCGCACACGGAGGATTCCGTACCATTTTACATAACTATTTCGCAAAAGGATAAACCGTGACCTGACCGCTCGCCCCGACCTTGTTTATTTCTATGTATTTTTTTATTTTATCTTATACTAGCTGCGCCCCGCGGCTTCGCACGCGTTGTTCCTATGAAATAAAGGTGATTTTTATCCCACGGGAACTGATTTATGGGATAAAAAGTAATGATGTGATTCCAGGATTAGAATTACCTGTATGCAAAATTTCAGCTCGATCCGTTCGGTAGTTTTGGCATGAAGAGGTAACAAACATCCATCCATCCATCCATACATCCATACCATACATCTATACCTACATCCATACAAACTTTCGCATTTATAATATTAGTGTGATTTTAATTCATTTATTTTCTGAAATAACAAAATAAAGTTATTGTCTAATCATTAACTCCACGTCAACAGGAAAGTAGGTTTTGGTTCATGGCGAGAATTATAAATAATTTTATTGTGATTTAATTTCAAATTTACTGTTTTCAGATTTTTCCCTTTCATTGTGGTCTATGATCTTGCTTCTCGCCAAATTTAATGATTCTAGTTCAACGGAAAGTACATTTTATTGTGATTTAACTACAAATTTACAGTTTTCGGATTTTTCCCTTTCATTGTGTGTATAAGACCTTGATTCTCTCCAAATTTAAGGATCTAGTTCAACGGAAAGTACTTGTACCCTATACGTTGTTCACCTATAATTTAGACCAAACAACATAATCTTATGGTGCCTTACAGAAACAAGAAGCAATCACGGAGCGTTTCACTCTAAAGCTTTGTTTAAGTAACACTAGTAGTGCGAGCCAACATAATATCATCTTTGAAAGCGTTAAGACCGCTCAACAAGAGGCCGGTCTTTTTAGTGCTACAAGTGACAGAATCTGCTTATTAAACTGCGACGCGCTTGGCCGTTTTCAATGAACGCGTGGATAATAGGGTGGCTTTCAAAAGATTTCAAAGCTCGGTTTTATAAAGAACAGAAGAGTTTTTTTTAATGAAACATAGGTATTAAAATAAAAAAAATGATACGGTCAAGACGGTGGCAACTATGAGTTAAAAGCCAATTAAACACTTATCAGGGGGCAGTCTGCGTCCAGCAGTGGACCAATATGAGGTTGAGGAGATGAAGGCAGCGGCTAAGACATTTGTAGATTTTGCAATTTCTTTATCATTTCAGCAAATAAACACTGAGTACCAACCAGTTTTAGAAACATCTACATACATACTTATACACAGTTATGCCAAATTATCCATTAAAGCTTTTTTTATTGATTCCGAGGGGCTTTAACGTCAGGTCAAACGTTATTCGTGTTTCTACGATATTTCAAAAGGTCTGTTCGCGTAATTAAATAGAAATAGAACAGATTAAGTATTTATCATCTTATAACAACATAATTTCTCACAAAAATAAATATTGATAACCTCAAAATGTCGCAGTGAGTCATTCACCTTTGTGCTAAAAGATTCATATTACAATTACCGTATAGTGTCCAACTGTTGGGCAAAGGCCTTCTCCTGATCCTCCATGCATTACGATTCTGGACCAGCTGGATTCAGATCTATCGAAGGTGACTACTTCGTCACGCCATCGTTTATTCGGGCTACCCCGCAACGCCTTACACTTTTGGGACCGACACACAGTGGTAATCTTAGCCCATAGGTCTTCGGGCATGCAAGATTCTAACAAGATTTATTATTTTAATACAGGAAGCAAGCCGATTAAATCTTTATTAAAAAAGAAAATCACAATCAAATGTTAGAAATAAATTAATACTGAAGTAAGTAAAAGCTCATGATAAAGCATTTATCAATAAATAACTTGATAAAGAAATTATAAATATCTGCTGGTGCGTTAATTATTGCTTTACAAATGCTCGTATTTACGGCAAAAATATTGGAGCGGTACTCTCCCGGTTTTTTGTAACCTTCTGTTTTCCTTATAAAAAATCCACTTAATATGTGGGAGTAGTGAGTTTTTTGTTACCTTCGATCTTTCCTATATAAATTCACCTCTACAATACGGAAAACGGAAACCAATTATAAACAATAAGAAAATGGTTATTTTACAGAACATATTTAATAATATCATGGCAGTCCATTCCACTGTTAAAATGATTTCTGGAATTGGTGAAATCCACTATCATATTCATCGTCCGCCATTTTCCACGCAAGGAACTGCTACGAGTCAAAGAATGAATTTTCTCGCTTTCTCAAAATCCAAAAGGGGTTGATTAGTCGTAAATGTTTATTAATATGTCCAAATCGAAATAAATTATAGTCATTTGGGTTGTATTCGCATTATTTATGGGTTTGTTTATACAATTGTGTTTAGCAAAATTGGTAACGTTTTTGTATGTGGTTGGTTCTGAGTAAGGGTTTATTTTTTAGTTTATAATTGTTGATGTAGGTATTACAAATAAATTATAATATAAAAATCATGAAAAGATTTAAGATGGGGATTATGTGAAGAGCCATATCGATTAAATAAGGGGGCAGGCGGAGGGACGGAAGAGGTTACGGGTTCGATTCCTGCCTTACCCCACACAGACGAGCGGTAAGGGGGGAATTTCGGGGGAGAAACTGGAATAACCTGTTCAATTTCGATGGAGAACACTGATTACAGGCTGTTGTGTAAACAAAAAAGTCGCTATTTACAAACACTGTGTGGAGTTGGCTTAGAATTTGCACCAACCCAACTCTTCCCACGGGTGTCGTAAGAGGCGACCTGGGCGCGGGCAGCTGTGCCCCCTGCAGAACAATTATACCACCAAACTGCGAACTCCGACCCGCATGCCCAGCGTGGGGATTATGGGGTAATGCCCATGCTCCACGAGATAACAATAAGGCGCTTATCAGGAGGAGGCCTGCTGCCGGTGGACCAATACATGCTGTTTAAGTTGAGGTTGAGAAATTTTATATATATATAATATTAAATAATATCTTAGCAATCTTGTCTTTGTTGCCAACCACTAACTAGTCCACGCAACACTGCCATTGTAGTAAAGTATAAAAGTCAGTGTAAAAAGAAACCCGCACGTTTATTAAACCAGATACGATACGAGACTATTATATTTTATTCTTTTAATAATTTTTTGCCCCATTCGGACAGGTCCTATTGAACTAGTCATTTCAAACTCACGGAAAACACACATAATTACATTATTCGACAGTCTTGAGTTTTTTGTTACCGACAAATTATGAACAAATGAAATTATTTTGAGGAGGCCATGATTGTAGGCTGAAAGGTGACTGTGCTGTTTTAAGTTGAATAGGGTGCCATTCCGGACTTTGATGTCTGTCCGAGGGTTACCCGATGCAAGTGTTTATGATTTTTTTCTTAGAAAGTAGGTAGGTTATTATTTTAATGGGTAAAGTTAGGCTATAAATGACGTGTATGCGGATCGAATACGATCAGAGATTTTTTTTTCATTAAGATTGTAAGCGGTTTAACTACGAACCTTGATTGTGTTGGAGGAACACCAACGTTTCATCCCGCAGGGACATCTTCAGGGCGAGTGCGTAGGTTCGTAGTTAACCCGCTTACATTCATAATAAAATATCAGAGATGTTAATGATTTACAGGAATTCGGGTCATTTTTTAAACCTACTACACCTAAAGTAAAAACGCAAGATATTTAAATATATCATCGTTTTATGTGTTCTTTTATATCAACGCCAGAAATTCCATAAAAAAATACAAAAAAATGGTTGTCTCTAAAGTCGGTTTAGGAACGATAATTTTACATGGCAATGATGACATGTAAAATTATCGTTCCTAAACCGACTGCATATTTTCAATAGATATTTCAATAGACTAGATATTTTCAATAGATTAAGTAAATGATTACTTGATCTATTGAAAATCATACTGGTTTATACACTGTTTTTGTCATTCTGGTGTTAGCTAGCTATCAACGCTATTAGACGAAATTAGAACTTTAATCTTCAGTGCTTCTCGTCATAACAACATCATCAACAACGCTACACTTTTTTGAACATGCTACCCATGTTCACCGATTTAATAGACGTTATCAGGTCAAAAAAAACATTTTTTCATTGTAGGACGTAGAAACAGTTGTTGCCGCATTTACAAAATAACAACGAAACTAACAAGGGTACGGTACGGACTAAACGGAATTAAGGCTCATACACGAGTGAAAATGGCGCCCTCGCCTATTTTATCTTAATACTATTTTACGTTTAACACAGGAAGTTTTAAAAATCCATTGTATAGTTTGTGGTATAAGTGATTAATGCCTCTATAATAGTTTCATTTTGTAAAGCTTAGGCAGAGATACGAAGTTGCGCTTTCTGGAAACCAAACTGTATCTTCGCGTCTCTTCCTAAACTAGATAAGATAAAACTATTACAGAGGTATTAGATTGAGGTATCAAAATAGCTTATAATAGATACCACAAACTGTACGATAGATTTTGAAAATTTTATGTGTTAAACGTAATAATATGATAAGATAGCTGGCGCTGTCATATTGGCTCGGGTATGCGCCTTAAGTATAGGGTGCTCAAGTCGGTAGCGTTTGAAGTAAAGGCATGCGATAACGGCAGGTGCGGGACAGGTAGGTACTTGAGGAACTCACTTATTTAAAGTTTGCGCGATCGTCTTTTGTTTTTTAGGTATATTCACATCCTCAAACTCAACAGCCTGTAGGTATTGGTCCGCTACTAGAGCCTTTTTGGCGTCATGGAGAGTCAAAAGTTCTGAGGTAACAAACAAAAAAAAACAGTCGAATTGATAACTTCTTCCTGTTTTTGACGTAACACAGACAAAGACAAAGTTAAAAACTAAGATAACGCGTTTAGATAACACATTGTACAGTGCTTTATGTAACTATCTCCTTGAAATAATAGCTTTTTTAAACGACTTTAAGAAAAGGAGGAGGTTATCAATTTGACTGTATTATTATTATTATTTTTTTATGTTTCTTACTTACTACTTGATTGGGTGGTCCGTTTTTCATGATTCTTTTTTTATATGAAAGCTGGTGCTTCTCGTTTTTCCCATTTTAATTTTGTTCAGTTCTGACAATGGGATCCATGAAAATTCATGAAAAATCTATAAAAATTTATTTCGATTTATAAAAGTTTTTTAAAACAAAACTAATTATTAGTAAAAAACATTTTTCTAGTTTTTATTGTATTATTTAGTTAATAAAGATTTTACTTCAATTTCATACTAGTTAGTACTCTAATGAAAATAAATACTTGTCAGTACTGTTATGCGGTTTGTGCTAGGTATTGTTTTCTCTACAAAATTGTCAGATTAGGCAATTATTGAAAACGTATGCAACCAGAAAACCAGAAGTTATACTTTCGATATGATCAAAGAAATAGTAAGAATAAAATTAAAACCAAAAGACGACACAAAAATGAAATACCCATATCAATCGACAATTAATTACATGTCATAGAATCAGTCTCGAAGCGAGACGAATCATAGCATTACAGATGTGTTTGATAACTTGTAGCTACCATATTTACAAATAGTCGATTGAAAATCATCCCCTAATTATTGGGTCGTTTTACGGGTGTCAACGGGGCGAACAACGAGGGCGGATCCAGGCCGATGACGACGATGCGCGTCATTTACCCATTTGTGGAAATAATGGATTTAATATTTTGTCAAAATGATTTCATCATTTTATTCTGTTATCAGCAATTTTCTCTGCCTACTTATAAGTTAACCGTAAGCTTGCATATTTTACTTGGTGAATACAATGAACACAGGCATTATTGCCTATTTTGCTTACTTATAAACGGCTTCGTTTCAGGGAAATAAATAGAGGTGGAGGATTAATTGTCTCTTTTGTAAAACATTTACACAGTGGGTATGTAGGTAGGCTAACGTCAAATTACGATGTATTCTCTAAGATAAAGAATTCTGACAATTCACCCAACATCATCTAGCACTGAGCTAATCAAAGCTTGTGTTATGGGTTTTAAAATCATTATTTAAAAAGGAACTACAATCAAATAGTTAAAACTAGTATTTACATAAGAAACTATTGAGCTTACTACTACGAGTAGATTAGATGACTGATATAATTAATACATAAATAGATATTTTTTAGTATACATAAAAAATGCACAACACCCCTACAAATATTTGCAAATCGCTCAAAAATTTGTCCCAAGGCGGTAATTAAACCCGCCACCTGGTGCTCTTGTTTTGGATAGAATTTACACAACAAGTAGGTAACGTGGAATCACGATATTCGATGTATTCTCTCAGATAGTTGATAAATATTTGACGGACGATAAAGATGTAGAGACCCAATTGAAATATGTTGCATGGATTTGTTATAGGGCGGGGGCACCACTGGTCCTGCGGCTTATCTCGTCGAGTGGCGACCCTACTTACACGGCTAATCCGTGAAATCTGCTCCGAGTTACGACGCTTGACTGTTGCTATAGGGTGGCAACAAAAGATCCACCCCACACTATTGCCCTTATGATAACTGACCCACCTGTGCTCTTTGATTTATTATCGGGCGAGGGCTGGTACGGCCGAATGTTACAATTTATGACTGTAAAAGAGTTAGACCATACGGTTGAAGCTAATTGTATTAAATATTCAGTAAATTCATACGTCCGTTGGGTATCGTTGATTCAAATTATTTGTGGTTTTTGCCTGAATTAAACGAATTTTATTTATTTTTATTATTATGTGTGGATTATTAATAAAACTGCAAATCGTAAAAACCACGATCTGAGTTGAATTTCGCTTCAGACCAAAACGATCATGACTGACAAATAACCAACCATAAACCCTTATAATTACAACAATCTTAAATGTAATTCGTTTCTTTTCTTGGCATTTATGTCGATTTCTTAGAATAATCCTAATTGCTTACAAATTAAAGATATTTAGTCGTTTACTTAACGAGAAAATCGCTCTTATCTAATGTTAAAGTTAAAGTCTACAATACACATTATTTCGGGCAAATATTACAAGTGACTTTATTAGTTGTCAAAATAAACAACCGATTTTCTACAAACTACAATTGACAAACTAACTCGTACACCACACGACCAGCCCCGTCAAGTGGCGTAACGTTGCACTTTACAATTTGCCACTAATGAAGTCATTGTCGTCATCGTGTGGGCAATTTTTCTGTTCACTGGCCCCAACCCCATCGTTAATTTTATGGTTTTTGTCGCGCGATAATATAATCATCGAGTTAAAATTATTACTGTCAACTGGGATTCCTGACTCGTGGATAGTTAGGTTTATTGCGCGCATCCGTTAGCTGGCTCGGCAATAATCATTAGCTATTGTAGATGTAGGTTTCCAAATAGAAATTGTTTGCGTAGTGTGACGAGGGGTAATTGAATCAGGTGTTGTGACTGTCTGTTATTTATTATACTTTATTACCGCTTTTCATTCAATTTCTATTGTTATTTAATACAGACTTCTAAAAAGGAGGAAGTTCTCAGTTCAGTATGTTATTTTCTCCGTGCATGAATAATAACTGATTTTGCTGATTCTCGACTCTCTGAGTGTTAAAACACGCAGCTTGGACGTCTTTGCCAATTAAAAAACAAAATCACGTAATCTTCGATCAGGAAAAATCCCCCCTCCCTTGGGTTGATTGTTCGTCCAAGACTTATTTATAGTTGGGAGCGTGCTTCCGATTGCTGCTCGATAATATGAGGCATGTTTTTTTATTTGCAAAACTCTTGGAATGGATTCAGTAAGCCTGAAGCTGAAAGCCAATAATCCAATTAATATTTAAGCCCACGTTGGCGCCTCCAAAGCGGGGAAGCCCACGTGCGGGGTTGATTATAACAACAGCAAAGTTTTTACAAAAAATAATTGGCAGTTACAGGGTGCCAAAAACAGTAAACGGTTATCTCCTATATAAAGATTTCAAAATAAACAACTAGTTTACTCCAATTTCGTGTCTTATTTCAACGGAAGAAAAAAATTACCTAATCAAATAGTTGCATATCTTGTTCTTTTGAATAACTATACAAGGAGTGTCAGCCAGTGTAACTAATCTGACAAACTTTGCCATGTCGATTGCTTTCAGCTAAGCTTTTCCCCTATTGATTATATCAAGCATAGTTTGATAAGTCAGGCAAGTCTTTTTTTACCTTAACATATACTGAAAAAGAATATTACAATCAAATAATAAAAACAATATTTACAATTGAAATAATTGAGCTAACTGCAGACCGTTGCAAACAATCTACAGGTAGCTGAACTGGTATACCAATCGGAAGCGTACCCAAGATGCTGTCTGTATTGCCCCGCTGTGCAATGCTATGAGCTGCACCAGATATTCATCAGCTCTCGGGTCACGCGACGCTTCGACCAGACGCTCAGATATTATTTTTTTATTTAAATAATTATTTAAAACCTAAGGAGCCTCGGTACCCCACAGATCTAGGGTCTCAATTCCAAGGGGTGCAAATGTGTAGACTCTGTCGAGACCTGCATATTTGCGCTTCTTGAGATCCTCGGCGAAATCTGCTGGCGCATAGCGGATCACGGGTGTCCTCGGATATGGGAAGACGCAAGTGTGTCAACGCATGTAGCGTCCCACTAGATGTGCATTCCCAACTCCCATGGAACAAAGGTTATACCCTCGGGCCTCTTACCATCGTAACGCAACAGACCATTCGGTTCGAGAATGTTAGCGTAGACAAAGGCGCCCCTGATAATATCGTTAAGGCTGGCGTGGCGAGCTATCCGACCGTTGGCTCTAACATACGATAATCCGTGATGACCAAGCTGTTCGACGGCTGTACCGCACTGGCATTGAAAAGCCGCGCAACACCTTGCCCCTAACGGAAGACAGGTCAGTTACGGGACCCAATAAAGTGCCAATGTTATATGTAGAAAATGCTTGCAACTAATATCCTAGCTCCCATTTAGAAACGGCAAGGAGGCGGGCACGATCTGCAGAGCTGGAACACGTTTGTATCAAACGATTCCGTGTCAACCCACAGTCCCACACAGAAGCCCGTGTGATACGATAACAGGGCCAGCATTATACTAAGCCAATCTAGCTCCGTCTAAAAATGAAATTTTTAGTGACATTCCAGGTTGGAGGGACAAAATTAAATGGATATTTTTTTTTAAGCAAATCACTAGTACTGTAGACTAAAGACAAATTTTGCGCATACCCAAGCTTCCCAGTTTGACAGGAAAGGAGGCCTGTCATCATATTTAAAACCGATGATAAAATATTTAAAAATATGTTATCTAAACCCCCAAAAGCTCACTGTGTTTCTATACGATAGATGAGAACATTTCAAAGAGTACTTCAATTTAGGTACACATAAACAAAACAAAATAATTGTAAAAGCCATATGGCAATTTTGTGCACTCTGTCAAATGTTTTGATAAAATTCTTAACATGGTATCTCAAAGAATGAATGAAAAACTAGATAGTGGGAAGACCAACACGGCAATTGCTACTACGAGGACTACCTTACAAACCTACACTACCTTACTTATTTTTATTTTGCCATGCTGCCTGCGCCACGCCTCAGCCACTACTTACCCCATATTTTGACTCTCAAAACTAGTAGGTAAGAAGAATGTACCTAGAAAAGTATCCCTGAAAGTATTTTTCAGTTCTGTTTCCAGGCAAGATAAAGCCGCACTACGATGGGCGCGACGCGTCTTCGGCTAGTTGTCACGGATAGACTTCCAAAAACAAAAATTCAAGCCCTATCGTATAAATCCATCAGTACTCAAAATACGAGTCCTTGGGGATCCAAGCACCCGCTTACCCTACAAAAAATAACAAGCATAAAAAAATATATTTGACAGACACATTCCGTTTGATTGCAGATAATGACGCTCAGAGGGAGGGACATATGCTACGGTGGCAGCCACCCCTTGCCAATTATAGCAACACCAAAAACCAAACTATTCGACGATGATAAATGAAAATATAAAATCGCTTTAAGCTATAAGATCTGAAATTCAGTGAGATAATCATGCAGTTTAAATCAGATAACAGGTGATTTTCATGCACAAATAAATACGATCGGCTAATAATTTTACCTTAAATTTGGGACTCACCCTCGCATATTCCAACGCATCTCAGATTTATGCACGTCTGAAGAACCGAATTTATGAGAGATTTTCAGAGGAAACTAAGTAAGTTGCAACTTGAGGCGTGCTCAAAACTGAATTGTATTCGAGTATTCGAGTATGGGGGGTAAGACAGATTTCAGTGACGAGTGAGAGGAAACTTTAGTGATATTGTCCAGCATTATTATTATTATCAATATATTATTATTATATTGACACACGTATAGGTAAAATATTTAAGAATATGGTCCATGGACACTATCTCTTCTAAGTCTTAAATTTTTAGTTTTGATTTAGCATCCGTTTATGTAACTTGGTATGTAATTTATGTGTATGTCTTGGTATGTATTATCTTATAGTATTATGTATTTATTGTATTAATACGCCACCTATACGTGTACAACTGCTTCGTCTGGAAGAGATCGCTTTCATTGTGCAACTCTTTTAGTTCTCTTTTCCTGTATTTTATTTTTTTTGTATTTGTTTGGTGTGCAATATGTGTATTGTATACTACTAAATGGTATCCTGTAAAAAACCGTACCTGAAAGAAACGGGATGTTGTAAACGATGGATGTTGGGAAAGGATGTCAGCGATTTTTGTTAACCGCGGGATTATGGCCAGTTGTCAATGGAACGTTTGCTCGCTACCTTTTACTAAAAACTTATGGGAAATCCGCTGACAACCGCGATTTCCTCCGAAACTGCCTAAGACTATGTATAACTTTGTACGCTGAAAAGACAAGACTTTCTTGTGCGAAATATCGAACGTAACTTCCAAGAAACGAACGAAGCTTAACCATTATGTTCATCAAAATTAATAAAGGTAAATGATTTAGATGATTTCATCTTATGAATTGAAACCTCACTGATTCAAAGAACACAATAAAAACAAATAGGCACAATTTTCGAGAATTTGTATAACAATAGGCAACAACCCTAATCGATGTTAATACTTCACCGTCTAGCTTGATATGACTTTTAATTCATAAGAGATAGCGATTTTTATTAAATACAATTGATTTCAAGCAAAATAGTGACAGTTATAATGACATCACATGCTGGACAATCTACACACCATCATTTAGCCCCAAGCTAAGCAGAGCTCATGTTATGGATACTAGATAACTCCTTAATCTCAACATCAACAGCCTGTATTAGTCTACTGCTGGACGCAGGCCTCCTCCCCAGATAAGCGCCTTATTGGCGTTTATAGCGTTTGGTAATGTCCATAAGCCCCGCGCTGGGCATGCAGGTTGGGGACAGCAGTTTGGTGGTAGAATTTTTCTTCAGGGGGCGCTGTTGTCCGCCCCCTGATGGATATCACTTAGTCGCCTCTTACGACACTCACGGGAAGAGATGGAGAAAATTCTAAGACACCAGCACCACACAGCTACTAGATAACTGATATACTAAAATACATAACATAATTATATGTTATTTTTATAGATTTTATAGAAAATACCCAGAAGAAACATTTGTCCCAAGGCAGTAATCGAACCAGAGACCTCACGCGTCGCTAGAACCAGATGATCAGATATTTAAAAAAAAACAGAGTTTAAATCACCGTACCCCCGGAACCCAGCGTCTCTACTCCAAGGGAAGTAAATATGTGTACTCGCTCGCGTTCATCATTTGTACCTCACATGAAATATTGAGCGGAATAGAAAGTGGATTCATGGCTGTGTATTCCCGTTAGGGTAGTTGCCAAATAAAATGAAATATTATCAATTACATGGTGCCTACTGGTGTAAAATTTATAATTGCGGGCATTCTCCCTTCATGGGTGCTTAAAACACAATGCAGTTGGTAGAAGTAGCATTATTCTGAAGTTGAGTACCAAAATGTTTGCATGGTGTGAAGTGGGTTGATAATCGGAAAATCCGGTTAGAATGGGGTCGAACCATCAATACCATATTTCAAACAAAATCATCCAATAAACTGTGGTTTGAGCTTTGTCAAAGCGCATCACTTTACCTAAATATAATGTTTGATAATAAGAAAAATGAAGGTGAAATCCTTTTTACTATGAAAAATTAGAATGCACATTTTACCCGTGTCTGATCGGCGTTTGCTGACTTTCGTACTTGGTTTACTTTTTAGATTTATCTTCTTTTAACTATACTTAGCCAAAAGACGCTGATTCGCGGCGCGACTACTTTAAATACTACTTTTTACCGAGTACAAAAAAAGGAAGAGGTTATCAATTCGAGTGTATTTTTTTATTTTCTTTTTGTTACCTCATAACTTTTGACTGGGTGGAGAATCGTGACAATCGGTGTCATGATTCTTTTTTTATATGAAAGCTTCCCGTGTGGTCCCATTTTAATTTTGTTTAGTTCTGACAATGGGATCCATGAAAATTCATGAAACACTATAAAAATTGAAGTCGTTTAAAGTTTTTTAAACAAAATAATTATTATCAACGCAAATTTACGTGTAAATTCAGTACATTACCGGCTATTAAAACAAATTAACACATCAAGTTCAGCATTTCCAGTTTCATTCACTGATTATTATAATAAAACATAAACTGATCTCATTGTTGCAGAAATATCAACATTTATAGTTGCTTCACCCATAAATGAGACTGGAGATATGTCCCCAATCAAAGTTATGTTAAGTTAAATATTAAGAAAACCAAAGTTATGGAAATATTTCAAAGAATTAGCAAGCTGAAGTGGCAGTGGGCCTGCCATATCTCGCGAAGAAACTGCTTGTTCCACTGTTAGCGAGGTTTTTAAACTTTCGCGATTTGTTAATCAATTACATCCAGTCGACCCGTGACCACGATCGCTGTAATGCGGTAGGAACGTAGGGGAAATAAAAACAAAGGCGATAAATACCCGATAAATAATAATTAATTATGCGAGGTATCAATTATACAGAAAAGCTAAGAAATTGATAATTTGGGAAACTGATTGACGCATAACCGTTTTATCACAACTTTTCGCCATGGCATAATTATCTCATCATCATCAACCTAATTAGTCCACTGCTGGACATATGCCTCCTCTGATGAGCGCCATAGCGCCCTGTCTTCAGCATCCAGCATCTGCCTGCAGTCTTTTGCAGATCGTCATCCCGCCTGGCCGGAGGGCGTCTCTATGTTTGCCAAGTCGCGGTCTCCGCTAAAGAACTATCTACTTTAAATTATTTAAAATAGTAAAATCTAAGTAAACCCATACATCACGCTCAAACAACCTCTACCACACCGACAGAAATCTCATCCAGACAATCCAAATGAGTCGGTATCAGGGCTATCATTCAGGAGAGGAGAAAACTAAGCCTCATACAAAAAGGAGACAAGACGTTCACGTCTCGTTACTTACGTCAAATAGATAAACATTTATTTGCTGATTTCAGAATTTCGAATGAAGGTGTCTAACATGCATAAAAAATTGCTTGAAAATGACTGAAGTACATTTGATCATCATCATACACATTTGACAAAATAAATATATAAAAAGCTAACAAGGAAAAACGTATAATTGATGAAGGCACAGCCTATCAAAATAGCACATATTAATAATGACTGATATTACATAGACTCGCAGCTCCGAACATAATAATGTTAATAATAATAATCATAATGATACCAGGAGGTTTTTTTCGTTGCATGCAGTTTATACGTTATTGATGGAGATTGAGGTAATTTTTAGTGCTACATATATATTTTTTTAATTGTCAAAAATTTAACTACAACAAAAGAAAGAGTATGAGTAAGTCGAGTATGCCGTGAAGAGTTTCCTGCATAGACAAACTTTTTCGAGTATTTCGTGAAGAAACAGATGATAAATAAATGTTATTTCCAGAATTCCGTGATTGCAGATCTAGTTATTTAATAAAATAATTAAAATTGTTAATATTTTAATAAATGAATGTTTCCTTCCATTATCTTGTATATTATTTCGGGTAGCTTCCAGCTTTCGAGCTATTTCAGGTCACGTTCGTTTGCACCACACTGTGTAGGTAAAATATAAACAAATCCGATCTGACCAATTTTGACTCGGTTGAGCTGGAATAGCTCAACCGAGTCAAAATTGGTCAGATCGGAGCGCGAATCAAGCGGAAACTGGTTATCAAAACGCACTGTTATCCGACATCTCTATCGGCTCACGTGTGAATGAATTTCAATGGGCCTTTCGTCGGACAGAACCTTTCCGAGATGTCCCAGCGCTGATAAGCCCCAGTGCTGACTAACAAAATGTCCTTTTGTATCTGAATAAAAAGCTCAAACACCTTTTGGTGTGGGCTATAGAGTCGGTGGACAAAATAATACCTAATAAAATAAGCAAGGAGAGTAAAGAAAGCTCTCGAGATATTGACGATCTATTAAGTACTATGTTAAGTTAAATATGAATTTAAATAATACTGGACAATCTACGCATCATCTAGCTCTAAGCTAAACGTAGACTATGTTATTAGTACCAGATGACTGATATATAATTCAATACAACACATTACATTGATAGATATTTTTTTTCATAGAAAGTACATTCTTTGTTAGCACAGAAAATTACAATAAAATTATAGAAACAAATTAAAACTAGTATATATAATTCAAACAATAGACCTAACTAGAATATACCCAGAACACCCTGAACAAATATTTGCAGATCGTACAAACATTGGTGTGGGAATCGAACTCGCAACCCCGGGGTGGGAATCGAACTCGCAACCTACTGCTTCACAGGTGGACCTTTGCCACATCGGTCATCAGTTGATTTGACAGTTGAGTCCGAGTACAATATTAAATGTAGAGAAGAGTAGGTGGGAAAGTAAGGTACTAAATCCCGTATTATGAAAGCTTGCTCAGTCATCGATCTATGCTTGAGCAACGCTTTCTAATGGCATAAACGTCACTTAAGCATAGTTCTATGACTGAGCAAGCTTTCATAATACGGGCCTTAGTATCTACCCACGTTTATAAACAAAGCTTAGAGGCTCAATTTCTCAATTAACTTTCATGGAATTTGAATCAGATTAATTAGCGATAGGTAACCATGAATAAATGCTGTTTAACATTTCTTTCCCGCCAAATAACTTGTGAAGCGTTGTTGGATAACTTAAACTTCCTAACATCAGCTCAACAGCTTATATAGGTCCAATGGTGGACGCAGGCCTCCCCCTGATACCTAAGCGGCTTATTGGCTTTCATCTCATTGGGGGCAATGTCCATAATCACCACGCTGGGCATGCGAATTGGGGGTCGCTGTTGGGTGGTAGAATTGTTATGCAGAGGGGACACCCCTCGTCCCCCGAGTGGATATCCCTTAGTCGTCTCTTACGCAGTGGCGGATAACCCATAGCAGGAGTAGCAAATGCTACAGGCCCCGCGCTTGTGGATAACTAAAATATCAAAATTTTGCGGCACGCTCTGTTAGCCGTTATACTGTTCCCTTTTTTTGACAAGTCTAAATTCTGAAACATTTGTGTAGTTTTATGAGCTTAGTCTCATGTATGAGCGCAGCTCGCTTTGCTCGCCATTATGTTGACTTGACAAGCTTTATGTCAACTATCATCAATCAAATGTTTTGTCTCGAGTTTAAATAAAGATAAAGATTTATTTAGATTGATCCAGTATAAGTTCATGTACTCTACCACAAAAAAAATCTAATGAGAATATTGCAATTCCCTTGAATTGCAATATTCTCATTAGATTTTTTTATGGTATCGTAAGACGTATGGTATCGCCTAACGCCTAACGGGCTCTTACGATAGCCGTGGGAAGAGACTGGAAGAGTTGAAGTGGTGCAAATACTAAGCCGGTACCACACAGCAAATGATTTCCTTATCTACGTGTTCCTATACCTACAATTGAACGATCAATCTAACATGTAAATGGAAAATATTCGCAAATATTCAATAACTGACGCAGACAGCGAATAATTTCAAGATCAAAGCCCTGACTCCACGTCTCCATAATATATTACTTTAGTTGAAGCGAGTCTGGAATAACATTTATTTTATATTCTGTAAAACTGTTAACATCGCAAACCTTTCTCGTAAATGTTGACTCCTAGACCAATTTAGAAGTAAAATGATCGACTAAAGAGTATCGTCTAATATTAATTACTGCTTTTGCATATTATGCTGCCTGTGAGCTGCCTTTGACTGCCATACTGCTTACTGCAAAGTTTGCATTAATCTATTTTATATGAAAACTAGCTGCGAACCTCCGCGCGTTCCCGCGGCTTCGCTTTCTAAGAAGTAGCCTACGTTTGATTCCAGGATTAGGATTACCTGTTTGCTAAATGTCAGCCTGATCCGTTCAGTAGTTTTGGCGTGAAGAGGTAACAAACATTCATCCATCCATAGATAATAATAGCGTGATGTGACAGTGCTCCAAGCGGGAAGTTTATATACATACCTTTGTCACGCTGTCACATTTTCATAGAAAATGAGTAACGCTGTAGTAAACAGAATAGCAGTCGATGGTAGTTCACTCTCAGCATATTGGAAAATCGCCGCTAGGTTCCTAGCCCAACACAACCCTTTCAATAAGTTACCGTTGACAATCGATCATCGCCTCTAAAGCATTGGTTTTAGAGTTTTGACACGCAACACGAAACAAAAATAAAACTAAGCAGGTGACCACATTTTGATTAATCGACTGAATAAATCGATATGATGCTTTCTTCGTTCATCTTTGACACATTGTTTAGTGATATAAAATGTAACGAAAGTGTGTCAGTCCGGAATGACATAGAGTTTCAATTTAAGCTTGACTGAGGTACCTATATCAAATCAGGAAGTAGGATAACGATAAAAATCTGCGTATAATAGCGTGATGTGACAGTGCTAGATAGGTACAGTAGAACAAAGCGTGGTCAAGTTTGGACAATATATTATACTGTCCAAACTTGACCACGCTTTGTACTAAATGTGAGCATAATACCTACTAGTTATTTTCGCACAGATTTTCTGTTTACTTGCATGAACATTTGATTTTACTGTCGTTACCAAAATACTGTTACCTATTTATGTTATAACCTGTTACCACTCATAGGTGTAGCGAGTTCATAAATTCTCATAGCTTATTAACTTTGAGCCAACCGCTCTTGGAAAATTTATCCCGATCTTCATTTTTGTCCTTGAACAGTATTTTTCTGTTCACAGGCAGATTTTCTGCCAAGAAAAACCTATAATGAATCTTTTGGAACTTTTATGTCCACTTTAATCCTTTATTCATATTTTTTTGCCAAGTGGATTTTTTGAATTTCTCGTTCTACTGTGATTTGCAGTCTTTAATTACTATCATATAAAAAAACACAACGCTGCCATTCGTACTAAGAGCCACTACACACTACCACTTACACTGGCGATTTGCGAGCGATTTAAAAGCGAGCGACCACGCAGCGAGCTCCGTGCACTCGCCATGAAATCACTCACAGGATAGCCAATGAAGCCAGGCACTCAGGTCCTGCTGGAGTGGACGATGTCGAACCAAGTATGCCTCATTCTCCGACCTCCAAAGAAGCGGGCGGGAGCGCAGCACGTGAAGCTGCGCGTCGCATGCGGTCGCTCCCTCATTACACCATCCCGCCGCCGCCGCCCCGCCGCCGCCACGTGCCGCGCTTCATTATCCAACTTTATTATTTCACGACACGTGCCCATTACTAGCGGTTTTATTATTATTTATAGAATAAAAAAATACAAGCCGTAATCGGATCGCGGATTAATGTGATAGGTTATTCATATACAAGCCATTTAGAGAGGTTAATAGTGTTAGTCTAAATAACTGGGGTTACTATACTTGTGATATATAAAATCAATTGCTGCTCGTTTGTCTCGCTAAAACATAACAACTTAACAGATTTGATTTTTTCATATATATATGGTTTTATAAAAAAAAAAGACGTGTGGCACTCGGGGACTGCCGCGGTAAAGCTATTGCAATGCCATCTAGAGGCGAGTTGCTGAACTAAAGAGACAAACGTCAAGGTTTTTTCGTTACGGAATTTCTGGATTCGGTCCCCGCGCTCAAGGCCCGCGATAGAAGCTATGCAATAGCTTAAAATGTAGGCGGTACGATGTTTCACATTGCGTCGTCTACTACTTGATATTTTGGTGATATCAACCGATTAGCAATACCTAATTGTTTACTTTGATGTCTGAGATAAAATGGAGTTATAGGCCTTATATTCTTTTTTCATCAAGTGTAGGTATAAGGACAAGCATTCGATTCGAGGAAAGGAAATGTTGGTGTTGGCCACTGCACAATAAAAAAAAATAATACCTTGTCCTTTGCCTTGTCCTCTCAATTACCTAAACCAATATTACCAATCCACGGCGCACTTTGGCGCACCTAGACAGTTTTATAAATACAACGAACAAGGAGTTCTGATGGCGATTCATTCCTTCCTAACTAATTAAGGGAGGTCTTAATAATTAAGGAAAATGGCAAAAAACTAATAAATCGGCAGTCTCTCATTGACGGTTGCTTTTTACCGATAATGCCAGGGTAAAAGTAAACACAACAGAATTAAAATTCTCGTACATACCATTTTTTGCCTATATGGAACATCAATGTCACAAACCATCGATACATTATATATTGTACGTTTCTTGAGAAAGAAAATAACCGATAGTCGCTTATCCTCCAGCGGAGGGACAACTAGGTAAACTTTTTAAGCCCTTTAGCCTGCTCAAAGCGCACTGCAGCGAGCTTTGAGCGATATTGTTGTTATAATTATGTCCTATGTAGCTCATCCCGTTAGTGTCGTAAGAGGCGACTAAGGGAACGCTATTCATGTCATTGCTTCAGATTCTGGTAAAAATGGACGTTCTGCTTACAACTACATATTTCAAAAAGAGCAAATCGAAATAATATCCCACGAAAAACTGACAATCACTGGGGTTAACGTCTTCTTGAGTGGAGAATCGCCAGCGATTGTCAGTGAACGTGTTCCTGAGAGGGGACCGCGACTCGGCAAACGTAGTGTATGAATTTAAAAATTCGTCATAGGTATAGAACGTCTTCTCTACGAGCCTGTTTTTTAGTTTTTTTCCTTGAATTTTCAAGACTCGGTGCGTCCATAACCTTATCTGGGAGCTTGGTGTAGGTAGTTGGCCCCATCACGTGCGTCAACTTGTCCGATTTGGACAGTCGTCGCAAAGCGCAAAACTTCTAAATACAAGTGTAAAATAATACTTTTTTAATGCTGACGTACTTAGACATAGGAGTCCTCAAGCGCAGTGTGACGTCCTCCAAATTCCATGGTTTCGAATAGACACACGCTCATTAGAGTGTAGACGTGGGCTCAGCCCGTGGCCCCTACGCGGGCGGCGGCGCGCCGCGTGTCGCCTTAACCCTCGACAAATGCATATTTGTTTTTACGTGATTTAACGTGTTTATTCGCCATGATATTCGGTCTTTTTTATATTTGCTTTGTTGTTTATCTAATGCCGCATTGAAAAGGTTTTGTTGGTCGTAATAATTAGTAAGGTTATCTGATATGTTATGTTTGCATCGGTGGGAATAAAATATGCATAAAAGCCGCTAACCCCCGTAAGAACTTTTTAATTATTTTTTGCGACCGCAGTAGCGTAGTGGGTCCATAGAGCCGAGAAAAAAGATCTTCATGACGAGAAGCATCGGGAGCTCGTGCTAAGAGGCAGACAGTTGCTCCCGACCAGCATAAGGTTGCGTTTCCACTGACGTGGGGCTAATAGGGGTGGAGCGGAGGAGAGCAGTAGAAAAGTGTTTCCATTGAAGTGCAGCGGCCAGCGGCCACGGCAGTAGAAACAGTAAAAAAGAAGCGGAGCGGACTTTTACATAAAATATTAGCAACCTGAAGTGGGCTGAAGTGGCAGTGGGTCGGCCATATCTGGCAAAGAACCGACAACCGTTGGGGTAAACGAGTTTTTAAGTGAAGACCGCTACTCGGCAAACGTAGTAAAGGACGCCGTCCGGCCAGGTGATGCTGACGCTGGTGACGCAGGCAGATGATGGATGCGTCAAGCTTAAGACAGGGCGCTATAACGTCACCAAGAGAGGCCTATGTCCAACAGTGGAATAATATAGTCTGATGATGATGACAATGGTATGAACATATTGAACATGCGGCCCTGATCCAGACAGAACGAAGTCGAGCAGACCGAGGTGCCGATTGTATGGTCTTGAGGATCCTAGCCGCTCCGCTGCACGTCAATGGAAACACTCACCACTTTTCCCAGCTCCCTCCGCCCAGCTCCGCGTTAGTGGAAACGCACTTTAATATCCGACACGCACTTTGTGCAGGGTTACCTGTTCACATAATAAGGGTTTGAATATCTCTGTGATACTTTAGGAGTATGTACCATTCTACGGAGAAAATAATATGTACTGTCAAAGGGTTTCACGACAAAACGAGGTAAGATGATACCAACGTACAAATGAAACCATTTCTACTTTGTTTAGGTTGGAGAGAAGCATTGCTCAAGCATAGATCGATGACTGAGCAAGCACGAGCCTCTTCGCACGAGCTCCCGACGCTTCTCGTCATGATGATCATTTTTCTCGGCTCTATGGACCCAATACGCAACTGCGGCCGTATTATGAAAGCTTCCCCAAGCATTTCTTATGCAGCTATTACGCAGGTTCTACTCAAGCAGAGAATCTTTGCATAAGTAAATCTTTATTATAGAACGTCACTCTGACGCTACTAAGCTAGTTGCACTAGTAAAATCGCTACTTGAGTGAGAAGGGTTTGGTTTATGACCTACACATTTTTCTACGCGAAAAACATTCCTTTACCTTATCAACCTCACTATCACCATGTATTTTTGTTGATTTGGTGGTTTTTGTTAAACGAAACGCAACGATTTCAAACATTTTTGTCGCTTTATTAAAGTTTATTTATAAAAGAAGCTTTGGTGCGTAGAAATCTTTTCGAAGCATTACTCAAGCGTGGTCCAGACCACACTTGAGTACAGATGAGTTCAAAGAATCACTAGGCAGAGATATGAAAGTTTGAAATCGTTCTAAAAAAGGCAATTACTCAAGTAATGCTTGGTAACCGTTCAATAATTCGTAACAACGTAGAATGCATCGTTACTTGAGGGTTGCATGAGTGAGTAGAAATTTTGACATTCGTTCCCAAGCATTGTTTTAAACACATAAGGATCACTCAATAGGTCGATGACTGAGCATGCATTCGTAATACGGGCCATAGAAATGTGGCATTTATGATTGGTAGGTTTAATGAGAAACTCCTCGTAGTACCTAATTACATTTTAAATTCATGCGCTAGGACGTAGCATCGCAGGTTTTCGTGTGAAAAGGTGGTGGCAACTCTAGAAAAAACAAAATGCTTCCTAATTGTGTCAGGTTCTATTTGATACGAATGGCGAGTACCAGGGAATAGCAAATGGCCTTTCCCAAGAAGCCATCTGCCGCTACATACAAAAAGTAACCATGGCGTCGGGTCACCAAAATATCACACCTGTTATAAAATTTCCTTTTGGCAATCACAATAAAAATCAGTAAATCTAATTCCCTAATTTATTTATAATATTTATTCCTTATCTTATGTTGGGTCAACAGTTATATAAAAAAGTGAATATTTACACCAATCCAAACCAAAGAAAGTGCTCACACCACTCCTGATATTTTGTAATGAAATGTAAATAGCAAAATAGATACACAACTGCAAGGCAACTACACCCATCGCCGTCGCCTGCAGTAGACAACTTGCCATCCATCCAAAGCATGTTAGCTTGTGTGAAGTTGGTACAGTCGACTCTCGTTAATTCAAACCTGCGATAATTCGAACCTAATTGAAAGTTATCACGAGTTCCCTACAAAATCTCTTTATATTTCGAACTAAATCAATACATTTGTATGCACTTGGTATTTCCACCACTCGACAATTCAAAGTTGCAGAGAAAAAAAGGCGGAAAGATTTGTTTTTGTTATGATTCGATTGACTATTTGACACTTCCTTCCACTTCCGGACGAATTGGTTTATTCAGTTATGTTTCAGTTACTGTTACTCTTTCGTTGGTATACAGATTAAAAGTTTATGTTAGTTAGGTATGAGCGCTAGAAAGCTTAAATGTTTGACGATCGCTGAACAGATGAAGTTAATCGAAAAGGTAGAGGAAGGTGAAAAGTTTTATTTTGGTTTTTATTCTGTAATTTTGTAAATTATTTTTTTCTATGTAATATGCTTCCCGTGTGATTGGTGTAGCGCGTAGCGCTGCGTTTAGCTCCCTGGCACCGCTGAAAACCAGCGCTGCTATGATACAATAGTACCATAGCAGCATTATGCTGAGCCGGTGACCTTTTTGTGTTAGACACAATTTAATTTTAGTTGTAATTATGTTATGCTAATTTTATCCATGTCACACAAATAAAGATTTTCTATTTCTATTTCCATTTCTATAAAAGAAAAGTGACCATTTGATATTACAAACACTCGATAATTCGTAATATTTTAAAAGTCCCTCGAGTTTCGAATTAACGAGAGTCGACTGTACCTACAAATAAACATTAACCTCCTTATTCATAATGATCTGCTTACATAAAACAACTCCTAAGTATTTCTCAGTCTGAATTGTGTCAAGGGGGCATGGAGATAGAATTATAATTACTTATAACAAATAAGAGTAAGAGAATTGAAACGGAATCTTATCGTATATCAAGGAATCGAGAACAACGATTGTTGCATTTACTTATATAAATATGGTTACGTATCCAAAATGGGTAGGTAAAGTCTTATTCCAATAGAAGCCAACGGGCAACAAGGCCTCCGCTGTCCGTCTGGGTGTGCGATTGCGGTACGCTACGGTGCAGACCGCTGCACCGTAGCGTACCGCAATCACACACCACCGGGTGTAGGAGATACATTCCGACAGCGGGCTGTATCTCCTCCTCGAATTGCGTGTAAATTCACACACTAAAACACTGTGATACAATTCAATAATCGTATTTATTAGTTTAGTTAGTACTGCCTATAGTTTTAATAATAATAACACAGATTGATTCGTCAGTCGATATTTTTGGTTTTTCTATATTGGCTTCAACTCGGCAGAGTTTACACCTTTACTTCCCAAAAAGTCCTAATATTGGTAGCATTGCTAACACTTTTAATGGAAATGTTAATATAAAATATTTATCTGCATACGTACGTAGTTAGATGATGTTGGATGCCAGTGCCGCTATAGCAACTAATATTGAATAAAATATGTATTTTTTTGTATACAATACGAATTCATCACTAATAATGCTAAATTACTATTAGAAAATAAGTATGCTGTGAAATGTTTATAATATTTACCTTAAATGATAGCATCTAATAAAGTCAAAGAAAAAATTCGTAATCTAATAAATACAATAAATGCACACTGAGAAAAGGTAAAGTTATAAAATTATACACTGACAGGAAGGAAATAAAGTAATATTTTTTATTTCTGTTGCGGTACCTAGAAAAGTAAAGAGGCGACGAAGAAATCTTTGGTCTGCTATATGAAATTTTTCGAGTTGGAACAAAACCCATCCCAAGTTTTTTTTAACTAATCTGATATTTTCTGTTAAGCCTTTTTGCACAGCAAGGTTTTGACAATTTGTTTGAATTTATTTATTGATATTTTTTTCAACCCACTTGGAGTTTTGTTGTAGAAGCGCCCTTTAAACGATACATTTATTTTGTGTAGCCGGTCCTGGGCACAGTAAGCTTTTTTCATTTCTGGTATTAAAATTATGTTTATCGCTTTTATTTTATCAGAGAACCGATTGACATTTCTATAAGTGTACAACAAGTTTTCAGAATACTGTCATTATATTTATTTCTTCGAGTTTATCACGGAGAAATTAATTTTAACGAAAAATACATTTATAAAAAACCTTGTAACTAGTAGTAAAAACCGAAGTTGGGATCCCTCGTATCTTCATACAAGATTTATTCTTAGTAAGAGCGAGGAATCGAGAACTTACTCTACATCCAGAGCTACACTGTTTAGTATACTCATACATTACCGTTTAAATGTAAGTTTTCTGTTGGTGTTTATATTTTGGTCAATAAGTATTTTTTGTTTGTTTGTTTGTTTGTTTGAAATTATCTCTGAGTACAATTCATTTTACAGTATTTTGTTATACACCGTATGATGGTACGGAAAACTTCATTTGCGATTACGGGTGGCACCCGACTGTCCGTTGGTCTGTCCGTCTGTCACCAGGTTGTATCTCGTGGACCGTGATAGTTAGACAGTTGAAATGTTGACACGCAGATGATGTATTTCTGTTGGTATGAACAAAAAACTATAAAACAGAAAAATATATTTTGAATTTTTATTTTTTATAGACACTTATTAAACCTTACAAACTAATTGGCTTCTACGCAACAAATTGTGTAATGAACCTTAAAAATGTCTTGATTAGTGTTATAATCACAGACATCGTAATAATAAGGTTTTTAACATTATTAGTATTTCTGTAGTTATCTCTCATCATCAACTCATGCTAAAAATCACTAAATATTTTGTTTTGATGAAAAAAGTAATGATCAAAATAACTAATAACATAAATAATATTTGGTACAATTAGTGATAAAGTTAACTTTATTGCTAGCAAACAAGTAGCTATATGTTCCCTGTGTTTATGTAGTACTTGATAAATAACAATAAATGTATAACTACAATTTTTTTAACAGTGAAGCTCTGTTTCTTTTGAAGGTAGATGACAGTGCTAATTGTGTCTAGTATTTTTGTAATTAAAGATTTTACTATTGTTTTATTTACCCATACAAATAACATTATTTTTTTGCCGTTTTTATAGAATCTGGTACGGAACCGTTCGTGCGTGTGTCCGACTTGCACTTGGTCATTTTTTATTGTATGTTGAGACTGCAGGCTGCAGGCGAGTTGAGTGACAATACAAACAGACACCTGCGTAAACGCAAACCACTGAGTTACAGGAGCAATAATAATTGGATCATTTCATCGACCGGATAATCACGCGATGCAGGTGGTCATATCGCATTAGTTAGTTACGATTAAATAGTTATTGATTAAATATTAAAATGTAAAAACTATAATCTTTGTTAAAATATATTTTCAATTATATTTGTGAAATAGGTAAACGGTAAAACGTATAATTATTCACTGTGAGAAATTGGTATGAACTTTAAACGAAAAATTAAATAATATGTGTTAGGAATTTCTTAACAATAATAAAACTCGTTTTTTCATTCAATTTTATTATGTACGTTTTTTTTATGCAACTGGTTATCAATTCATTCACATGATGAAAAAATTTAAAATTCTCTAGGTATCATTTTTGGCTTCGTTCACGTTGTTTCTGTGGAAACGTTTAAAGCTTTTTTTTATACCATGGGAACTGATTTATGGGAGAAAATTATTTACTATTTGCAATTTTTTAGTCTGACCCGTTCAGTAGCTTTGGCGTGAAGAGGTAACAAACATCCACCCAAACTTGTATTTATAATATTAGTGTGATATTTCCGACTTCTCACATCGAAGTTCATATTTTTACCCACGGCGAAAACAAAGACTCACCAACAATAGGTGCTGGCGAATCTATTGAGCTATTTCCCAATAACATCATGAGCCATTGTTCGTAGAAGGGCGTGATACGTGAGCTTTAGCTTGTTTTTTGACCCTTCTAGCGTGGCAGGAGCGGCAACTGAGGCTCGCCACGTGGCATATTACAATAGTTATAATGGTGTGGCGATTTTTTGCGGAAATTTACCAAAATGTTCTCCCTCGGAGAGAGTTAACGTAATGAAAAAAAGTTAGATATTTACTTTTTTTATTTATTCAGGTTGAGGCAAATTTTTGGCCCCTTAAGTCGACGTAAACGTCAAAAAGCTACCGTTTCTTTTGTAGTTAAAAGGTTTTGGTCTAAGGAACCTTTTGTTTTATTTTGAAGAAAAAAATATTTACATTTTTAGTTTTATGAAAAAATAAGTACGGTTCGCCCAAATATGACATTTGTAAAGACCTGTATATATAAAAATGAATTGCTGTTCGTTAGTCTCGCTAAAAATCGAGAACGGCTGAACGGATTTATCTTATCTTGGTCTTGAAATGTTCGTGGAGGTCTAGGGAAGGTTCAAAAGGTGATATAAATTAAAAATCACCTTTAAACGTTTTCATAGGAACAACGCGCCTGGAGCCGCGGGGCGCAGTAAAGAAGTAGTAAAGAAGAAAAGTGGAGAAAGAGAGTATAGTGTAGATCTATTGGACTAAAATATGCTTTCATACCGAAAGGACATGCCCTGTTATCAGAACATCCTAAATGCAAAACTGCATATTAATAGATCACTTGACTTTCGGGTTATTTTTTGACCTTCCTGGCTGTTAGTTAGTATTAAATCTGTGGCCCAGTTTGCGATTGTCCGCTGGGCCACAGGGTACGATTCCCGCCTCGGGACAAATGTTGGTACCATCTGCAGATTTTTGTTTAGGACGTTCTGAATGTTTTCTATGTATAATAATAATTATTTAAATAATAAATAAAATAATAAATAATTTGGGACAAACCACACAAAATTATCTAAAAAATAAAAAGTATTATCTATGTAGTGTATTCTGTTATGTATATCAGTATCTAGTACCTATCCATAACCAGGCTCTGCTTTGCTTGGGTCTAGATAATGCTGTGAACTGTCCAGAAGGCCTGTATCGAGAAACATCATTCAAACTTTAGAAACATGATATATATAATACTAGCTGCGCCCCGCGGCTTCGCACGCGATGTTCCTTTGGAAACGTTAAAAGATGATTGTCATCCCACGGGAACTGATTTATGGAATAAAAAGTAGCCTATTTTTTATTCCAGACCTAGGACTATGTCTATTTTAAATTTCAGCCAGATCCGTTCAATAGTTTTGGCGTGAAAAAGTAACAAACATCCATACATCTATACAAACTTTCGCATTTATAATATTAGTGTGATTCGAAGATACTAAGGTATATTTTATTTTAGATATTTACATAAAAATAACCGGCTAATATTCGCATTTATCATTTATAAAAATACTAGCTGCTATCCCACGGAAACTGATTTATGGGATAAAAAGAGCCTGTGTTATTCCAGGCCTAGAACTACCTATATGCAAAATTTCAGCCCGATCCGTTCAGTTGTTTCAGTCAGCTTTCGCGTTTATAATATTAAGAATAGAATAGAATATTATTTTATTTGTAACTTTATCAACTAAAAACATACATGGCTTAAAATAAAAGACTAAGCATCTATTGATTAGAGTCACAAAACGGTCTCTGTCATATTAGTTGGGTAGTAGGAAGTAAAATACAGTAAGAAATAGATAAATATCAATAATAAAAGAATGTTGGACAGTTCACAAAGATATAAAGAAATAAGCTATAGGGTGGAAAACTGAAAATGAAAATATAATTATTCCAGTTGGGAACTAATGTATGAAAGTTTTCTTTTCAGAGAACAATGGATTTGGATGGAGTGGGAATAAGTCATTAAAATGATCCTCAAGAACTGAAATAAGTTTTTTGAATTCCAGTCTTCCCCTTACGAAAAATCTTTTCCCCCTTAACGGGGATTTCAAGGGGAAAACTGGATTAAACCGTTGTTCCGTCCTAAGTCACACTAATATTATAAATGCGAAAAAGTTTGTATGGATGTATGGATGGATGGATGGATGGAAGTTTGTTACTTCTTCACGACAAACCTACTGGACGGATCTGGCTGAAATTGTGCATATAGGTAATTCTAATTCTAATTCCAATTCGAATACTTTTTATCCCATAAATCAGTTCCAGTGGGATGAAAAATCTCCTTTTAATGTTTCTATAGGAACGAGTGCGAAGCTAGTAACTTAGTTTTGTAGTTTAGTTTTGGAAGTATCTACGTGTAACCATATCGTAATTTTTACATGTTTATTTCTTGTTATTCCTAATTTGTATTCACTCATTAATAAATCAAAATCAAAGTTAGTTATTATTTATTGTGGTGTAACATAATTAACTGTTTATTATAAACTGGAGAAGCCACTGGCTCCTGAAACACAGTTCCTAACTAGTTCAGGAGCCTATGGACTCATAACTGAATGTAAACTTATAATTATGTCAATAAGATTTTTTTTACTCATAAACTTTTCTTAATTTGAGTACAAATAGGTTTAGTACTAAGATTATGTAGTTTGTACCTGCTGTCTGAAAAATACCTATTTCTGGGCCTTGCTAATGAGCTGCTCGCTCTTGCTAAGTCGAAACTTGTATTGTGAGTAGGTACTTATGACATTTATGATGCGAGGCCGTTAGGACTCGGAGCTGCTAACTTTGTTTTTTTTTCACTAACCTACTAAGGATACGGTAACAAAATATACAAATTTCTCCTAATAATAAAAAAAGCATTTCTAATTTCATTTTTACAAATACGAGTCTAAAACTAAAAAAAAGAAAAATAACGAAATAAAAATCGGCCAAGTATGAGACTGGCGCACGGAGGGTTCCGTACCACTATGTCTAAAACGTCAAAAATCATGTCTGCTCTATGGGATGCCTCTCAAATATATTTAATTCTTTTTTTAGTATTTTCTGCTATAGCGGCCACAGAAATTCATCACTGTGAATTTTTTTATCTCTCTAACTATCACGGTTCATGAGATACCTGCAGCCTTGTGACAGACGGACAGACGGACAGGCGGACGGACAGCGGAGTCTTAGTAATAGGGTTCCGTTTACTCTTTGGGTACGGAACCTTAAGGCGCATACCCGAGCCAATCTGACATCAATTCCTATTTTATCATATTTTTACGTTTATCATAGGAATTTTTAAAAATCCTACGTTCAGTTTGTGGTATCTATTATAAGCTATTTTTTAATACCTCTTTTATAATTTTATCTCACATAGTTTAGGAGGAGATGCAAAAATAGAGTTTGGTGGCCAAAAAGCGCAACTTCGTATCTCTTCCTAAGCTTTACAAAATGAAACTATTACAGAGGCATTAATAAATAGCTTATAATAGATACCACAAACTGAACGTAGGATTTTTAAAAATTCCTGCGTTCAACGTAATAATAAGATATAATAGTTAATACGCTTACGCAGAGATATGAAGTGGTCCTTCGCGGCCTTAAATGCTATTTTCGCATCTCTGTCTACAAATATTATGTATTAAAAATAGCTTATGATAGGTATAGCAAACTGAACGATGTATTTTTAAAAATTCCTCTGATAAACGTAATGATATGATAAAATAGGTGGCGCCACATTGGTCGGGTGCACGACAAGGCAACTACACCGTCGTCGCCTGCCGTCGACGGGCAACTTGCATTTAGGGCAACTTTTCCGTCGACGGCAGGCGACGAGCCCTAATAGCTCTTGTAACCTGCTACAGGCATAGCGATTGCTGGCTTTGTTGTAATATGTATAATTAAATAATGCTGTATTGCGTATATCCAATAAGTACTCTTGACGCTCATATCAATTTGACGCTGACTGTACTATTATTAATTATCTATCTCGACCCAAATTTATCTAGTAAATTGTAATTGTAATAGGGTATATGCATGGTTTTTTTTTTATTTTTGAATTATATTATACTTATACCGTGTTCATTTTGAATGAAGCATGTTAGTAAACAAACCGCCCATACTCAAGCTAAAATTCACTTTGTTGGTGCGTCCTTTTATACGTGTATTACATTACATGCCGATTTTAGATCCTCCCTTCAATAAAATTGCTTACAATTACGAGTATATCTGAAACTCGATGCCAAGCAAGTGAGATTTTGTTATTTGTGTCGATGTTGTGAAATGGATAAACCATAGGTAGACATAACAACGTACAAATAAAAACAAATAAATAAAAACAAAAAGTAAAACTACACTCTGTTTTAGGTGATAAAAACGCTGCCATGTTAGCCCTTGCATTTTGTGACGTCACGGATCATCGAGTCCCCTATGTCAACTCAAAGTCAAAACTTCATGCCTATACAAAAATGTTCAAGTATGACGTCACGCTTCAGGTGTCAATGGCGTTGCGGTTGATATTTAAAATATCTTCAATCATTAAATTTCACAATAAAAAAATCATAAAATACAAAAATAAATATACAGATATTTTTCAATATCAATAGAGAATACGTAGATCGTCATCCCACCTAGCCGGAGAGCGCCATACACTACGTTTGCCGAGACCCGTTTCGTACTACCTAGATATACTCAGATTAACTAAAAGTCGGCAAAAACAAAAGCAGCCCGAACCTCGGCACGCTGCGGTTATTTTTTGTTCCGTTTTGACCCATTTGCTCCGGAAGCGGTGTCGGTTAGGGCACAACCTATTTATGAACTAGTATTTTTTTCAACCAGTTTTTGCTAGCGGCGCCTTCGCCTTTCTACTGCACATCTTGCGTTGATTTATGTACTCACTGGACACTTACAGTTAATGCAGAAGTTTTAGATGATCATTGTAGCAAAACAGATACCTACGTGCAATTATGGCTTTAGATACACTATTTGACATGGTATAAAAAGGCAGTAAATAGAACTTTGCATTAACTTTTTTATTTTTATTTAGACGTACAACTTTCTTTAACGAAAAATGGCTTTAGAAACCTAAGGACATAAGGCCATATAACCATACTCTTCTATAACGAATGATCAAAGTCTCATAGTTTGAATTCAGTCATCCACGCCCCATCACGAGAAACAAACTGTATAACTAGCTGCGCTCCGCGGCTTCACCTTGTTCCTATGGAAATGTTTAAAGGTGATTCTATCCCATGGGAACTGTTTTATCGGATAAAAAGTGTATATTTGGATTTGTATTTATTCAAAACATTACATCTATCTTTACAGGTAAGACCTAATACAATGTAGGCATCAACAATTATTTAAGTTATTCATCATGCAAAATAATTCAAACACAGGTTTCATTGAGCACAATAATTCAGTACAATAATAAGCAAAACAAACAAATACATAATGTCAGAAACAAATAATTTATTTAAACAATAGTAAAATAATTAAATTCATTTATCTACCATAACACAACTTTAGTAAAATAGCCCTACTTTGATAAAAAAATCCCTATATCTTTGATTTCAGGATTAGAATCACCTGTATGCATTTCAGCCCAACCCGTTCTGAAGTTTTGGCGTGAAGAGGTAACAAACATCCATCCAAACTTTCGCATTTGTAAAATTAGTATGATTTACAGTTAATTTTGTTTCATTGCCCCCACGTTTTCTTCCGTCTGAAAGATTGTTTCACACGATATCCGACATGTGACACCGACACCCGAAAGCTTAAAACCGCACGCAACATTTAATATGAACATGATTTATACAAGCTCACGCGTACAAAAACCAAATAAACGATGGTGCGTGCAGCTCCGGTTTCTTCGACCATAGCATGGTACTACTGCCGTTCGAATATCACCACTGTTGGTAAGGCATTAAGGATACTCTGCAGCAGGCCTTTAATGTCAAATTGTCGAAACATGCTCGTATCGAATGGTATGAAATATTCAGTCGAATGATTTTAATATCTTGAAAATAGATAATATCGAAGTATGTATGTACCTACTAAATTGTTTCAAAAATCGATCCCAGTCGAAAGTATGCCAAAGTATAAAATTATAGCATATTTTATACACAATCAGGTGTTTTTTTTATACAATATCATTGCCGTTTAATGAACCAAGCGTTCATTAGCACCGCGATAAAGAAGATAAAACCTGTTTCGCTTGGTGTTGAATTTGTTTGTCTTCAGTAAATTATCGACATTAAATAAAATAATTATATTAACTTGTTAACATAACTCTCTTGTGTGGCTAAACGAAACAGTTCTATAGCCACTTGGACACGGTTTAGTTTAATACGTTGAACTTGAAATACATTTATAAATAGCATTCACCGTTAATAATTTAGAATTATAATTTAGATAATAATTTGCAACCACCTTAATGGGGTACCTATGACTAGATCAATGATTGATGAATATGTTATGAACTGAGAGCGTGCGGCAGGTCATTTTATAAACGCTGAGAGTATGTCTGCGTATAAGTACACGGGTAAGAATGACAAAAAAATGCCTATATACATAACCTTAAAAAGAAATAAACATGCAAACATAAAATAAATATCATAGGCAAAATGAATAGTTCGGTATTGTGATTGTGTCGCATGCAAGGATCATGCAGCACTTCGAATTCGTTATGTTATAAAGCTCATTTTTATTTCATTTATATTTTCTTCGACGTAGTATTAAATTTGCTGAATAGGTCAAGCGGTCGCCGACTCCAAGCTTGTTGGGACAGGCTTTTCTTTGCAATATTCATTTTTAAAACGTAAGTGCAAGCGTAAAACGTAAGCATTTACGTCTTATCAAACAATAACAACTTTTCTATTGTTAAAAAAATAAAAAATACATTGCAATTCAGAATGAAGTATTTTATTTAAAATGAAAATAAATATGGTGATTATTCGTTTCGGTAAAGCTTCTACTACATTATACTCTTATTTACCGCCTCACAAAGAGGAACTGGTCAATATAATCCCAATCTGGCGAAGAGCAGTACCAAGAATCATTTATGGCAAAAACAACAGCACCAAACAAGACCCGAAAACCTATCCCGTTATATGCCATGGCTATACCACCTATACCCCTCTTTCTCTCCTCCTTTGTAAGGAACGAAGTTCATCTCTTTCCCTCTTGAATGGGTATCCGGATTGCAGATTCTTCAGAGCTGCGAGACCACTTTTTGTGACAGCGACAAAAGCTCCCACCAAGACTTAAATTCATGATGGAGTCCAAACCAGAATACAGTATATTTAGTTTTTTATCAAATGTACAGAATCACCAGTGAAGGTTTTTGGTCGTACTGTCTGCAGCTGTTTATTAGTAAAAACTTTACGCCCATAATTTCACCATCAGTGATTGTATCCAGCACAATAATTGGAAACGAATCAGACCTCGATTTCCAAAATTTGAGTACAAATAGATAGCATCGAATAATATCCCTGGGAATAAGGTGTTTTTTATTTTACTTTTGGCAACGGTGCATTTGCTTTTCTAATAACCGTTTCACTAAGACAGCGAAATTATTTACGAGTAATACTATGGGTACCAGAAGTATTTGAGCGTGGTAATCACCACTACTTTTTTGCGATATCGAATCACCATAATGGCGAATCTCCAAAAGAAATGAAAATGTTTCGATGGGCCAGGTGAAAGAAAGATTTAATTAAAGAAAATGTAGGTAGTAGACAAAATTATTACATCCGAGTCTACAATAAAAGTTACTGTAATACATAACAAAATGCGAGAAAACGTTTATGTTGCTGGGCATGATTTGCGCAGAAACGAAGACCACATCACCCAACAAGTTTTAGCCATAGAAGAACGTCCAGACGAGACATGGCACAAAACCACCATATAGCAGATAGAGATAGTGATTGACATTTGAAAATGACTGCCTCTTCCATACTGTCTCCGCTAAGGCTATCGAAGCACTTTGTGGTTGGTTAGCCAGAAATCGGTCAGCTGTGAAGTTGCTGCCCGTAACGCGGCTATCCCAATGCGTTTGGTAGGTACGATGATCACCTTTGAGCCAAATTATAATGCGGGACAAATAAAAAGTTTTTTTATGTTACTGTCAGTGCCCACTGGTGCCCACGACGCTATAATCGTTTTTCTCGTTAGTGTAGCTGCAGCGGGGGATGCTGATGCGTAGGGCCAGACACTGACTAGCTCTCGGGTCACGCACACGTCGCTTCGACCAGAATAGTAAAAAAAAAAGACGTGTGGCACTCGGGGACTGCCGCGGTAAAGCTATTGCATAGCATTTTGTATCAACTTATGCAATATAATTTTATTTATTTATTTTATTCATGCAGTATTGCTTTTTCTTTGATTTTAATTCAAGTTACACTTTTTGAGCGTGGTGACCCTATACACTTATATACTTTCTAATAAACAGCTGCTTATGTATTCGTCCGATTTCGGAGCAGCTCGTCTCGATTCGTGCGAGTTTCGTACTGTTTTTCAGTTATTAGGTATCAAAAAAACCATCAACCATGGGGTAAACTTAAGGAATGCGAATCGAAAGGACTCCGTTCTTAGTATGTGCCTAGGTGCCTACGTTCAGCGTCACTCATGCAAAATATTGGCTTCGCAGCTCTTGTAGTTCCTAGAGATTTTGTGATGGATGATTCACGGTGTGACCTTACTTAACACACTTTAACAGATATCATTTGAAACAAAAATATGGTTATGAAAAGATAAAAATATATAACAAAAGAATAAGAACTAGTAGATTTAAACAGTTGAGCTGATCTCACACAGTTATTTATTACCAATGATGATGTAGTTGAACTCCTTTATTTGAGGTACGCTACAGAACATGGACTAAAATTACAATGTGCAAAAGAGTGAATGCATGGTTTTCCAGGCCAGAGGAAGCTGTCCCATACATAAGATACCGCCCATAAAGTTATAAAGAGAATTTAAGTACTTGGGACATCTCTTAACCTCTGACCTGAAAGACGATGCAGACATTGAGAGAGAACGGAGGGCGCTGTCTGTAAGAGCGAACATGATAGCCCGCAGGTTCTCTCGCTGCTCTAGAGAGGTAAAAACAACGCTTTTTAAAGCATATTGTTTTAGTTTTAACGCATGCAGCCTGTGGGTGAACCATACGCAAAAACAGTACAGTGCGCGTTATTATACTATAACGCGTTCAGGGTGCTGATGGGGCTGCCCCGGTTTTGCAGCGCGTCTGATATGTTCGCCGAGGCGCGCGTGGACTGTTTCTACACCATGCGTAAGCATGTCTGGTGTGCAGGGTCCGGGCCAGCTCCAACAGCATTCTGAACGTGTTTGCTAATAGGTTTGTTTGCATCTATATGTATTACTCTTCAAAGATGCACGCCTATACGAATAATGTACAACATTGCCAAATAATTATTATAAATATTGTTTTTTCTTGTTTTAATTCAAGTGTTGCTGTGTTCCGACTTGACTAATGTTCTTTGTTAATTAGGGTGACATAGGCCTCCCCTAATCAGCGCCATAGCGCCCTGTCTTCAGCTTGACGCATCCAGCATCTCCCTGCAATCTTTCGCAGATCATCATCCCACCTTGCTGGACGGCGTCCTACACTACGTTTGCCGAGTCGCGGTCTCCACTCTAGAACTCGTTTACCCCAGCGGTTATCGGTTCTTCGCGACATATGGCCGGCCAACTGCCACTTCAGTTTGCTAATTCTTTGAGCTATGTCGATAACTTTGGTTCTCTGTCGGATGTATTCGTTACGAATCCTATCCTTCAGAGAGGCTCCGAGCATAGCTCTTTCCATAGCTCGCTGAGCGACTTTAAACTGGTGGACCAGCCCTATCGTGAGTGTCCACGTCCCAGCTCCGTAGCTCATGACGAGTAGGACGCACTGATTGAAAACTTTCGATTTTAAGCATCGCTGTATGGATGACGAGAAGACTCGACGTAGCTTTCCGAATGCTGCCCAGCCTAACTGCATCGTCCTCTTGGCCTCCTTCTCAAAATTGTTTTTCCCTAGCTGCAGAATTTGCCCAATGTATTGGACCTACATATGTATGAAGTCTAAAATAAAGATTTTAATTTTAATTACATTTAATTTATGGTTTCAAGGCTTAGGTCTAGTGCTCTCTAAAGTATAGGCGGCCGCAGTATGCGCATAAATCGAGGCAACTCAACTAATATTTTAAACAAAAAATAATCTTACACAGTAAAGTATTTATCATGAACTTTAAACAACTTCTAAAACTTCTAAAAGTTATATATACAAAAATAGACGTGGGTAAACCTAGGTGAGTTGTAGGCTATAATAAATTGTATACAATACAAATAAATCAATAAAGTACGAGGGATAATTAAGGGAAGCAGGAAGTACAAAAAGGTTGGTAGTTGTATTGTACATAGATAGGTATAAACATAGAGATATGTACTAGATAAACTCTATGGGTATAAAGTAGGTAGATACACATATAGTGTTAAAAAAAATTAAGTATAGGTAGTGACTATTAAAGATCAAGATGTTCATGGGATAGTATAGATAGATCTGAGGGATTGGTTGAACTTGTTTAACGGGTCAGATAGATCGATAGATGAGTTTTTGGATAAGCTGTTAAAGTTACCACAAATCCTGGGAATAACTGCGTTTTTGCTCATCTTAGTTTTACAGTACGGCAATGAGAAAAGGTTATAGGCTTTACTTCTAGGTAGCCTAAAAGGAGCGTTTATTAGAAGTTTATTAATAAGTTCAATGCAGTCTATTTTTCCGTTAATAATATTTTTCAGTTTGTATAGGAACTGCAGGTCAGCCTTCTTTCTTCGCAAAAATAGAGGGGATATGCTATAGTGTTCTAGTTGCTTACAGTAACTGGATAACTTCCTTGCCAAGTGATCACTATACGAAATATGGTAAAGGAATCGCTTTTGTATTGACTCGAGACGTTTACTGTAGATGTCGCAGTGGGGGTTCCAGATAACTGAACAATATTCAAGAATGGGACGGACAAGAGAATCGAAGAGTTTTATTTTACAATTATGAGCTATTTATAAAAGCGAAAAGACTCAATGACAGTTGTCATTGAGTCTTTTCGCTTTTATAAATATCAGATGTCCACCGTTTTCTTAAAACAGTTTAGGAGTCTGTGTCAACGAAGATAAAATATACTGTGCTGAATGGAAAAAAATCTAGGTAACAGTTAAGCGCAGAGTTTAACGAGCCATAACGATTTTTACCTTGCTTTTAATTTATTAATTAGGTAAATGCCCGTGTGTGATATAAAATACAGTAAAATATAATCTGTTAGTCCCCGTTTAACGACGAGATTACATAAAGCTCATTGATTTGGTCCCTGTTCGGATCAAAGAGTTAATTCCAACATCAAACACAGTAAACAAACACAGCTAAGCCACTGAACAAACATTGGTGGAATACCACCGTGCGTTATGCACCCTCAATACAAATATTAGCCAAAACAAGTCTTCAAGTTCTAGGATGATTATAGATATCTACGGAGGAGACCGCGAAATACCTGATCGAAGGCTGGTATCTATAATCGTTGTAAGAACGGGCTGTTCTTGTCAAAGGGAATCATCACCTAACTATTAAAAGAAACCGAAGTGCCTTTTAATTTGGTTCAGTTCTGACTCTGGGATTCATGGAAATCCTTGAAAAAACTATAACAATTGAAGTCGGTTTATAGTTTTTTAAAACAAAATTAATTATATTCAGTAACAACTGGGCCGTCGAAGAAAAGTCGTGTAGTGAAGTGATGCATTTCATAATTTTATTTTCTCTATAAATGGAACGTGAACTACTTATTTGTTACGTGGATTATCTAAGCTTGCCGGGCAAATTACGTCGGCAAATGTGAAAAGCTATCACACATGTCGATAGACTTTGCCGCCTTCGGGCTAGGGAAAGAGTAGACTGGTACGAGACAAAAAATCAGCCATCGACTGATACATTTGTATTTTATTCAATCGTAAGCTAAATAAAACAGAATTCCTTAAGTATTTAGGGTCAGTCACTACTGGTTAGATTGTTCACTTCGATTGCTGATAAAAGAGAAACATTTTACGAAATAGGCATCCGTCCTTGGACCACCCAAACGCCCAGCTATGCTATGCTACCTACTACTTTATTTATGGTTTTAATTAAAATAACATAACAACCTTTTCGTACTGTGTGACAGATCGTAACTCTCTCATCTACTACAAAACGTCCAAAATGTGAGACACAGACAACAAAATTTGTTTTTTAAACAAACAACTGTTTTATAAAATTTTGGGAGTTAAAAGTGCGTGTTTTCTAATCCCAACAGTGCATCACCAGCAAGCAAGTTAGTCAGTAGACAAGACACTTTTGAAGTGGTGTCATGTAAAGGTGTTAAAGACAAAGACGGTGAGCAGTTTTTGCCTGTAATAAACTGCCAAAGTCCAAAAGTGAATTACCTTGTGCGTTGTTTCGTAAGAAGGTGAACTACTGACAAAAAAATGCTTTCACTCCTTTTTTTCTTTATTTGTATTTTATGGATTATTTTGTTTATGAATGATTAATGTTATTATTGTAAAATTTAGACATTGCACGCCCAATAGGGCACAGAATACATTGTGACATTCAATTATTTTATATTAACTTCAACAGTGTCAACACCGCGAGGCGACGGGTCATAACCGATTTTTTCTCACCTGCCGGTGAGGACGATGCAATTTAGGCATGAGATCTGATGTCCTTTTAGATTTTCATTTAATTCATTTTTCCTGAATGTTACTCATTCATCATCATCAAGGTGATGGTGATTAAGTTTGATTATTTGTATATTTTATTTTTCTGTTTTGTTTGATTTATTCCATTGTTTATAGTTTTCAGTAGGTTTTCAGTTTAGTCAGCTTGTTCACACTTTTTATGTAACTATTATTATTTTTAACCGTGAAAACCTCTTAATAGCCTCCTGTTCGATGATTTATTTTTAATTTGTATGTATGTGCTGCTGGTTTTCCTTAAAATAAATAAACTTTTAAAGCATGACGTATTTCACGCAATAAGTTATTGATTGATGATTGATAGTTCTATGCGAATCGGCATCGCGCACAGTTGTGATACTTCTGATAATTTTGTTTGGGGATATGGAACCAAAGAGTTTGCGTACAGGTTGTACCCAAACTCTTTGGCGATATATCAGACGTTGGACTATTACCTTTTAATCCAGACACGATCCTAGACGTAGCCACATTGGAGAGCTCTGTAATATCAGCTCTGGTTTTAATAAACGATTCAATTGAACGAATAGAATTGAAAATCAACATTTGCAGTGTTGACTACAATTTCTCGCTAGCTGGAATTCACGACTGCGCATATTTCCAGTTATTCGTGGCGCCAAACGACTATAAAATCATATTTAAACACAAACGGCAAAAGGTGATACTGAATGAAACTAATTTCATTTACTAATTAACATTTGTTTCTCGTAATTTGTTACATTAACATTAAATTCACCTGTACTTACCTTTTTACGTACTTTATTATGAGCATTTGCATCCCGCGTTAGAACACTTTAAGCCGTTGGTGCTGCGCCTTACCTCTCCCCGGCTGTGTCAGTCAGCAATTCTATCGGATTATGAGAATGAAGGAATAGAGAATGCACCTGTGTTTGCGAATACACTTGTGCACTATATTAACGTTCTGCTATCATGGCTAGTTACTGTTAAGACTGGACAAAGTGGCTGAAATTCCGCTAGGAGAATATTAGAAATCAGTAACTTTAATTATACTAAGTGCTCAGAAAATTGCAGCAAAGGTTTTCTAAACATAAGGTTGAAACGTACTTTCAACCTTATGTTTAGAAAACCTTTGCATAGCATAGCAGGCATACTATAAACGTAGATGTATCAAACAATAAAAATAGCATTTAATTTAACTTAATCTATTTATCTAAAATAAGGGATGCAAAACTCTATGGAATTTCATTTCTCAAGCGTTTAGGGGTCGAGAAAAGTGCATTGAAATCAATTACTTACGTGTTTTTTTAAGTTTCTGAATTGCCGGCGGGTGGTTATTTTGGTTAAGGTTATTAATGGTTATTTTCATTATAGGTCAAACGACATTTGGCATTTTCTCGCCAAAATGTGCAATGTACTTTTTTGCTAGGTAAACATCATTATGTTAACAAAGATTAAATCGTTAGATACGCCCTTACTCTTAAAAACTGTGGCATTTTCTCTGAATGCGTGTGTTAACATAATGCCGACGCACGCACACTTTAAGTAAATAAAATTAGTGTTTTTGTCAATAAACCTAACTATTATTATTGCTTTTTACACAGAATCACATTGCACGAACTTTTGTGAACAAGCACACCACAAAATCACACATTTCACTGATTCCAAATGACAAAGAAAGTTTGTGAGCCAACAAACTTCGCTTGGCAACAAACACGGTCCGGTCTCACTAAAAGGGCCTATCTAACAATTTAAATCTTTGTATGTAACCTAAAAAACTCAATCCGAATGCGTTATTTTAGTTTCGTTTGTTATCTATTACTGCTCATTTTGTGGTATAATATATTAAAACAAACTTCCACACGTTATTATTAACAAATAATTCATATTTAAATAAGAAGGCACGTTAAATAAAATCGCAGGTATGTACGGTTGAAATATTTTTAATAACAGATCTTTATATTTAAGGTCATAGATATTTCAGAGAGAACAAAGTCATCAACGGTTACGACAGTTTTAATGGTTTGTACTTTACAACAGACAAAGATTTATAGAATTGCAATAAATAATGCACAATCCATACTTAACATTTAGTGATTTTTTCCGAGTTTCATATACCTACGTAAATAGGTACTCAGACACATCATCAGATATATAAAGGTAGATTCCGATGAAGAAGTTAATAAATAACAATGAATGATCCATTTTGCTGGGTATTATGAGACTTCCTACTTACATGCAAATTTGTGAGATATTTTAATTACTACATAAAGGAACTAACAGTGCGTGCATTTCGCCGGAACAACATCCATACAATAATTAAACTATTACAAACAACAATATTTTGAAAAATTCTGAAATATTTCTATTAATTTATTTGTGATTTTTAATTGTTTTTAACTCATTTTTGTTTACTACCGGCTAAACACTATGTCTACTCTACGATATAATATTCTACAAACTAAATTAATATACTATGGAAATTTTCACATTAATCAATTACTTGCGTACTCTAAGCTTATTAAATAACTTATATAAAATCTAAGTAATCAATAAATAATAGTATATATTAATAAAACAATCTTTATTGTTTCAGTTCATTGAACCAATAGCCGAGTAAATGACGCCTGAATTAATATTAAATCAGGACCTCTAATTACCTCATCAGTATATTTTATTTACAATAAGTTAAATACAAAGGTATCTGCTTCAAATTTTCGTTTTCAAACTGTTAAACCATTTGTCTATCTACAAATATATATCGCCACATAATATATTTTATATACAACGTTGAATCAATCAAGAGGACCTAGTAGGGCTGGGCAGAGTTTGGAAAATTAAGTCGAGTTTTCCCATCATCTAAGCCGTGCGTCCTACCCATCATGACATGACCTACGGAGCTGAGACATTCACGGTAGGCCAGCAGTTCAAAGTCGGTCAGCTAGGAAAAGAGCTCGGTGTTTTTTTGAACACCGAATACATCCGACAGGGAACCAAAGTTATCGACATAGGTCATAGAACCGGCAAGCTGACGTGGCAATGTGCCCAAGGTTAGTTTTTCTAGATTTAGCTGCCACGATAATGTAATGATTAATGTTTTCACTATGTTCAACCTTTATCAAAACTCATACGCATGGAATGATAAACAAGTTAACAGGATAACAGCAATTGAGGAAAAACGGGGTTTCGATTCCCTCGTCTGAAAACAAAATACCTTATCAATTATAACCATAAATTGGGATATGCAAGTAGTCACTCCTTCGTCGAAGCGAGTCGAATTAGTTCATTACCGATATCAATTAAAACAATTACAACACTTCCACATCTTTAAATGTTCTCACACTTTTCACTTTTTAAATCCAGGTTTAAATAATTAGGACCAGATGTCTTATCTCACAATAGCGCCCGTCCTGCTTCTCGTGAGCTAGAAGGTGGGCCACATGGCCCACAAGTGGGTCTGCGCTCATAAGGCGCAGAGCTGCTGCTATGGACAATCCATGGAGTTGGGGCTTGGCGGGCCGCCCATGACGCTGTAGGGCGGGCTGTGCGCTGGCAGCGACTGTATGGAGCCCATGGGCCCGTGGTACATGTCCATCTCCAGCGACGCGTCCGGCGAACACTTGTCCGACATTTTGTTCTCCTGTTTTGTCACCATTCGCCGCCATTTCGCTCGAGCGTTTTGAAACCACACCTGCGAACAAAAACATAACGTAAATGTTGGAGAAAATAAAGTTTGTTGAAAAGTCGCGCCGCCAGCGAAATGTAAACTTGATTCGCCGAAAAGGGTCGCACCGGTCGCAGAGCCAGCGAAATAAAACAACCCAAAGCCTCCAATTTCCCCGACGATATAGTACCTGCCTCTGCGAGCGTCGGCGCGGCGCTTCCGCCCGCCGCGAACCGCTCTTTACGGAAGCTCGTTTCTTTTCTTGTGCACATTTCTGTCGACATTTTATGGGGCACGTGAGAGCGTTCTGCGGATTTGCCGTTGTGGGCTGCGTTCCAAGTGCAGATTTAATCTGTAATTATTAGTGTGATTACCTAGCAGCGAGACGGCGGGCCCGGTCCCGCCGCCGTGCGTGACGCGCCGTCGTCGCTTGCGCAGAACGCGCACCGAGCGCGACATTCCGCAACCCGTTGCTATCGAGCCAATGTTCATTCAGACTACAAAACCCCAATAGGTGCGGAAGTAGATAAGAAGTTACGTTATAATGGTTTATTCTCGAACTTAGGCTGCATTGAGGACACATTATTTGTAACTGACAAAATCGGAAACCGCGCAATATTTGAATATTTGAAATCGTAAGAGCGACGCGCGAATCTTGCGGCCAATAGCGCGCGGCCGAGCCTCTAGCCCCGCCCCCCGTGTCATGGCCGCTGCTGATGTTGCCTTATGCCAAATTTAGATAAACGATTGACTCGTTCTTGCTATTCAGCACGTGCCTACAACTGAGCTCCTCTAGAGTGGCCACAACCACAACGAATTCATGTGAGATGCAATAGCTTCGACAGATAACTAATAACCGCGCAACCCCCGGAGCTGTCATCGTACTAGACGGGCCGGTATCTTCTAGCGCATGTTTGAGGAATGGCTGTTAGTTGCGCTGGCGCACGATTGATGGCTCTCTACGACAGCACGACGCGCTGACGGCTCAGGTGGTCCCGCAACGGCTTTGTTATGAATGAGACCATTTCATTTAGATGATTGATATTTTTAGGGTTCCGCTTAAGAAATATTTAATTTTAAGAAAAACTTCAGTGATTTTCAGTACCTGATGGACATTCTCGACTTTGGCTCGAGATCTAAACCAAAACTAAAAGCTATTCTTAACTCGAGACTCGTGTAAATTTGCCGAGACAAATCATTTATTATAACGTCGCGTCCAGCACGGTTTCTTCAAAAATAACATTTCACGATCATAATTTACGTCTCAATTTGCTTCGGAACCATCTTACACTTATAAATTGAGGATAAAACATATTGGTGAGAAAATTTTCAGTAGAATTTCGCTTGATTTTATAAAGCCGTTTAGATTGAAATAAAGTGTAAGTATTTTTTTGCGAACAAAGAAGAAAATACCTCGTCATTATTACACCGACGGAAAAAGTAATCACCTAACTATAATTGTTTTTCCTTACAGATAAATAAGAGGATTATACATTTTATCAATACTAATCTATACTTATATTATAACGAGTAGGGATTTCATTGTTTGTTTGTTTGTATTGAATAGGCTCCGAAACTACCAACCGATTAAAAAAATGCTTTCATCATTAAAAACCTTACTTTTCAGGGAGTGAGGCTATATTTTTTCCGAGAATTCCCATGGGATCGGGAACTACGCGGGCGAAACCGCGAGGAGTTGCTAGTTTTATATATTGTTCAATTTTATGTTGTACTTAATTTTCTTGTTCGACGACTGGTGATACCTGGCATAGCCGCCTCTTATACGTAATTAATTAGGTAGTTTACTGCTCAAGTTTCAAATAACATTTCTTATTAGACGGTAAATATTTATTTTTTCTCACAACCGATAGTCGATTTCCATTACTCATAGCGATATCGATCTGTCCGGTAGCAGTTTGGGGACATTGAATAAACGATTAGAAATGTTTATATATACGTCACTAGATTCTGACCGCGACTTTATGCGCGGTTTACCAAGATAATAAATAAATAATGCTTGACAATTCACACAGCATTATCTAGCCCCAAGCAAAGCAGAGCTTGTGTTATGGGTACTAGATAACTGATATACATAATACTTATACTCGTAGATAAAAGTATCCTGTTACGTTATTCCTCATCTTTCTTTTCAACGTCCGGAATATTTTGGTTATTATAGTTTACTATGGGTAATTTCTGAGCGCTTAAGTTCGTATAAAGTCCACGTGATTTTCTACATATACAGCACCTGGTTTTGTGGTAGAACTACCTACGTTCATTAAATTTCACTTCGATCCGTTTATTCGTTTTGGCGTCGTATTCAGCCAAACATCTTTACAAAATAGCTTTCATCTTTATAATATTAGTAGGATTAATTTGATTATTAGTCCTGTTATCTTCTAATTTTAAACTCTCTGATATCATAAATTTACCTTGGCAATATTGTTAATGGCCATTCTTGAAAACCATGATCAACAGATGTTGTAGATTGTAATAAGAAGCTCTCTGACTTTTCCTAGGACAATGGGAATAGGAGAGGTCACGTGAGACGTAGGGAATTACTCTTGCTTTAGAAATATTAATCCTTCTAAAAAGCACTGTAAAACAAATTTATTCAAAAAAGACAGGCTTTGCTTTGAGCAAGACTTTTAAATTAGGCCTACGGTTCTGTATTGTTTGCCAGGGACAATGGACAAGCTCTGAAATTACTAAGAGCATTTAATACTACCCAAGTTTTAGCACTGAAATGATAATAAAACTACTTTTTAAATAGACCAGGATCTCATCTCATTTGCCTCTAACATTTCTCGTTACTTAGTAAATTCAGGGGGTGTACTCGCGAAAACCAAATCGAAGTGTCTGATTCTTTTTATTTTCTGATCTTATGCAGGCGACATAATAGTTGGTTCTGTACGGTAGCAAATACAAAACTTGGATATTCCTTTTCCTATTAGGTAAGTTGTAACAATACATCGAGCGTCATGTTCGAAGATACGAGTTAATGAAACAGCGAATGCTAGCTGTTCTGTTACAGCCTGTAACACTTACTTACAGGTCATTATATTAACGTTTAATTGAGTTGATAGCCCATAATCATTACACTAATAAGCCAGTAATACCAACTAGTGGACGGCTCGGCGGCAGGTAAATTGGGGGGCATCCAGGTAGAACAAACGAGCGGGAATCACTCACTCGCCAAATGATGGCTCCACGTTTGGAGCCCTAACGCCGTCACAGGCAATTGCCGATGCGCAAGCCAAGCGAGAGTAATACTATCACTCGTGCATTACATCCACGTGAATTGAGATATTATGGTGTTGTTGTTTTTTATCAATATAAGTCAACCCTTTCAATACCAACGCCGTAGGATAAAAAATAAAACATTTTAATTACTGTAACAATTACGCGTTTTCTTTTGAAATATAAACGAATTCTCAATTTTCAACAACCTGAGTGTAATTAGGTACTAACATCAATAATTTCCATATAAAACCTCCAAGTAAGTAACTAAGTAGGTATGAAGAACTCCACATAAATACCCTAATAAATTTCAAACAAACACGATCAAAGCAGCGCAAACATTCTTCTAACGTGTAAATAAAAACTGTAGAGATGTGATTAATAGCCCGGTATTCCTAAAATAAATAATAAATGAATAAATTAGGAGGGTGAGTCGGGATGTCCGCTCGGTACAAGTTCGCGCAACCAAGTGACAAATGGTCGCCTTTTGAACGTGCAGCGGAAATTATCTGCCCAACCGACCGTCTCAAAACGTCGCGCCGTACTAATTACTAGAGCGTTTGATTGTGATCGCCTAACGCCGACGCGAGAGAAGCATCAGCCTTGGCTGTGCTCACAGAGGGTTGAGATTCCTCCGAATCATTATCCACACCAAAAGTACTTAGAAAGTAAAATTATATCTGGCCGAATGTCGAGGTGTGATCGAGCGGTACTAATTGCGGGGGTTGGAGCGGCAGCGCGCTTGTCGGAAGGATTTGTGTGCCGTTAAGACATCACATTATTACTTCGAGACTTTTCAAATAGATATTTTTCCATTTTGTTTACAATTAATAAGCATTTTTGTAAAAAATCCCCCATGTCATATGATATATATTATGTTTTTTACCAATTAATAATTCTACATGGTAATTGGTTCGTTTTTATTCAATTAAAAATTAGTTACCCATACGATTGATCGCACAATAAACGAGAACAGGGAAAGGCACTTTTTCAGCCTACTAATTACCGCGCTACTTGAACCGGAGTCGTTTTTCAAGATGGTTGTGGGAGAAAAAAGGCATCGAGTGACAAATCACGTAATTGCGGACGCAAGGAGAGAAATATGGCGCGGTTTGTTCTAAATGCGCCCGAGCAGCGGCACGGGTGACAGCACGTCTATATATCAGACGGGCCCTCTCGTGCCTGCGGTAATTACACGCTAAGCATGCTCTTTTGGGACATATTTTCATCTGTTATATTTCTGCTTGAATTATTCTAGTAACTTCCACATTGCTGTTTACTTTTCTTAACTGAAGTCTTTAGATGTAAACTAAATGCCTTTAGAGCTTTATAAAAATTAGGACGGAGCACAAGAAATCCACAAGGAGGTGTGTTTCTTTGAAGGCCGCTTGGATATGAGAGCCTTTCAGCTGCAACGCGTAGGCCGCGAGCAGCGAACCGAGCATAACCTCTCTTGAATACCCCTTGCCTTCCATTCAAAGATTCTGAGCCGCGCAACACCAACGCATGTTACGAACGCAAGCCTTTGAGGTTCACTACTTCTTCCAAACGCTAATTACAACCCACCTTTAACTCTAAGGCACTAAGGTTCAATATTGACGTTGAAGCAATTAGTCTCGTAAATAACTCGAGAGGTGAGAGACATAAATCTTCACATTTCAGCCTCCACGCAGAATTATTTAGTGTACGTTAACTGAAAAACATTTGCCTTTTTGAACCGTTTGAAATCGAATTGCGTTATTCACCATGCGGCTGTTCGTGTTTTATGATTTGATTGGTGGCTGTAATACCTTTGATGGCTGCAGTGCAATCGAGTATGAGTGCTTAGGCATAACGGTTTATGCGAAACTAACAATAACATTTTCCTCTCAAAAGCCTTGGTGTTATTATTGTTTTACCCGATGTTATGATTACAAAATAAAGAATAAGATTCGATTCGTTCATTTTCTCGTTTTATACATTTCCTTTCTCAAGCAGGCTTTATTTTTTATACGTTCGGATTCAGACACAAAACGTACGCAAGAGCGAAGAAAAAGTCCTTATCTGTGCCAAACAAAATGGCGACTTCGTCGGGAGATTTTTTGGCAAAAATTCTTGATCAATATTCGGAGGTCGGAGGGAAGGGGTCCCCTTATAATTGGTGGGGGTTCTTCCCCTCAAGGGTAAAGCTTTGCAGCTAAAGTCGGGAAGGTTCGGTTTCGAATCGCAAGTCGGTGCCTCCCGCCCGCTCAATTACTTTTTACCTACCCACTCGTTCGTGAAACGATTTTGCCGAATAACATGAGCTAGTTTGTGGTTTGTTAAATTTTTTTTAACGTATTGGAAACGTAAACTAAAGCTCAAGTTACATATTATATATTTCACAAAATAACGCATTTATTTCAAATCATACATTTAATTTATAAACTAAATTACTTGAAATAAATGCGTTTTTTTATTTTATACAGTTATTTATGTATTATTATCAGTAAAGTAAGTAAGTAGAGTACCTAAGTAAAATCATAAAATCAAGCATCATGTTAGTCTATTAAAATATTTGGATGACCGCCTTGAGACAAATGTTGTTACGGTCTGAATTATTCGATTCGAGTATTCTAGGTATTTTCTATGTATACAAAATATATTTGTATGTAGTAACTATATTGCAGTAAATATGTATATCAGTCATCTAGTATCCATAATACAAGCTCTGCTTAGATTGTTGCTAAATGATGCTGTTTAAATTATTCAGCATGATTTATTTGTTTATTTTGTGTAGCCTAGTATATTTGAAACAAGAAAAATTTGAATGATGTTATATTATTCCGGGACTCTACTATCAACAGGCACATGACGAAACAGAACAACTATAAGAAGTGATACGAACAATAGATCCCTTTGTACTAACCGAAGCTCTATATTAAAGAACCGCCTCAAGCAAACAAATTAACTTCAATACGGAGTTCTAAATGCGAGAAATGTGCCGAAGTATGCATTAGCACTTAACACTTGATGGTAAAGGGCAGTGCCGCGTTTAAAGCATGGTCGGCAATCTTCACTTATGAATGAGCTTCTTTACAAACGTTTTCTCAATCTAAACAAGGACCTAGATGATCTAGAACTCAGTTTTAAAGCACAATTTCACACTGTGGCCTAGGATATAACATAACAAAATAAACAAATACCCGACTACGCGTTCATCGATTGTTTTTATTATTTTAACAATTAAAATTTAGGTTTTTTATACCCCTTATATCCTGTGACGTCATATACCGTATAACCACAGAGATATTGAAACGCAGCAATCGATACAGCATTTATTTGTTGAAATAGAACAAGTAGTCTCAGTGCTACGTGGGAAAATAAAAATTGGGTACATACTATCATAGTGTGCCGTTGGCAGTCAGATAAAAATGCGTATACATTTAAAAATTCCAATTTGCTGGTCATAACTGTCTGTGGCTTATATAAAAACATTATTTTTCAAAGTTGTTGAACAGGCTTTTTACGGTCTTGAATAAATGGATCGACAAAAGCGAAAATAAGTAAATAAGTTTTATTAGATCACACTCATAACCCCAAATGTGGTTATTCTTTAAATAATAATCGCTGCTATGGTTAAGAGAACGGGTTTAATTACGCGCAACGTTTACTATCTCAATGGCACTTTTAAGTGAAGTGTTCCTACCTTATAATTCAAGACTAGAACATGCAACATTTTGTGGGTTTAAGCACATTTACCAAGGCAACGGCGTCGGTACTGTGTAGAAATCATACGCTGACTGTACAGCCGGTTAGCAAAGAAACCTTTGTATATGCAACAAATAAATTGTAAGGGACGCCCCTGGCATCGAATCAGTTGGGATGACTGACGCAACGCGACGGCTTTACATAATAAAGACATCGTGCTTTTTCAGACCACTCCTGACCGGCTTACAGCCAAACCACTATATTATAGTGGCGCGTCGCGCCCCTTAGATATATCTTGTCAACGCCAATCCGGTAAGAAAAACTATTTGACATTAGTCTGGGTTAGTCTAAAAAGCAGCCCTGTTCTGTACCTCGGTGCAAAAACAGCGTAAAGCTGAGACTAATAGGTTTTGGCTCACGTCGGCAGCACTGGATCACCTAAGTACCTGTCATAAATAATCTAGGTTAGGATAGATAAATATTGCGCGTAACTTTACATTATATGCAATTATTTCTACTTACACATAAAATTAAATTTTTTGATTATATCTACCTACTTGTCTATTTCTAATAGTATTTTGTACTGTCCGTATGTGAACCGAGAGGAGTTGATCGCGAACTGAGATAATGTGACAAAATAAGCTTTCTGGCATTTATCAATTTTTAACTCTGTGAATTGCTTTTTTCCCTTAAATAAATAAAAAAAGAAGTGTGGCTGTTTCATATTTACACTATGCCAGAGATTTCTCTCATCCGCAGTCCAGTTTCGGTGTATAATAACACGCTGGCAGGTACGTAATAACGATGCTGTGGTAGTAATTTGCGCCACCAACACGCGAGTTCTTTGAAATGTAATTTTTTTTCCGTGGAATTTGTTGACATCTACTTAAAGTGATTTTTGTAAAAACTTTTTTGGCAATGTTTTTGTCATCGGCTTGATTACCGCATTTGCAAACTTTGTTTATTTGATCTTTACGAATAACTCTGACACATCTTGCATCATTTACTTTTATATCTGCAGCATTGGGTAGGTCAGAGTATTCTCTGATCTACCCAATACTGCAAACACGATTCATATAAGATTTTGACTAACAAGACCTTCTTGTTTCAAATGGCAAAACCGCGAATTTTCGACTTTAGCTGTTTTGTCACATAGGCGACGATATGACTTACCTGTAGTGAAGTTGTTGACTATTAAGATCAACATTAGATTAGATAAATGGTTATTGGAGTTTTTCTAGCAAGAAAAACTCGAAGTTGGAAACTGTAGTCAGGAAGTTGGCGGTGTAACACCCCCGTGCCTCGGAAAGCACATTAAGCTGTTGGTCCTGCGCCCATACTTGTGCACTATAATATGTCCTGCGCACCTGGCTAGTCTTCGTTGAGATTGGCCGCCATGGCAGAAATTCGGCTAGGAGGGCATTATAGATGAAAACCTGTAGAGAACTTACCTTTTCAATGAAGTTTGAAAATATCCAGCAGTTTTACATATCTTCTAAATTCAACCGAATGGAAACAAATAAAAAACAAAGAGCAGTAAAGTAGTCACATACAAATTAAAAATACATTCGCAATACGTTTATATAGATCGATACAAGGCGAGGTGATATCGACGACATTAAATTCGCATTAGCTCCCAACTACCGGTTTGTTCGGACTTACAATATTTTATGCGTTTGACATACTTGAGTTGAGTTTGCGAATGACTCAGTTTGGATCGTGTAAATTCAAAAACAGACCTTTTACGGTTATGCGTTTGAAGCGTGTGCAAGTTTTCCAATAAGGAGCGATCGATTACAACTGATCAAAATATCAGTTATCTGCGAAATACTAACGACGAGGGGATCAGCTGGTTTCGAATTGGATTATTATGAAAAGTCATTTTAATATAATATATATTATAATTAATTTAATATATTTATATTGTGTTATTTAGAAATTAGGAAAATGAATGGATACCTACTATACCGTGTCCATTTTGAATGAATCATAAACGTAAACAAACCGCTCATACTTAACCTAAAATTCACTTTGTTAGCGCGTCCTCTTATACGTAATTTATATTACTTGTCGATTTTAGATCCTACCTTCAATAAAAATTGCTAACAATTATATCTGAAACTCGTAGCCAAGCAAGTGAGATTTTGTTAATTGTGTCATATTTTGTTTACTAACATGCTTCATTCAAAATGGATAAACCATAGTTTCTTATTGTTACGTCAGAATTTTTGACTGGGTTTTTTTGGGATTTTCGTAATTATTTTTTTATATGAAGCTGGTGCTTTCCGTATGGTCCCATTTTAATTTGGTTCAGTTCTGACAGTGGGGTCTATGAAAATCCATGAAAAAACAACAAAAAACGAAGTTGGTTTATAGTTTTTTAAAACAAAATTAATTATTTCCGGTATTTTATCCCACTTTGAGCCGAATTAAAATAGTTAATAATTAATAGTTCTACTGGGCCTACATAGTCTGTCACAGGAATTTAGTAAGTCATAAAAGCGTCATGAAGCTATAGATTACAAAATAAAGGTATGGTACATTTGATTCTCTTTGAAAACATTCCACGAGGCCTGTTATATCAGTAGCATAATACTCAGGTACTACATCAAACTTTAAAATAAAATAAGTCAAAACATAATTTTTCAAGTGTTTTTTTGGCTCCAGTCCAAAGGTTCAATACTGCTAAACTATAAGAATGGTAGAGTCGCAGAATCATGACCATAAACACCTTTTAGTCTACTGGTGATTCTACGACGATACCGCTGTCATAGTGAAGTTACTTACGAAGTTGGCTTAGCAGAATTTGGCCCCAACATGAACTAGACAAAACCATGCAACTACATGCTTTTGTTTAGTTCACGGACCCGTGACAAGGAGACCATGATATAAAATCAGCATAATTACCTGCAAAACTCGTTTTGGCAGTCCAGTTTTTTGGCTCAGCTGCTTCAAGTCTTTCGCGTCGGGGTTGTGGTTGATCGCGAAGTAGGACTTCATGGTCCTGAGTTGGTGGTGCTTGAAGCTGGTGCGCATCCGCTTGGTGCGAGACGTGGAGCCGAGCCCGCCGCCGCCGCGGAAGCCCATCTCCAGATACTCGGAGTTCATATCTGGGAGAACAGGCACGCTGCTGAAGACTCACATTTGTAACATCAATCGAGTCTACACACCAATATCGACGGTATGTGTGAATATTGAAGGCAGCCGACAGTGTTTTGTAAAAGTTGTTGTGTAGACTCAATAAATGCCACTATGGTGCATTGTGCCAAAAAACGGACACTTCTTTAAAAAGAAGTATCCTTTTCTTGGCATAATGCGCCTCTATAAGTTTCTCTAATTGTGGACAAGTGATTTTCAAATACAGAATGAAGTATTTCGTAGACAAAGTATCTTCTGACAGATAGAGATGAAATACTGCTACTACTACATACTGTATTTTAAAACAAATTGTTAATAATTAGAGAAATTCACAGTGGTGCATTATGCCAAACAAGGATACTTTTTGGAAAGGGTACAACAGACCAGTAAAACAGCTGAAGTCCTGGTAAGCGCCACTTATGCTGGGTTCCTAGTCATTTGGTAACTTAGAAAATCAGGCATCGATCTCGATATTGAGGAGTAGACGAATCTTCACGTTCTTAGTGCGTTTATTTATTTATTTTACTTTCATTACAACGGTAACATACCACTTACATTAATTAAAGTTATACACAATTTTAATTAATTACCTAATTAATATTACATAATTAAATAGATTTAATACCGACACTCATTCATACATCGTGCTCATAAAACCGCAAACATTCTGACATTATATCCCCGAAAACTGTTCGCGTATACTTTATAATGAGCAACGTTTTGTCAGAAAGTAGACAAAAAAGGTATCTGCAGATTATTTGGATTATACAAGATCCAAAATGATGTTGGCGTGTTGAAGCGAAGCACTGTAATGTGAGTAGAGATATGTTTGTTCAAAAGTACTAATTGTTTCTAATATATGTCTATTCTTTTAATACAGGCAGAACCAAGCATAAGTGGCTTACGTGGGTGGACGAGGTTATACGTCACATTTCAACTAGAATAAATTACCGGTTGACCATCAATCAAGGTATACGTAAGAGGCGCTAGACGGCGGATACCAGATTGAAACGAACGGCCCATAAGTTTTGGTCTGTATGTCTTAAATAAATAATGAAACTATATATGGACTTGACTATTCCTTAACTTTATTATTCCAACAAATCATAGGTATAAAGTCGCAAACAATCGCACTGCCAATTCGCCAATAATATTAAACTTTTACAAATCTGACCTGCACAGTTTTAGCCGTTATTAAATTTTAGTTTCATAGTAAAAATGGAACGCCGCATACTTTTGAAAATACCGTTCCACACGGCCCTTGCCTCCGTTGAAATGTCCTAGCTCAGGATTTCCAAAGCGAAAATAACCACGTACTTTATGTGGTACACATGTGGTGAATGGCCCGTGACACGCACGTAGTGTACCGTTCTGTGCCCGTGAGGTTACCGTGGTAACGCCACCGGCCGCTGAGAAGGTTTACGATCAAAAACACTGCTATTTTTCCACGAAATTGCCTTTTGTTTGATTGTAGCTTTGTATCGACGGTAAAAGTTGTATAATCTAATTCGAATTTTACTTCCACGCGCAACATACGGCTTAGCTTGTCATTGAAACCCTTGAGAGGCCATTATGAGATCCGTAAATTCATTTTACCAACAGTCGCTGACTACATAAAAAATCGGCTCCAAATTTGATAGACGCAAACCTACCTAGTAGGTATACCTCTGTTATCTTTGAACGATGTATTTTTTATTCAAAATAGATCGTTCAAAGAGAGAAATGGTGAATCGGAGGTACAGCATTAATAACCACCGGTATAGGTATGCCCTAAAATCTCATGATACTCATTAGCGCTGGACGTTGCCAAAAGATCGTTATAATTCGAACAGATTTTTGTTTTGTGGGTTACAATTTTGTCCGTTCCGAAGCTAGGCTGCGAGCAATTAGCCTGCTGGTAATTATGCAGGGCCCGTTGGACCGTTTTACCCGCAGCAGTTAATGGCCGTGCGCCCGATTCGCGTAAATACACTGCGATTCTGAACGCGCCGCACCATAAACAATGTTTACTTTTGAAAATTAAGAGAATGCTTGAAATGCTTATTTGCTCTGCTGAGCTTGGTACCCGTAATATTGACTTTTATTATGGCTGGAAGAAGCTGCTTTTAACTTTCACAATTTAAGTTTAACTTTATGTTGAAGTATATTCGTTCTGCTCTACATTTTGAAATATGTGTCAAGTGAAGCTTTAAGTAACGCGCGATTTTCTAGGAGATGTTACGTAATTCCTACGTATTGCTGACTGATTGATTCTTCAAAGAATCAATCAGTGAAGTATATTGTTTTTACAGCTTTCCATAGTGCTGCTGGTAAAATAAGTACCTAATAATACTATTAAAAATTAATCTTTGCATTGGTTATGAATGTAAATATAGTCAAAGATCTGAGCGTCTGGTCAAAGCGACGCGTGACCCGAGAGCTGGTGAGTATCTGGCGCAGCGCATCAGCATTGCTATACAGCGGGGCAATGCAGCCAGATTCTTGGGTACGCTTCCGACTGGTATTGATATGAATCAGTTGAGCTACCTGTAGATTGTTTGTTGGTCTGCAATAAGCTCAATGGTTTCAATTGTTGATACTAGTTTAAATTAATTTCGATTTTATGATTGATATTATCTTTTTTAATAAAGACGTTAGTACCTTCTTAAATCACATATTAATGAAAAGATGAAATTGTGAGGAACATCTCTTTACAAAATCTGATTGATATGAGAATTAAGACAAAAGTTTTCTTTCTGTTTCACCTTGGCACTGGTGTAAACTACAGATAATCAATATTTAATTTACAATAAAAACAACTACACATTTTGTGCTGCGATGTTATTTATTGATTGATAGCATGAGGTTTTGGAACATTTCTCGACCTTCTTGTTTATTGTAGGTAGGTTTTAGTGTACATTTTATCATTTCCCTCGAGTTTCTTTGTAACTGAGATTTTTTTTTCGTGTGTGTGAGTGTTACAGTAAAAATAACTAACCAAGCCTCATGGTAGGCTTGGTTAGTTATTTTTATTGTACCACTTAGTTTTACTTTGTCACAAAGAACGGCAAAATGACGCAAAATGACGATGGAAATGTTTTCAGCGATCGTGTAGTAGGTGCGATTAAGCTTTGCTCTAATGAAAAAAAATCTATCTCAGTTACAAAGAAACTCGAAGGAAATGATAAAATGTACACTAAAACCTACCTACAATAAACAAGAAGGTCGAGAAATGTTCCGAAACGTCATGCTATCAATCAATAAATAACATCGCAGCACAAAATGCCCCGTCTGTTAGAAGAAGACATTATTAATAGATTGAGACACAAAATGTAAAAGATAACGCGCGGGTTCCTTAAAAAAACTTTATAAAAAAAGTAGCTTGAGATATAAAAAGATCATTGTGATCTCATAAATTGTACTAACCATTCATGTTTAGCGTTAGAAAAAAAACAAGATTTCCTACACGATAAAACTTCGTCCGGTAACGTTTTTTTGCGGTTTACCGTCCCAATGACGTAGCAGAAGGCTAGATTAAATTGAAAGAAACGAGTTTCAATAGTAGGTGAGTAATAAAAAGACTTCTGAGATTTTCAGCATGCCTAGCGGAGTTAAAAGCGGAGTTAAAAAGGTAGAAATTATTAAATTCGTCGGCACTAGTGTTGTATCGCATAACATGTCAGCGGGGGTCGCTACCGGTAGCCCTAACTCAGCGCCGAGACCTCGAGTGGCGCGAACCATTCGATCAGTGGTCATATTTCACATGTTATTACTACTTAAAAAGGTAGAGTTATATGGCGTCGATAGATATCAAATGAACGCGGGAGATGACAACAAAAAGTTAATCTTTGAGATGTTTTATAAAGTACCGATAGTCATTTATTAATTATTATGGACAAGCATAATCCAATTGGGCGGTTTACATCGACGCATGCAATACCATAATCTGATACTTAACTAACTAGGAGATCTAAAATTATAGGGTTTTAATTAATGGGTACTTAATGGGAGAAGTCCTCCTTAAAGTTTATAGATGTAAATAAATAATCATGGTCGTAAACCCAGAAAATCTGCAATAGTTCTCTAAGTAATAGATATAATAATAATCCTTTTCGCCGATTGAATTTCATGGCATAATACTATAAAATAAATAATATAAATGTAGTCCTAAATCGACTTATCCTTTTAGATAGGTTGTTATGTTAACTATTCAATCGGTGACGTCCATATTCCGAATTTCATGAATTCGAAAGGGTTTTGAGGTGGAGTAATAAAAAGCCAACGATATAAAGCTATAGAGCCGGTGTGCCACTGATACAGATGTCTTGCGCCCGATAGCGGCGGCAACAAAATGAAGTAACATGGATATCACATTAACGAACTGACATGTGTTAGTGTGCCCATACTTTTAGAGAAAAACTTACGTATTATTTAATGAAGATAGCCTACAAAACTTGGATAATATAGACAGCTGAAGATCTAGATAAGAATATTGATGTCGACCAGGCCAAGAAGATAGAATGTAGGCAATAAATAAAAATATACTAATTAGAACTCATTGATGGACTTTTTTATGTCTTGAAGCTTTAATGGATTTTTTAAATAAGTTCAACTACCGTAAAAAATACTTAAGTACCTACTTCTTATCAAAAATCTTACTTTATTTCTTGAAATAACATGTCAATTGCAAACACATAAATATGAATAATTCAAGTTAGTTCCGTTCAATCCATGCAAATAAAATGGACTTCAAATAAATATTTGACACGGGTTTTGTTAAAGGTAATGGACCGTGGAAATTAAAATAATGTTCCCTATAATACATCTCACCATAAACACTTACCAACAATGGACCTTCTTATAGAAAAGCCCGTATGTTATATTATAAATAACAATTGAAATATTTTTATAACCACTCGTTTGCATGCACTGGTAAATTCAAAAACACTTCAAAACAGGTTTTAGGATCAGCCCATTCAGAAAAAGTTCGTGTCTATCTTTTATCAGAAATTCCAAAAGGAATCGTAAATGTGTCCTCTGACTTTTTGTTTAATACAAAACTGGAATAAAAAAGTAAATTTTCGAGCCAACTACCGTCGGCGAGGGAGCGCGCTGGCATCCTATCAGTATGATCGTCGGACGCTACTCGTAACGTCCGATACCGAAAAAAAAGTTCCCGGCACATATTTTGGCGGGAAATAAATCACGACGAAGTAGACGCGGCCATACAAAATTTATGGCGGTCCCGATGAAACCGAATGCTGATGGTAGAAAAATACTAAAAACAAAAGGAAAAAACCTTAAAGGTACCACACGTGACGGTCGGCGCAGATGCGACAACTTCATTACGATCTATAATTTACTTCACTCCCGTTATTGAAGTAGGAAGCGTTTGTTTTTTTGTCCGCCCGTTAGTGTAATTTATGGACACATCGTTTTGAAATACGGAATGACTGACAAGTTACAATTTTCTTAGAGAGTATATAGTTTGGTGCTATAGGATTTGATAGGATGCGAGTAGGTAACTACGTAAGCTACGATAAATTCAACACGTTTTCTTATAACATCTAGATACTATCACAAAGTGGGTTGTTGTTGACTTTCTTATTGCAGGGGTAGAAACTGATTCCATGCCCAAAAATACTGATTTTACTGACAATAACCCTTTCAATTACTGACCATTTACTGACCAAATCTATAGAATGACGCTTGGATGATCAATTTGACGTCAAAATACGAATGTAAGGTGCCTTTTTCACCTCTGTAGGTACAGTTAGTAATTTATGAAAAATACTTGTGAATAAAGATGAATGTGAAGAAGAATTGAGAGAACCAATTCAAAACTATTATAGGTATGTTGATGGAACTACTACCGAAAATAAAAGAGATTTTTAAGGGACTCTCACTCTAAAACGGCATTCTTCTCATCTTTATCTACAGAAACCAGACCACTTTTGTGGGAAAGTAGCCCCTAATTCTCAAAATACTGACTTTACAGACCATTTATCAAAAAAAACTGACTTCTACTGACTTTACTAACCATTATGCACTCTTATGTCCAGCGAGTTAAATGACATTATTATAAATATTCACGGGTATTTATCGCGTTTATTTACCTATTTTTCCCGATACGATAAATACCCGTGAATATTTATAATAATGTGTTCTGATCGCGTAAGTTTAAAAAAAGAGTTAAATGACGTTTGCCGATATTTAAATAATTAAATAAACAATGCGTCCAGCATCGTTTAAATAAATATAATATTGATGAATTGATGATATAGAATCCACACTGATAGATTTGTAAAGATTGCAAATTGAAAAGGACTTTATTCACAAAGAAAATAACACTAATGATTGAATGTTTTTTTTATCTCATCTTTTAAATTGAGTTTGTTAATATTGTAAACAACCAACGATAACATTTAAGTGTAGAAGTAATCTCAGATAGACAAACTGAGTTTAATAAACGTATTATTTAGTGCGTGGGAGTGTATTGATCACACGGCGATAGCTTCATATATTATTAACTACATCTCGATTTCACTAAATATGACATTTTGCTACTTTTATGACGTGTTTTTACAGCTTTAAATGAAATGCTCGATGCATTTCATATACCTACGGGAGACCTTTGCCCAGCAGTGGGACAACACAGGTTAAATAAAAAACAACTCGAAAGCGTTACATTTGATATGATTTCTGAAGAAATGATGTGAACGTGTCATTTTTGTAAGGTTCTATGGAAATTTCTTTTAGTATTGATGGCGTCAATATAACTTTACGCTATCAACTTGAGAGCGTTAGATTTGAAAGGATTTCTGAAGAAATGAAAGTAAACGTGTGATTTTTGTAAGGTTCCTTGGATTTTTCTTATATTTTTGAAGGCAATCAGTTCAAGTTTAAGTTATCAATTCGAAAGCGTTAGATTCTTTAAAAGGATTTCAGAACAAGTGAAGTGAAAGTGACATTATTGTAAGATTCCATGCATCTTTCTTTTATTTTTGAAGGCATCAATAATATGTATAACTCCACGCTATCCACTCGAGAGCGTGTCAATACCGCAAAAACGCCATACATTTGGGTTATTGTGCGAGGAAAAAAATAAAAGACGAGCCGCCCAGATCTGGCTATACGAGACCGAAGAAATTAAATGCATTTACAGCCATCATTACCACCAGCTTGTTACAACTACAATATAAAAGTCATAAAATAGTTCTTGCAACACCAAAATATAAAAATAGCTATTAACAATATTGTTATAGGTAGTTTCGACTTGTGATGCAACACATTTGCGCTATTCATATCGGTATGTTTCTAACGAGTCTAGAAACTGTACAGCTTTGTTTTATTAAATAATTTTATCTAAAGTTACTTGTAGAAGAGTCGAGCCTGAGAATTGAATGATCGAAAAACCTGATATACAAGCAGAAATTACAAGTTGTCATGTGTCGTTAAGTTTATATTTTGAAATGAGAAATAATGTACACTAGCCAAACATGATGTAGATAGAATGTTTGTACTTTGTACACAATCCACGACACTAATAAAACCAAGACTCACTCGCATGGCAACTAGTTTCAGATATAATTGTATAATATTTATATGAAGGAATCTTATCGACAAGTAATGAAAATAACGTTTAAAAAGAAGCGGCAACACAACAATTTTAAGTTAAGTATGAGCGATTTGTTTAGCTTGTTTAAAGTGTTTTTTAGTGCGTTTTAAATCAAATCACGTCATTTTACTCTACTTTTCAGGTTTTCAAGTTTTTCACTTTCAACAGAGGATCTGTTAAAACTTGAAAAACTCAACTAGGGCCGATAATTATATCCCCATGTAATTACGCTTCAAAATAACTTTGATTCAAATAAAAACACACCAGTACCGCTGTCAAGGAAACAGATAGTTGGTGCCTGGTGGCACTGTATTGTGTATCGTGGTTATATCGCAAACCGTATTCACGTGCCCGGTTGACACCAGAATAACCCTGAGCGATCTGATAGCTGCCCGAGCTCTTCGCCTGCTCTCTGGGAAAATGTGGCCTGCGATATTTTCACGATACTAAATTATAAGGTACAAGCATTTTACGAATATATTTTGAATTTAAATAAAGACAATTATTTGGTAGCTCCTGTAGCATGGACTCCAAACATCAACACGTCACTCATGCATACATATTACACACACTCCTGTTGCCTGGTCTCTTTAAGAGACTGGTGTCCTCAGAAGCGTCAAACGTACAAATACACTAATAAATAAATAATTGTTTTGGTTTAAAAAACAATAAACCGACTTCAATTATATAATTTTTTCATGGATCCCATTGTCAGAACTGAACTAAATTAAGTGAGATAATGGGACCACACGGGAAGCACCAGCTTTCAAATAACAATACAAACACGCACACGCACACAAACATTATGTTAGCTCCCACTGCCCGGACTCTTAAGAGACCAGTGTCTTCGGGAGCGTCCAGCACACAAACACAGACGCATCTTGGAAACTCCTGCTGCCCGGACTCGAGACCGGTGTCCTCAGGAGCACCAAGTGCTCCGACATTTCACACACGCACTCCGAATAACAGCCTTAGGTAGTTGTATAAGATCTTCTTAAACTATTCCTCTCTTTTTTATTTCTGTTGTAGATACTACACAATTGTATTTTATTTTTTAATTGTTTAATTAAGTGGATAACACCTTAAAAGCCTTAAGGTTACCGCCAGTTTCTATATGGCAAACGTTTAATATCTTTGCGTATTTTATAATGCGGTTTGGTGCCGGCTTAAGATTTGACAATGGGATATCCACCGGGGGCGGGCAGGAGCTCTACCACCGATCCGCGATACCCAACCCGCGTGCACATTGTAAGGATTATCTAAGGGGGTGCTTAGATTAAAGCCAATAAGACGCTTATCAGGGGGAGGCCTGCGTCTTGCAGAGCTCCAATTTAGGCTGTTGAGCTGAGGTGAGGGTGTTTTATAGACAATAAGATAAAATAAATGGTTCTATTGTCTCACCCACAGACACCCACAAGCGGTATCCCAGAGACAGTTCTGAAATTCTTATACGTTTATTTGAGCAATAGACTTATACGTGGGCCCGCTGCTTTGGGGCCCGGTCGGCTTCTCACGTAGAGGCGTGGGACACAGGCCTCGCCTCTAGACGCCTTTCACTGCATTACGCAACCGCGTTCCCTTATAATTGATATGCTCGTATAACTGGTACTAAACCCGTACCCGACCGCCCGATAAAAAGCAGGACTACTTGCAAAAATGGCCGCATCAACAAAAAACTAACCCGACCAAAACCGGGAGCGGCGGCGGCGGACGCAGCAATGCTGAATATCCAATAGAGTGTCGCATAATTTATTGGTTGGTACTTGACGCTTGCATTGTTGCAGCGCTAATCGCTTAATCTCATAGGCAGGTGCCTCTAGCTCTTATTAGGCAAATGGTGTCCCTTATTCGTACAGGGTTTTATTAATAAAAATGCGATTGTGCAGACGAATGGCGGTCGCGCCGGTCGTTTTTGCACCGCGGCCGCGTCTTGTCCGCTCTCGACCGCAAGCTCCGGTCGATCGCATCGCTTCGGTATTTTGCACATGCTCAATGTATTTTTAAATTAATACGATAAATTATAAGTCCTTAGTATGTGGCGGAATCATTAATTTCTTATTGGTCGTGCAGCTATCCTTTAGTAAATAAGCGTAGTTTTTCTCGGCACGTTGGTGTGTTCCATCCTTGAAATGTCTTCAACTTGTTAAAGATGGAGAGATCTGCGAGTACCCACATTCTTGAAATTCTCCGTAGGCAACAATTTAAACACGTTTAGTATGCATCAATGCGCCTTCTGGCACAAATAGGCAGTATGGGTAGGTACACGACTAGTACAAGGGTGAAGTTACGGTGCTTGCCCTCTGTTTTGTTGACAAATCCATAGAGAGGCATGTACCGCCCCTATCCGGGGTATGATTTACGGGCGAGCATGTAAAAGAACATTGTGGGGAATCGTGTCGTGTTTCAGTTTCATATTCCATGGGGTGACACACCCAATTGTAAAGAAACACTTTATTTTTTCTATAAATAAATGTAAAAATCTTATTTTAAGTTTTAACTGCCTACGACCCAGATAGTGATGAGCAATTTTCAGAGATATTTTGTACATCTCAAAATATTATACTTTCTTGATTTGATTCCCAGTAGAAATTGTAAAAAGAGCGTTTCTTATATCATAAACGAATTTCTTGCAACTTAAGTTTATTGATCAACCGTTAAATTTAACAACAGAGACTAGTTCCCATAGAGTTTGTATTAATATTTTAAAGTTAAAACAATAGGCCGTGATCAGAATCAAGATAGTTTCATCCCAACAATGGACGGCAAGCCGCAACTAGGTTACTTTACAACTAGGCACGTTATAAACTTTGCATTATGGATAAAGTTCACATTACAGGTAAGTTTGTGTTTGTAACAAGCGATCATAAAGCTCGGCTTTATTCTTGTTAATAATGATATTACAGTTTTCTCTAATGAAACGAGGTGTCTTGTCTAATGAGAGTTTGAGTTTGCGTCGGTTTATTTAGAAACTCTCAAGCGACATTACTTTGTGCGGATCCCAAAAACGAAGAATCAAAATAAACCATCACGACCGCAAACGTTCTCGCTTTCGAATAGGACACAGCAAAAAACTCGATCTGTGAACACCAAGCTTTTTTCTCGTTTTGGCGTGCGACATTTACTATATGATATTTCACCCAATGACCTGGCAATCTTTGTCTTCTATAACATTCATGTCATCATTTTTTTCAGTTTCGATGTTAGAGCCAGAGTCAGAGTCAAATCGTTTAGGTATTTCTTTAGACTTACAAAATAAGCACTTAGACAAGCAAAATTTTTACTATGTAGCTTGTTAAATAGTAATTACTATCTAATAAGAAATAAGATGCAGTTGACTCTAATTCACTTCGTTAAAAATTTTCATAGTGGTTTATTTTTTGTATAAAAAATTTACCACTGAATGATTTTTAATAGCTGATTAAGAGTTCGCGTACTCTTTGCTTTATAACATATCGTTACACCCGCGGAGTGGGGTCACTGGTGTCATAAATTGTAATACAGGTTTTATAAGCCTATAACACGCTTCACATACTCACAATACAGGTTAAAATTCCTAGATTAAGGTCTAAATAAACAGCTGTGTGGTGCTGGCTCAGAATTTGCACCATCCCTATTCCCGTGAGTGTCGTTAGAGGCGTCTAAAGGATATCCAGTGGGTGGCGAGCAGCAGCGACCCTTGCAGGACGATTCTACCACCGAAATGCGATCCCCAACCCGCATGCCCAGCGTGGGGATTATGGGCATTACTCCCCCATAAGATAAACGCCAATAAGGCAGGGGGAGGTCTGCGTCCAGCAGTGGACCAATATAGTCGGTTGAGGTTGAGGTAAGATCTAAATATTAACCTGGGCATTGGCGCTACAGGCTGTCTGAATAATATTGATGTAATATTAATTAAGATAACTATTATACACATTTTATTATGGCAGCCTTTTGTTAGACGAAAATATGTCTTATTTATTTTAATTTTTAGGAGAGATATTTCTAAAACCTGCTCCAGCCTCTCACTATACAGGTTTGATAATGCTCGTAGTTCCTTATACTGACCTTATAATCACAAAATTAGGTAAAACTTATTGTGAAGAAGAGTAAATAAAAAATGATTACTATTTTCAGCATCATTAAAATAATATCTAATCAAATTCGTTTATATATATATACGTATTATTTCGAACTTGTTAATATCACTTGCTTAGCATCCTTCACGTATGACGAGTACGTATCTAAATAAAGTAGTTGGCCGTAATCGCAACAGTCAATCGTATCTACGTGATTTGAAAATAATGATGTCGTCGCATAGGTCAGAAGAGGCACGGGTGAAAGAGTTCTTTACGTGTCGGTTTTTTGAGTATTACGAAATTACAGGTCCTTGTAGGAACGCTAGTAACTAGATCGGGTATCCAATAAACTTTGGGTTTTTCATTAGGTTCGTGTAAATACGTAATGAGTAAGAAAAGGCAAGGGCCTCGCAATCTCAGATGCTTTACATAGATATCATGAAGCGGTTTTATGTTTGCCGGTCGTTATTAAAATCGGACTGTCAGCTGATTCAATTATTTTTGCAGCTCTCCGCGCGCACGCAATGCTCTAATTTCAAAATTGAGAAGGAATTCTCGTCAGGGCACATCGCATGGCACAGGCCCGACGGATCGAGCCAGCGCTGCCAGATAAAAGGACTGGTTTTGATATCTCGAAAAGTTTTTTTTTTAAATATACACGGGAAGTCGCCGCTGATAATCTGGCGAAGGTAAGTGCAGTTTTGACTTTAATGTGTTAATAAAATTGTAAGCGTTTTGTCGGCGAAGCGGCGAACGAACATTGTTATTAGGTATTTAAATTTGAAACAATGCTATGTTTACAGGTCAGATTTTATAACTTTTACCAGAAGAAAGCTTGTGATTGTCATAAATTTGTTTTGTGTAGATATGAGAAGTTTTTTCGCAGCTGGCTATTGGATCATACATCTTCACTCACCAAGATTCGCCGTCATGATGTCCTGATCTTTAGGTTTCTTTTTCCTCGGGCGTCCTTTCTGCCGGGGCGGGGGCGCCGCGGCTCCGTTGAAGTAGGGGCCTTTAGGAACCTCGTCGACCCGGGTGAACTCCGGGGAGGAGTAGGGCGGGTAGTGCGCGGGAGGCAGCCCCGGGTACGGCCCGGGACACATTTGCCCCGGCCCAGCCAGCGGCATATGGGGACCGAATTCGGGCATCGTTTCGTAATGCAGCCTGCGGAAATTTGTATATTTTATATATGAAATTGGCTTGCGGTTATTTTAATAAGCCGCGAAAATAATATTGTAATCGCGGTTATTTTAATAAACCGCGAAAACAATATTGTATTTCGAATTCAATATTCACATGTATCCAAGGTCATAAGCATTAAAGTATTACATAACGACCAACAAACCAGCAGGGTACTGATTTGTTGGTCGCTGGTTCGTTAGTCGTTAAATAAAACCAAATTTTCAAATCACAAATCTACAACAGCAACGGATCGGTCAACCACAATATTTTTTTGTACTTTTATTGTAGTAATCTTTTAATTTAACCCGCCATTTGTGACGTGACTTTGACTTACGTAGTTTGTGACGCCGGTCTTACGGACCAGGTTTTTCAAAATGAGATTTTCCTAAATAGTTTTACTCCGTGGAACTTTTACTAATTCAAATATTAAAAAGGTATGTTCTTTTTATAATAATACAATGGTATTTCTTAAATCACATATCGTTTATTTATATTTAGGCTTACATAGTTAAACCATTAGAAATAACCAAGTTTTTTCTTATGCTCTTTTAAAGTATCCAAATTTTTAACAAAAATATTATTTTTCTTACTATATCATCCTTTCTTAGTCTCATTACAATAGGAACTATAAAAGAAGAAATAAAAAAGGTACCCGTACTGAATACAAAATCACAAAAAAACTACTCAAAAATCATTCTTTTGTTGTTGTTTTCTAACGATTCCCGATCACTCAAATCCTTCACTGTCTGTGTTTGGTATGCGATCTGGAAGTGGATTTTCTGGTTCACCGTCACTTTCAGCTTCACTATCCGATGTTTTTTGGGATATATCCTCATCGGAGATTAATTCCTCTTGCAGAAGAGCTTCCAAACGACGGTTCTCACGTTCGTAAGACATGCTAAAACAATATTTATAAATTAGACAAAAAACACTTACAAACTGAGTGAAATATTTATAAACATATTCAAAAAGATAATAGTTAACAGAATAATAACAATCACAATAACTACTTTATAAAATTAAACCAAAAATAGATACATTTACTTATAAACCATTGAATAATTTTACTTACGTAATCTGTGACCCCGGTCCCACGCACCGGGTTTGCGCCAAAACTCAAAGACGTGCGCCTGCCTCGCCTATGCGGGGTGTACTGACGGTGGGGTACGTGAAATCAGGAGAGTATACGAATTCGCAACCTAATTGGATAACGGGTAAAAAAGTTATTCGACTTTTTCGATCCACCCGGTCTCACAGACATATAGGTCACAAATGGCGGGTTAAGTAAACGTAACATACATTATATTTAGTTTTTACTTAGCTGAGTATTATTAAATATCATGTTTATATGTTTACCTATTAAAAATATCTATTGTGTGTATTAAGTATATTGGTTATCTAGTACCCATAAAAAAAGCTCTGCTTTCTTAAGGTGATGATGCATGATGCTGAGTCCAGCACCATTTATTTAAAGTTATATCAGGTCCTGCCAATTTGCCTATTGATACGATTCTGAATACTTGTTGAGACCTCTTTTCAGAACGCTCAATTCTGTCTTCAATCTTACTCAATACATTCTATAGTTACAGGTACCTCTAATGAGAAAGCTGGAGTATTAAGTCACGATTGCGCGTTTAGCTTCAATCCGCCATTTGCAGGTGGGTAGGTAACGCTGATTACAAGGGATATTTGGATAAATATCTTACCAATCATAAGATAAATTCGTAAGTTTGGATGATTGGATGTTTAGATGTGTGGAGCCACAACCACAGATCGGGTCGGGCTGAAATTATGCCTAGGTATAGGTTATTTTAATCCAGAAATATAGACTAGTTTCTTCTAAATTAATAAAAATCTGTTCCATGGGATAGATTTTAATGTTTCCATAAAAACAACGCGTGTAAGGCCGCGTACAGTTAATCGTAATAAATGATGCTGGACAATTGACACAGCATAAACAGATCTTGTGTTAAGGGTACTAGATAAGTGCTATACTAAATTACATTGCACTTCATAGATAAATAATATTTAATAAACTTAAGTTTCTCTGATATACGTTTTGCAGTTAGTTTATTTATGTTCAAATTAACAGAACACGTTTTATATTTTAAATAAACCTCATAACAATTAAATAAAATAAAAAAGCCATCTATTCTACTACTAATATTACAATAATCTAAATTCGTTTAATTTATGATATATATATTAAATAAAATAAATATATAAATAATTTTGGATGGAAATGGATGATTCACATAGCATTATCTAGCCCCAAGCTAACCAGAGTTGTGTTGTGAAATAAAAATGTGTAAAATAATACAAGTCACGTAATGTAGATCCTGTTCAGCATAGGCCTCCCCTATACTGAACTGGCGACAGTTTTCTTTTCATAATCAAATCTCTGGTTTGTTGCGTCCAGTCAGGTCCGCTTTCATTTCTAAATAATTCTTCCCAACGTGATCATGGTCGTCCTCTACACCTTTGTACTCTCGAGCTATCCACTAATCATCTTTATTGTCCATCTTCTATCGTCCATCCTACTGGCATGTCTTGCACAGCTCCCTTTTAGTGACCTTATTCTATGTATATTGTCGTGTTACCTCAGAGCAAGTTAACAAACCAACAAATACAGTCGAATTGAGAACCTCCTCCTATTTTGAAATCGGTTAAAAAACGTTTGACTTTGTAGTTAAAATAGAATACGAGAGCGTAAAATAGCTCTCAAACCATAATGGAGGGAAGGACTTATTTAAATTGTATATTACCTGCAGTAAACAGCCGCGTCCCTGATGCCGAAAGTGTCCCCCTTGTTGAGGGGTGTGCTACAGAGCGCGCAAGAGAAACAGTGCACGTGGAAGACCAGATCACGTGCACGCATCACCAGTTCTGAAGCACCTATAGGTGTGTTGCACCGCGCGCAACGTTTCGTACCGTACAACCTAAGGCAAAAGAGACAAAATCATTCAATTATACAATAGAATAGAATAGAAAACAATTTTTGCACACTTAAATCTAAAAAAAACTATTCACAACAAGAAAATAAGCTACAATTGGCGGTCTGATCGCTCAAAAACTATATCTACAAACAACCATGGATGGATAGGATCATAGGACAGTACAAGGGAATCTGTGTTCTTGTAGATTTTATAATATAAAAATAAAAACTAATAATATATAGACGATATGTCGTATAATACAAAACGGTGCCTATTTTAAAAGTAATTATTAATGCTACCCTACACTAAACTAGTTAACTTGAATAACTGGTGCTTGCAATTTTTTGGCCTACTTATAATTTATAACAGTCGAAAAAGTATGTTACGTAAAGTGTGCATTATGACTAACTGTCGAACTGTTAGATGACACCCTGTCCTCGGATTGCCCCTGAATCCTAATATGACACACACTTTCTTGTGAACAAGTACAGCCTCATTATCCTTTTATAATTTTAATGGACCTCAGAGGCAGGAGCGTAATTATCTTCTCTTTAATCATTACACTTACATTTCTACGTTTTCTGGATGAATTTAGGAAAATGAGGATCTGTAAAAATCTAGCAAATTCAATAGAACTAGTACCCGCGTTCTTTACGACATAAGAATGATAGGTAGTTACATGTTTTTGAATTATCCAAATCGGGCCATCAGTAAAATCAATGTGTTTAGTTCAGCTTATTAACTATGTATAAATATGGTACTGTATAGGTAGTGCCAAAATGTACAAATACTTCTTTTAAAACGCTAAAATGCTTTACATACCGAAGTAAGGACACAATAATTCGTAAAAAATTGTTTTGCGTTGTAAAAAACGTACGCAAAGTACGTCACTTGGATGGCCTAAAATTTAGGCTTTATTAGCGGATATTTAGGGCCTAAATATCCGAAACTCCGAAATAACCAAACCACAATACAAACCAATCGGCTATCGCTCGATCACAATCGTAAGCAAGCACGTTGATCATACGATCGACTCATAATTACGATGAACGATTAATTGGAAACGCATTAAGAAGTGATACGTTTGACACCGAGAATAACACCGGACCGTACTACCGTTCTCCAAACCACCTCCAAAGTGAGTGTACCATTGTCTACCGCCACACTTTGTCTTTTCTTACCCATACGACGACGGAAGCGTCCGATTCAGTACGAGGTTATGCGCACAACCGCGCCTTCTGTGTTATCTCTGTCACCTTTACTCAAATGAATCGTTTTATCCATTCGACACTTCAATATGCGCCTAGAGGGCTCTGGCAACAACATCACTGTCTATTGCACTCTGACAGAAGCACATTGATAACTTTGACAGTTTATCGCATAGCTAGATGGTTGGTTTGTGTTATTTGTGGAAACTGAAACACCGTTCGAATACGTATTCCCTCCATTTGCTATATCCATCTCCGACATTATATATTGTTTCATATATGATTTTTCCAATTTTATTATGTTGATTAAATTTTTCCTTAACACGCTTACCAGTAATATGGTTCCCCTACATACATAAATGTCGTCAGCACAAATGTCTGGAGGTTTTAGTAAGGTAATTAAAACCGGCGGAGGTTTTCGAGATCCAAGATACAAAAGAGGGCAGTGTGGTCCCTCTACACGACCTCTATCGAGATCTTAAAACGTTATGTTTAAATTAAATGAAGACGTTTTAGAAATTCTTCATTTGAGAATGTAAATTTAGTGGTGTCGTATCGAATGCAAACTTTTCTAATGTATTTTTTTAACATAATGTTCAACAAAATTTGAAGTAAGTTTTACAGTACAAATATAATTTAGAGTAAAATTATTTGCTGTTTAGGTTGAAAAAGCTTTTACAGTTTGTATAGGTTGAAAAACAATGAATGTTGATAAATCTTTTATCTACAAAATTCGAATATTTTCTAAATACAATTAAAATTTACGGTACATGGTGGAATTTTATTCGTAGGAATTCTTTGTTAGTAACATTGCGATGTCCAAGTATGCGGCCACACTGCTAGCTGTGAGGAATGTCCTGGATTATTTAGGACTTTCATACTTTGCATGTTCTTCCCTCCGAAACGAGTTCTCGCAATGAACCTTTCAGAATAAAGCGTCTACTTCAAACCAACAAGATAGGTGCCAATTATTTTAGATCAAATTTATTTAACGCACTGCTAGGTTACACCACACCGCACCCTAGAAATTATCATGATATATTCCCATCTACGCTACGTGATGAAAATATATCCATCTCGAAGCGATTCTTATTCCATACCATTTTTTAAGCGAATCATTCTCGTCCCGTATCGATCTGCCAAAGTACAGTCAACGTTCCTTGTTGTATTTAGATGTAAGAAAATATATTTCGAATTCAAATCAAAGTTGAATTTAAATGTAGAAGATGGCTGTGTAGTCATTACCAGCGGCGATATAAAGGGCCACGCACACTGCGGCCTCGCCCGGCTCGAAATGAAGCGATCGAGTGGTCGTGGGCGCCGGCCGGTCACGCGCGATCTTATCGCCCCCGGCCGAGTCTACCGGCCACACAGTCCGGCCACTCGCTCTTAGACTACTTCAAAATTGCAAACAAGTATAAACTATATATTGAACTTTTGTAATTTTTTTAGAGTTCGCAATAACGCCGCTACGAGATGGATTTCGAGCGAGATGACAACATTATTATGGTTTTCTCGCGAGAGAGAAGTACAGAACAGAGACGTGCACCGAGTTTTATATGCGCCAAAACTGTTTAATGAAAGAATCAATCCAAATATTTAAAGAAATACTTCTAAGTTTCTTTGCAAAACAAAAACCGAGAGAGATGAGATAAATAGCAAAATGTGTGCACAACATCTGAAAAAAATCTTCCGAGCATACTTACCAATCGTATTTTAAAAACACGTTATTCAAGATTAAGGATCTAAGTAACATTTTCCTAAATATGAAGAACCGTTCAGAAGTTCTGAGATAAAAAACGATAGAGAAGTATAATTTTAAAGTAAATTGCATGGCACGTGACAAGAAAAATAACTGCCGAAATTTATATGGAACCAATGTCGGGGTACAGTCATTAAAAATCAGATTACTTCGAAAAAAGTTATGCGTGATCATAGCAAAAATATATTATAAAGGGTGGGGCAAATTTTTGACCCTTTAAGGGTAGCTACCGTTTTTTTTTTTGTAGTTACAAGGTTTTGTTCTTAGAAACTTTATATAATATAATGTTATTCTTTGGGCTCACCCTATTTTTATTCAAAAAACTAAAAAAAGAAATATTTTTTCTTCAAAATAAAATAGAAGAAGAACAAAACCTTCTAACTACAAAAGAAACTGTAGCTACCCTTAAGGGGGCAAAAATTTGCCCCACCCCTTAACAAAATCTACAGATTGCACAAACATTTTTCCCGAGGCAAGAATCGAACGCGCAACCATCTGCGTTGCAGGTGGTCCTTTGCCCGCTGCGCCACAGAGGACGTGAAATAAGACAAGCACACAAAATAATTAGTCAGGAATCATCTGACAAAATAAAAACCTTATAAAAATTCACAACAAAAACGAATTTCTTGTCAATCACCCGTATTCAAGAACAAAACTTATGTAAGGTAGCAAGCAACACTGTGCTAAGTAAGGCATTTCGCACAGCGTTCGCCAGGGCAGGCCTTTTCATTCACAAACAACACTCAAGCGACACTTCATTAAGTGAACGCACTGCGTCGAATAAAGATCTGTGATTGGTCGATTTCTGTTGCTAAGTTCTCTCCACTGTTTGGCATCTGTTTGACAGATGTGCCGATGACATAAATCTAACCTTAAACGTGTTGTCAGCTGTGAAATTGTGAGTGGTGAATAACAACAAACGAACAATTATTAAATATTCTTGTATTTCAAGCTAACAATTTAATTTTTGTCAATTGCGGTAATAAGGTTTTAACAATATAATCAATGGATGGGGATACGAGTTCGGTTTCTATGAAGGATACAAAGGAAGACGCTTCGTTCGTTTATCACATTGTTGACATAATTATCAAACTCCTCTTCACTGCTATAATCCATTGCGTTTAGAATAAAATATTGCAAAGTAGGTATGTATGAAGGAAGGAATACAAGTAAACAAAATCCCAAAGTGTAATTTACCACAGAATGACAGAACATAACCTAACATTTTGTGACATAGCTACACTATGCGTTCGCTAAAATAGCCGTCGAGCTACTTTACTTAAGGGTCGTTCCAAGGGAGTGCATAGCGTCGCACAGCACTCAAGTATTGTCTATGAATCGGATCTACCGGCCCTATGCGTTCGTGTGCACTGTGAGAACTCATAGTATTGTTCTTGAATACGGGTGAATATATCCCACGCGGTCACTGTACAGTATGCTGAGTGTGAACTATTTTCTATTTTTCGCTCTTCCTTCTCACTTTCTATTATGAAATCGGACAGCGCTCCAAGCGAAAAGCTGATATAACTTGGTCGCGCTTACACATTTGTACAAAAAATAAAGTGAAGCAAACTTTGTAGTAAACTGGTAACAGTATGGCAGTCGATGGCAGTTCACACTCAGCATACAGAGCACACAGGGTCGTACTCTTGATAAAAGAAAGTTTCTGATTCGTTTTCGTGCAAACGCAAACCTTATACAAGTGATATAAGAGTTAGAATGGCACGGCAACGAGAACTAAACGTCGATTTTCGTTTCCCCCCAGTACCGATCAATCGTATGGAAGTTTAAACGAGCGACGAGCGAAGTTCTCCTGGGTCTTCACGATCGGTCGCGGATATAAAGGGCTAAATAAAGGAATGGGATCATCGTCCGTTTAAATTTATTGCACTGAATATACGAAAACTTCCATCGATGACATAGATTTGCGCCCATTGACGCACTAAAATTACAATACAGTGAAATAAAGATTTATTCTTTTACATGTTTTTATTCAGACATTGATTGTGTGAGTTTCGTTTACAGGACAGTGAAGCTGTCATTCCACCAGATATGTGCTATGTTGCTAAGTTTCCATCATTCAGCACTTAATACCACAACCGTCTTCACCCACTGCCACCAGCCTGCCACGTAACGCCACCGTACCTCTACGTCTGAAGTGGAGGCGATTGGAGGAGACCTCCAGAAATGGATCCATGACGGGCCGCGATGATGATGATGATGATCCTAATGCTGAAATAGGCCTCATTCACTCAGCAGTAGATACCTGTCTTTGTGGCACTCATATTATCATAATAATTACATGAATTATCCACAAAAAATAAGGTTACTTAAATTTTGTGCACATTTTTGCACATCTTCTAGTATTCTCGATCCATAATGTCGAAGACACTCACGGTCCTCATGATACAAGCATTTTGCGTTGTTTGAGTTCCACTGGCTACTTATTGTGCATGTGTTTTTGTGGTAATTAAATGTTTATTTTTATTTTATTAGTATGGCCTAAGGCTCATATATCGCCTCCATTTTCACTAAAAGCCCAGCTATTTTAATCAACATAAAATTGCATGAAAAGTCAGATAGAAAAGTTCTTCAAAAACTGTTCCATAGCTATTTCGTAAATACCTAAATAACAATCATCTCTAACTTATAATTTTACATTTTAGCGAACAAATCGTAACGCATTCGTTTTACGACAAAATGCGTCCATAAAGACGATTGCACACTTCACGGTAAGAGCCCGATGGCACGATAACCGTTCCGGTACCGGTCGCAACGCTAGCTTACATACAAACAAACACCACAATTAGCATTCATTCATTAATTCATCAAATTATTCCGCCATTATTTTCTTTAGATATCTGCTGTAAAGGAATTAGTATCTTTTCATGTGGTATGAGCGCTTTCTTGTTGTTTGATGTTTTAGATAGATATTTGGATATCGTTACCTACTAACGGCAAGCACACAACTTACATTAGTGGCCAGCAAATAATAGCACCTCAAATTAGGTTTCTTATTGCCGTTCTTTGAAAGAAAGCAGTAATGAGTCTGCTGGTAGATAAATTTTCCGACAAGCATGTTTGCTTTTGGAGTTAGCGGCTCTACCAATTGGTATAAATTATACCGTTTACGTAATAGCCCTTGTTGGTGAATATAATAACTAACATTTATTTAATATTAACAGCGAATCACAGTGCTTTTTAAAGAGAAATACGTATGTCTAAAATATATAAAAATAAAAAAAAAACCAAGAATGGTTAGACTTCGTCAATTACTCTTCCAATGCCAAAAATCATAAACAAGAACACGCTAGTTTCCGAGTTTTAAATTCGCCAGAAAATTATAACTACCGTGAACCTGGAATATGGTATATTAAATATTTTGGACGTTAAACTAGCATGCATAACGAGGTAAAACGATTCGCGTTAACAAACGAGTGTCAAATGAAACATTCGTTCAGGATGCGAAACTGAATCCTTGGCTCGTGTGTGCCACGCTTTACGCTAAAGGCCGGCCGATTCGTCGCGCCACCGACAACAATAGTGCGCGGCGAGCTTTATTTGTTAGTAATCTGTGACGCCAAACGAATACTGCACGCCAATTCAACCGAGGTAATTCTATATTAGTGTTTGAATGCTTATAGTAGGTAACTGAATTGAAACTGCCTCACTTCACTGACTTTTTGACGATGGAAGAGTTTTTCTGCCTCCTAAAATTATGCAAATCAGTATCTAATTTTTACAGAAGAAATTATCTGATTTAAGCCGTTTTTAGGGTTCCGTAACCAAAGGGTAAAACGGCACCTTATTACTAAGCCTCTGCTGTCCGTTTGTCACCAGGCTGTATCTCATAAACCGTGATAGCTCGACAATATAATTTTTCACAGATGATGTTTTTCTGTTGCCACTATAACAACAAATAATAAAAGTTAAATAATTTTGATAATTAAGGGGGACGACGTCCTTATCACCTTGAGAACCGATCACGGGCGCGGTCAGTAGGTACTTGGATGGGTGACCGCGTCATGTTGACTTTGTGTTTTTTTACGAGGAAAGATTTGTATTTTTTGATTTTTATAGATAATGGTACGGAACCCTTCGTGTACCCGACTCCCACTTGGCCGGTATTTTATTATTAACAATATAGGTATCAGTTGATTCAATTTCAAATTTCTATTATTCTAAGTTTTTCAGCAAAGCTCCAACCAACTGAAATATATTTAGTATATTCAACGACAACCAGTCAATGTAAGGTCAAAATACCAATGGAATAAATATTCGTTGATAAGCTCATCCAACCCAAACGCATCAAAGAGATATTACTATTAATAGCTACTAGTACAGCACAAACCCAAAGAAAGAACCAGTTAATGAAGTATTGACATTTTAAATAATTTCGAGGACAGGTAATCAAACAGGTTTGTAAAAGAATCGTGGCTTGATCTAGTTAACAACTATGATTAATTGGAGGTATTTTTGTCATCATTCGTGAGATTCATAAATTGTATTATTCATATGAACGATATTTTTTATCGAAAGGCTCGTTTTCTTTATTCGAATTGCTATATTAGCTTCAATGAACATGGTAAAATATTATGTCGGAAAAGTGACCGTGGTAGCAAATGTTACCAGTGGCCAAAGTGGCCAATGATTGTTCAAAAAAAACGTTTTATCTATGAATTCTTTAGTCTTCTTCCGCTAGTGGACAAAAAATTTAATTGAATTAAAGTCAATTGCACCTTATTTCTTGTTGATAGTAATAACTATTTATCAAGCTGTTTAAATAGTAAAAATTTGACTTGTCTAAGTACTTATTTTGTAAGTCTAAAGAAATAAACGATTTGACTTTGACTTTGACTTTGAATTGGTGTAGTTTCTGGCCGTTTGGCGTTTATGGTCGTGTTGACAATAAAATTTACTAAGAGTACACATAACATGCCAGTGCACAAATGAAAATAATAACACTTCCCTTCATTAAAATAAATTATTATCTTTTACTTATGCTCTACATGTATTGGTAACTCCAAGAACAAACATGGCAAATAGGTAGGTATTAGTTCACGTTTATAGGTTTGTTGAGTAACTTTATCAAAGAAATAAAAGGTCTAAACTCTATGCTACGGTTATTTTTACGCACATCAAAATCATCCATGAATAAAATCCCTTCTCTCCCCAAATACGCGTAGCGCGACAAATGGTCGACAAAACTGTCCGCGCGTGATTGATCGGCCGTTGCCGATAGATGGCAGTGTTATTAATTAACACGACGCGTTTGAGGTTCAGCTGGGTCCAGAGCCGTCACGGTTACTGCTGCCAATCGCCCGGAGAGAACGCAGCTCTGCTACTATGGAATCTCGAAGTTGAACTTCGATTTATTTGGGATACTTCATTATTATTTTTCGTACATCTATTCTTCTCATCGAATAATTTTAATACGACCAATGGGAAGTTATTATAGAAAATGTTCTATGCTTATTAGTACCTTATTTTTCTGTTTAATCTGTTATTAATATAACCGGTAAAACTTTGCGACCGATGTCGGTCGCCATCTATGTCGAGACTGCTTGCCCTGGACGGGAAGACAGGACGGTGAGTTCTCGGCATTACCCACGTCTCAGGAAAGTGGTAGGGGTTATGCCACTGCGTATTTATTTTTAGGATCATAATTTTAGACAGCGCATCTCTAAATCAGAACGAATTGATGATCTCCCTCACCTGTAGGATAATTTTAAGCTGTTTTCTACATTAATTAAAAACATTTTGAAAATACCGACTCTAAAATAGCGAAATACTGTCACGGTAAGAATTTCTTTGGCCGCTTACATTCATAAAATGAATTCGTCAAACTACGAAACTTTCAATCGTAAAAAAAAACTTTGGCTTTTGAATATTTTTGATGCTATCATTTCCAGCAAAAAGTTTATTTAATTCAAAAATTCAATTTATAATTATAGGTTACTCAGCTTGTTCACACTTTTTATGTAACCATTATGTTTTTGTGAAAACTTAATAGCCTCTTGTTTCGATTACTTATTTTTAATTTGTATGCAATGTGCTGCAGCTTTTCCTTTATATAGGTATGTAAATAAAAACATCAAGTTATTCGAGTACGGCTATTTTGCCATTCGGATTTAAATACAACCGGACAATATGAATTTCAACTTTTATATTTAACAAAATTATTTTTCTTAGAGCTAAGGTAACGTTAGAATGGCGTATAAAGAGGAGTTCAGCAGGGCCAAGTAAAAAGTTTTAAGTGTCAATTGGTCGTCGACATTTTTCAACCATACCTATCTATCCATCTCAGCCGGCCGCTATCGAACTTTATTCAAGAAGCGAAAAATCAATTAAAATATCTCTGACTCTGACGTTTGTTGATAAAATAAAGGCACTAGTAAAAGCGATAAATTATTGACCACTGAAATAATCATCAATAAAGAATAAAAGCTGCAGGTAACGGTTACAAAAAATACAATCCGCCTCTAGCAAAAAAATAACACTAAGAACGAGAAGCAATACAATACAATAGGCGTTGACGTAGATTAATTCATAAAAATGCTCTAGATAATTACGTTTTGTCGTAAGAAAACTGAAATTGCAATATTAACGACCTATAGAATACATTTTCCGTATCATTGGTATCACGAGGGAAAAAGCTGGACACGTGCGTGCAAAAAAAAAAGCCGCCACATTACAACGGCTATTAAATAAACTGTCCGAGTGTGTAAATGGGTGTGCGGTTAAATTGCAACGTAGTTTATACAGCGATGATAGTGTAATTGTATGTCTGTTCGCGTCGCTTCAATGTAGCGAAGCTGTTGCTGACTAATAGTTACATGCTTTTTAATTAAAGTGACGCGGTTCACGTCGCTCGCTTGAGGGACTTTCCTCGTAGTTTTCGGGTTGCGGAAAAGTAATCTGCCTGCAATCTGCCACAAAATAAGTCGTTATGAAAATCCCGCTATCTTCGATGTGCGATTTGTATTTTTTTTTTCATCCCTACAAAATGGTCGTACGCAACGAACCGCACTCGCCCTGAAGATGTCCCTCGTTAAGGGATGAAACGTTGGTGTTCTTCCAACACAAAAAATACGGTTCGTAGTTAACCCGCTTACATCCGTAATGAATGGCCGTACGCGTTTAAATCGTTAAGTTATTCAACATAGGTACTTTAACAGGATCGTACAGAATTGCGCAAAAGAATGGCGGGCTTATTATACCAAGCAGTGGGTGCTCACAGACTGAATAGATCGATAGCCTTTATAAACCACCTACAAGTAACATAAACTGGTCGGATATCAATATTGATTGAAAAAGAAAATTACATCAAATTAGAACTAGTATTTATAATTGAAAAAAATTAGCTAACTGCAGACTGTTGTAAACAACCTACATCCCGACTGATCCATATCAATATATTGTATGGCGATGCGCTGCGCCAGATACTCACCAGCTCTCGGGTCACGCAATCATTTTTTGAAAACCCGATAATTAATATAGTAGTATATTGGTTTGGTTTTTTAATGATTTCTTCCTCTAAGATGACATTGACGGTCTGGTGTGATCATATCGGTCAGATAAAATAAAAAGTTTTATTTCTACTTTTAACGCGAGTGCATTGAAGGTCGACATTTATATGCTGCTTTAAAATGCACAGTGGGTGACAGATTACAATCTGTCCGTCGGTTGAGATAAACATTTTTCTTTTGCACAACAAACATTACCAGTATAGGCAACTACTAAAACAGCTTACAACCAAAATGCTGTGTACCATAAGGTCTTAAGAGTGTGCTATAGGCAATTTACTTCAAAATTGTATCAGAATCTGTGAAAACCTTCATATTTAGGGAAATGTTACTTCGATCTTCTATCTTGAATTACGTATTTTAAAAACACGATCGGTAAAAGTTTTTTCGATAGTTTATTTTTAAAAATGGATGTTAACGCACATTTTGCTATTTATCTTAGGAACAGCACACTTTTTTTCTTCGGTTTTTGTTTTGCTAAGAAACCTAGAAGTATTCGATTAGTTGCTTCATAAAATTTTAATTAGGCAAAAACAGTATTGGCGTAAATAAATCGGTGCACGTCTCTGCTCTATAGTTCTCACTCGCGCAGAAATCATATCTTGTCATCCCGCTCGAAATCCAGATAGATTTCGAGGTATTGCACACTTTTAAACGATAATTTGGGAAATAAAGTACCTGTGTTGTGTATAACTGGTGATTTGGGTATTTATGAACAATTTGTATGCGTAGGTATGGGCTTTAAGTGGTTTCTTTTTCGGAAGATAAGAGATTTGTAAGAGCACCTCCTGGATTTGGCCTGACTGACCTTACACGACCCTTTACATATAAAGAAGATTCTTTACTATATCTAGCATCTGCAGACGTGACAGTTGGGTATAATAGCTATTTATATTATGAGTCACAGCTTGGTGAATGGACATAGCTGGAAGTCGGTAAACCACCATAGTAAACAGTTTTACGGAATCGGAATGTGTGGCAAAAACTAAAACTATCAACATACTATCTGTCATCCAAATCGCTTTGGCGGTTTTGACGATTGGTGCTAATAAAAAGTGTTGGACAACTACAAATAAACACTCGAAAAATACGGAATATAAAAACCAACTTCGTGCAAAAAAAATCATACGAGGGCCATGTGCAAACCCGCCTGATTGAAGAATAACTGTTATGGGTGCTTGATTTCGTCCTTGACTTTTGCTCATTGATATTTATGGCAATTACAATTTTGATTGACTGGTAAATATCATCGCTGTACACAAATTTGATTTGAGAAGTTTATAAAAAAGGTAATAGGCAATATTGATAACTAAATAAAAATAGTGGAATCCAAACCAACCTATTTGATTCTTAACCGTTCTGCATCTTATATTAGTAGAAAAAAGCTTAAATCTCGCTTCTACAAGACCAGCCTATAGGTTAAGTACACGCAAAAGTCTCTTAAAGCCCTACTTGCTCAATGTATCAACATTTTGAGGATGCTGTTGGGTCTGTGTGCTGCTGGCTTAGAATTTGCACCACTCTGACTCTTCCAATAGGTGTCGTAAGAGACGACTAAGGGATATCCACCAGGGGGCGGGCAGCAGCGCCCCTTGCAGAACAATTCTACCACCGAACTGCGATCCCCAACCCGCATGCACAGCGTGGGGATTATGGGAATTACCCTCCATAAGATAAACGCCAGCAAGGCGCTTACCAGGGGGAGGCCTGCGTCGAGCAGTGCACCAATACAGGCTGTTGAGGTTGAAGTTGGGCCTGCCTCGTTACTGCAGTGGGTCAGAGATGTTTATGAATACATTCACTGGTCGCTTCCCGGCTACGCTACGGCTAACTACCTATGTGGAAAGGAGTGGCATCATCATTCATTCAAGTCATATTACAGTGTGAAATTATTTATATCGTAGATTTCTTTATTTCTCATTTGTAGTTTCTTTGTTGTATTTTGTTTGTAGTTTTTCATTATCTAAGAACCCTTTTTTGTCTGTAAATAAAGAATATGATTTGATTAAATCACAGTGGATCTATCACCTAGATCTATCTATCTATCTATCACCTACACACATAACATACTCATGTTTGATGCAATTTTATCTTTGGATCTAAAATATTTTGCTGGTTTATTTGATTACCTATAAGAAGAAAACACTAAATATTTGTAATGTTTTCGATAACTAGCTCTCAGAAGAATTAAAAAAGTTACTTCATACAACATTGCAACGACACGACGCTAACAGACATGTTTATTGGTGTCCAAAGTAAACACATTAAGATTGTCATTTATTTATGTGTTAATTGAATTCCTATCAGAAATCTTAGCATACAATGCACTAGAGTACACAGAGTTACGACGCTAAAAGATAAAATTTGGTGTTAGATATTTTTACCACTCTGGCCATTGGAGATATTGTACCCAGACATGAGTGATGTCGGATTTTGACAGAGGTTTCTATCAATATTTGAGGATAAGTACATTTTGGCACCATCAATATGTATATTTTCACACTGATACTATGTTACACAATGACACGTTGACCTAGAGACGTTTATTACCCCACGCCCGGTGAGAAAACTATATAATTATTTTTTTGATAGTTCGACTGACAATCGATTTTGTTTATGAAGAAGTTGTAACCAATTTTGTTTGCTAATTAATCATCTTTAAATAAAGCAGTAGGTTCTCAATCTGCATTTTTTTATATTTGTTTCTTCAGAACTTTTGACTCGGTGATTCGATTTTGATGTTTTTTTTTTGAAAGCTGTCGCTTCCCGTGTGGTCTAATTTCCAGTTCTGAGAATGGAATCAATAAGAAAACCATATAATTGATTGAAGTAGGTTTTATAGTTTTTTTTAAACAAACTTAATTATTTGTATTATTTTACAAAAAAGGCGTCATTAATGGACTTTTTTTTAACAGAATATTCAATAGAATGATTGACATACCATAAGAATACACACTGACTTTTAGTCTCTACTTATATGGACTTACTGCTACTTGCTTCTGCCATGGGCATTGCTCGCGTTTTAAAACAAGTAAAGTAAGAGAAATTGAGTAACTGTGGTAAACTATATTTTTTTACTATTCTTAATACTTTTTCAAATCATCTAGAACAGTCTTCGTTACTTACTATCACTTAGGCCAAACAGAAAATTATTTCTGTTGACGGAGAAAGAAATAATATGAAAGAAAATAAGCTAAATACTTATTTTCTTTCATATGAGAATATGATAAAAAAATAAGACCCACCAGAGACAAGTAACTATGTCTTTTAAAAATGCATAGTAATTTCTGAGTATTGGGTGATTATGTAACTGTAATGTAGTTTGTTAATGCTATTTTATGCATTGATAAAATATGTCGTACATGAATTCGACTTTATTCTCCAAAGTTTAAATCAAAACATTCAATATCATAAACTGAGGAATTAAACAGAGTTATAAATGGAAAGAGATTTGTCATTTCAATTTTATAATGTCTATTAACCTTATCTTAATGTGTATTTTATTTGTATCCATTTGCCTACTGTATTATTTTATTGTATTGTTAATGATAATTATTAAAAGCTTTTCGTGGGAATCTTTTTTTAGTCAACATCCGAACGACCTAAACTTTTGATTACAATATATTAAAACCTAACTAATGGGACCACATTTTTATTTACGACTTCAACAAAAATAAGATTTATTACAACTGTTATTCCAAATAATATTATCTTGCCATTTGCAGGAATCATACAATCTGACGGATTCAAGATTTGGAACAAAATGGCTTCATTGTACGAACTCAATGACGTTACCAACTAGTCCGAACTCAATGAGGTTACCAACTTGTACGAAATCAATGAGGTTACCAACTAGTCCGAGCTCAATGAGGTTACCAACTAGTACGAACTCAATGAGGTTACGTTGTTTTATTACAGAACGAGCTGTTGTGAGGGTTTCCCATGACCGCAGGGTTCCTGAGATCTTTGGTCTAGATCTCAGGAACAGGTTAGATTAGGTGCAAAACAGTGCACTTCCATTTTTTTATCGTTATTTTTTTAATGAATCCTTTTTCACAACCAAGGAACCGAAGAAAAATGTAGAGATTTATGTAATTCTTGTTTTTACCACGGGGATCCCGTTATTACTGAGTTCTAGGCCTAGTTTTTTTAACAAATCCACTAGGTTCGACCCTTAACCAGTAACGCTGGCTCCGCAGCAACATCAGCGGAGTTCCTCAAACGGTGAAAATACTGATCGTGACCGTAGTTACCCATTTGAGCGGATTGGGGTGCAAATCCTTGGTCCATTGGCCATGGCCCTGGGTCACAGGTAATTTATAAAGATACTCTAAAAATTGTTTTATAGTCCACAAGTAATCGGAATGCTGATTTCTATTGCGATTTAACGTGGCAATGCTGCCAGCATTCTGACTTCTGGTTATGTCTCAGAATTTTAGGAATATGATAATAATCGTAAATATCTTTGTTGAAATAAGAGTAGGTCACTATAAAATAAAACTCATACCGCCCCTTAAAGTGCCTACCACGCGGAACTGCAAAAGCGAACGCATTTCACACACGTTTCGTATTTAGAACCGTATCGTATTACAAAACTGCTACAAATTGCGATATCTGCCGCGCCAAGGGGTGCCATCCCGGTACGGGAAGGCGCGCTCTCTGTTTGCAAATAAACACCCGGCGCGCGATAACTGACGAGTAATCTGTGGGGTAAGGACCCCCGGGGGGTCGTGCGACCCCCTGGCCCCCAGCCCGCGATCTCGACAATGCCCACCGCGCAGCGCCGCACAATGCCTGCCAGCGTGTGCCGAGCTACCACCGGTTCTCACGTGAAATACTAATGCTCGCCTATGGGAATCCAAGAGCTAAAATTTTAATAATATTTAACATTACTTCGGTTGCTTGTATTCTATTCAGCGGTAGGCTGGCAGAAATCATTTCTTTAATTTATTCTCAGTTTGCTGTAAGGCGTTCTTAACGCAAATTATAAATTCCTACTAGATGACCCCGTGACCTTCGTCACTTACAATTTATTTTTACCCTGTTTTAGCCCACCCCTGTAAACACCCCTGCAAACATAATAAACGCAGCACAAAACAACAATACAATTTTTAACTATTAACAAACATTTTTTTATTCATTACAGATCTAAAGGCAAATAGAAATAAAGCCTTATTAGCCAAAACACCGAATATTGACTTAATAAAAACAATAAAAAGGACAATAGAAAATGATTGTTAGAAAACACACAGTGTGACAACAAAACACTCGAAACTAACAACAGCGTCGCGCACTCGAAATAATTATTCTTTATAACAGTCAAGAGTTTTTCACCCTCTTGGATGTCATGTCAATAAAAAACATAAGTACCTCCTTGACAGCTAAATATAATGATTCTGGACAATATTGAGCTCTAAGTCCGCGGGTTAAGGGGTTGATTAGGCGTTCGCGCCGCGGCAACACAGCGGTAACCACAACAGTGCGCGCTTCGACAAATACTGAAGTAGCATTCGAGTGACGCGATGCGAAAAATCGTATTATTTTGCTAGTTTCGTGTCACATTGTACCGAACAGTGTGACGTCCTTCAATGGCAGATTTACATCCAAATATATTATAAAGGTAAAAGTTTGTGCCGCGATGAACGAACGATGTGTGTGAACGGTTGGCAGAAGACAACGCCAAAACTACTGCCATTCATCGGTCTGAAATTATGACTGCGGCCTATGGTCACACCAGATTGTCAAACTGTGTCAACTGCCTACATCCAGACGGCAAGTAAAATCAATGGTGTTATCAATAGTGAGCTTTAAACATATGAGACTAGAGGTTACACTACAGCATTTAGTTGAGCCAGGATCCTTTGATAGCACGATGCACTTGGCACCGATCAAAACACGTTTCAAAAATTAAACGAAATTTTAAGAATAACCATGTATGATTTGAATTACGATCAAATTATATTTTCTGTTAAGTTATCCGTATAAAATTTAAGCTACTTGTTTTCATATTGTCTACTGTTATATCAAAATAGACGTATTTCATTTAATTCCTTTTTTTTCACACTTATAGATCTGTACCTATAACTGAAAAGGTTACTTTTTATTAACCGACTTCAAAAAAAGGAGGTGGTTCAATTCGACCGTATTTTGGTCCGATTTTCATGATTCTTTTTTTTATATAAAAGCTGGTGCCTTCCGTGTGGTCCCACTTTAATTTGGTTCAGTTCTGACAATGGAATCCATGAAAATCCATGAAAAAACTATAAAAATTGAAGTCGGTTTATAGTTTTTTAAAACCAAATTAATTATTTCGGGAAAAAAACGTCGTTTCGTCACGAACAGAGTAAATTGTAAAAGTAAAATGATGGCAACTTGACTAGGAGAAGGATAAATATTATGCATAAACAAACAATGATAGTAAATACCCGTTAACAGAATAGTAACTACTTAGATTATATTGAACCAGGAAACAAGGAAAGAAAGAAAACCCCAACGCCGACGGCGTCGCACATACCTACCTACAGTTTAGGTATATATTTATTAAACAATTCATGGAATAAATATGTAGGTAATATAAACCTAATATACCTCTGGGACAAGTAATGTGGGTTACGTATAAAAGGACGCGCCTACAAAGTGAATTTTAGGTTAAGTATGGGCGGGTTATTTACTTACATTCTACATGATCAATAGATACGGTATAGTTATACGATATAACAAAATGAACAAAAAAAAACGAACAGTCACACTGAGCAGTATAACTAAACGGATCCGATTATTTTCGATTTGGCTCGTCTATTTAGTTATGTTACATAGGTAGGTATCACAATCCTAATCGATTGTGACGACGCATTCTAGTTTAGGCTTGTAGGTAGGTTTGTTAGCCACAGTGTTATCCACATTCCAAGGATGTTGCCACAGAAATGTAATTAGGGCTGTGGAGGTAGCCATGCATTATATGCTTATCATTATAGGAAATGTTAATGTTATTTCTATTTTGTTGAGTTTGTGTGTTTTGCCATGTATGTTTTATATGAAAAAGAATTGATCTCCAACGGGAGTAGCATAGTCACTGCGTGACATCATCATCAACCTATATCCACTATGTCCACTGCTGGACATAGGCCTGCCTTAATGAGCAGGATAGCGCCCTTTCTTCAGCTTAACGCATTCAGAATCTACATACCTGCAGTCTTTCGCAATCTCACCTGACCAAAGATCGTGACAAAGTTCCATTTAAAAGCCAAACTAACCCCCTTATTCATAATGGCCTGCTAACATAAAACAGCTGCTAAGTAGTGTTATTTCTCAGTCTGACTTATGTCAATAGACAATGGCAGAGCGAGATTTAGCAGTGTGCTAAGTTAACAGACCATTATGAATAAGGGGGTTAGATTATGGGATAGGTACTTTCATCAAATATTTAAATTGTTAGACGCCCTTACGCCTATAACCTGTGGCATTGTCTTTGAATGTGTGCGTTAGCAATATCCGACGCACGCACACTAGACTAGATAAAATAAATGTTTTTGTCAATAACGCTAACTGTAATTATTGCTTTTTATTGTGCAATCACTTTGTGCACTGATTCCAAACGACAGACAAGTTTGTGAGTTCACACACTTCGCTTGGCACAAAGCACGGTCTCCCTATGAAAAGAGCCAATTTAACAATTTTAATCTTTGGTTATTATACCATAACACGTGCTCGCAGTTAGTACCTACATAAACCCAAGTAGATCATCAGTCTCAACGTTATCAGCTATAAATTATTTCCACCGACAAATCCGTTGAAAATTGATACGCCAAACAAATCCATGCTTTATGGTCAATAGCCGAAACCAATAGAAATGTACATTGTACAACTATCAGATGTAGCTACAGGGTGATGCATACATTTTATATTTCATGTATGTATGTTCGTTTTAGAGTAGGTATAATATAACTATGGACCTGAGATAAAGTAAAAGAAAATTACAATCAAATAATAGAAATAAATCAGAATTGATTAGTATTTAAAATTGTAACAAGTAAGCTTACTGCAAACAATCTAGATTTAGCTCAACTGATCCATATCACAGCACCATATATCAGAAGTAGTATGAGTGAAAAAATATCTGTAAATTTTCTATTGTTAGAAATAATGTTTGTACGATCTGCAGATATTTGTTCATGGCGTTCTGGATGTTTTTTATCTCAACAAAAAATATCTATCTATGTATGTATACGTTGTGTATTGTATTATGTATATCAGTTATCTTGTACCCATAAGATGTTTTTAGTATAAACACCAAAATAATGACCATTAATACAACAAAAACAAACCTTATGTTGGGATCAGTAGAGCTACCTCTACATTGTTTGCAATAGTACATTATATAAAGATATTTATCGAAAATTGAATACAATAAAGCCAAAAGATAATATTATACAAACATTACACAAATTCTTAGTAAGGTCATGACATGACTAAAGTCCAAGATACAAGAATGAGAAAACTCGACCACATTTTGTAAACGACAGTTAATTTTAAGCACCCCTTAACCCACCGATGGTTTATTTTATAAAATAGAGACGTCATACACAAAGGGACTATGCGGAACAAAACCACACAATAAAATTGTCAACATTCATTTGTCAACGGTAACAATACACCGATATTAGCCCTTACTCCACGGGAATACGAGCTTGACTTTTATAAAAAAAACTTCCGCTGGTGACATCTGCTTTCGTTTATAGGTCAAAATGTTTTGTCAACAAAAATATTGTTGGGTTCTCTGCATTGTGGTCTATAAATAAAATACTTATGCATTTTGTATTTTGTTCTTACCTATACATTTTATGGTGTGACTTCGCCGGCCACTGAGTGTTTTTTATATTATAACGCTAGTCACTAAATAAAAGAATGAAAGTACTCTATTGGTTATTCTTGTGCTTGAACTACTTCTGCACAAAATTTGAGCCGTATCAGTTCAGTAGTTTTATAGTGGACTCTACATCTGTAGAGTAAATTACATATAGATACTTTTGCAAAAGTACTAATAAAACACTAGCAGTACCTAGCGGTTTCACCCGCGTCTTTTTCCGTTCCCGTGGGAAATCCGGGATAAAATATAGACCCTGAAAAGTAAGCTTTTTAATTATGTTCTTTTTTTTCGAAATTTTTTTGCAGTTTTTTCGGAGCCTATTCAATACAAACAACAAAAGTGAAATCTTTTCTCTATAATATTAGTAAAGATTAATGTGATGTGACTCGGTTCTGGAATCCTAGATATTTTTGGTAATATAAGAATTAATATACAAATATAAGAGTTCCCTACATACTCAAAATTAAATAGTAAAGCACTAATCCTACTAATATAATAAAGGCGAAAGTTTGTAAATCTGTCTGTATGTATATTTGTTGCTCTTTCACGCAAAAACTACGCACGGATCGGGCTGAATATATTTCATACAGGTACTTCCAGGCCTGGTATAACACACGGCTACTTTTTAACCCATAAATTAGTTTCCGTGGGATAGACGTGCAAAGCCGCGGTGCACAGCTAGTAAATAAATATTTGTACACAGCGTATTTATCTTACTCCAAGCTAAGCAGAGCTTGTGTCATGGTTATGGGTACTATTATAACTGATATCCTTAATGCAATATACAACAAAAATAAAAATAAAATATCTGCAGATCATACAAATATTTGTCGATCCCGCTACCTCGATCCTTCGCGCGCTGCGCCACAGAGGTCATATAAAGTTCGGATTGTAGATTTTATCAAGTCCCTCAGTCATCAACATTTTGTCAATCAAATATTCTAAATGACTCTACACACTAAATGACATTCTAAATGACTCTACACACCGAATCCGGGCAAAAAATGCCTTTCTGTTCGAACTTAAGATTGCAGAAAGACGGACTTAACACTCGACACAAGACAATATTATTGGAAAGAACAGTATGTTAGCAACAAATAATAATAATAATAATGCCGAATAATCCACGCAGTGAAAACCAGGTCAAATTAGCAGAGCTTGAGTTATAGGTACTACATACTCGTAACAATCAACAGGACTCGACCTATTTTCGTCTGAGGGCACATCGCCTATAACCATCGGAGTATTGAGACGAATCGATCGAAACCCCACTTGTTGAAATCAGACGTGGGAACATAGAATTCGGCTACATACAAGCCAACCTCAACAAATAGTAGTTTACAACCACTGGCCGGCAAAAATTAAATTCGATTTACTGAAATAGCATCTGCTATTCGTCATACTTGGGTTATATAAACTGGTTTTAATCGGACATTTTGTCAGAAGAAACGTGATCAGGTCACTAGTTTATCGTTATGTTGAGGTATCTATCAGGATTGTTGTGAATATCAGCATGAGCATCCGCTGATTTTCAGCATTAATTTGGACATCAGCATCAGAATTGATCAATGCTGATTTTCAATGCTGAATATGCTGATGTTCGAGTCGCAACGTGGCCCGATAGGGCAAGGCTTAAAACGTATTTTGTCCATTGTTGTTCCAAACAAAGACCTCGATCAGGTGTTCACAATAGGTGATGGCACTAGTGCAGACATATCACCCCGCCTTAAGTATTTCTTGATTTATTAGGTTAGCTAGACCCCCCCTAGAAGTTATATTAGATTATGCAGAATTTTGTATAAAAGCTCTGTAAAAATTGCAACTATCTACAGAAAGTTGCAACTATCTACAGAAAGTTGCAACTATCATATTTTACTATTCATAAGACATACCCCGCTGATAGACTGAAGGACTACAGCGAGCGAAAGCTTAATAATAGGGTCCCGTTGGCACCCTTTACTTTTCATTTCATTTATTCCACCATAGCATAGGTACTTACGTTGATATCGATGTAATCTAATTTTAAACATAATTAATAATTATTATTATATTGTCGGACAAAACATACAATTTTTTACCACCATACGGGATTTTACGTAGGAGAGAGTAAAAAATAAAATAAAAACAGTTCACAAACAATAAAACAAAAACATTTACGGGCGGTAATCTAAACGGCATAAGTAATTTATCGAGTCTCCTTTTTGATGATGGAAGGACCCTGACAAACTTAAAACCTGGTTTTCTAGTCATACACGCACTTGGCCAAAATCAGCATCAGTATCCGATAATGTGTTTAAAAATAGTACCAGCAACCACCTCGGCGACCGATGTGGCGCGGCATGTGAAAGTCCGCTTGCGACGCAGGAGTTCGATTCCCGCCTTGGGACAAATATTTGTACGATCTACATTACAGCTTCTAATAACATTTAAATTTAGTTAAAATATAGTATTGATATAATCAAACGTTGCGAATCGTGTAAGTACTTAACTGGATTACTGATCATTGACTTTTGACCTTAAAAAGATCCAAGATAAGTTTTTTAAAACTAAAGCCGGGTACAGACCGGTGGTGGTGCCATGTACCATTCACAGCGAGCACGTTACGCCGAATGCTCAAATCCGTCTTGATGCTCGATACGAGCACCTGACTGCACGAACGCTCGCTGTCAGTAGGCCCCGCAACACCAACGCCCGGCTTTATGGTTACGGGCCCCCGTTTTCTCTCCAATAACCAGTAAAGCTGCAATAGTTTTGGTTTTTCTTAATTAAAAAGTAAAACAGCTTTTAGCGATTTTAGTTTGTAAGCTTTAGGCCCATTTGACCCATTTTGCTGATTTTTGTAAAATAAGATAAGCAAAATAGGAGAACTAGACTTTAAAAAAATATATCCCCGTTTAAGGGGAAAACTGGAACTTAACCAAATTATTAAATATTCTATCTACGCCCGAACATTTAAACCCAACTCAGATTTGAGAACGTCTCAAATGACGAATCATTGACAGAATTTCACGGAAAACTGTAAAAATTCGTTCGTCATAGTTGCGTTCCAGTATTTGGGTGACAACGAAGTAAAAATCACTGCATATATTAATATTAAAAAAGGATTGCTGAATATTTTGTCAGATGATAACACAAGAAAAGCCACAGAAAATTATTTAGTCAGGTTTAAATGTAAGCGAACCATGTACTACGCAGATAACATATCTTGTGCCTAGAAATTTCATTTTCATTTCATTTCATTTATTCCACCATAGGTACATTCATATATACACTTGATATCGTTATAATCTTATTTTAAACATAATAAATAATAATTATTTTATTGTAAGAATACAAAACAAACAAAATATAGAAACACCATAAGGGATTTTACGCAGGAGAGAGTGAATATAGAGTATATACTCTCTATAATAATCAAAATTACATTATTACATATTAAGAATAAGATTTATGTCAACAAATGTCAAACGAGCAGCTGTATATAGGCTTTAATATACATATTATAACAGTATTACTGTAGTTAATTTCCGTGGCACGTGTATCGATCTTAATATCGCTATCAACCTGCAAGAGCATGTGTAGGTGATAGAGAACCTTTTTTATATACCTAGACGTCAAGTGTAGTTAGTATTTTTATCTCAGATTCATCAGATCAGAAAAAGCAAGCAATTTATCAACGTAGGAAAATTTGGCTTGTAAGATTTGAACAAAATGTATAAACTTGTAATAAAAAGAGAAACATATCTCCAAACGAACAGCATCAATAACAATTAAACCCACAAAATAGAGAACACGCAAGAACAAAATATTACTAAAAAAAATATGATACAAAATTGAAGATTACGTGCACTTGTATTCTTTATTCAAAAGTGGACGAAAAATTGAAGTGGATAACAATTGATATTAATTATAACATTTTACTTAACTTCTTTTTACAAAGCATTTTTTAAGCCTAAAAAATATTGAAATCAGAAATCTCGGAACATAATACATCCTCAAGATAAGATATATACATATATACGAAAGAAATTTCCCCTTCATTTCTACTTCAATCCAAGTTACTCGTATAGCCGACCGAGCATTTCAATAGAACGGTGATCTTGAACATAATGAGAGTTTCAAAGTATTTGCCCGAGTGGAAAAAACTTTACCCTAGCTGCATGCTCGCATCTCGCATCCGTAACTTTTACTTCATACGTGTGGTAAGTTAAACGTTGTCGTTATGAACTTTACTCTTATTCTGATCTAACTTTTACCTTGCATAATTCCGCCCTATAAAACCCATTCAATTCATTTTATTCGAGTTTTCGAGTAAAGCTGCACCTACAAAGCAAATACAAGATGTTTAAAAGTAAAAATGGGGTCAAAAAACGTAGCATGGAAATCAAGACCTACTCGTATTATTATTCTGAATATGAAATGTGTCCTGTGAATATCTGATGCCGTAACTTAAAAAAAGCAAGACCTTAAATCATATTGGTAAGGAGACTATAAATAAGAGAATTTGCTAGCGCAGTACAATATAATGAAACGTACTTACAAATAATAAATAAATAAATAATTTTGGATACTTCACTAAGTATGCAATTCACACAGCATTATTTAGCACCAAGCTAATAAATGAATACAGACAAGTGCTCAGTTTCATAAAGCTTTGATCAAACTTTTACCTGGCGTAATTCCGCTCTAAGAATCCCATTTGATTCATTTTATTCGAGTTTTCGAGTAAAACTGCACATACAAAGCAAAAACAAGGTTTTTAATAGTAAAAATGGGGTCAAAAAACGTAGCATGGAAATCAAGACCTACTCGTATTATTATTCATATTCCCCTGTGAATATCTGATGTCGTAACTTAAAAAAAGCAAGACCTTAAATCATATTGGTAAGGAGATTACAGTAAAGAACATTTGCTAGAACAGTACAGTATAATGAGCCATTCTTACAATTAAAAAATAATTTTGGACAATTCACACAGCGTTATTTATCCCCAAGCTAAAATGAATACATTCAAGTGCTCGGTTTCCTAAAGCATTTCCATGTAATGAAACGTTCTTGCGAATGCTCGATGCTGTCTTCAACGTAACGTTTAAGGCAAGTGAGCAATATTTATTTCTACTTTTTGTACTTTTAAAATCAGGTTATAACAAAACGTCGAGCGATGTGTCCGAAGTGTTGGGTCGCATAAATTTAAAAACAGTGAATGCTCGATATTTTGATACTACGACTAACTGCTCTAGTCTATACTCACCTTTAAATACCATACTCACTATTTTATTATGCCAGTCAGTAAACACCAACAATTAATAAAAGATATAGGCTTCAACAGAATATTTTTTATACAAACTGATGAGAAAATTTGCGGAGGATATGCCACTAGAATGTGGATGCATATACTATTACCTAAAAGCATATTACAGTTTAGACAGTGAATGATGTTGATGAATAATGAAAGGACTTCATATTACTGGAATCGTCATCATCAACCATAACATAGGTTGATGATTCATGATGATTAGGGGAAGCCTATGTCCAGCTGTAGACTAATTATTATTCCACCGCTGGACATAGGCCTCCCCAAACGAACGCCATGGCATACTGTCTTTAGCTTGCAGCCTGCAGTATTTCGCAGGGCGTCAGTCATCCCACCCGGCCGGAGGGTGTAGTGGTAGTGAGTGTCCAGGTGAGATAGTTAGACTTAGTTATGCTAAGATTGTATTAGTTGATAAGCGATAAACTTGCGAGTGGTTTCTTTTTCACTTCTTCCGCTAGTGGACAAAAAAATTAAGTGAATTAGAATCAATTGCACCTTATTTCTAGTTTGATAGTAATTACTATTTATCAAGCTATTTAGCAAGGATAAAATTGCCTTGTCTAAGTGCTTATTTTGTAAGTCTAAAGAAAAAAAAGATTTGACTCTTACTTTGACTCTGACTCTAATGAATTTACCAAATTTGCTTGCACCACTTAATGTCATGCACGACAGATGTTTGTACGTTGATGTTTACATCGTGTTTTGTTATATCTAATAATATGTATTTTTATCGAGTACGATAGGTACTTCGTCATCATTGTAGTAAGCTCCGACGGTATGCTTGACCCGGACTCAGATAAGAGGCGTCTGGTCGGCGCGTGAAACAATTTGTTTTTATAGCATTTTCCGGATGATATCCGAAATATGGGGATACTAGATAGATAAGCTTATATCACCTATGCGTCCTTTCTAAATTTTACCTGAGTTAAATAACATTCTCTGAGTAATTTTCCATGTAGGTATCTATAAAACATCGATGTATTTATTGTATTGCTATAAATATTTTAGTTACTTAGTGTCGTAACACAGATACCAAATATATATAACACGAGCTTTGGTTAGCTTCTCTATTATCTAATAAAATATAAAAAACTTCTTCCATAAAGTTTTATTAAAAATAAAATGTCCATAAATTGTATAAATTTATAGATATTTAGGTTATTATTGCATCAAAACATTAATATAGGTAATTAGGTTTGTCGCATATTATTTAAAGTCGCCTGTTTGACGTAGGCCTCCCACATTTATCTCCATGCTATTCTATTTTTTGATATTTTTATTTAAATTCTTTCTCTCAATTTACTATTTATTTATCATTATTATTAGTAAAATTTAATTAATTCCATATTTATTCGTGGCAGAGAAGGACACGCTGCTATAGAACGACCTTTCTGATAGCCAAATGACATTCTAAGAAGCATGCACGAGTACAAGGTACAGAGTATTATCAGCAAAATAGTGTGTGATAAGAACGAGTTCTTTGTCTGGTTAGGACCGTTTCAAGACGTCTCGCTCGACCCAAACCCTATATCGCATGTTTATTAAAATTTGTTAGGGGGCGAACCTAACGAGCTTCGTTGTCGAACCTAGATGCCGTCTCATCGGATTACGAGAGGGATAAGAGAGTGCACTTGTGTTTGCGCACACAATTATGCACTAAGTCCTGCGCCTCTGGCTTGTCTCCGACGAGACTGGCCGCTGTGGTCCGAATCTTAATACTCACGGGATCCCGTCGACCCCGTGGTAATTATTCGACATAAAATTCGACACTTTTCTTTGGTTTCAAAAACACGATTAGAAAAAAAACTATTTAAAAATCATGAAAGTGGACAGAAACTGTGCCGTCTATTGAAATGACTCTTGTTTTGATTGAATTGAAATGAATGAAAACTAATATTATTCACAAAATGGCGCAATTTACGCCTTCTTAAGCTTCTATAAATAAGATTCACTGGCCTTACTCGACTGCGACTTAGACTTTTGAGTCTAGATTTTATTATTTTTTCTCATTATCAACGCAACTCTCTCATTTAAGCACGTCTCAAATATAAGAATGAAAAATTGAGTAACAATTCTGCGAAAAAACCGTCTTCATAAGAATGAAGTCGGTGAAGGTGGAATTTAAGGGATATCAACCGGGGGTGGGCAGCAGCGCCTCCTGTAGAACTATTCTACCACCGAACTGCGATCCCCAACCCGCATGCCCAGTGTGGGGATTATGTGCACTACACCCCATGAGATAAACGCCAACGCGCTGGGGGAGGCCTGCGTCCAGCAGTGGACCAACACAGGCTGTTGAGGTTGAGGTTAAATATGTTGCTTATGTATAGTTTACTATAGTTTCAAAGAAAGGTGATAAAATTTCCAATAAAACTTTTTTATTTTCATTCTCTAACGTCCATAGCTTAAAAAAAAAAGTGTGATGCTTGGTTTTGTAGGCAACTGTATACTTATATCTATCTATTGTTCGTTCTTTAAATCACACAAACAAACACAATTATAAAACGTGCTCTGATTTAATAAAAACAACCTGCATCCAAACTTATGTATGCAAACTGCCAATGAATCTGCGGCCAGATGGAATTTATGATGTCGGTAAAGGTGGTCCCATAAAACGTATGACCTCGGCTCATCTTGACTCTGGTTACTTGGCTGAGGGCAGGCACCACGTCGGCCGTCGTCGGCTGAAGATCGGTTTATTGCTCGTCTGTCTGCACAGTTGAATTAAACTCGAATGCTAATTTAGACTGTCTGCTTAAAGCTAGTTGAACTTGGCTTTTGAGTTCTGTTAGTTGGCTATAGTCATGGAAAGTTTTAGAGACATCCCAACCATCAGATTTATTTATTAGAAGCCTAGCAGGGAAGTCGAGTCTGTTCAAAAAGAGAAGCGTCGTGGGAATTGAGGGCGTGCGTGTTCTAATAGACAACTTTTGTTGCGTTGACAACACTGCTCTGTCATTGCAGTACGACTAAAGTGTTAGTTAAACGTAACGCCGCGCCTCTTCTTTTAATAAAGACTCCTGCCAAATTTCATTGTGATCCGTTCAGTCTTTTGAGTGGAAAAGGTAACAGTAAGAAGGATACAGGTACTTTCTAATTTATAATATTAAGCACGGATTTATGTGGCTTTCGGCTTAGAACTCATATATACGGACTGCAAGTCTGCCGTCGGCTACAGTTGAGTCTTGCAGTCGGTAACTTGCTGTAAGATTTGTCGGAAACTTGCAGTCCGTGGTGGATAGCTCAGTGCCTTATATGGGCAGGCATTAGCATTATTTCGGCGAGTGGTCATCGCCCCGCGCTGTGTGAACCCCCAGACAATGCAGTCTCACAGTAGATATGCATCGTTTATGAATGAACGAGAAATGATCACAGACTGATAAATGTTAAGAAATGGATTACAGGTTTGCCATAGTTTGCCGCGGCGCTTATAAAAACACTGTTTATACTACACCTGCTCAGAAAGTTCCTTATTCCTTTTCCAAACATAAAATAGGAATGAAAAAGTCTATGGAATATAACTTCGCACGCGTTTAGCGGAGGAGAAAAGAGTATGGAAATAAATTTTTAACGTGTTGCGTTGCGTGTTCAATTGACACACTCATTATGAATTAGGCACTTTCTCGACTAGATGTACATTGTACTACTATTATGTAGGTAAGGAAGGCTTAAATGTAAGCGCGAGTGGATAACAAACTAAACGTTATGTTCCAACCGAGAGGATAACAGAGAGGCGAGTCTGGTTGACGATATTATAGAGACATAATCGTGACTTCACCAATAACGTCCAATAACTTTTTCAATGAGAGCAAATTAATAACAAATCAAACATGAAAACAACCAAAATCAACTGCGACGCAGGAGGTTGCGGGTTCGATTCCCGCCTCGGTACAAATGTGTGTAGTGTACGATCTGCAGACATTTGTTCAGGGCGTTCTGGATGTTTTCTATTTATAATAAAAATTATCTATCTATGTAGTGTATTGTATTAAGTATATCAGTTATCTAGTACCCATAACAGAAGCTCTGCTTAGTTTGGGGCTACATGATGCTGTGTAAATTGTCCAGCATTTATTTTTAATTTTTAATTTTTAAGTGATGAGGTTACAAACATCCAAACTTTCGCATTTACAATACTAGTATGATGTGATATAACCCCTCAGTGACCCCGGATTAAAATGACGATGTTTGTGGCTATTATTCAACAAAACATTTTTTATTTATTATGATACTACAAAGAAAGATATAAATATGTAAGACGTAGCTCTTAGCACGCTCATATCGAATGTTTTCTTAAATAACATAGTGTTTGGATTAATCATATTGTTTACATTTTTATAGCGATATCATTTCATGTAGAACGTAGTAGGTAATTTCAATTAAATTAATAACCTATATCGACATAAAATGTATAATCACTATAGGTATATACACATACAATGAGTTGTATAAACCGCCAAAAGAATATAAGATGCAATGACACGGTATTATTTTTCTTTATTTCCTTTAATGTGAAAATAAATTCAGAAAAAAATATTATAAAAAGATTTAGTCGACATTTTAGAATACTGCCGTCTATTGAAATAATTTATGTTTTGTTAAGAAAGTAATTACAAAGTATTTAATTCTTTGAACCAATTTCTTCTTATGTTATAGCATACGTTACCTATGCTCTGTCCCGCTCTTAAGGAAGCGAAATCCTATGTCTATCCTACTTACGAAATTGCGCCCTCTAAATCACGTTCATAGAGCCGATCAGCGATCACCGAAGGGTCACAGAGATATAGTTTCTGATATCTGTGGTTATGATTGACGAAGAACCCTTGTAAGATTTGAGAAGAAAATGCTTGCTGTACTTGAAAATCGTATCATTGAATCGCAGTAGTGAACCCATCTTATAAATCCATACCTACTTTAAAATTATACATTCTGAAATCTATAAATCTGTCGGCTGACTGTCTGTCATTCTATCTGTTACCTTTTCACGCCTAATCGGAGGAACGGATCTCAATGAAACTTGGCAGAGGTATATGGTATCCCTGGAACTAGTATACTCTACTAAAAACTATCACTAGAAGTGCGTGCAAAGCCGTAGGCAGGAGCTAGCAAATAGTAGTTTAATAAGTTCGCGACGGTACTCTTAGTACGGAACCTTACAAACAATGTTCTTTCCAGAGATCTGTCTACAAAGCAAAGGGTCATCCGATAGAGATGCATGCACTATTATCTACAGTACATACCGGCTTAGTACTCTGGGTGATATTTTTAGGCCTAGTCGGACTATGAAAAACGAAGAATTTAATAAAGGTATTATTAAAGTATTTAAAAACCGACGCGCCTCGATAAACGTAGTGTAGGACGCGGGTTAAGCGGAAGGATCGGCGAAAGACTGCAGGCAGATGCTGGATTTGGCAAACTGAAGACAGGGCGCTATGGCGCTCATTAGTGGAGACCTTTATCCAGGTGGACTAATATAGTAAAAAAAAAATAATTCTAAGTATGATTGTTGCATGTATTTGTGATAAACATTTAGGTTAGATTCCAGGATTAGATTTACTTGTATGCAAAATATCAGCCCGATCCGTTATGCATTTTTTGCGTGAAGAGTTTACAAACATATATCCATCCAAGCTTTCGCATTTATATTAAAATATGATTTATAATAAAATAATCGTGCGGCCTTTACCTAGACGTCTAGGCATTTGATGATGATGAATACTTTTGTAAGTTAAATATATTTCATGGTTCTATTTACGCTCGGATGTATGGAGCCCAAAAAAGAAATAGTAATTCAAATAGCATGTTTTTGTTTCCCTTCAAAAACGCAGTCTATTTAGTTACCGTTATGAGCTAACAGTTATCTTATTTTAAATATGCATTATAAAAATAATCGTGCGGCCTTTACCTAGACGTCTAGGCATTTGATGATGATGAATACTTTTGCAAGTTAAATATATTTCATGGTTCTATTTACGCTCGGATGTATGGAGCCCAAAAAAGAAATAGTAAGTCAAATAGCACGTTTTTGTTTCCCTTCAAAAACGCAGTCTATTTAGTTACCGTTATGAGCTAACAGTTATCTTTTTTTAAATATGCATTAAGATTATTAAGAATAAGTTTTTGTCGTTAAAACTAATGACGTAAGCCTAATATTGTTTACATAATTATGTTTAGGTAACCAGTTTTTAAGTCCACAAAATGTTAATATGTGGACGGGTCAGTGCGCACGCGATAAAATGATGGAATGGAACATAGTATGTTATAGTCTCAGATAATAAGAGCGGTCGTATACGAAAATATATCTAGCAAGGAAGAAGTTGAAAAATATTACTCGGCTACAAAGTAAGTAAATTATGAAATTTGTAAGCCTGCAATGTTGCGTTATTATTACCCTCAACTGATATTGTAGTTGCATAGCACTATAATTTCTAAGAACACGGAAATTGCAGTTGTTAGTTTGTAAATTGTTAAGTTATTAAAAAAGCCTTTCAGTTCGCCGTCGAAGTTCCAAGTCAAAGGAAGCGGGCGTGAATATAAAAAAGCAGGGCCGATTCCAGGCATACTTGACCATTGAAGCTGTCAAAAAAATAACAATTACAGATCGCGTGATCCACACGAGTTTAGTCGGGTTAATCCGACAGACATGCGCGCGCATCATCCGTGACGTCACGCGAGCTTCCGGCGGGAAAATCATTTTTATGCACCCGCCACCAGTTACTCATCCACCAAATCTGATCCAGGCAATAACCGGCTCTATTTCAACTGAATACAGCGTATCGAATAAATGAGCGGCAATTTAATTGTTTAGGTTTATGAAGACACGGTCTGCTAAAGAAATGGTGTTACTCTCAGAATAACGATTGTCAGTTCAAGTAGTTGTTAACATTCATTCGCAAGATCAACATGTTGGAACATGGAATAGGCAGCTTTTATAACAATAATAAATCCTTTTTAAATGCGCCTATAACTCTTGGCTGAGTTTAAAAAATATAGGTTTTTTTTCAAGGTGATACATTTCGTAACATGGCCGAGCTTTTTGTGAAAGGGTTCATCTTTGAAAATAGTAGATAAGTTCCCAATTCCTTTCGAGTATGTCATACAGGGCCTGTGGGGTAACTGAGGGCACAACACGGGGTAGGAATCGCACTTACTCCCGAGTACCCCGGGGTGCTTTAGACACCTTCGAGGATTTTTTTCCTATTAGAATGTTCAAGATAACGTAAATTCAATAGTAACCTCAACTGTGACAGTAAGTACTTACTCCGCTTTACGACACGAACTCATGCCGTAGCAACATGGTTTCTTGAGAGTTTGGACATTAAATCTTCTCATCTGTACTGAGTACTTATCTAAGAACACGGACTATTCCAAATGCTCCGATCGCATTGTTCACGTAGACCTATTGAGAAAGCTCCAACAAATAGGTATTAGAGGCAACCTCTTCAGATGGTTCACATCCTATGTTTTTAATAGATGACAGACAGTTGTTCTGAGCGGTTATTCCTCATCTCCCATGTTCATTCCCTCAGGAGTCTCGCAGGGGTCCTTATTAGGACCTCTACTTTTTGCAATTTCAATAAACGACATCTCGTCCTGCTCGCACTAAAATAATACTTTATGCCGACGACATGAAAATCCTTCATAAAATACAGTCTCTCACCGATTCACTTCTTTTGCAGGACGACTTGGCAAGATTTCAAGACCATTGTACTGAAAACAAACTAGGTATTAATGTCACCAAGTGATTTGTTTGCTATTTTACCCGTAAAGTCAACCCTATCAAATTTGACTTCACTCTACATAGCATCTTTCACGAGTAGATACCATCCGATACTTAGGTGTGTCGTTTGATAGTAAATTACTTTTTGATACCCATATAGAAAATTTAATAAAGCGAGCATCCAGTGCGCTTGGTTTCGTTCTTCGTATGTCAGATAAGTTATAAGACATAAAGATCATTAAAGTTTTGTATTGTTCGTTCGTGCGCAGTCTTTTGGAATACGCCTGTCAAGTATGGAACCCGTGCTACGAGGTCTATAGCTCACTGCTAGAGGGTATTCAAAAGAGATTTTTACGATATCTACAATAACGTGCCAAAATATATATCTTCCCGGCTACATAACGAGATGTCGTAAATTTTATTTTCTTCCCCTCTACGAAAGAAGGAACATATTAGACCTGGCATTCCTCTTTAACATAGCGAATGGCAAAGTGGACTGTCCTGAGTTACTAGAGCTAGTGAGATTCCACTGGGTATTCGAAGTGTTACGAATCTTTTACGAAGAAAATTAAGTATCCGTTGACGGTATTACTTTGAGATCGTATGAAGATAGCGAAAAATATGCAGCGAGTAAAAATATTAGTATGTACTGTGTCACAATACGTAGATAAAGATAATAAGATGATGTATTAACTAGGGTTCTATAACTTCCTTGGGAAACGCTTAACGCAGTCGGGCGTTAAGGTACCGTCTGTTTACATAAATACTTCTTCTACATTTCATTAACTTTAATTTTATATGGTTTGTTTCTGAAAGTGTAAGATATCAAAAAGCTCCGAGTAGTCTATAAAGTTAACCTTTTGGTTAAAAGATTGGTCGATATTAGAAAAATGCCTTCGAGAGAAAAACGGGCTATTAACTTATTATACAGTGTTATTGGTAACTCACGGACACTGATCTTATTTCGTTTTTTGTTTTTTCAAACGTCAATCATCTGTGATACAAAATGATTAAAACCATGTACGTCCAGAACCCAATGTATTAATAAAGACTGATCTTTCACTTCCACAAGATTTTTTTTTTAAATCCAATTTCACCATCAGCATTGCCATAGCAGCGGAGCAATGTAGCAGCATCATGAGGACTCTTCCGACAGTTATTGCTATTGATTAGTGGAGCTACCTGTAGATTGTTGAAATTGTAAATACAAGTTTAATTTAATTCTATTGGGTATTTGATTGTTATTTTCTTTTTCAATGAAGTATATTTACTAGTAATATAGTCAATGCAAAAAATAAGAAAATTTTACGTATACGTAATAGCACATTCGCAAGTGATTTTCCACTGTATATTTAACTATTGAAATGAATTGTTTTTTTTGTAAGTTACACTGACGTTTTTTTTTTATTATGGACAAGCTTTTGGCACCATATTACTTTCAGAAAGCAAAGATGTAGCCTAAGATGGAGCACGTTTTTCCAGAAGAAACTTATTCACCCTAGATTTGAAGACTTCAAGATTGTACTCTAATGGGAAGACAGACGCAGGAAGTTCATTTCACTCTTTCGCTGTGGATAAAGGTTAACTATTAATCAAAATTTAAACTGTTTTTATAAAATTTGTTAGTAGATACTTATTTAAAACCATTTGACTTGTACGTATATGTGCTTCTACTAATAAAATTAATCTCTGATAACCTGGCAGCTTAACAAGCGTGTATGCGGTGACGGAAACTTCGCACCTGCAGTTCACGCACTGTTAGTGAATTACCAGTAACCCTGTATATTCCCGAGAAATGATTCCAGGTGTTACTGATACGTATCTTGGAATATTAATTGATATAATCGATAGTGTACTTGCTGTTTTGATGCTCTACGTCGTCATGTTATGTCTAATTAATTATATTACCACTTACTTGCAAATTTATGCCGTATTTTCATAATTTAACTGTTAGATGGGCTCAATCTTTAAATTTTGCAAATAAGAAGATGAAACCAACTATCCACAGCTGTACTTTTATCCTACTGTTTTACTTAGCAACTTTAAAATTGTTTATTAATTTTAACTAGATAAGTAGGTACTGCTCACCATAGTATGTATCTACCTACATAATATTACCAAAAACTCGCTCTGCCTTCCACTTGTTGATACGCCCAACAGGGTACACATTGTGATACCTAGCTATATATAATAATTACCTGCCTACCAATTGATGACAACCATAAATATATTGAGTATTGACAAAGGCCTTCCCTAATGAGCGACCATAGCGCCCTGTCTTCAGATTGCCGCATCCAACATCTGCCTGCAGGCTTTGCCGAGTCGTGGTCTCCGAAGCACTTTTACACCAACAGTTGTTGGTCCATTGCGTGATATGGCTGGCCCACTGCCACTTTAGCTTGCTAATTCTAAGAACTATGTCGATAACTTTGGTTCTCTGTCGGATGTATTCGTTACGAATCCTATCCTTCAGAGAGACTCCGAGCTCTTTCCATAGCTCATTGGGTAACTTTGAACTTGTGGACCAGCCCTACCGTAAGTGTCCAGTTCAATTCTCAACTCCGTATGTCATGACGGGTAAGACGCACCGTGGCGATTTGTATAATATTGTAAATATTAATTTAGAAGTCGGCTTAAAAACAGTAATCTCTGGTAAAGCCGTTGACGTTGCATTACAAGTGGCCTGACGTTTCAAGCGTAGGAGCTTAATTAATTCAGCTAATTTTGATAAAGCAACTATCCATTCCCATGGCCATCTCGCTCAGTGGGAAGCCCATAAAGAAATTTATTCTATATCTAAATTTTATAAACAGAAACTGAGATGACATTGATACGACAACACCGCGGGAAACCAAGTCTCCAACAAGAACATTACGTGATTCCTGAATTTACATCAGATTAGAAATTAATATTATGATTTAATCTGTTTTTTTTATATCCTACGATTCAGAATTTTAAAGATTAAGAATCTAAGTTTTGAGAAAAAACATATAGTTACCGTAAATACTACGTACTTACATACTATTATGGCACATAGTATCAGAAATCCATTTGGTATTTTATTACAATTTCACCTTTATAAACACTCTGAAAGCGAAAATGTATTATGAGTTCTCGCTTAAACTTGAATGAATCTAACCAATGTTTTAAATACAGTTAGTAAAAGCCGGGCTTAAAATGTAAGGATGTTTTACCAGGAAAATTCAGTGTAAAAGCAACATAATTACAAGTATATTGGAGTAACTTTGAATTTCATTTCTGTATGTGTTTCAAAGCTTAGAGGCCATTTCACATTGTAGGTGAGGTAGTAGCTAGTATGTGTATGGAGAATGACACAAACTTTGGTAGGCCTATACCGCCTTCCCTATTCGTAAATTTAAACTGTACATAAAACGAAATGTTATCAAGAAAGCCTATTACTCCATATATCATTACGTTAATGATGTTAATGCTTGGCCGGATGTCGCCCAGTTCCACACCGACAATAGTATGTAAGAACAGTGGTCTTAGTTATGCAAAGATTGTATTAGTTGATAAGCGATAAACTTGCTAGTAATTACTATTTATCAAGCTGTTTATATACTTAGTAAAAATTTAACTTGGCTAAGTGCTTATATTGTAAGTCTCAAGAAATAAACGATTTGACTCTGACTCTGACTCTAACCTCGACAGCCTATAATGATCCACTGCTAGACGCAGGCCTCCTCCTGATCTGCGCCTTATTGGCTTTTATATCATGGGATTGAAGTTCATAGAACGGTATATGGTTGTTTAGCAAGCTTTAAAATTTGCAGACAGTTCTCACCAAGCTGGTTCTGTAGCCCGTTCCTTTATTATCAAAGGGCAAGAAAAATCAACTGCGGTGTGGTTGTAAAACGTATCGTATAAAAAGATATCATACACCATTATTATAAAAAAATCATAAATTACTCGACTCAGTAGCGGGTTGTTGATTTTCAAATAAATAAAACAAGCGATGTACCGTATCGTATCCCATAAAAATCAACAAACTAACGGCAGTCATTATCTTGGTACCTACTCCGTAGCAGGCCGAAACTGTATCGTATTACGTGATATTACACGTGATATGTAAATGTCGCCGATAATAATCGCTACTTGTCACAAAGTATCAGTGACAACGAACAACTTGAAAAACGATACAGCGATTGAAAGTTGAATTGAAGGTATGATCAAAAGAACTCGCAATAAGCAAACGCTTCGCGACTTGCAAAGAATCTGGCATGTATGTAACTTCAAGTTAAATCATTCGTTATTTAGCTTTCTCCAGGTTCTTCACGGAATGAAACTTCGCATACGATCATTTTTTTAACAATGTACCTAAAGTCATGCCAGTTTAGTGAAAATATTAAGGACTCTGAACAGCTTTAAACAGATATACATTTTCAATAATATTTTACGTACAATTGTGGATAATGTTATATTCGTTTAAGCAATGGTGCCATGTGTAACAAGCCGTTTCAAACAATAGCCGGCGATTCGTTCCCACATAATACATCCTAGATTATTTTTTTTATCATTATACGGTTTATTATAACACGGTTGCACCATTATAAATTCAGTTTAACGGTATAAAGATTATTCTAATAAAAACAAAGATGTATTCTAAATTCGCCGCAACATGTGGTGTCAAAGATCGTAGCCAGCTAGTAGTAGAGGGAATTTGATACAGAAACCGAGTCCAACCAATTCCATCCAATACTGAATTCAATTTAAAGTAAAACGAATATTCGAATCGAATTCAAGTTGTACGATTGAATTGTATTAACTTTAACAAACACCGTTGCCCAAATTATATGCATTGTGCATTTACAAATAGAAACTATGATAGTTGTCTTAGCCTTTAAACCACGTACGTCTCTAAGGGAACAGAAAATCGTAATAACAGAAGTACTCGTTCGTATGAGAACTGATAGCCAATCAAAACCGCGGTCGGGTTATAAACCGACCATAATATACGCGAGTCTGGTAAGCCAACGACTTTTATTACTTTCTACTATAGCCGGCGACTTCGCTTATAGTCGTGACTTTATTTGAAAGTTTTACTAAGTCTGATAAGTATTGGTTTCTCTATTATCTGTAAAAGAAAACTTCTTCTTGGTTTATATTTTACACTTGAGAAGATTAATGGTCTAACAATTCAACAATCTAGAAATTAAAAAATAACCCTAGTTAGACCAAAGGTATAAAACGTTAACCTTATAATTTGATATGTTTGCGTTATCTTCCCATCGCATTTCTCCTGTCTTACATAATGGTGTTTCCAGTTTATATAAGATAGTTATGTTGAGTAGAAATCATAGTTGATTTACGCTTAAAAGGCAACGAAGAAAATTCGTTTGGAGAAAGGACAAATAGGTGAATAAAAGTTCGGGAAAAAAGACATTTGGGCATTCCCCAAATGTTTTATTCCCCGAACTTTCAGACAGTAGACTTTCAAAGGACAGTTAAAGAATCGGTCATGATAGACCGAACCCAAATTTACGAAGCCAGTTATTGCAGCGGCGGCGTTTCGTCCTCGTTGTCTCCCGTTAATGCCATATTTAAGAGATAAACACTATTGACAGCACCTTTTAATAAAGTTTATCTTACGTTCTGTCACGTAATAAATTATTTTAGAAAGATAATTATAGAAGGACTTACCAAGAAGAAAACACAATAAAAATGATTGAAAAAAATACTTGAGCTCTAAAAATAGAAAATTGAATTTACTAAAAAATATTGACGTTTGCCATAAAAAAATACTTGATCAATCATCACCCTATTTTTTACAGTTGGCCAAAGCCAAATATCTGGTCTCGATACCGGAATAAAAATATATCGATGGACACGTCAAAACCAATATCAGGTGACATCGAGCGATGTCATCGATAACAAGAATTGACTCGCTGAACACGAGTCACGATTAATTTGATATAATTTTTTTATATCCGTAAGCGTGCCATGCGGAGCAGGTTCAAATTGTTCGTTACATAGATAGGTTCCAACATGAAACAAAATTACAAGTTTACGTTTCATTTTTTAATGGCTACTGGCATACTTGTCACCTCAGAGAATACAAATCTAATGCACTTTTACTATCGTCTGACCACACCCGACATATGCTAAGTAACAGTATCATTGACTTTGTATAAACCCATTCGAATTCAACATTAATTCGTCCCTAAACGTTTCATCTCACTCAACATCAAACCATGGATAAGATCGAAAATGCAAACATTTAAATTTGAATGTTTGACGAAAATAAAATAAATCTTATCTATTAGGTACTTTTTCGTGCGTGGTCTAAGTTATAAGATAATTTATGGGGTTTTTAGGGTCATGATGGAAAATACCTAAAACGCAACCCTAAATAAATAGCGACAGGAAGGAAGAAGGCAGAAGGTCATTATGTTTGTCTGTCGCTGTTTATTTACACTTTATTTACGTCTCGACCTATGTTATATTTATTATTTAACACCAAAAGTTTTTATTATTCATAACAATAATTATGTCTCAATCGACTCCAACTGGTAGAGTAATTTAACTATCATCCTTTTAATACTTTACCCCTTACCCCTTCATTTTAGTCTGCGCACTGCTAAATCTGTCTTCTTCTATTGACATAAGTCAGACTGAGAAACAACTGTTTATCAGGTTTTATGTAAGCTGACCAGTATGAATTGAGTCCTTTTTTATATTTTTAAGTCGGTACACATTATTTTGTAATCTGGCTTAATAAAGTTATTTCTATTACGATTTCTATATAATCTTTATTACCGCGTATCTCAATGAAATTTGTTATGTAGATAGTTAACTAACTATCTACATAATTAACTATGTGTTATAATAGAACCTAAACTATCAATAATCTAATTTAAAGTTAAAAATAATGTTTCAGAGAATATTGCTTACAACAGGTAATGTTAACTTAGTCATATTAATATATTTTGTCAACATAAACGTTGCTTATTCGATTCATATAACGGTGCGCTAGTGCGTAAAGCCACAGCAGAAACTGAGTAGAAGCATCTTAGCCTGACGCCCCGTCGAGATGTCCCATAGATGGGACGTGTCCGAGGTGGACCGATAACGGGGACTATATATTATAGTGTCCCAGGCAAGACGTTACGCGTACATCAGATAACCGACGTGGGTGATGGCCCGCTACAGTACCCTTAGACTTGCAGACGGGGACGCGAGCTTTTCTACAGATGCAATTTGCCGTCTCATAGTTAATTTATTAATCATAAACCTTCATACGAGCAATTCTAATCTGAATCTCGGAAACGGCTACAATGATTTTCATGAAATTTAAAATCGATCTAGTTATGATGCATTTTTAGAAAATGACGTTTTATTCGTGATTTCAATAAACTTTCATCAATTTTATCATAATTTATTCTCTTTCTGACGAAGAGTAATTCTATTTTATTCGTGTTTTCAATAATCAACTTTATCCTAATAAACTTAAACACTAAACTGAAAAATATGACTCTTTCTGACATCTGTTGGCAAATAATTATACTAAAAAAAAACCAAGCGAACCTCGATCATCCAGGTTCTAACAATTATACACGTCACACACACAGAAAAATACAAATTACATAATGTAAAGGCACAATCCTCAATGGACTCATCTTTAAAATACATGAATACAATAATATTAATTAGTTACATCTTACAGTCTTAAATTCATTAATGACATTATCGATTGAACGATCAGCCACTTTTTCAATCGAAACTTGAAGGATGTTGTGGACTGCGTTGGTGATAGAAGTCGGAATACGGTTGTAGACAGCTCCTTATTCTAATTCTAAATGGGGAATCTAAGATCTGCACAGACATCTCGCATGGGAGCGTATTGTGCATTATCCCCCAGCCTGAACCAGCCCAGCTTCTAGAAAGAAAACTCCTTCTAGAAGCTGGGCTGGTTCAGGCTGGGGACTGGCAGCTTCACTTCAGCTGTGGGTGTCGATGGGGTTGATGCCTCAACCCCATCGACACCTAGAAGGCCTGGACTACGAGTATTGCAGCCCCGTCTTCCGCCAGGCCTTCTCAGTGACCGTGCAGTGTAAGTTTGGTGTCTTCTTACATATTCTAATATCCTGTCAGCCTAGACGATCTATTCGCTGGATTTAATAGCAAGCCAGCGTAGTCCGTACGGGAATAAAGTTAATATAGTCAAATCTATCATCATCGTCATCATTACAGCCCTTTAGGCACGCTCGTGGGTACAGGCTCCATCCAATTCTTTTGCAGTCTTCCGGGTCCTTACTACTCATTAGGTTCATATGGTAGATATTTTGTTAAGGTTTTTGTTGTTGCTTTAGTACGTAAACCTCGGAGAAATTTCTAAGAAATGAAATAATCGAGTTAAGTCGGATCGAAGTTGAATTTTTGAATGAGAGATTTCTTGGACATTTGCTTAGTTTCAAATCGTTTTTAAGATTTCGTGTTAAGGCACAAAAAGCCTTATGAGTGGATAAACACTTTATTGTACTAGAAATATATATAAAAGCCTTATATCTAATTAGGACCTACCATAGTACAAAAGTCGGCCGATTTGGCTCTCGCTCTGCCTGCCGTTTTTTATCTATAAATATGTATCTCAGCAACTACTGTGTCTATTAACTAGAAATTTAATATAATTATAAATTTCACGTCACTTATCGTGTATCATCAACTCTTCCCGTGGGTGTTTTAAGAGGTGATTATGGGAAATACACCGGGGGCGGGCAGCGCCCCCTGTAGAACAAAGCCATCACCAAACTGCAATTCCCAACCCGTAAACCCAATTACCCATGTTACGTTTTAAATGACTTCAAAAAACGGAGGAGGTTCGACTGTATTTTTTTTAATATATTTTTTTGTTTCTTACCTTGAACTTGTGGTCTGCTTTCATGATTCTTTTTTTATTTGAAAGCTGGTGCTTCCCGTGTGGTCCCATTTTAATTTGGTGCAGTTCTGACATCCATAAAAACTAAATAATTGAAGTCGGTTTATAGTTTTTTAAAACAAAATCAAATATTAAGATAGCGTTTCGTAAAACATGTCTTCATCAACTCTTCAATGAAAAATGTATAATAACACTATTGCAATTACTTCTTGCCACATTAAAACATGTCATCTAATGTACTCACACTAATATTATAAATGTATGGATGGATGTTTGTTACCTCTTCACGCAAAAACTACTGAACGGATCGGGCTGAACTTCCAGGATTAGGATTACCTGTATTTTGCATACAGGTAATCCTAATCCTGGAATCAAACATAGGCTACTTCCCCATGTTCAATCCAACGATCCTATCCATCCACGGTTGTCTGGTAGAGATCGCTCTTAAGCGATAAGACCGCCAATTGTCACATTTTTGTAATGTTTATTTTGTTTGTTAATTATGTTTAAGTGTGCAATAACGAATTTTCTATCTATCTATCTACTTTTCATCCCATAAATCAGTTCCCTTGGGAAGGTGGTTTATACCTTTTCAAGTTTCCATGAAATCAACGCATGCGAAGTCGCGGGGCGCAGCTGGTACATAATAAAATTCTTAATGTGGGATTATGACGCCTTATGTAATTTAAAAATTCTCTCTCATTATACCTATTTCATCCTTATTTTTATAAGGCCGTAAAACACGTTAGACGTGGTAGGTATTTTTACTAGACGAGGTGTGAATTGGCATGCCCAGCCCAGCGCACCCTTTGACTCTTCAACTCGTCTCTTTGCGAATACGCCACAGCTTTACGTTAAACGTGTCAACAATTCAGCTACTTTTTGTCATTTTACCTGTGTGGGCACTTATTAAAAACTGCAAAACTTTTATAGGACTACCTCGAGATCATTATAATTTTTTCATACTCATAAATAATAGATTTTGTTTTAAAAAACTATAAACCGACTTCAATTTTTATAGCTTTTTCATGAATTTTCATGGATCCCATTTTCAGAACTGAACGAAATTAAGATTTGACGACACGGGAACCACCAGCTTTCATATAAAAAAAAATCATGAAAATCGGACCACCCAGTCAAAAGTTCTCAGGTAACAAACATAAAAAACAAAATTACAGTCGATTTGAGAACCTCCTCCTTATTTCGAAGTCGGTTAAAAATACAGCTGTTTTAAAAAACCTCTTCTTAAAGGCGGCTCAAACGAACCAACCTTATTTGTGTTGGAACACCAACGAAATGAATTCAAACTACGATCGTTTTTATAATAAAACGGTTCAAAACTCATTTACAAATACTTCGGTCAACACATTTTGTATTTGTGTGCAGTTTACTTCGTTCATAATGTGAAGTCAAAGCAGATGGTTGTCAATAAACACAAATTCATAAATATTTAATGAGTGACGTAAGTGCAAAGTCGCAAAACCAATCGTAAATCATAAAGTGTGAACTGTGGTTGACTTGAAGATTTCTTTACAAATGTATACCGTACCTATCTAACTGCGCCCGCGGCTTCACCCATTTCAGAAACTTACAATGCCGCCAACCCAAAAAAGGGGTAGTTTTGTAAAAATAAGTGAACAAGATGGAGTCTAGACCTTGTGGTCCTAGTTGTGAAATATCTCTATTTATAGTAGAAATGTGGAATTTTCGGAATATCCTCTTTTACGGAATAAGCCCAATGCCCCTTAATTCATTATTTACTTTTAAGATTATTTATACTTATGAGTGTATGAACCATGGAGTAATAGTTTTCCATGCAAACTTAAACGCCATTTTGAACCCCCATCGCCGGTTATTAATAGTAATAATTAGTTAAGCCTACTATTAAGTGTATGTACACATCAAATTTCATCTGAATCGGTTAAGTAGTTACGGAGGTACGTCGTAACAAACATTCACAAAAACTTTCGCGTTTATAATAATTAACAATGCGAAAGTTTGTGCAGGTAGCTTTTCTGATAAATTTTACGGTATTTTTTTCATCAAATCCTAGTAAGCAGATTAACACCATGGTAGATTATTTAACAGGATAAAATCAAGATAAAAAAGGAAATATAAAGTTTGCTACAAATATACTTTTGTAAAAAGGTATTTTCCTTCGTCTATTAACAACTTCTTTATGTACTTTCTCTTGTTTATCGTGCGTGTAAATTGTTTCGCCCATCCTTTGTGTTATATTGCACAACATACTTTATTTTAAAGGAAGTGAGTGTTTTATTCCTTTGACTATGGCTACCTCAACGTTAAATCTGGCAATGATAAAATCCACTTACCTAAGATAATCGTTCTTGCAGAATATATTACTGTCACGTGCATAGCAGCGCTGCTCGGTATCCAGGGGCATTTTGCATTCGTTGCATCTCAGGCAGGGGGTGTGCCACCTCCTCTCCAATGCCAGGAGGTAAAACCTGTAAGAGCACTTAGTTGACTTGCGTAGTACATCTGACCCGCAGGACGTCCACAGCTGGGCATAAGCCTCCCACAAAGGTCAGGTCTGGTCTGGCATAATGTCCACAAATGGCAGGAGGGTTGGGCTGTGAGTCTGTTCTGCAGAGGGGCTACTGCCCGCCCCAGTTTATCCTTATCCCAAACTAATATTGGTCCACTGCTAGACGCAAGCCTTCCCCTAGTAAGCGCATTATTGGCTTATATTTCATGGAAGTTAATGTCTATAATCCTTACGCTGGGCATGCGGGCTGAGGATCGCAGTTCGGTGATACAACTGTTCTCCAGGGGGCGCTGCTTCCTACCCCTCTTAAAACACTCGCGGGAAGAGTTGTGGTGGTGTTAAGTTCTAAGCCAGCACCATACAGCCCCGGCGTATACCTTATGTGATATTTTACCCTGTTCTTTGGAGTAAGGTCACCAGGATCTCTAGAAGTATACCCCAGAGGATCCTTGTGAACTCGTAAGTTTACCAGGATCCCCTGAGACAAAATGACGTAAGTAAAGATGGTGTCATACTATGAGATAAGAAGACAGTGACTGCGCCGCATGCGCCGGAATCCTAGAAATGCGGTGCGTTCTCAAACTTCGTACAAAGATTGGAATGACTTGCGCGCGGCGCGGACATATGCGCTTTCAGTATTAAGTCGGTACCTGTCAGTAATTCGTGCTCCACACCCGGCGCAGGCGTCATCAGCTGGTGGCTGCTGCGTCTCGTCTGGGGGCTCCCGCTTGCGACACGAGGTGCAATCGCGGGGCGAGCCGGGGGACGCGATCGGCGCCGTCGGGGACAACTCCCCAGACGCCGAGTACGAAGAGATGTACCGCTCGCTTTGTTGCTGAAAATACAGCCTCCATAATGCTACTGTTACGGCCTCGCCTCAACCACAATCATAGACTGATCTATTATTATATAATTTTGTATAACTTATATAAGTTTTAGTTTATTGTAGTATTTTTGAGGTAAAAAAAAGTATCATCTCTATCATTTAAAGAAACACTATAATTGGATATTTGCCGTTTTGTTTCGTTTTTAGATTTTCTATAATTTGGCATAGTTGCATGCGTCCGATCACATAATGTGGCGAGTGTCAGTGAGTTAAGAGAGGTTAAGTGATAAGTATCAGATTATAACGCATAAATTTGACGAAAGCTTATAAAAAGTTTTAAAAATATACGCAACGGACGAAAGATTCCACAGAACACGGCGCCGAGACGGCAATGAACGGCGTCGCGGCAGTTTTATCAATCTATACTAGAGTCCGCGCCACGACTCAAGTCTTACGGCAAAATTGGACAACTACATAATTCCGAACACTATTATACGTGAAATAATGGATACCTACCTACGAGCGATTTTGACTGGGAAATTTCCGGAATGAGACCAGAAGACCAGAAGATAATAATTATTGTAAATAAAACGAATATTTTGTATTATTTACTATAGTTCAGCGACAGCAATGCCGCGTCTATAGGACTTGAGTCATAGCGCGGACTCTAGTATCATAACGAGGAAAATTTGATTGTTTCTTAGTATTGAATAGCTTCCAAAACTACTAGACCAATTTAAAAGATTCTTGCATCATTTAAAAGCTTACTTTTCAAGGAATGACATAGGCTATTTTATCTCGGAATTCTCACGGGAACGGGAACTACGCGGGTGAAACCGCGAGGCGCTGTAAGATAAAATAAAACTCAACCCGTGCAAAACCGGGAGGTTCCGCTAGTCATAAAAAATGACATGGAAATTGACTTGACAAAGGGTTCTACGGCGAGTAAATATAGACTATGAGTATGAATTCTGGATAATTCCCACAGCATCATCTAGTCCATGCTAAGCAGAGCTTGAGTTATAGTTTATCAGTTAATATAGTTAACGTTAAAATATAGTTATATAAGTTATTGGCACTAGATAACTATACTCACTTGATAAACTATAAAGTTTATCAATTGATAAACTTAATAGTTCATCAACTGATAAACTTAATAGTTCATCAACTGATAAACTTAATAGTTTATCAGTTAATATAAATAGATACCCTAACTATCTACCTCTAGTGCAGTAGTGAATTGAATGTATGTAGTGTAGTCTATGTAGTCTGATGCGATAATATCATCACACTAATATTATAAATGCGAAAGTTTGTATGGATGTATGGATGTTTGTTACTTCTTCACGCTAAAACTACTGGACGGATCTGGCTGAAATTTAACATACCTACAGTTATTCTAATCCTGTGTCAAACAAAGGCTACTTTTAATCCCATAAATCAGTTCCCGTGGGATGAAAATCACCTTTTAACGTTTCCATAGGAAAAACGCGTGCGAAGCCGCGGGGCGCAGCCAGTACTACATAATATAAAGTTCTTTATTGCACACTTAAAATGATTACATATTTTGGTTATAGTACATACATTTTAAGCACTCTGAACACCTTGAAAAATATCTGCAGTTAGTAGGTACAAACATTTCACCCGAGCTGCGAATCGAACCCGCAACCTCCTGCGTAGCAGGCAGACTTTCGCCCACCGCTCTACAGAGGGCGTCAAATTGATTGCATAACAGCTAAAGACATTTCCACTCTATATAATAATAAGCAGGTATGAAACTACAGGGGTAAGTCTATTTACGTAAGCAACAAGACGTGATAGAGACTTCTCTTTGTTGTATGGGGATTTGCGTAGTTTCCTGCCCGCACGGTAGAGGTACTCTACAAAACTTTATGGAATAATTTTAATAAAAAAAAAGACGTGTGGCACTCGGGAACTGCCGCGGTAAAGCTATTGCTTAGCATTTTTTATCCCAATGCCACCTAGAGGCGAGTTGCTGAACTAAAGAGACAAGTTTCGTTACGGAATTTCTGGATTCGGTCTCCACGCTCAAGGCCCGCGATAGAAGCTATGCAATAGTTAAAAAACTACTTACTACTACTTAGACCTCAATATATGATTTTCTCATAGATGCCAATATCAAAATTGTCCCAAATTGAAATGGGACCGAACAGGAACCACCAGCTTTCAAATAAAAAAAGAATCACCAGAATCAGTTCCCAGTCAACTATTCTGAGAAAACTAACAAAAAAGGGAATCAATTATAAACCTCCTCTTTTTTTGAAGTCGGTTAAAAAGGAGACGTCATGCCCAATCAGATCACGTTTCTTACTTATGTCGAATAGACTCGTCTATCTTCTGATTGCTTAATTTATGCGGATGATACTAAAATATAAATAAATATATATCACATAAATAATAAAAACCGTGTCTGAAGATTTCAAAGACTCCTTTATTATTGCAACCGTAACTCTATTGTATTAAATACCTACCTACTTAGAAATGTAGGTACCTTATGTTATTTCTTTTTCTAGAAAAACTAATTTAATAAACTTTAACAATTTTAATAATATTATCATATCAAGGGTCACAGAGGCGAGAGATGTGGATACTGAACTTTAGTAGGTATATGTATCACGATAATAAAAAAATTTAAGCTTTTAAGATGGCTTTGTTCTGAGAATTGGAGGCCCTATATTAATTACTCTATCTATAATCGAATATACATCAACTCTCTGGGATTCCCGATATAAAGTGCGTAGGTATACTTAAACTGGAAAAAAATCAAAAAAAGGTGTTGAAACACTTTGATTACCGTTTTCCGCTGGCCATTTACATCCCCTCCCAGACCGTTGCGTAGTTAGAGACCTTTTGTTCCTGCTTAAAATTCTGCATAACTACATTGATTCCAGCGAACTTCTTGGCAATATTTATTTTTTGCATAAAACTCGTTACGGAAGAAAAAAACATATTGACACCCACATCCAGAACTCAGCTCTATCCCCAACTCACACCCAACTCTATCATGGGAATATTTTCACAAATGGAATTTTTGAATAATAAAAACTTCTCCGATTTTTATATCTTTGCCCGTCTCGCCAACACTGCTTCTCATTAATTGTAATTAATTACTCCTATTGCTGTGTTCTCTTATTTTGTTATACCTTAGCCTAAAACTCACTATTATTTTTATAAACATACTCACTTTGAACTTTTATAATACCAATAGGTATAAACTTGTTATGTATTGTATTTGTATCTATTATGTTTCACACCAACCCGCATGCCCAGTGTGGGGATTATGGGCATTACCCTCCAAGGGATGAACGCCAATAAGGCGCTTAACAGGGGTAGGCCTGCGTCCAGCAGTGGACTAATACAGGCTGTTGAGGTTGAGGATGTTTCACACACGTCTTAGCGCCATAACTTCTGTACTATTTATAAATATTGAAAACATTTATAGCTATAATTAACTAGCTGCACCTCGCTGTTTCACATGCCTTATTCCTATGGAAACGTTTAAAGGTGATTTTAATCCCGCGGGAACTGATTTATGGGATAAATAGTAGCCAGTAAATTCCAGGACTAAAATTACCTGTATGCAAAATTTCAGCCAAATCCGTTAATAGTTTTGGCGTGGCGTGGAGGTAACAAACATCCATCCATACATCCATACAAACTTTCGCATTTATGATATAATATTAGTTTGATTTTAGGTCTCAATTTTATCCTATGTTATAATTACCGTTTGTTTCCTAAATAAAAACAAAACATGATTCTGGGTGTATTGTATAATGGTGTCGATTCTGTTATTCTAAAATTAGGATTTACGAATGTCGATATCTTTACAAATAGAATAGTTATATTCTACTATGTATCTTTTGTTATCTTCTATTAGTTATATTCTATAATAGGAATCGTGTATATCTATAACAGTGAACGTAGAATCTTTGGTACAACTAGGTTTTATATCAGACATATATAATTAGTTTGGAACTGTTTGGTACATCATCTTTTGATTGGCTTCCTCAAAAAGAAAAGAATTACTTTGTTGTTCGACTGTCAACCCATTTTTCTTAGGAATGCGTATGGAGGTCTCGATCTGAAATTAACATCAAATACTGTATTACCTCTTGGAGCTTCGATATAAATAACTAATAATTGATTTTGTTTTCAAAAACGGACTTTTTTTTATCGTATTTTCATGAATTTTCATGGATCTACTTGTCAAAACTAAAATGGGACCATACAGGAAGCATCAGATTTCATATAAAAAACAATCATGAAAATCGCACCACCCAGTCAAAAGTTCTGAACTAACAATATAAGAAAAAAACAGGCGAATTGAGAACCACTTCCTTTTTTGAAGTCGGTTAATTAGACTTCTAAGCCAGCTCGTTGAAAAGTAAATTACAATCAAATAATAAAAATATATGTATTAAATCTAGTATTTAAAACTGAAACAATAAGGTTAACTGTAGACTGTTGATAACAATTAACAGGTAGCTCAACTAATCCACATCAATACCAATCGGAAGTGTTCGCATTGCCCCGCTCAAAATTTTAATGAATCAATAATTTCAGCAAGGAAGGTCTATAGATTAAGTAGGTAAAATATCCAAAAACCGTAAATTTGTAGTTTGTACAGAAAAAAAAATATTCTCGCCATGCATCAAAACCTAATAGAGTACCAATATCCCGTTGACCTAGAATTGAACTTGGCAAGAAACCTGTGAAGGTACCTACTGTACTTTCATCTTACAATTATTATACGGAACCCTTGATGCGCGAATCCAACTCGTACTTGACGTTTTATTTAAACGTTGGTTAATCGTCCATAACAGCACTACAGTAATAAGTTAGTGGCACACTAAGTTAGTTTCGAACTTTCGTTTAATGTACGAATTCCACTAAACTCGGCTTTTCGAGAACTTAGTTTAATCCTCCGTAAACAAACACTGAAGTTTTAATTACTTTGGTACCTAGAAACTCTAGAAAGTGAGCATTTTGGTGAAAACTGTACAAGACTATTTTTTTTGTAAATAAGTTCCAAATAGCGTGTGTATTTATAAACAAATTAATACTAGTATTTATTACAATCTATACTTACATACTAAAGAGGAAAGATTTAAGTGTTTGTTTGTATTGAAAAGGCTCCGAAACTAATGGGCCGGTGTAAAAAAATCTCTCATCATTATATAGCTTACTTTTCAGGGAGCGGCATATGCTATATTTTATCCCGGAATTCCCAACGGGAACTAAGCTTGTGAAACCGCGAGTTTTTTCTCGAATGTACTAAAATGCTGTTCCCCGCCCCGATGGCCATGACAGCGTTACCGGACTTTTGGCGGGCGCAGATGGCGCGACCCCGGTTTCGGCAGGGTCGGTTTTTGGTCGACTATGTAGTGTGCGGTAACGAATCGGTTGACGTCACCTCCGGGTTAGCGGCGGTGAGTGGGTCAACGGGGTCACCAAGAACGTGTCTCGGTCTACGGAGAGGAGGGTGAAACCGCGAAAACCTGCTAGTTTGTTTATAAGTATGCTAAGTGTGTACTATCATGCTGTTTACCACAAAATTTTCAATTAACTAACTTAATTTTCAATGAAAATGTATACTTGTGAAAATGTTAACATTATTTTCAATGAAAATGTGAACTTAAAACAAACTATCGAATATTTCCTTTTTATAATATTAGTAGTACCTATAGATGTACTTATAAGTTTAGACTACTAACTAGCGAACAGGGTAAGTATTGTTTGCTAATTAGTAGCGAGCTAGGTTTGTTGTCGAAGTTTGAACGAACGAAACATGATATGTGAGTTATCTTACTGTCGTGGTCGGTATCGGTAACAACGTACCTACATTTCAATTTCAATATACATTTCTGTGTTGTTAAAACAAGAACATTTTAATTTTCATAAATAAATCAAATATATAATTAACTAAAAAATAATCAAAGAAAAGAAACAATTCAAACTTGTATTAACAATCGAAGCAGTTGGGCTAACTGCAGACTGCTGCAAACAATCTAGATGTAGCTCAACCAATGCATATCAATACAATCTTTTTTACAAGTCTTATTCTTGCAACCACCATCGTGGCGGCGTAAGATTCGATACCTACAATTAAACCCGTAGATATCGTAAGAAACTGCCGTCACCTGCAGACGACGCGACGGGAAGTTGCCGGTGGACTTACCGTCCGTATATTTAATTTAAGCAGTTAATGGTATTTAACGTAAATAATAAATAAATATACTGAACATTTCAACATCAAAATAATCCGGTCCCACGATACTCATCTATTAACGAGTAATCAAAGTTTACAAGTAACAAAATTATTACCAATGAAACATTAAATTAAAGGATAAAAAGGCTTTGATTCAATATACAGAGTGTTTGGTACAACATTTGCCATAAAAAAAAAGCAGGTGGAACGAAATGCAATGGCTTTGCGACTTTTTAACGCTAAAAAGCCAAATTATTCTCTTGATTTTTTTTTCTAAAATTTAGACATATTACTATCGTAACTTGATTTTTACGAAATAACATGGTTTACATCCTTTTTTAATTATCTGGTATGTTAGCACTTACTAATATAATCAATATTTACTTGAGATCTGGGTAAATAAAGCAGCTATGGGCATGAAAAGCGTTCAAAAGTGAAAATTTAAACTGACAGTTCTACTTTGGATTGAATTAAAAACAAAGAATCTGCTATTTTGAATACCCTGATAAGGACCATAATTTAGTCTTCTAATCGTTATTTTAGAGGGTTTAGTTCGGTATATCTTGTGCCAAAGGATATGTAGGCGTAAGTACCAAGCGCCATAGTTTGGTGGCATATTTAGCCCTCTAATTCTAATTCTAATTCTAAGTGGGGGAACTAAGATCTGCACGGACGTCTCGCATAGGAGTGTATTGTGCATTATCCCCCTGCCTAAGCAGGCCCTAACCAGCCCAGCTCCTTGAAGTATCGGAGCAGGAATTTAGGTGACTGACAGCTTCGTTTCAGCTTTTCTGTGGGTGTAGATGGGGTTGATTCCTCAATGAGACACTTCAGCCCTGTTTTGTGTCTGGCCTCCTCTATTTAGCCCTCAACAGCATTTCTTTTTTCAAAGATTTTAGGACGATGACTTTTTTAACCCTCTAGTACAAAAGTGTTCTATTTTTTTAGTAATGTCTATCTGGTGGTAATTTTACTACCACAAAAAGTCACAAATAAAACTGAAAATACAAAATAAATTTATTAAATTAGGTACTTACTTAACTTAAAAATTAAATTACATCGCAACACCTCATTAATGTGAAGTTAATGTTGCGTTTGCCGTAACTGTTTCAGGTAGATCATTCTATTCATAATATATAATAAAACAACCAAGTGTGAGTCAGAGGCGTACATTAAGGGTTCCGTACCATTGTATTAAACTCTTGTTTCCACATGATTAATAAGAGTCCTAGGACTTTCAGCTGTAGTGTTTGAACAAGAACTTCCATTAAGCTGATTCATCCTGTTCCTTCTCTTTTGTCATCTAGTAAAAAAGAACGAAGTCATCGTCATCATTATCAAACTACTTAACCCTACTAATATTATAAACGTGAAAGTTTGTAAGCATGCATGTATGTTTGTTGCTCTTTCTCGCAAAACTACTGAACGGATCGGGCTTAAATTTTACATACAGGTAGTTCTAGGTCTGGAATAACACGTAGGGTACTTTTTATCCCATAAATTAGTTCCCGTGGGATAGGCGTGTGAAGCCGCGGGGCGCAGCTAGTTATTAGTCCACCGCTAGATAGGCCTACCCTAATGAGGGCCATAGCGCCCGTCTTGAGCACAGCATCTGCCTCCAGACTTTGGCTGGAGGGGGTCCTACACTACGTTTGCCGAGTCGCGGTCTTCCTTCTAGTCTACCTTATGCTGAAACTTTTATTTAACGCCTACACAAGCTGAGTTCGGACCATTTTGTAACTAGAACTAAGTTTCCCTTAATTTAAGTATAACTGTTTGTTTGTCTGTATATTTGTTTAATGTTTTAGTTACAAATAAACGCTTTTGATTTTTTTTTTTTTTTGCGAAGCATTGTGGTGGTGAACTGGTGCTACAAGTCGAATGCTGAGCTCAAGTCACATGGTTGAAAACCGACTTCAAAAAAAGGAGGAGGTTCTCAATTCGACTGTTTTTTTTATGTTTTTACCTTCGAACTTTTGACTTGGTGGTTTGATTTTCATGATTTTTTTTTTATATAAAGCTAGTGCTTCCTTTGTGGTCCTTGTTCTGACAGTGGGATCCATATAATTGAAGTCGGTTTATAGTTTTTTTTAAACAAAATCAATTATTAAGTTTAGCTTTGGGGCCTAGGTGCAGATCTAGAGCTGCTTATAAGTGTGATTGTAGTGAATTTGAATGTATATGCAATACAAGCTTTGGTTAACAACAACACAAGTATAACACTACCGGCTGCGGGTATTTTGATTCATTCGATTCGTTTCCGAAGCGAAAACGTCAGATTCAATTCGAATTCTATTCATACGGGACTTTAGAACGCTGTTTGATTTATCAAAAGTTTCTGATATCGAATACGACGGCCTTTCCGACAAATTAAAATACCCTTGCTGGATTCACTCACGAGTAATGTTTTATCGATTACGTAAAAAATTCTTTAAAAATAATTAGATCATTTATTTGAAAAAATGAGCGGAAGAGAGTCTCCTTTACCTTTTATTATACATGGTGATAACTTTAAATAAATCTTGTGATTGATAGTTTAGGAGAAAAAGAGTTTTAACGAAGAAAATGGATGGTACTTTGCACTATTATTTCAGATACTTAAAATTGGAATTTCAAATTTTCGGCTTAAAGGTAAAATGCCTTGTATAGCATAGATTATCATATATTTTTTTCAAACCTTTTTCTATAAAGAATAAGAAGAAAAACAGTATTAACTTTACCCAAATTTCGCCGATTCACATGTATCTAGGCCTTAAAGGTTGATGTAGGTGGTGGCTGGTGGTATTTCATACCAAAGCGAGTTACCAGCGGTTATGATTGCAGCATTGATGAACTGGTTAGTTATGTTTGCACCATTAATGGTGCGTTAATGGAACCTCTCTATCCCCAACAAAATATGTCGACCACAATACCAAATACCCTGTAGGTATATAAAAACGTGAGTATCAAACTTTGTTTCAGATAGTCACAATGTCTAATGAGTCTCTTGATCTATATTAATAGAATCAACTTGTATTTATCTGGTGTCATAATGTTATTAGGTTGAGGCTAAGTATTAATTTAATTGCCGTCGGTATCAAGAATATATCATTTACTGTTTAACAAATGAAGTACTTTTAAGAAACCCTATCGAGTACCCTATGTGAGCTTATAACTTCAGGGTTTTTTCTGTCTGAAGTTCCAGCAATAGATTTTTCTGAAAAAAATCAGACTGCATCGGCACTGGACGTACCTACTGCCAAAGCAGGACGATGGTAAATAATTTTACGTATAGCAATTCTCTCAGATTTTCCTACTGGTTGATATTATCCGCAACAACTTAGGTAGCAAATGGTAACTAGTGGCACAGGATCCAAACGAATGGCGTGAAAGGAACAATGGGTTAGAATACTGCTGTTGATGATGATGATCGGCGGCGTCTATACTCCCGCAATTAAGTTCTCTAAATTCTAATGCGGAGAAATTATCAGCAGTTCTGTCACCAGAACTGCTGGGAATAGTAGAGATAAAAGTCATGTACAGCAGTATTTTAAAGTCGCAGCAGTAATGAGCAAAAAAATCACAGTAGTTCTGCCAACAGAACTACTCAACAAATAGACGATTATTATTGTCATCTTGCACAGCAAGCAAATTTTATGAAACGACTAGCTTTTGCCCGCGGCTTCGCACGCTCTATTCAAGTAGCCTATGTCCGTTCCCGGGATACCGTTTACCTCCCTGCCAAATTGCATAAAGATTCGTTCAGCCGGGAACGAAATGAAAACTATCCATAATATATGTCCGTCTCCTGGTTCTAAGCTACCTCCCCACTAATTTTCAGCCAAATCAAGAATCTCGCTCCGTTTCTTTAAATAATTCCCTTACCTTTAAGTTATGTACTTACACTTCAAGGAATAATTTCCTGCGTGGGTGCTTTGTTACCTTTGTAGGTGTTACCATAACAGTAACCTATGCTCCGATTCAAAATCTAAGATATTTTATGTCAACAAAGACATCATCAATGAAAACTGGTGGCAAGAGCTCTTCTTTTCTATTTTAATTGAGGTTATACTCAATATTATACCTACCTGCTTTTTATAAATTATTGAATGGTTTTTAATGAATGTTATATTATGTAAATGGTTGTAATTTTTTACGATTCGATTTTTAATGTTTATTTACTTAAGGATTATTATTATTACAAATGTTATTGTTATTTTGAAACTGTTATGTTGACAAGTTGTAATTTGACATACGAGTATTATTATTTGCATGTTTTGACATTATTATTGTAAAATTTATCTTTGACTTTTTGTTTTTTGTATAATGCTAACTTTTAAAATTACCTACATAATGTGACGATACTATAATACCTTATAATAACGTCTATTGCATTGGGTGTGCCCGTAAAGAAAGATGTATATGTTTTTAAATAAATAAATAAAATTAATACTTTAGGTAGGCCTGGCAAATACAGAAGGAAGGAAAATGTTTATCTATCAAATAGAGGTACGTACTTACTATATTAGGGTAATACCTAAGAGTAATAAAGGTTATCGATCGGCCCGCCAATAATAAGTATTGTTAGAATAAGGATATTCTCAGAATTACTGATACGGAATTCCAGGATACGGCCGTACTGAAAATAAAAAGCTATGATGGTAGCTGGACGCGTACCCTCCATATACTCAAACGCAACTTAGAGTAAAACACGTCAAAATTCATTACATAATTGAATTTTTGACAGATTTTAATCGAAATATTAACGCTAACTTTTCAGTTAACAACTAGCAGGGATGTGCGTGAAACCACACTTTCATTTAATACTTTAGTTCAGTTATCAAAATCTTTTTGACGCTCAAAAACTTGTCGCAATCGGTCTAATTCTAATTCAAATTCTAAGTGGGGGAACTAAGATCTGCAGTTATCTGTAGTTAATCTTTGTTCACGGAAGGAGCATCGTTCTGATTTGAGTCTAAATTAGTTAGATGAGCTACGAATGAAACTGTTTACGCCCGTTGCCAATAAATCTATCCGATACTATAATGTCTACTCAGAAAAAGGAAACGATTCGATTTCAAGCAAAACCAACTCAAATCAGCATTGCTCCAAGCGGGAAGCTTATATACATTTCTCTCATCCGTAGATAATAGAGTTAACGTTCAAAACTAGTGAACAGTACGGCAGTATACTCGCAGCACCTCAACCTCAACAGCCTATATTGGTCCACAGCTGCACGCAGGCCTCCCCTAGATAAGAGCCTCATGGGCTTTTATTTCTTTGAGGTATTGACCATAATCCCAACACTGGGCATGCGGGTTGAGAAGCGAATTGTTTTGCAGCACAGCAATTATCTAACGAAATCATGCACGCACATATGTGACTTATTAACTAGGAGGAATATGTGTGAAACAACACATTCATTTGATACTATAATGCAGTAATCAAAATCTTTTTGACGGTCAGATACTTGTCACAATCGGTCTAAATTGATAGATCAACTTCAATAAAATTTAAAGTCTGAAGAACAATAACTTGATGTATTTATAAAAAACACAAATTCCGATACATTTGTACACGAAAGGAGCATCGTTCTGATTTGAGTCTAAATTACTAAAACTCTTTACGCCCGATGCCAATTAATCTATCCGATACCAGGAAGTCTACTCAGAAAACGAAAACGATTCGATTTCAAGCAAAACCAACTCAAATCAGCATTCAATATTTTACCAAACGAATAAAATTTCTAATCAGATAACATAAACAAATTCAAGCTAGTATTTACAATTGAAACCATTGAGTTAACAACAGGCTGTTGCAAACAATCTACAGGTAAGCTCATCTAATCCATATATCCATAGAACTTAAGTACCAGTCGAAAGCGTCCCAAAGGCGCTGGCTGCATTGCCCCACTGCATGGCAATGCTGATGCGCTGTGCCACACTAACCCATGCGTTATTCCCTAACAAAAATATTACAGAGTTTTCTAAACATCAATGCGCCCTGTCGGATAGATTTCAGACAACAAGATCTTGACATATAAACTTCATTTCGTATTATATTTTAACGAGAATACAGAAATCTACGAGACTTCTCTGAATAAAATAATCCGAAATCTCGATTATAATTTTATTTCTACGAGTAAACCCTAAGTGATTCTGAAATTATCATTGTGATAAAGTTTTTCAAACCTACGTTTTACGGCGCACAGAACCAAGTTTCTAATGGACCACCTCAAATCAATCTTTTTAAACAAGAACGAAAGAATTATCAAAATCTATTTAAATCATTTATTAAAAAGAAAATTTTAATAAATAAATCAGAACAACTATTTACAATAATTGAAGTAATTGAGCTAACTGACAACTACAGTTTCAAAATCTATGACAACTGACTCCCGAAAAATACTGTATTATGATGTTTTTAACTTAATAACTTACTTACGAATTGATGAGAACCTTCTCCTTTTTTACAAATCCTACTAATATTATGCTTGATGTATACGCTGTTGGCGTTCCTTTTTAATGAATAAATAAATATTATAAACTTGAAAGTTTGTTAACATGTTTGTATGTTTGTTGCTTTTTCACGTAAAAACTACTGAACCGATAGGGCTGAAAGTTTTGCATACAGGTAGTTCTAGGCCGGGAACGACCTGGCCTGGACTACTTATTCCGCAAATCAATTCCCGTGGGATAGGCGTGCAAAGCCGCAGGGCACAGCTAGTTATTCATAAAATGTGAAACAACCAAGTTTTTTTATAAAGTCTAAACAAACTTATTTTGCTTTATGAATCTTCCGTGAATATAACTTTATTTTATAAGTTTTATTCACCTTTTACTGACTACAAATATCTTACATTATTGCAGAACTTCAAAAGTTTTAAAATAAAAGTACTCTGTAAAACATCAAGTTGAAATATTTTTAACATTTAAGCACTTAGAACTAACCAGTTTTATGGATATTTCGTCACATCACTCATTAAAGTCTAACCTTTACTTGTTTACTCGGATTACTTATGAATCTAAGACGACGATCCAATAAAACATCATTGCCATCTCCAGCCACAAGGAAAGAGAGCGATTTACTGACTCACTTCCCCTTTGCAAAATACATTTAGCACGCACACTGCTAGGAACATTAAAATTAAGCCAACGTTATGCTGGGAAGTTCTTTTAACCCGTTCTATTACCAAATACTAAGCATAAAAAAATTCTCACAAAAATAACTAAAAAGAATCACAGTTTTTGACTTGTGGTACACATAAGTCCAACACCTTCCGTCCGAAAACAGTAGATGACTGGTGGTTTATGAGACACCATTAACCATCAGTGACTTCTGTTCCCAGACAATTCGAAGATAGAGTGGCGTGGAAATGGCTAGCCCAAACTCCACAACTAAGGTTTCCAAAGCCGACACCTGAAGATACGACATAGAGAAAACGGAGTCTTATCTATCATATACACACAGTGAGATCTATGGGTATATATAATATAAAACTTTTAAATCAATCATGGTTATTAAAACTAATGTTATTTACAACGGGATATTCAGTCACTCCGTGATCATGGTGCATGAAACTTTTCCGAAATATTGGAAAGCTCAAAACTCAAATCATGGTAAATATCCCGTTGTAAATAACTTTAGTACTATAGATATATGTTCCTATGTATGCCTGCGACTCAAGAGGATGCGACCACGTATGTACGATCTACAGATATTTTTGGGCGTTCTTGATGTTTTCTATGTATAATAAAAAATATCTATCTATGTAGTATTGTTTTATCAGTTATCTAGAACCCATAACACAACCTGCTTAGCTTGGGGCTAGAAAATGCTGTGTGAATTGTCCAACATTATTATAATACCCCGCCCTAGCCTAGGCCTGTTTTGCGGGAATCGAATACATTGCATTGGTGTAAATTAGTCGTCAAAATTAACCATATAAGCATTAGAATAAACTATAAACCGACTTCAATTTTTATAGTTTTTTCAAGAATGAACATGGATCTCATAGTCAGAACTGAACAAAATTAAAATGGGACCACACAGGAATCACCAGCTTTCATATAAAAAAAGAATAAATAAATAAATAAAAAAATAAGGAGGGGACCACCCAGTCAAAAGTTCTGAGGTAACAAACATGAAAAAAAACAGTCAAATTGATAACCTGCTCCTTTTGTAGTCGGTTAATAAATAATGCCATTCTTTAGGTATATTTCGATCGTTGTGAAAGGGACGGCAAAAATTTCAGTGCTGTAAAATTAGTTTAGGTAAAGCGACATCAGAATTGAAAACGTCGGTCTCGTTAGAAATAAATAACTACTAAAAAGGGGTAAAGGTATTAAAAAAAAAATTGTCGTAACAATTAATCTAACAGATATTTTCCTACGGTCTCCATATTATAATCTTTAATATTCTTACTCTGCGATATTTATAATATTGTAAGTTATTTTATATCTTGACTGCTGAAACTGATAGGTTTACTACTTAATTCGTATAGTGCACAAGTGTGTGCGCAAACGCAGGCTGCAATAATGACCTGCGCAGTGCACATACACTAGTATTCGTTGAGACTGGCCGCCGCGCCGCGCCGTGGCCTAAATTCGATTCAAAGGATCATCGATATCATCATCAATTTATAATAATATAAAACTACTATATAATATACTATAATAATATAAAACTACTTTATAACGAAAAAAGGTGGCCAAACTTTCGAACATAACTAAAAAAAAATTGTTGCTTTGTTGGTATTTGGGTGTACCTGTACATTTAGGCCTGAGATATTTATTAATAAACTATCAGCGCCTTGCGGTTTCACCCGCGTAGTTCCCGTTCCCGAGGGAATAACAGTATCACATCACACTAATTATTATAAATGCGAAAGATTGTATGGATGGATGGATGTTTGTTACCTCTTCACGCCAAAACTACTGAACGGATCTGGCTGAAATTTTGCATACAGGTAATTCTAATACTGGAATAAAAACATAGGCTACTTTTATCCCGTAAATCTGTTCCCGTGGGATAAAAATCATTTTTAAACGTTCCATAGGAACAACGCGTGCGAAGCCGTGGGGCGCAGCTAGTAGTCTATTTATCTCTTTCTCAAATTTGTATCTAATTATCAAGTAGTTAACAATCCATCTGTCTATGAAACAAACGTTTTTTATTTATAAATACTTTTTACAACGAAAAATCACGAATAAGTTACGTTATTTGTCATTCAGTATATATTTTTTAACAGCATTTATTTAATGAGATTGGCAAATCTTTTAAATATGAAATAAATAGGACTAATCATTATCCTTCTTTGACAGGCTATATAAGCTATAGGTAACTGTAAATTAATAAAGTTATCAAAGTTCTATAAGTACCTAGTTAAGTCCAACGCTTTTCTCGACAAGGATAAATATCTTAATTTATAAAACATAGAATAAAAAAATATAGTATATTCCTTGCTGCATAAATAAAAGTGGGTCATATATTTATATATCAACTATTAAAGTGGTATGAGTTTGTGAGTGAAAATTCAGTTCGTTTATTTTAAACCAGACATAATATCTAACATTACAGAAAATATTCGAATGCATTAGGACATCAACTTGCGGGAGCAAATTTGTGTCCATAGATCACCAAAAATAAAAATTAACAAAAATGAAATTAATAAATTTTTATAATGAACTACCTTTATCACAGCATAGCACGAGTAAAACAGCTGACAAAAGTTAGAAAAAAAAATAAAAAAAACAATAACAATGCTTACCCAATGCATCGCTCCCCTCTCCTCGTACACTCCCATTGGGGGGTTAATTTTTTCGTTTTCTATTTTCGAATGTATGGGCTTGTCACCCCACTACACTGCGGCACTGTCACTAAACATTACAAAGCGTGCGGTACTCGCCACGGCCGGCGGACTACTGAGGCTCGCAGCCACGATTGCCTGACAGAAGGTGGTCCTAGCACCGCCCTAAGCACGCCCCCAGGCCCAATGGTGGGCCTACTGCGACACCACATTTTTTTCACGAAACCGTCTTTACGAACTTTTAGCGCGGCACGGCGCACGGTCGTCTACCAGACGATTGTTATTTTTTTTCTAGCGAAATATAAAGATATTACCATTAATCATCTGTAAATCGTTCTATATTTTTTGTTGGCAGTGCCGGAATTATCTTAATATTTAGAATAAATCATGGGAGACGATAATAAATAAAACGCATGAGTACATAATGTTTTTATTTATATTTTTCTATAAATAGAGCAGAAAATATTCACATTCATCGTTTTTTTTAGGGATTATGATCTTATTTGTCATTTAGCTGCAAATTATGTGGAATATTCACGTGTTTGGAGTAGAAATAAAGATATGATTGTAACAATACTAAAGAAAGGACCTTGAATCAGCAAGTACTTTCCATTATTTTTTTAAAATCGTCAACAAGAAATTTAATTTAAGGTTAAATCTTTGCGGGTTTGTTTATTTTTTGTGCAGGTAATAAAAAAATCTAATATAAGTAGGTACCCAATGTTAGTAATTCTTTTGAATTCACGTTTATAGATTTTTTGTTACTAAATCTCTAGGTACCTATTCAAAATATATTTAATATTAAAAATAAAAAAAATACGCAGGAACGGGGAAACGGTTCGACCTTTTGCCTGTTTCTGCATGTATATATATATATTTTTTAAACTATTTTACTATAATTTATATGCCAAGTTTTTTATGTATATGTTGTCCTCGACAGCAAATGTGATAAAAATATCAAGCTGCTAACTCCTTCTTACACACTCACAGAGACCTGAAAAAAAATATGGTAAGAATAATAAATTTTGTTTTAAAAAACTATAAACCACTTCAATTTTAATAGATTTTTCATGAATGTTCATGGATCCTATTGTCTGAACTGGACATAATTTTAAAATGGGACCACACGGGATCCAACAACTTTCATATAAAAAAGAACCATAAAACTGGACCACCCCGTAAAAAGTTTAACATAAAAAAATACATTCGAATTGAGAACTTCCTCCTTTTTTTAAAGTCGGTTAAAAATTTCAAATTTTTTATTATAAATATAAAACATTTGTAATTTTCAATGCGAAGGTATTAAACTAAAAACTACTTAGTTCGCTAAACTTAATATAAATAGTAATTTTAGAGACAACGAAAACCAGAGGCAGCTTGCATCTACATATTTTTTATATATGTATATAAAGAACATGTGGTATGGATTTTTATCAGCAATATAAAATAACTAGCTTCGCCTCAGGGCTTCGCACATTGAAGTCCGGTAACGCTGTACAAAGTCCGGTAACGCTGCCATGACCATCTGCGGTCAAAAGCATCTTAGACAAATCGAAAAAAAACGCGTCTTCGCACACCTATCCCACGGCAACTGATTTATGGGATAAAAATAGCCTTGTGCTATGAGTTAATTTAGGTCTAGAACTACCTGTATGCAATGTTTCATCCCGATCCGTTTAGTAGTTTTTGCGTGGAAGAGCAACAATCAAACATACAAGTTGACAAACTTTCGCGTTTATAATACAAGTAGGATAATTCATTTGCTCTTCGCCGTTGCCAACTGTACACCGGAAAAAGTGAGTGAGAGGAATTCAAGCGCAGACCTTTTCAAGAATTGACGAAACGGGAATAGTCGCTGTGAGAATCGGCGTGCAAGTAACCATTCTGCCAAATAGGTATTTTTTCCTGGTTCTGAAGTTCTCGGGAATTTCCGGAACTTGGCCGACTTTGAACCGTATCCCGGTACATAAATCGGCCAAGTTAAGTAAGCATAATTTGTTTCCCAGAAATTAATGACTCTCAAGTTTTATTTATTTAAAACCACTAACGATGAAAGAAACTACTTCTATTCCACTTTCTTTTATAACATTTTGTAAGGGCTCGGTACATACATTTACGTGGTGGTAGATTTATTGGAGCTTTAGCGACTATATCACTTTATAAACAAAACTATCTTAACTAATTATTATAAAAAGGCAAGCTTTGATTGTTTGTTTGTTTTGAATAGGCTCCGAAACTACTGGACCGATTTATAAAATTCTTTCACCATTGGAAAGCTCACTTTTTAGGGAGTGACATAGGCTATATTTTATCACGGAGTTCTTACGGGAACGAGAACTATACGGGTGAAACCACAAGGCGTAGCTAGTAAATCATATTCATAAACGTTCTATATTCTAATGACATAGGTAGGTACTTATTCAGTATACTTATTTTTCTCATCTGATTATGAGATGAGGGCAAAGAAAGCTGTATGGTGTGGGCTTAGAAGTTGCACCACCCCATTTCTTCCCGTGGGTGTCGTAAGAGGCGACTTAAGAATATCCACCGGGCGGCGGGCAGCAGCGCCGCCGTTCAGAAAGAGACGACTACCGAACTGCGATCCCCAACCCGCATGCCCAGCGTCGGGATTATGGGCACTACCCCCATTTGACAAACCCAATTAAGTCTTTTATCGAGGGGAGGCCCGCGTCCAGCAGTGGACCAGTACAGGCTGTTGAGGTATAGAGAGAGCACCTGTGTTTGCGCATTCCGATTCTACAATAACGAATGTCACACACTAATGTTACGGCCAGTTTACACCAACTGGAACGGAGTTTTGCAACATTTTTGTATTTGTTTTTAATGAAAAATTATGTAACTATGCCAAAAGGTAATAAAAAAAAATTACAACCAATAGGCATTGATTAATTAAAAAGGGAAGATGAAGTCCCAGTTTCTCGAAAATGGCAACCTCATATTGTGTAAAATTGTGTGCGCCTCAGTCACCGTCGGACCGGCGGCACAGGCGGTCGTGATTCGCGTGAAATATTGTTGTCTCGGTCACACTTCGGTCTTAGATACGTCTTTCCTTCTTTGTTGTTCTTTGTATTGCACAGGACTGGAAATATAACTGTGAGCGTATGTGTTTGCGTGTAATTGTAATCCATGCCAATTTTTGAGTAAGCGCTGGGAGAACGTTACCTATCTTCCCTTTAAATAATCAATGCCAATAGGCAACTATGAAATATTATGCCACGTGTGCGTATTCTTACCAAACTGATTCCACCTTAATCATCTATCGTGGAAGACAACAGGCCAATTACGTAACAAAACTAACACTTCCTGTTGATATCTATCAATAGATCTCGAAATACCTTGTCACGTTGTTTTGATATCTTACTATTGCTTAATTTTCCTCCAGTTTGGTGGCAACCGGCCTTAAGTTCTTAGCTGACACGCAGCAGTAGCAGGTGACAAGTTGCCATCGTTCGACCGTCAACCAACCGTCAATCGATGATCCCTATTTTTTTACACTTTACACTTTACACAGACGCCCCCTGTATCCCCCTATAGCGCACATTTTCGGCGTGCAGTGTGTCTACCATGAGTTGTGACAGTTAAATCGCCTGACGTTACTACAGTAGTTACGTAAATACGCAGATAGTTATCTACGCGACTCATATAGCGCATTTTAATAGCCAACTATCTTCTAAAGGCGCTTTAGAAGTATCCATACATTTTTAACTACAGTCGCAGATTGTGAAAACTCATGTTAGACACACAGGATTGCGTGCGGGAAGGCTTACACACGCAGTTCTTTCCATTTCCTTCACAACATCTTTTACACGATCTTTCGCGAAAGATTGGCTGTTTCACGCGCGATAGAGCGTCCATGTTAAAGCGTCTATTCTCAGACACGTCATTATTTATGACATAGGTAGTTACCAATCTCTAGACGGGTTGGTTGTCGCAAAATGTTGTCAACTACATTACTGCTGCGTGTAAACTGTGCCCTAAAATCGTGTGACTTCGCGTCTATGCAGAAAACAGCGCAATGTCAGAGATATAACGATAGATTTTTTAGTTTCATACGGCGAGATGTCTTATACCCTAGATCGCAACCCACGTCTCAAATGACTATTTTTTGACAGAATTTCATGAAAAATGATGACGACGAACGCGCACGAAGGGTTCCGTACCAATTTGTATGGATGTATGGATGGATGAATGTTTGTTACTTCTTCACGCCAAAACTACTAGATGGATCGTATATTATAATCCTTGAATCAAACAGAGGCTACGTTTGATCCCACAAATCAGTTCCCGTGGGATGAAAATCACCTTTTAACGTTTCCATAGAATCAAAGCGTGCGAAGCCGCGGGGCCCAGCTAGTTATTTATAAAACACCCAACAGTCAGAGTTTAACCGATTAGTGCGCCATCTATCAACGAGTAGCTGTTAACTTTTAGTCTAGTCTTCGTATCATAGATGGCGTTAATTGTTCTGAAACTTTGTTGTATTGAGAGCCCCCTTAAATGTTTATTTTAGTTTGTTTTTTAGTATTTGTTGTTAAAGCGGCAACGGATATAATATATCTGTTGATATTATCATCTGTGAAAATTTAAACAGTCTAGCTATCACGGTTCATGAGATATAGCCTGCTGACAGACAGACGGACAGACAGACGGACAGACAGACGGACAGACAGACGGACAGACAGACGGACAGCGGAGGCTTAGTAATAGTGTCCTGTTTTACGCTTTGGGTATGGAACCCTAAAAAACAAATAATATCCCAAAAATTGACGACTTTGATATGACTCAAACCTGTGTACTAGGGGGAGGACGCGGGCGGGTTCGAGTCCCGAGTCAAGTTGGGACATACATTATAATCAAAAACCAATGAATACTCCATTAATATACGATCTAACGAAAGGATCGATTATTTAGGTTAGTACATCATCATCATCATCATCAGCCTATATTAGTCCACTACTGGACATAGGCCTCCCCTAATGAGCGCGGGAATAGCGGAATAGCGTCTAATCTGAGAGTGAGACACATCAGAAAAGCATAAAAATACGAAACCAATCGGAATAGTAATGAAATTCGGGCGGTGTCGCTAGTGCCATCTAGCGGCAAATGGATGAACTAAGTAACGAACATTCTGACATTAGAAACGCCGACCAACGACCGCCAGGGCACAGATATTATTATAGTACTATACTAGTAGCCATAGCCAGGGCATGGGGTCTAATTCCATAAAAAGTTTTTGCGGTTAACGCCATCTCTTGCAATTTTTTTGAAGTGTATTACTTAGTCACCGCGGTTTGTGTAAAAATAATAATGTAGAAATTATTTTATTTCGTATAATAGTATTAAGAGGTAGGTAGTGAGCGCAGTATTTGTTTTATTGGCGAATCGGGGTTTTTTTATTGAAATGCGTTGTTTTTTGTTTGTTTGGTACTTTCTAAATATTTGGCTCACTTTCTTGAAAATGGCAACCTCATATTGTGTAAAATTGTGTGCTCCTACCTCAGTCACCGTCGTCGGACCGGCCGGCGCGGCGGCGGCGGCGGCGGCACGGGCGGTCGTGATTCGCGTGAAATATTGTTGTCTCGGTTTCACTTCGGTCTTTGATACGTCTTTCCGTCTTTGTTCTTCTTTGTATTGCACAGGACTGGAAATGTTACTGTGAGCGTATGTGTTTGCGTTGTAATGTAACACATGCCAATGTTTGAGTAAGCGCTGGGAGAACGTAACCTATCTTCCCTTTTTAATTAATCAATGCCCTTAAGGGTAGCTACCGTTTCTTTTGTAGTTTAGTTAGGTGGTTTTGTTCTATAGGAACCTTCTGTTTTATTTTGATGAAAAAAATATTCCCAGTTTTAGTTTTTTGAAAAAATGTATGGGTCGCCCAAAAAATGACATTTGTCAAAAAAAAACAAGTTGGTCTTAATCGCCTCTATTTCCAACCCGGAACACTTTTCCCAAAGTAACATACCAAATCAAATCGTAAGTTTTGGCAATAATAAAAAAAAACAATTCCAATACATTTTCTATGAAAAAACGAGTAGGTAGTTAAGTGAAAAGTTTTCACTTAAAACAACAATGTCACTCATTCAATGGTTCTTAATTTAAACTCGTATGTAACTACTTATTTTAGTCGGTATATTATTTTTAATTTTTATTAAAAATTGAGTACCTAGGCTAATTTTGAACGCTCTAAAGACGATAGACTATACATAAAAATGTCTCCAGACCAAAATAAAAAACATTATGTATTCTAACTTCCTTTTTGACAAACGTCATTTTAATTGAGTTAAAATAAAATGAAAATTGTTTGGTAAGTAAATAACTTGATTTTTAATCAAACTAAAAATTTTATTCATGAGATGCCTTTAAAATTAGGTAGGTACCTATTAAAAAAATATTTCGGCATTAAAAATATCACTTTTCTTTAGGTGCTTTTTATATTGACAGAACTCTAATTATAACTTAATAACTTAATAACTCGGGTCAGCTTGAGATAACGTTCTTGAAAATAGTTGCCTACAACATAATAATAATGGAGAGCATTAGGTACATAAAAAATGCGTTTTCTTATTTCGGTACAAATGTGTTCAAATCTGCGATTTCGTCAAACAATTTCTTTCACACACAACATCGATGTGTAGCGTTCCTTTTACCTTCAGGTAATGGATTGATGAAGCAATTCGCTCAAAACAATAATTTCGCCCTTCTATCAGCGAATTAAAAACTATAAAATCATCCAAGGGTTTAAAATTAGCCAATCCACTTGACCAAATATTTAATGCAAGTTTAATAAGAACATATTTTTTAAAACTTGCAGCAACTACGTGAAATGAGCGAATAGAAGGAATACGCGCACTTTTTATTCGTTTTTTTCCACTTACGTTTGCGATCTCACGACTTTTCTCTGAAAATCAGGACTTATGACAGGACTTACATCTGGTAACCCTTTAATTATATACCTAGGTTAGTTGTTAGCGACTCAAGCGTTTGCGCGATCTATGCTCGTTCACTGTTTTTCCATGCCTATAATTAGTTCACAATCGCTCGAAACCAATGTTACTTTACTCCAATATGTAACTTTTTTGTGTTAACTGTTGGTTTATACAAAATAAAAATAAAAAAAAAATGATTAAGAATTTGTCTTAACGACATCTAGCGGATACTCGTTGCAGCGCTTAGGTAGGTCAACTTGCTTCATAAGGTGTTACTTTCTCTGGCACCTCTATGACGATTACCTATGCTTTGTAGTTCGGCAGTTTGGTCCTAGAGGTCGCCTACAACAAAATGCCAACGCACGCACACTATGTATGAGTAGATAGATAAAATAATTGTTTTTTAACAAACCCAAATGTTAATAATGCCATTTAATGTGCAATCACATTCACCACAAACACACACACAATTCACTGATTTCAAACAAGTGAGCTCACTAACTTCGTTTTGTGACAAACACAACACGGCGTGGTTTCACTACGGAAAGGGCCGTTTCGTCTCGCCCCAGTTATCAGCAGATAATCATGGTGTTCCTATAATTACCCGACTATTAACGGAGGAGGAGTTATGATGAGGTTAGCATAGCACCCTAGTATCATCGCCAAAACGTATCGTAGGCTCGATATATAGTCCTAACAACGGCAAATCTAATTTTCAAAAAATATTTCCGAGTGTGTTACTAGTAAAGAGGATGGTAAAGTTTAGGTAGGTATATGAAAATAAATATTCCTTGATTCGATTCACTTTAATTAATTAAAAAAAAAAACTATAAACTGACTTAAATTTTTGTAATTTTTTTATGAATTTTCATAGTTTACAATGTCAGAACTGAACAAAATTAAAATGGGACCACACGGGAAGCACTAGCTTTCATATTAAAAAAGAATCATGAAAATCGGACTACCCAGTCAAAAGTTCTGAGGTAACAAACAAAAAATAAAGACGTGTGGCACTCGGGAACTGCCGCGGTAAAGCTATTGCATAGCATTTTGTATCAACTTATGCAATTATAATTTTATTCATTTATTTTATTCATGCAGTATTGCTTTTTCTTTGATATTAATTCAAGTTACACTTTTTGAGCGTGGTGACCGATAAGAATTTTACAAGTGCAGCTATTCACTGATGTACATAAATACCTATACACCTATATACTTTCTCATAAACAGCTGCTTATGTATTCGTCCGATTTCGGAGCAGCTCGTCTCGATTCGTGCGAGTTTCGTGGAGTCGTACAATACGTCTAATCGCACGCACACAACGCCGTGTCAAAGACTGCCGAACTGAAACGACGTTAGACGATGCACGGCCTTCAAGCCACACCTCCTTGCCCGGCGGAGTGGGGAGCGTGAGGGTTTTTCGTTACGGAATTTCTGGATTCGGTCCCCGCGCTCAAGGCCCGCGATAGAAGCTATGCAATAGCTTAAAAAACAGATGAATTGAGAACCTCCTTTTTTTAAGTCTGTTAAAACTCGCTTTAAATTGGTGATTGTGAATAATTTTGTGATAATCACCATATTAATTATATTATTATTTCAGCTGAATTTCATAATAACAATAAGAAACAAGCTTTATTGCAGGAAAGATGTAGATACATTACAAAAGGTGGTTTTTAGAAAGTTCTTAAAGAAAAAAAACTAACTACTGTATCCAATTGCCGGTCTTATCCCTTGGAGAGATATCTACTAGGCAAACATAGTATACAACCACGGCAGCCAGTCTTATTGGAGACTAGCCAGATGCTAAGGACATTATAATAGTGCTCAAGTGTGTGTGTGTGAACCACAGATCACATGTGGTGTGAACACAGGTGCCCTCTCTTTTCCCTCACTCTCATAAACCGAACGGAGAAGACGGACAAACACGACCGGGTAGAGGTCAGGCACAGGACCAACGGCTTACCGTGCTTTTCGAGGCACGTGGGTGTAACACGGTTAACTTTCTGACTGTACTGTGAATTTTTCTTGTAAGAATTTTAGGAAGATATTATACCGGTGGTGCCGGCTTAGAATTTGCACCTGCAAGCTTCCCGCGGGTAACGCCTCCTGCAGAACCATTCTACCATCGGACTACGATCTCAATCTAATCTAATCGGGAATTATGGATTAATCATGAGTTAAAAGCCATTATAGCTGTTATCACGGTCTACTTCCAGCTGTGAACCAATAAAGGCTGCTGAGGTTGAGAATTTGCACCGCGTATCTCTTCCCATTGGTGTCGTAAAAGGCGACTAACAGATATCCACCGGGGGTGGGTACCAGCGCCCCCTGCAGAACAATTCTACGACCAAACTGGTTATTAGCCGACATTAGATAAACCTAGGCACCTTGACTTGGTATTCCACTACCACAAAGGTCTATGGTTTATCCATTTTGAATGAAGCATGTTATTAAACAAAGTACGACTAACATTATACAAGCTCGATGGATAAGGTATTGTATCAAATATAAAATTACAATTGTTTTGAACAAGAAATTCGACTCTCAACTTTGCCACGTCCAAAGCTAGACCCCGCCACCACCATCAACAAAATAATTCTTGCGCTTGAGCTTGTTTTATGCGTACTACGAGTAGATAACTGATATACATAATACAATACACTACATAGATAGATATTTTTCATTATACATAGAAAACAATCAGAACGCCCTGAATAAATGTCTGCAGATCGTACAATCCACAAAGCGTCATCTAGCTCTAAGCTAAACAGAGCTTGTGTATAGGTATAATAGTTTTACCAGATGACTGATATATTTACATTATACAATAGGTACTTAATAGATACACAGCTTTATTGAAAGAGAAAATTTCAATCTGGTAATAGAATGAAATTGGAGTATTAGAATTGAAACGATTGAGCTAACTGCAGACTGTTGCAAACAATCTGCAGGTAGCTCAACTGATCCTTATCATCATCTCTTAAATTAACCTACTTGTTATTAGGATGTATCTATAGAGGGTAGGTCCTTTTTGGTATTATTCGGAATAAATTATTTTAATCCTTGGTCTGTAAATATCACCTAAGAATTTGTGTGGTTGAAGTTAAAAATAAAGTTATTTTCTTTCTCTTTACTTTACATGGATATATATTTTTTTTATTATAGAAAATAAATATACACACTTGCGCTTTAGAAGTTTCCATACATTTTTTTTAACTACAGTCGCTAGCGAGTATAGATTGTCAAAACTCATGGTAGACGCACAGAACACGTTCAACAACTTATAGTAAGAAAGTGAAAGAATAATGAAACTTTCGTACCGTTCCATACACGGATAGTTGGTCTAGTGGTAGAGTAGGGAAAATAAGCGTATTGGGTCCCAGTCAAGTTCTCCTCATGCATAGAGAGCCAGTTTTGAACAAAAGGGGACTTATTGAGAAGATATTTAGCCCAGTCTTCAGCTGGCAACTTGTCGGTTTTATAATGCAGCCAACCAAACCATTCCGCCGATACCTGCGAATCGAGAAAACAGTTAGCAGGTTTTATGTAGGACGCAATCCCTTCTGGCCACGGGGTCCTACTGCCTTTGTCCTACATGTAGTTTTTTTCCGGTTGGTTCGATTAACTAATCGGACTATAGAAACTGACGTTTTCTTAGACCTCGTATTAGTACCAATTATAGTGTCTTGAACAAGTTCGTAAGCTGTTTACATATTGTCAATTACTGGACGCAAGCATCCACCGGATAAACGCCTTATAGACTTTTATCTCATGGGGGGTAACACCGATAATTCCTACGCTGTGCATGCGGTTTCGTGATTGTAGTTCGGTATACCTCCTGAAAAATCTGCTGGAGCATTACCGGTGGCAGTTCCGACGCAAAGAGTATGTTAAGCCAAAAAACTTAGTTGCTGCAAGGAACACAATCGTTTACCGTTATCAGGAAGGATGGATAAGGTCATGGTCACTCAAAGATCTACAACTATTACTCCTAGACAGGACAGCTACACGTTTATTTTGTATGAAAAACCATTATGACATTTACGATGCTTCGCACTTTATATTCGTTTCCTTGAAAAGAAGTATTATCACGGGAAAATTGGTATACGTACGTGACTTGCGTCGTAGTTCCAAGCGAATCGTGGATGAAATTCGACCCATCGGCATCTAGCTATCATGTAATTTTTATTTTCATAGTATCGATTTCCTAGGCAATCTGTGCCAACGTATTTCCCTTCCTGTGTAAGACGAAATACTTGAGGTGGTGCGAAAGTAAAAACGGAGTTTTAAGGCGCATACACGAGTGAAAGCGCCCTTACCAATTTTATCTTATTACTAGCTGTGTGTGTGACTTCGCACGCGTTGTTCCTATGGAAACGTTTAAAGGGTTTTCCCGGCAATCATTAGAATTTTTTTCGCCGTAAAAACCATCCTTGAACTTCAACGAACATTAAAAAAAAGAATAGGCCAAATTGGTCCAGGCGTTATTGAGTAATGCGCTTACCAACACATTTAGCGATTCATTTTTATATTATAGATTACGTTAAACACAGGAAGTTTTAAGAACCCATCGTACAGTTTGTGATATCTATAATATGATAAAATACTGTCATATTGGCTCCTGTTTGCGCCTTAAGTATTTTTCTAGGTCCTACAACATTGAGAATTTTTTTTTGAAAAGATTTATCCTTGGGTTTAACAAAAATAAGCTACTTATTTAAACCCATGCCAAAATAAACTTTCGATTCAATTGCTATTTTGTAAAGTCTCATAAATAAATAAATAACGCTAGACAATTCACACAGCATTATCTAGCCCCAAGTTAAACAGAGCTTGTGTTATGGGTACTAGATTACTGATACATAATAAAAAAAATATTAACAACATATTTCTTACATGTGAATGCCTTCAAAACGACGACGATTACATGCCTAAACAAATAGATTACAATGGTCTCAAAACCAATAATATTTTAGCTAAATTACATGGTAAATTGCAGAAATGACAAAAATAAAGATTTTTTCTCAGTTTAATCGTACAGTAGGTTTTTTCGTGTACAGTAGGTCGTTTTTTTGGGGTAAAACTTGATGACTTTAATGATAGATTAGTACTACGTTTTATACATACCTATATAGGTAGGTAGGTACTTATTTAGTTATTCGAATAAAAAGTATAATCGAAAGACTTCAAAAAAAGCAAACCCAGCACAAAACGAGAAATAACAAATTAACAAGTCGATATGCGACTTGATCATTTGCTGTTTATTGTGTTAATGCATAAATGAATACGAAAAAGATATGAAAATAAAACCTTTAGCGTATCAATTCTCCACATTTTGTAGAAAGACTTCACAATTCCTCCGTTTTGAGAGAAAATCCTAAACATTCGAGCCAATTTATCTAAAGCCAGCATCGACATAGTCGCGGTGAATTAGATAAATATGTATATCGCAGATGTGCCCTGTAAAGCAAATTTTTACGGGTTTATTATATGTATCAATCACAGAAAATATTTAGATAAATACCAAATCGGACTCAAAGAGAACAAAGACAATACAATACTGTAAATTTAAGATTTGACAAATATACTGTCAAATATTTTTTATGACTGAAACCCGTTTATTCTCTTTGACTGAAACCTTCATGGTATTATATTAGTACTGCCTACCTTTATGCATTACTCGGCCAACTGTTGCAATAGTTTGCGAACGTCTAGACGTTTGGCAAGTCTACGCAAACTATTACACCACAACCTAATTTTTTTTGTACAATAGCGGTGACAATTCTTTTTACACGTTGGCGCTTGTATTCACTAGGCTAGCTAGGCGAGCGATATCGAGCGATGGCAAGGCAATGCAAACGTGCCGTCTACACGTTGGTATTGGCTTTCAAACGCCAACGTTGTAGTATTATATTATCTGTGGTTGGGACAACATGTATTGGCTTTACATAAACTGTAGTAAAAAGGTGTTTTCGCCTATACTGACGTCAATTATACACGGACTGCACATCTCAAATACCTACATGGACAGCAGGGCAACTGCACCCGTCGTCGACTGTCTTGTCTAAGTACTTATTTTGTAAGTCTAAAGAAATAAACGATTTGACTTTGACTTTGACTTTGATGCAGTTACCTTGCAATCCGTTTATGAGCCCTTTTACAATGCACAGGGAAAAGAGAATTTGGAACCTGGTCTGACAGGCGAGGTTTTTGAGTTATAAATTTTATTTTCGGATTTTTCGCTCAATCAAGTTTATTTTCTTATTATTTGTGTTGTGTACAATTCTAAACTGTAAGTAGGTATTGTAGTTCTTTATATTTAACGTATTTTTTTTAATCTTCTGGTCAGTGTCCTGTTGTCTGCAGCCACCCGACGGATTTTTTTGGCTTTGTGGTAATGGATATGTGAAAAAATTTAGGAAGCTATAATTGTAACTAAAGGTAATTTAATTGTCTTTTTCAATTCCATTTAGTCGGGGGTTTTGCAAAAATTATTTCTTCCTTTTTCGATTAAGTACTAAGTACTATTTATTATATCCGTCGTGGGTTTTTCAAAATTTTATTTTGATTTTATGGATAATGCCATTCTTGGTGCGTGCAACTACTCTTGTACAATCCCCACGTATAACATCACTCGTATGGGCCTCGTCCGTAATGTACCCGTTGACATGTCTCTTGACGAATTTGTAGAATCTCTTGAATTTCCTGAAGGCTGTGGCTTCATCTTGAAAGCTCGTCGGTTAAACAGAAAAAGTATATCGGATGACGGTAAAGTTTCTTGGGTGCCTACGCAAACGGTCGTCCTCACATTTAGAGGTCAAATACTTCCTAACCGTGTCTTTTCTTTTCATACTTCCCTTCCCGTCGAACAATACCAGTTACCAACAATTTTGTGTATGAATTGTTGCCGATTTGGCCATGTAAAAGCTCAATGCCGTCCCGATCTGTTGGCGCTCAATGCCGTCTAAACCAAGATGCTTCAAGTGTGCCAAAGACCACTCAGGTATTGATTGTACTATATGTGAACAGGATTCATCTTGCATTAACTGCGCAGGCCATCATTTCGCGTCCAACAGATCCTGTCCGGAACTAGATAGACAAAAAAATATAAAAAGTTGTATGACGCAAATCGGTATTTCGTTCCAGGAGAGGAGGCAGAGTTAAAATTTCCAAAAATTAACAGGTCCTTTTCAGAGGTGGACTAGAGGGCCAATAATAGCATATCCCTTATTTCGGTACCAACTCAAATGCATCTCCATTGGCATCTTACCCACTAATGAAGGTGAGGTATCTATACCATGTCCATTTTGAATGAGGCATAAACGTATACAAACCGCCCATACTTAACCGAAAATTCACTTTGTTGGCGCGTCCTTTTATACGTAATTTACATTACTTGTCGATTTTAGATCCTCCCTTCAATAAAAATTCCATGTCCATTTTGAATGAGGCTTAAACGTATACAAACCGCCCATACTTAACCTAAAATTCACTTTGTTGGCGCGTCCTTTTATACGTAATTTACATTACTTGTCGATTTAAGATCCTCCCTTCAATAAAAATTGCTTACAATTATATCTGAAACTCGACGCCAAGCAAGTGAGTTTTTGCTATTTGTATCGTGGTTTATTTACTAACATGCTCCATGCTGGATGGATAAACCATAGCATTATAGCAGGCCTAAAGAACGACTGTGCGGTGGGATATGATGGTATATCAACTAGGCTACTGAAAATGTCTAGCCCCATTATAGTACCACTCATCACCCATATTTACAATACTTCCAACTGTAGCAAACAATCTACAAAAAGCTATTTACAAAAATCAAGGGTGGCCTAGAGGGATTCGAACCCAGCCCTAATATTAGGTCCTTACATATGAAATTGGCGTTTTGTATGGGAGGAACAAAAAGTCGAATATTTTTTAATATAATATATTTAATTAATCAAAGTATGAACCATTATTTTCTATGCACTTTTGCCATCTTATAGGTAGTTCATTGATCCCTTTACTAAAAAAACCAGTCGGACGGGAATCAATAAAATCTTTGAAGGCGATTTGGACTGCCCCATCGGAGTTGAATTTTTTCCCTTGCAAGAAGTTATCCAAATTTCGAAAAAAATGGTAATCTGTTGGAGCAAGGTCCGGGGAGTACGGAGGATGTCTTAGACTTTCCAATTAAAGCTCTTCTAATTTAGTAGCCGTCTGTTGCGCAGTGTGTGGTCTAGCGTTGTCGTGAAGCAGCAGTGGCGTGGAGCGATTGACCAGCCTAGGTTGTTTAGCCGCTAGCTTTTCCATCATGGTTTGCAATTGCTGACAATAGACATCAGCCGTAATAGTCTGGCCAGATTTGAGAAAACTGTAATGAACAATACCGGCACTAGTCCACCAAACGCTTACAAGTAACTTTTTTGGGGTTAATTTTCGCTTGGGGCAGGATTTGGCTGGCTGGCCAGTATCCAACCATTGCGCTGAGCGCTTTCGATTATCGTAAAGAACCCATTTTTCATCACAGGTAATGATTCGGTTTAAAATACCTTCATTATTGTGCCGGTTTAGTAATGTAACGCAGCAGTCGACGCGCGTTTGCCGGTTTGCTTCAGTCAATTCGTGAGGTACCCACCTTTCAAGCTTTTTAATCTTCCCAATTTGCTTCAAGTGAATTAAAACAGTTTTATCACTAACATCGCAGCCTGCAGCTAACTCGGACGTGGTTTGCTCTGGATCCGCTTCCACAATAGCCTTCAACTCTTCATTATCAACTTGAGTCTCAGGCCGTCCACGGGGCTTGTTCTGCAGGTCGAAATTTCCAGAACGAAAACGTTGGAACCAAAAACGAACTGTGTTTTCTTTTGCAACACGACCGCCATACACATCATTCACCCTTCGAGTTGTTTCCGCAGCACTAGTGCCACGGCGGAACTCGTACTCGTAAATAATGCGATATTTTAAGTTTTCCATTTTGTAAAATGAGTGACGCAAACAGAAAAAAACAGAAGAAAAAAAACAAATGAATGACGATCATCGAAGCACAAATACATGAGTCTATAGCTGTACAAATTTGAATTTGGAATTCCTTACCAAAGAGGAGAAATTTGTGATTAAAGTGGCCAGTACGAAAAACGCCAATTTCATATGTACGGACCTAATATTTTCGACCAAAAGTGGAGCAGGACGTCTAGCCTCATGGCTGGACGTCCTGCTGAAGTCTTAGTTGAATTTATCCTTTCGTTCCATCTTTTCAGAACATGTTTAAGCGCCATCTATTTTTTTTTTGGCGAAACGAAAGAGACGCTCTTTGTAATGAAACTCAAGGCCGGTAAACTTCTAGCTTGTCAACAGCGCCATCTAGCAACACAACGTTGAACGATCTGACAGTGACGGATTGGTTAGTGAGCGTTTCGTTCGAAAACATACATGATCGATCGATTTGATCTTTATCATTGCAAAGAAGTCAAGTCGAGTCTAGCCAAATATTAAATACAGTGTTGCCTACTTTGCGCAGAATACAATATAAACTAGCATAGAAATTAAAATGGTTATTAGAATAATGACTAGAAAAATGACCAGCAAAATAACAATTTCGATGAATCCCGATAATATAAAATCAATAAAGGAGGATTTAAATAAATCACATAAGCTTAATCAGCAGCTTCTCGATGAACAGACTGAGAGCGAAATTGACTTTAAAAAAATTCTAGACGCAAACACAAAATTAAAATATGACATGGTGAAAATGTTGGAACAAATTCAAATATTAAAACACGAATGTGTGACAAAAGATAAACTACTATGTGTGGTAGCTCACACTTGTAGTTTTAGTTGAGTTCCTCATAAGTATTCAGCTTGAAAATACCCGAAATCAGGGATCATAATTCTATTCCTAGATCGCGCAAGCACTTGTTTTCGTTTGGTAATAGGTGTTGAAGTTGCTTTGCGTAATATTCGGGAGGGTCCGTAGCTACTGCGTGAACCGGTGGTGGCGGGTAGCCGGTCTAATTACCCGCTCGATGAGTTGTAGAAGTTGATAGTAGAATAAGATGCAGGTCGCCGCAAAAACCGCCCAGGATAGCGAGAACTAATGTTCTCCAAACCCCACGCCAGTAACTAATTTGACCTTCCTTTTATTTCTCTTTTGGAAAAACATAACTTAATAGGTATTGTTAATGACTAAAAAATAATCTTAAATCATTGATTAATTAAAAAGGGAAGATGAGGTACTAGTTTCTCGAAAATGGCAACCTCATATTATGTAAAATTGTGTGCTCCCACCTCAGTCACCGTCAGACCGGTGGCACGGGCGGTCGTGTTTCGCGTGAAATATTGTTGTCTCGGTCTCACTTCGGTCTTAGATACGCCCTTTTTAATTAATCAATGTCTTAAACCTACTTAAGGTATTTTTTATTACCCGTTTGTATTAACATTTAAGTAAAAGTTATCTGCACAAAAAACAATAATAATACTGTTTAACTGACTTCAAAAATGAGGAAGTTCTCAATTCAAGAGAGTGTCGCGGTCAAAACAAACATATACGACGACAGTTCAACACCTCCATATATAGCATCTCAACAACTTATTAGGCAAAAAAAAATTCGCCAAATAGAACCATTGATTGAGCCCGGGCGACAAATGGCAGAATATTAGATAGTTAGTTGCGTTGGGGTTCACAACGTCACCGACGGGCGGGGGATGAAAAACATTCTTACTTTCTTTCTTTACTCTTCTTTGAAGCTTACCGTATAAAATTGCGAACTTTGTACCAAAATTTCAGATATCGTCCATTTCCTTAATTTTCATGGAACCATAGCCTAAATTCGGCGCATTAGGTGGAACGGACGCCTCATTCGCGGCGGGCCCGGCTCAGTTGCACCTGACCGTGTTCAAACCCCAGCCGGGCTAAGCTGCGACCCAGAAAAGACGTCGCGCGCGAGACGACTAATTTTTGTCGTCGTCTGTTGCTTTCTCTTTTACTCTAGGATACCCAAGAGAGATAGAATACTCGTTGTCGAGTAGTCCTTCTCGCGTTGAGACAGACACTGACAACAATTGTCACTGGTTTTTGTGAACTGCACAGAGAATTATACATAACCTTCTTAGTTTTCACCTTCTTTATGGTAGTTTGAACATTTTCACTGGTAGAATGGTGGTAAACCAGTCGAAACACACACAAAACCCACAAAAGAAGGAGAAGAGAACGTCCGCGGTACTTCTGACAATGCTCTAACAATACTTTTGAAAATTAGAAGAGAGCGAACATTATTGTAGAGAGATAGATATTATACTCATATAATACCTCGTAGTTGGCAAAGCACTTGGGTATAAGGTACCGCCAGTGTCCTTGCAAAACGCAGAATAACATACTAACCGCAAAACTTTTGAATCAAGCGCGTACTTACTATGAATCGAGTCTAACGAATCGAGTAAGTTAGTAAGTACCTACAAGAACAAGTAGTACCTACCCTACTCTGTCTACTCTGTGCAACTTGCGTCCACGTTCAGTAGGTTCCTTCCTACGTGGTATATTTTGACTCACGCACAAAACAAACACCTAGGTATAGGTACTTAGTAGATTTTCAGAGAGTTTACATTTATGATTCAGTTAGGATGGCAGATTAAGTACCCACCTACTCTGTATTTGTGTAGTGAGTGTTGTAAAAAAAGAAAAAGAACTTAGGTATAGGAAATACAAACCAATGGAAATCTGCTGGGAAAGGACTCTTTAGCAATGCAATATTGATACCTATGGTTTATCCATCCAGCATGGAGCATGTTAGTAAATAAACCACGATACAAATAACAAAAACTCACTTGCTTGGCGTCGAGTTTCAGATATAATTGTAAGCAATATTTATTGAAGGGAGGATCTAAAATCGACAAGTATGTAAATTACGTATAAAAGGACGCGCCAACAAAGTGAATTTTAGGTTAAGTATGGGCGGTTTGTATACGTTTATGCCTCATTCAAAATGGACACGGTATAGGTGCTTAGTAGGTGTATATACTACCTATGGGTGCATTGTAGTCAGAAAGCGAAGGCAATTACTATTTATTATACACCGTCCATAAATATTTTTAATACGGGACCGCCATGACAAACTTAATTCTATAAAAAATAACAAGAAAAAGTTCTCGTGAGTTCTCGTGCTCAAATCTAAGGTCGAGACTTTGACAGTCCAACGCGAGCTATCTCGCGCTGGACTGTCAAAAAGTCGAGAAAATTTGGCACGCATCTTAGCGTTTGACGAGAAAGGTTACCACAGATAAGATAAACTATCACAAAATCATTCATTTGACAAGACGTGACGACAATATTAGTGCTGCATGCTAGCTAGCAATGGTCGAGAAATCGAGATACATACACACGCCATTTTTCTCTTCTCGTGGTTGTGCATCGTAGCCCTGCAGGTCCATCATTCTTTTTGAACATCTTTCTAATTATATATAGAAAAACGTTCAAAAAGAATGATATAATTACAGTAAAACCAAAAAGTACTATTATATAAAAGGCACCGCGTTCGATTTCTCAGCGCTCATAAATATTTTTTTAACTTTTTTAGTTTTCAGTAGGCAATATCATGATAGACCCAAAGAAAGTTTATACGTATATCACGTTGCGATTAGCGCCCTCTTTTGAACTCAGAATGAAACAGCTAATTTGCTAAGGTTTAGAGACCAAGATGCTACGTAGGTGTAGCCCTATGGGTAGAAGAAAGACTAGAGGTTATCTAGTTACGGGCTTTTTCACTAGAGGGATCTGTTGTGGAGCGAGCACAGGGTGGCTCGTATATTATATGTATATACAGGTGTACATATTGAGTGGAGAACCTTTAAGGTACTTACTTGTGCGGGGGGCAAGGCCAAACAAAAACATTTATTTACTGGTCCCGTTCGAAAAATATTTTACTTAATGTAATATAAGATTTAATTTACCAAATTTACAATTTATACGCTTTTACTTACTACTGTATACCCTTCTGCTTATTTTTAGACTTGGTGCCCACGATTTTAACCTCATACTACAAACTCTCTTTAGTTTAGGCTAGATTATTATATACTAATTTAAAATATTTGCGAAGTTGACGCAAAAATAGATTATGTTCAAGGTGGAACGCTCACAGCGGTGAAGGTTCTGAACTATACATTTTTAACTTAATTTTCTTTTAATAATTTAACGATACCTATAATATTTATACTTAAATAACATATGGATTGGATATACACGGTAAAGAATGAAAAAACAATAAATACTTCCTGTTTTTTTTCCTCAACGAAAAAAAATTGTTATAATTTTGTAAGCCATTGTACCTTGATGGGCACAATTAATGATGTATTTTCAATCTTTGTACAAATTAGTCTTTTGGGATTTCAGATATTATGGGAAAAGTACATTTTAAGAATTGGTCTTTCTTGAATATGTACATTTCAACATCCGTTCTACTAGACCCGACCCATCTCACTTTCCTGCCAGACTTTGTCGTGCTTTATTTTTGTTTTTATTTTAAGAAAAATACGTGTCATATACATATAATTATCTTCTGATAATCTAATAAATGAGAATTTTTGAGTCATCAGGCATATTGAGAATAATATGATATCTCATTTCCGAAGGGCTTATTAATAAAATATTAAAAAAAAAAAGCTTTGTTTTGTCGTTAAAAAAAATGAATTATTAGTGAACCTTATACTAAACAAAGAATGAATTCTTTAGTTTTATTGGCTTTTTGGCATTGTACTTTTAGTCGGCTCATAGTGTGCCAGCTTCGACATCACAGTTTTAATCATATCTCAGTTCATTTTAAAACCTCACAAACAAAAGAAAATCGGAAAATATAATTAAATACTTCACAATGTCAATATGAACACTCGTGCTGGTTCCTCTGCATCTTCAGCTTCAGCTTCAAGTTAGATATTTTTTTAAGTAACAGACAATGGACCTAAATCAGAATTGATAGACTGCTTCGAATTTTTCTATAAAACTTGCATGCGAACATACAAAGGAGGTGTGTAAATAATTACAATCAAAACCAACTTCCGACTGTAGCAAACAATCTACAAAAAGCAATGTACAAAAATCAAGGGTGGTCTAGAGGGATTCGAACCCAGCCCTAATAAACAAAGCAGCACGTCTAGCCTCTCGGCTGGTCGTGCTGCTGACGCTTCAGTTGAATTTATCCTTTCCTTCCATCTTTGGGGTGGTAGGTGGCTATTAAATTAAATCTAGTGGCCCTACTACATATATTCGATAGATGTTAAAATATCGTTTCGTATGATCGCATCAGTGCGTTAATAGTTTAGTCTTAACTCTATAGTATCTAGAGATACTTAGCTTAACTGATCCATATTTTCCCTATATAATGAAAGCCAAATTATTGTGAGACAGGCACTATACGTAATATTTTAATGGATTTAAATAACTTTTAATCTTCAGAAATAGTAAAAATGGTAGAAGGGAGCATCTACATAGGTATTCCATATTTACCTTAATTCTCTTATTGTTTTAGAGGTCTCTAGAGTTTTACAGTTGCGCTGCGAAGGTTCTCTAAAAACACCTTTGTTCATGCGGTAGGGCTGAGAGGCCAATAATCAAATGCCTGTCAAGTGATGCATGAAATGGAGCGCCGCTGACGAAGACCTTACGGCCGACGACCTGGCAACGGTCCCTACCCTACACGTAAGTCTCATGCCTTGAACTCTCACAATCTCACATAACGAAGCTAGATTCGATAAGAGTTGGCTTTTAAAGATAACAGTAACTTCAAAACCACGTCGTCTGTAGAAGCCTAGTGGTGGTTTAGTTAGATGATTGCGAATTGTATTCTCACCAAAATTTGTTTTACAACGAGTAGGTTCCTACCTAGTATTTGTAATTGGTGGCATCTAGCTAGGTATATTATATGTATGAGGTTTTCCTAGGTAGCTAGGAGCATAAAGTAAACTGCGCGTTCTTTCTTTTTTGATATACCGAAACTCGCTAGTTAATAGTACGATTTCAATTTATACAATTTTGAATCTCATTCTCATGGTACTGGTACGGTCCAAATTTACATTTATATGTATACAAATACGCTTCACTGAATTTGCAGAGAACATGCTTTAAGCGCCATCTAAATTTTTTTTGGCGAAACGAAAGAGACGCTCTTTGTAATAAAACTCATGGCCGGTAAACTTCTAGCTGGTCAACAGCGTCATCTAGCAACACAACGTTAAGGGGCCGGAGAAGACCGCGCAAAAATTCTATTCGAGTCGCGTACAAAACTCCGCTCCGAATATCTCTATCTCAGGTTAGCTGATGCAGGCGCGCGCGGGGCACGGGACGCGGTACTACAATACGTGAAGGGAACACACAACCATAGTGCCGTGCCGTCTTATGCGTGTGTGTGTGTGTGTGTGAGTAAATGTAGGTTGCTAGCTATCTATCTATACATCTGCCACTGATAACAATTTGAAGGCGGTAGCTACCTATTTCTTTAGGGATGTGTATTTATTGGCTAGCGCCTTATTGGTTTTTATCTCAGGGGTAGTGCCCATAATCCCCACGCTGGGAATGCAGGTTGGGTTGATCGCAGTTCGGTGGTAGAATTGTTCTGCAGGCCGCCCACCAGTGGATATCTCTTGGTGGAGACGTGGTGGGTGGGACATCTGCGTCATGGGCCATGAAGGTGTTAATATGTATAGTAATATACGCATTCAATGCCCAGTCCGCTACACGGGGAAAAGTTTCGATAGATAGATAGATGTTTGTTACTTCTTTACGTCAAAAAGAGGCAGAAATTTTGCCTAGATAGAAACTTACAACAAAAGTGCTGCTTTGCTGGAATTACAACACAACAAACTTTCGTTATAAATATCCATCAATTTGTTTGTACCTACTTACCTAACTACCTACCTATAATTTGTGCAAGTGTGATTGAAGCAGGCAAAAAATGCCCCTTACTTATTTTTTAGGAGTTTTGTGAGAATATTTATTTGTTGTGTAATGAATGAGTGATCTGATTACATTACAATATCATAGTAGGTAGATCATTTACAACTCAACCTTACCTACTTACATACAGGTACCTACCTAAGTAGGTGCATGGTTTTTACAATTTATTATTACTACGCACTTTATCTACAAATATAATTAATTAACCTACCTATCATCCTAGTAATTCTAATAGATACCTACATAGGTAAGTAAGTAAATACTAAACTAGTAGCTAGGTAGGTAATTGTGAAACATTGCATTTAGTTACAACAGAGGTATTATTACCTAAACCTAGGTAAGGTAGGTCCCCCATCTCATACATAAAAACATCAAAATTCACAAATTAAAAATGCTTTATTACCATAAATACAATAAATGTAAATGTACCTACACTTAGAAAAGGTCAAATCATATCAAAAAATACACTGACACATTTTTGATTTCAGTCGCTTCGGTATGACTAAAATTAAAGAAACAACGAAGAAACCTTTAGACTGTTAGTTGTTATTAATTTTCGAGTTGACTCGAAGACAAATAAGTTATAAGAAATGAAAAATAATTATAACGCCGCGACGCGACGACGTGGAGATTTGAACTCGGTTCTTCTCGCGTCTGAAGCAGACAAGGTCCGCCTACGCCACGGAGCAGTTACAATTAGTGACGAAAATAAGATTTGCACCATAAGTTCACCTTATGTGTACGTACCTAGGATGACGTCACAGAAAATGTTTATTACAACCTACACCTACATTTACTTAGATTTTTTTAACAAACTCCTGGACTTTATAAAACATACGATTCCTACATTCGTGCCCGAAGTATCTACCTACTAGTTTGCATATCCGTTTTTTTTCCAAGTTTTTCTACAAGGCCTAATAGGTAGGTACGTAGGTACTCATATCTCAAGAAATCTACCAGGAAATGCCTATGTAGTAGTATGCAGTTACCTACCTATACTTCAAAAAATTAAAATATAATTCAAAGTTTGGATAGATAGATAGATGTTTGTTACTTCTTTACGTCAAAAAGAGGCAGAAATTTTGCCTAGATAGAAACTTACAACAAAAGTTCTGCTTTGTTGGAATGACAACACAACAAACTTTCGTTGTAAATATGTTTGTACTTGTACCTGCATACCTACAATTTGTGCAAGTTTGATTGAAGCAGTAGCATTAGTTTTGTGAAAATATTTATTTGTTTGAGTAGGTAATGAATGAGTGATCGGCCTACAATGTCATTGTAGATCCTTTACAACTACCTTACCTATGGTTTATCCATTTTGAATGAAGCATGTTAGTAAACAAACTACGACACAAATATCATAATCTCACTTGCTTGGCGTCGAGTTTCAGATTTAATTGTAAAAAAAATTTATTGAAGGGATGATCTAAAAGCTACAAGTAATGGAGATTACGTATAAAAGGACGCGCCAACAAACTGAATTTTGGGTTAACTATGGACGGTTTGTTTACGTTTATGCTTCATTGAAAATGGACACGGTATAGGTACTTACACACAGGTTTATAAAATTTATTATAATACGCACCTTATCTACAAATATAATTTATCTACCTACCTTACCTATCATCTTATAGTAATTCTAATAGACATCGACATAGGTAAGTAAATACTAAACTAGTAGCTAGGTAGGTAAATGTGAAACATTGCATTTAGTCATAACCACACCACATGTATTATTATTATTACCTAAACGTAGGTAGGTACGCCATCCAACTAATTATAATCTATATTACAATCCAACTAATTATATACCTACTACTGTACTATACTCTATATATCTTTTTTATAAAATACCCAAATCACCCGATCTATAGAGAAATTTGTCCCGAGCCGCAAATCGAACCTGCGACCCCTGTTGCGTTCCGGCGGAACCTCGCTTGCCCGCCGAGGTCGTCTTGAATAGTGAAAACAATGCACCTACTCATCCAACAAAACGCCTTACTGTTAGAAATTGATGACATGACATTTGATTGAAGCATGGCATTGTCCCACCTCACAAAATAGAATGAGGCCCTCATACAAACTCATTTTGAAACCATGTACCTACCCAACACTTGATGTAGTTTAGAAAATAGTAGATAAGAAGTACTCTTCCTTCTATTCTAACGTCCATCCATGGTAAGTACCTAATAAGGTGTCATATCCCTGCGACAACGACCTCGGAGATCGTCGTTCGTCGTCGTCGTCGTCACACGGGGCCGAGCGGCGCGGCTGCGGCGGGCGCACCGTGTAAATACACGTTGCATTAACGTGTGTGCGTGGCGTGCGTACCTGTCCGAGCGATCACACAACCGAAGTAATCCCGCCCCGTGCGTGCGCGATAGCAATAGTAGCCGTTCAAAAATGGTATGAATTTGGTTGTGTTCCGTAATACCAAAAATGATGAATGAAAACTTTTTGTATTCTTCACATAGTATTGTTATTCTGTAACTAGACAATATAAGCTATGTTCGACCGTTAAGAACGCGTAAGATATTATTGTTTTTAATACGAAACAAATAGGAAGAAAACTGGTCTATTTTGGCATAAAAATGTGCAAAATGCGATTGTCTATATTTCGTTTTAGGTAAGTTTTTTGAAAAAAAAAAAACAACGGAGGGACATAGATAAATACGATTCAAATACAAATAATACAATAGTATACTGCAAATATGGTTGAATTAAAAATCATTTTGGTATTGCGTTTGTATGGGCAATTCACCCTTCGCCGGCCTCTTAAACGAAATGTGAAGTGTGTCTCGTATGCCTCTTACATTCAACGCAGTTCTATGAAGATTGAACAGATGGCGTTGGTTGTAGTAGTGTTTCTGAAGTGAGTGGGTTGGGTTCCAAAGTTAGAGTTAGAGCCAAGGAACATAAACCCAACCTGGAATGTGCAATGTCAACTTGACACCAATATGAAATAAACCTTATATGTATCAAGCTAAGTTCTATTACAGACATTCGCTTGGTTAGAGAGAAATCCGGTCCGAGGGAGAAAGTGCTTCAGGAGCCCTCTGTCCCTTTCTAAAGTGTTTGCCAGGAGGATTATTCCTTGAATGTAGTAGGAATGGTAGGAACAAATAAATTTGTCATGTCTTACTAAAAAGCATTAATTTTCGTTCTTAATTTTTTCTAATATTTTCCAATTATCTGTTAGAATGAGAACATTTTTTAGCAATAATTTGGAGACTATAATGAAATGTAATTAAAAAAGAAAAGATTATTAGTAGAATATAATATACATTAGACTGGCAGCCCGTCAGCCATATTAATTTGTTGTAAATAGTGAGCCTGATCAACGTGGTGATATTTAACCGTATTTCGACGATAAAACAATTAATTTCTTTATTCAGACGCAACAAAGATGCTTAAAAGTGGTGTTTGAAACACCGCATCCTGCACCGCATCCTGCATAGGATTCGCTTTTGCAACCGAAAATCGCACACTTGGTACGTATCTTCTATACGTACCTACCGATCCTATCCATCCAAAGGTTGCCTAAAGACTTAAAGAGATAGAGAAATATTTGAACAAATTAGAACTATAATATTAACCGGTAAATAATTACAATCAAAACAAACTTCCGACTGTAGCAAACAATCTACAAAAAGCAATGTACCTACAAAAATCAAGGGTGGTCTAGAGGGATTCGAACCCAGCCCTAATAAACAAAGCAGCACGTCTAGCCTCTCTCGGCTGTACGTGCTGCTGAGGTTTCAGTTGAATTTATCCTTTCGTTCCATCTTTGGGGTGGTGGGTGGGTGTTAAATTAAATCAAGTGGTCCTACTACGTATATTCGATATAAGTAGAAATATCAATTCATACGATCGCATCAGTATGTTAATAGTTTAGTCTTAACTCTATAGTATCTAGAGATAGAAGAATTGAAAAATACTTAGTTGAAGAAAGAAACACCGTTTTTCTTTCTTCAACTAAGTATTTTTTAGGTCTTGAAGTAGGATGCCCATAATGAACGAAACTTGAAAACAGAAATTGCATAAAACTGAAATTTAATATTGTGTAACCCTAACTGTAAATATTTATCAAATAAATATTTATAAATTCTCCATTATGCGTTTTACTTTATCCCATCCATCCTTAAAGCATAATCTATACTAATATTATAAAGCTGAAGAGTTTGTTTGTTTGTTTGAACGCGCTAATCTCAAGAAGTACTTACTGGTTCGAATTGAAAAATTATTTTTGTGTTGGATAGTCCATTTATCGAGGAAGGCTTTAGGCTATATAATTAGGCTATATAACATCACGCTGGCTGCGACCAATAGGAGCGAAGAATACATGGCCACCCGTGCGAAGCCGGGACGGGCCGCTAGATATTTTAGGAAATCAAATTATTGGCTAATCAAGGAAAGAAGTAAGTATTATTTATTGCATGGAAAGGAAGAGCTCCAGAGGATGTGGGTTCAAATCCAAGTATTTTGTTAAACACACACTCTTCAGACATTCTTTTTATTTTTTTCGGAGCTTTTTTATACTAAAATATCTTAAAAATAATTAATTTGATTCGTTCTAGGTGATTTAATCGTTGTTGGTTTTTATCCTGTACCCACAGGTGGGACAGAGATGAATAGATCTTAGAAGAGTTTGACGTCAGCAGTCTGGCGCATGCGTGGCGGGCAGCTTCAGTGAGACACTTAAAACAAAGCTCAAATAACCCGCTATTAATCATTTAGAAGCAAAACTAAAAATTTCCTTTTCCTTGGCAACTTCATAATGATAGATACGTCGATTTTACAAATTTATTCCCGTAGTAAGTCGGTTGTGAATTATGGTTTTTAGGATAATTCAAAGTTGGGAATATGTTGCATGTATTTGCAGATACTGGATGTTGAACCATAAAATTACCATTAGCATCGCAGAGATGGCACTAACTGCAAAACTTAAAATTGTTTATGGGTTTTTGGGCTTTTTAGGCATAACAATAGTCAAAATGTGCAAAAAGTGGAATTTCATCACGCGAAAATGGTTTCTATCATACAAAATTATGCAGTTATTGCCTTGATGGCTGACATCAGGATAATTTCAGGAACTTCCTAAATCGCGCAAGCACTCGTTTTCGGTTCGTATAACAGGTGATGAAGTTCTAAAGTAAGAATGTTGGGAGGGTCCGTAGCTACTGCGTAAACCGGTGTTTGCGGGGCACCGGTCTAATTCCCCGCTGCCATGATGGCACAAAAAAAATAAAAAGAGAAAATACAAAAAAAGACTTTGTCACAAACCCCACGCTAGTAGCTGATTTGACCTTCCTTTTGTTTCTCTTGCTCTCGGTATGTCCACATAGGTCTTTTATTTAATTTTTTTAATGGAATACCCTAATTTTGTGAGAACGTTATCAATGTCCTATTTCTATAAACTTTTTCACTTTTGATTATGTTATCCAGTGTTGTAATGATTTTCTATGATTTATATTTTGTAAGTTTCAGCCTTGCTCGATCCGTAGCCTGGTTAAGGGTTTTAGCAGGTTTTCGTGGCATTGAACATAAAAATCTTTACGTTGCACTGTTTGTAGATGGAACCTCCTCAGAATTAGTTAAATTATAAATACAATTAAATTATTGGGTAAATATTCTTTACCGCTAGAAAATATAAATATAAACGAACATTTGTCAGATTAGGTATAGCATAACATCTTTTGTATCATACACCGAAACTGATTATGGGAATGTCCTATTACGTACTGCTGTAGAGATTAGTTGGAACAAAGCCATTTGGAATTATGGAGTTATCTATATAACCTGATATTATTACCCTATTTATTTAATGCAATGAGCATTAAATAAATAGGGTAATAATATCATATTCGTTATTTAGATAACTCGCTTATTCCAAATGGCGCGATAAAAGAGCACTAAGTCCTTTATGTTTTTACAGTAGATAATTATGCTTTTACAGTAGATAGATATTTATGCTGTTACAAGGCAAACGATTATTATGCCGGGTGTAAATCATCACATATTTTTACCGGCTACGTATCGTCACATAATTATACCATCAATGAATAATCGATATTTTTGCAGCGCTGCCCATAGTCATATATTTATGCTGGTGACTGTACATGTAATATGAAATTTCGTCCTGAAAAGGCCGAAATTCCTAACAGTAGAAACACTGCTCAAGCGCTCAATGCGCATGTCCTATCCTAGGGGTTATGATATCATAAGAATGTGTCATTTTTCCAAAACGCTTACACAGACTATGGAACGGAATCGGTAGGTGGCGCTTTTTAACTTTCTAAGAACTATTTTTTTTCAGTGCCAATGAGCATTGTAGGTACGCGTACGTAATAATTTTTTATATTTATTATATTATTAATTACGTTTTAATTAAGTGCATTTTTAGAATGGTTTACCTCTGATCATGATCGCGATCAGTTTTATCCAGTAGGTATAATATAATATAAATAATGTTGCACAAATCACACAGCATTATCTAGCCCCAAGCTAAGCAGAGCTTGTGTTATGGGTACTAGATAACTGATATACATAATACAATACACTACATAGATAGATAATTTTATAGAAAACATCCAGAACGCCCTGAACAAAGCAGATCGTACAAATATTTGTCCCGAGGCGGGAATCGAACCCGCAACCTCCTGCGTCGCAGGCGGACCTTCGCCCACCGCGCCACAGAGGTCGTCTGTGGCGCGTGTCGAACGCGTTTCTCTTCTCCTAGTTTATCTCTATTTATCATGCTTCACAGTTCATTTTAATATGTATGTAAAGATATACAAAATAAAGTTTCGAGAATGTACATCGTAAATCATACATCGTTATATACTTACTGCATCATACAGTACAGTAGGGAGGATTGTATAGTTTTTTCCTCAGTTGTTTGTTTCTTCAGGAGCTTGTTATTAAAGATGTCTTTGTGGGACCAATACTTCCTCCAGTCATGGATGTTAATCTTTCTACTGCATTTGTGATGGCATCTTCGAGCGATATTAATTGTTCCCGGTTTATAATAATATTTATCATATTATCAGCATCACTTTCGAGCTGAATAAATAGGTTATTCATAAATACGTGAATTCGTTTAACTTCCATCCATCCACATCCATCCACAGCCTGTATCGGTCCACTGCTGGACGCAGGCCTCCCCCTGATAAACGCCTTATTGGCGTTTAGCTCATGGGGGGGTAATGCCCATAATCCCCACGCTGGGCATGCGGGTTGGGGATCGCAGTTTGGTGAAAGATTTGTTCTGCGGGGGGCGCTGCTGCCCGCCCCCCAGAAGATATCCCTTAGTCGCCTCTTACGACACCCACGGGAAGAATTGGGGTGGTGCAAATTCTATGCCGCCGGCACCACACGGCGTTTTACTTATCATCATGTATTTTGCAAAACACCGAGTCAAATGATCTAAACATGAATAAGGTTTTCATGTTTATCTGCCAAAACAACTAACTGCATAATTTTGTATGATAGAAACCATTTTCGCGTGATGAAATTCCACTTTTTGCACATTTTGACTATTGTTAAGCCTAAAAAGCCCAAAAACCCATAAACAATTTTAAGTTTTGCAGTTAGTGCCATCTCTGCGATGCTAATGGTAATTTTATGGTTCAACATCCAGTATCCGCGAACCAAGAGGTTATCTAGTTACGGGCTTTTTCACTAGAGGAAGCTGTTGTTGAGCTAGCACAGGGTGTTCCCTATATTATGTATGTATATAATATACGGGACACCAGTTCTGACAATGGTATCCAAGAGAAAAGCATATAATCGAAGTCGGTTTTTAGTTTCATAAAACAAACTCAATTATTTCTATTGAAGATTCTGATTCCATCAAGAATCAACAAAATCGGATCATCCAGTCGAAAGATCTGAGGTAACAAACATGAAAAAAAATACAGTCGAATTGAGACTTTCCTCCTTTTTGAAGTCAGTTAAAAAGGGTTAACTACGAACCTTATTTGAGTTAGAAGAACACCTACGTTTCATCCCTTAACGAGGGACATCTTCAGGGCTAGTGCGATACAAATAATAAACAATGATACATATACGCGCTGTGAAAAATGTTGACACCAATAAATAGGTCGGCGGTGGTAGAACACTGTATTGAGGAAGGGCCATCTCATTACGTACGTTTCTACAAAGCCCGTTTCTTGTCTAGGAAAAAATTCGTCGTTCCCCGCAAGATACGCGAAGCGATAGAGACGATGGCCTAACTTCAACAGAGACAGAGGTTGGAACCTACCACCCGCCTGGGAAGCCGTGTCTCCATGGGAAGTCGAACAGCCGTATGAGTTTAGAGCTGGGTGTAGATACTGTTAGTTCCGTATGTACCCAGAGGACACCAACACCCGACATAGTAGATGACTCTCACGCCCTGCAGCATCTACAAGCAGCGCAGCAGTTTCCATTCTTTTATTCAACCTCTAAAAACACTTATAAAGTACCTAATTTTGTAGCGCTGCTACGTTTCGTAGCACATTGCCTATACGAGTATATATAATAGTGCTACGGTGTTTCGTAGCGCTCTCTACGCACGGATGCAACGGAATGTAAGCTCATGCATTCTACGCAGGAATGGGTAAATTTTAGTTAACTAAAGTCATTATAACGGGATACCTAGACGATTCGAAGTCGGTTTTTTGTTATTAAAACAATTAAAATATAGCAATAAAACATTTTAGGTGTGCTTGCACTAACGCACTGAAGTAGGTAATAAATAGTGTTTTTTATATAACGTATGTCCCTTCCTGCGGTTATGGGATATTATTCATTGGGGCAACCACTGCGCATCATTGAGTGAAATTTTAGAGACAAATGGCTATTGTGTATCTTTTATGATAAAATCGGGGTACTTAGTTATCACCTACATACATCTTTATGATTATTGCAATAATTTTAATGATTTTTTCTGCATAAAAGTTTGTCCGCGGTGGGATTCGAACCCGCTACCGTTGCGTCTCAGAGGAATCAGCGCGCTCTCCACCACAGTTCACAGTACAGTCACTATGCAGTAAAATCATTGATAACACTGACTGTTCTTTTATTTATGTTCGATAACTCAGCTTGACAAATACAATTTTATACGAGAGTGTGGACTGTATTATACGAAAGTTATATATGATGTATTGTTCTGAAAGTGGTTAACGAAAAATTGATTAATTTTGGATAACAAAGCAGTAGGTAGGTACCTACAATGATTTTAGATGAATGTGATGATGTAAATAAACTGTTATGTTAAAAGTCATGGGTAAGTTGACCACTAAACATTTTGGATTGATCCACTCATGCAAGCTGGATGAAATTAAGTGGATGATATGACTACGTACTCGCCGCCGCCGCGCCTCTGCGCGTCTCAGGATGCCGATGGTTATAGGCACGGAGACATCTGACAAAATCAGAGGTGTTGAAATTTCCAAGGTTAATAAATATGGCCGGGTGGCCGTTTTAAAACCGCTGTGGGCTGTGGATCTAAGAACCTATGTTGGAATGTATGTAACAAAAGATTTTGCCCGCTTGATGCAGGTTCTAACTCAGCCGTAGATTTATTTTTATATTTTTGTCTAGGCCTATTTTATTTCACTGTTTTCTAACTGTTTACTTGATCATATTTTTGGATACGTTTTTGAAAACCATATAATTGAAACCGGTTTATAGTTTCTTAAAACAAACTCCATTATTTATATTGAATATTCTGATTCCATCAAGAATCAACAAAATCGGATCACCCAGTCAAAAGTTCTGAGGTAACAAACATGAAAAAAATACAGTCGAATTGAGTAAACTTCCTCATTTTAAAAATCGGTTAAAAAATATTACTATTGTTGTTTTTTTTGTGCAGATAACTTTTACTAAAATGTTAATATAAATGGGTAATAAAACATACCTTAATTAGGTTTGTCTTTAACAATACCTATTTAGTTATGTTTTTCCAAAAGAGAAACAAAAGGAAGGTCAAATTAGCTACTGGCGTAGGGTTTGGAGAACATTAGTTCTCGCTATCATGGGCGATTTTGGCGGCGACCGGCATCTTATTCTACTCGCCGGTCTAATTACCGTTGATAGTAATCAACGGTAATTAGACCGGCTACCCGCCACCACCGGTTCGCGCAGTAGCTACGGACCCTCCAGAATATTACGCAAAGCAACTTCAACACCTGTTACCAACCGAAAACAAGTGCTTGCGTCGATCTAGTAATAGAATTATGATCCCTGATTTCGGGTATTTCCAAGCTGAATACTTATGAGGAACTCAACTAAATTCAACTACGATGTAAATTACATGATTTTTACTATTTTGCAATTTAAAGATATTTTTTTTTAAAAAGATATTTAGAGAATAAAATAATTACCTTTTCATAGAGTTTCACGAAAGGGTGTGGGTGCGAAAGAGACGGAGCATTCGCGGGGAGTGACCGCGGATGCTCCGTCTCTTTCGCACCACACAGCGGTATGCCTGATATTATGCATGCAGGCGGTTGCATGTTCTAATCCAGCCGAAGAAAATATTATTTTTTCATTTTTATATCCCTATTTTGTCTATACCTTTTGTATAAAACTGACCAGGTATTTTATTTAATGTACAGTCATTAATTTCCAGTGCTTATTTCGTGTGGGTTCTGAATAAACAGTTCTTCGGAAGTTAAGCGCCACCTTCCGATTCCGTTCCTAACGCTGTACACGTAAGGGTTCCAATTCAGCAAGGTTGCGGAGAGTGAACCTTCCCCTGAATCGTTTTCACTGCAAAGGTGTAGGTGTCGCGCTATTAAAAATGGCATTTTTATAGTTTTTTGGCTCATAGGTTAATTTCTGTGTTGCTCCTTATTATTATTATTTTATTACACAATAATTATGACAAAACTGTCAAAAAGCAGCTCTTATGTTAGTCTTTCTAAACTCAAAAGTATTTAAAAAGTTTACCACTAAAATTACACTGTTCAATGCCCTTGTCAGGAGAATCCTTGAGTTTGCATGTATTTCCTTGAATCCATTTTATTCCATCCATTCGCAGAGACTTGAAACTATCCAAAGATCGTTTACTCGCTACCTTGCTTTCAATTCATCTGGTATATCCCACAGGACTCCCTATGCCCTAAGATTAAAATTCTTTAGGATGATCTCTCTTTATAGCCGTCGTAGGGTTCAACAACTAAAATTCTTACACAAGGTAATTAACAGTCTAGTCGATTGTGAAGATATCCTGCTAAAAATTTGTCTTACAGTACCTACCAGGAACCCCAGAAATCCCATTACTGATATTTTCAACACTCCTTTTTGCAACTCTAATAAAGGCCTACAGATTCAAGTAGTTCAGCTCTGTAAACTATATAACTATACTATAAAACAAGTTCCTGACATAAGTTATGAATTTATTAAGATTATTTTCAGCGATAATCTCAATAAATTGAAGTTTAAGGTGCTGGTACATTTCCGGTATGAACGTATTATCTTAGATCTCCTTTTTAAATAATTATTTTTTTAGTAGTTTATGTTTCATAAGTTAAACCATATTTCCTATCACATTTATTCATAATGTTTAACTTTGATCTCATTTATTAATTTAGTATAGTTGATATAATTTTAATAGAGTACAAAAAATTTGTGTTCGTTTATTAAAAGCGTACCTATATAACAGAACCTGCCTAGATACTAAGTTAAAACGAAGAATACTTGATGTATACGCTGTTGGCGTTCCTTTTTAATCACACTATGTATGGATGGATAGGTAGATGGATGTTTGTTGCTTCTTCACGCCAAAACTACTGGACGGATCTAGCTGTAATTCTAATGCTGGAATCAAACATAGGCTACTTTTGATCCCATAAATCAGTTCCAGTGGGATGAAAATCACCTTTTAACGTTTCCATAGGAACAACAAGTGCAAAGCCGCGGGGCGCAGCTAGTAAATAACTAAATAAGAAACTCGCAATTAGATTCCCAATGATGTAGGTACAGAGATGAGACACCACGACGACGTGAAGTCCCTTAAATATTTTTTATCTAATACTAAAAAAAGTCATTACTTACGTTTATGGTTATAAATAAAAACCAGCCAAGTGCGAGCCAGGGTAAAAAAATTGTGTTCTCAAAAAATCTGTATGGGAACCGCCTTAAATATTTATTTTATTCTCTTTTTTAGAATTTATTTTATAGCGGCGTCAGAAAAACATCATTTGTGAAAATTTCAACGACTAACTATCACAGATCATAAGATACAGCCTGGGGACAGGCGGATAGACGGACAAACGGAGAGACGACTAAAAAGATAAATCAAAATATCCCACCGCTAGGCCTTTTGGGCGTGAAACTTTCCCTTTTATAAAAGTATTTATAGATTTTTATGTCACTGTAGTCGTTTTCTTTAGTTTTAGCAGAAAATGGAAAATCGCACATTGAGCCATCCAGAGAAATTCAGCAATAACTGCTAGTGCGTGTCATCATATGAATTTTTCTCAAATTGTAAAGTTTAAACTTGCCTTGCATACAGCTTAAAGTCATAGGCAATATCGACTTATGATATCAAACCATTTTCTATAAGAACCGTTGTCTACCTGGTCACCACTAGACCAGCGGAGCCAGCAACTTTCTCCAATTTAAGCCACTTGTTACAGTCTCGGATCGATAAATATTAAATAATGTTGCGAAAATTCGCATTTTCTCTTACAGCCAGGTTGGCCGAGTGGTCTAAGGCGCCAGATTTAAGCTCTGGTTCCCGAGAGGGAGCGTGGGTTCGAACCCCACACCTGGCATTACTATTTTACCTTGTAGACTTTTTACTATTTATTATTTTGATAAAATAATGCCTTTAACGTTCTGTTTTTTTTATGCCTTTCTCAAGAAATTCGTAAATTATATTTGTTCAAATGGCAAGTATGAATGTAGGTCACGGAATTATTCACAGCACTGCGCAAGCGTGAACTCGATTTGGCCAGCGCGGCGGACGGGACAATATTCTCTAAATAAATAAGAAGAAACTCCTGGTTAACGAAATAAATCAATTAAAGCGTATCGTGCCCATCTTATCTTACAAAATTTTATACTTATATCCATTGATCTTATATCCCTTAAATCGGCCCTTATCTTGAATCTAGTGATTGCATCTGGAACACCTTTTAATAATGAGTAGAGCCTTTTAATACGCTTAAGCTCGAGCAACGAAAAAAATATTGATTGGCAAACAAGGAATATTTTTTTTTAGTCAAAAATTAATTTATCAATGGTCAAAAGTCCTTTTTCCTCTTTAATTGACTACAATCTCACCTGATGGAAGGTAACAAAGTTGCCGACGAGATATGGAGAAGGTGCACGAGCTCCACGAAGGTAGAGGTGGAAGGTATGTATAACTTGATGATACCTCTTCTCTCATGACGCCCAATGCTGCTATGCGATAACAAAGATTAAATCGTTAGATACGCCCAAAAACTATAGCATTGGCTTTGAAAATGCCAGACGTACACACACTTTTTCACCGTACCTACGCATCTCGATAAAGCAACATAGGTACTTAATTGTTATAACTGACGTGACTCTGTAGCGAATTAATGCAATTTGTGACCAGTGAAAACACTTCTCGTAGGCAATTGTAACTATTTAACCAACTTCAAAAAAGGAGGAGGTTCTCAATTCGACTGTATTTTTCTTATTTTTTTGTTACCACTTTTGAGTGGGTGGTCCGATATTTATGATTCTTTTTTTACATGAATTAAATAGAAGAAACATGTAATAGTCGCATGAGGCCTCTAGTGACATTAGACTCGGTGTTACCACCTTAGTGTTTATTTATATAAGTATTCATGTGTCATCAATAACGCCACCGTCAGCTTCTATACGTACCTACCGATTCTATCCATCCAAAGGTTGCCTAAAAGAGAAAGAGAAATATAAAAAAAAGACGTGTGGCACTCGGGGACTGCCGCGGTAAAGCTATTGCAATGCCATCTAGAGGCGAGTTGCTGAACTAAAGAGACAAACGTCAAGGTTTTTTCGTTACGGAATTTCCGGATTCGGTCCCCGCGCTCAAGGCCCGCGATAGAAGCTATGCAATAGCTTAAAAATATTAGAACTATCATAATTATAAACCGGTAAATAATTACAAACAAAACCAACTTCCGACTGTAGCAAACAATCTACAAGAAGCAATGTACAAAAATCAAGGGTGGTCTAGAGGGATTCGAACCCAGCCCTAATAAACAAAGCAGCACGTCTAGCCTCTCGGCTGGATTTTTTGAACCGGTTACTTCAAGGCCTGGTATTAAACACAGGCTAGGCATAGGCAGGCATAGGGCAGAAACTAGTTAACTAATATACAGGAAACAGAAACAATTTATTTTAAAACTAGTTTTTTTTTTTAAATTACAGAATGGGCAAAATAAAACCCTTTCTGCAATTGAAACACAACAATCACAAGAGAACCCTTTTCGTCAGCCACAATCTAAATCACCACCACCATCAGCGGCTAGATAAAACAAATAAAAATATAATTTCTTGAATGGTACTAGTTAGGTATTATGGGATAAAAACTGGATGTTAGTAAAAAAAATCAAGACTGCAAAATGATGTGCATCGCCTTAACAAAAGTTAGTTTATAACGGTATAATAGTTACTAAAAACTAGTTTTATGTTGTTGTTTTTCCATTAAGGCCCATACACCAGCGAAAGTGGCGCCCCCAACTATTATATCTTATTATTACGTTGAACGCAGGAATTTTTAAAAATCCTACGTTCAGTTTGTGGTATCTATTATATGCTATTTATTAATGCCTCTTTTATAATTTTATCTCATATAGTTAAGGAGGAGATGCAAAAATAGACGTGGCCACAGTCTGACTTTGATTGTGGCCAGGGCGGTCGAGATATCCTAATGGGTCAATGAATGTATATAGGGTCATTGCGCCTGTTTGCGTCCAGTTAGCGGAGTTGTCCAATTCAGATATCGAAAAACAAATATTTTTGTGAGCTCTTAAGAATAAAACTGATTTCACCACATGACTAATATACTCTATTTTCACATGGAAAATAGACTTTCTTCTTAAAATTAACTGTTAATTTTAAAAAAATATTTTAATCCGAAATACCCCATTTTACCAGTTCTCGACCAAAAATTCCAGTTTGCGACCCTATGTTGCCTAGTTCTCGTCCACCATATATCTAATAGGAAACTTACTTATAATAATCATAATCGTCAGCCTGTTTTAGTCCTCTGCTGGACATAGTGAATGAATGTCCTGTCATCATGCATTTTAAGATTCGTCAGGTGGCTCCTGCCAAGCTCCTAAGTGAATACTTTGTACCCTCGGTTCGGATTTGTCTGACGAAGTCACTTATGTGGTTTCCCGTCTTTTTGCCATCAGCCCGAAAGGCTCATCAGAGAGTTTGGATTGCTTGCCAGTACGCTGCTCTTGGCAGAACTTGATGCCCTTGTGCCTCAACGTTTCAACCAGATTGTGTAGGGTCTCGTCAGCGTCATCAGTGGGATCCAAGGCAGCGAACCTATTCCCGAGAAGCTGCCGGAACTTCTCGGTGCCCGCAATGATTTCGATTGGATTAGGTCGAAGCGTGGATTTCATCAGATGGTTTCTTTCTAGCTTTAAGTTGATATCCAGAGAGCCTCGGAGCAGTCGGTGATCAGATCCGATACTAAACCTGTTGATCACTGAGTCATCTCTGAATATGTGCTTGCTATCCATCATGATCAGAAGTTGATCTCATTTTAAGTCACAGTGTCGGGGCTTCGCCACGTCCACTTACGAGCCTTATGGATGTTGTGTAAGGCTTTGGATGTCTTCATAAATATCCTCCACTTCATCATCCGATTGTGCCGAGGTCGGTGCGTAGACCTGACTTACTGTTCCCTGAATACCTGTCAACATACTGGAGATTTCTTGAATGTTGTTAGCGAGGGCATTATTGACGAGGTCACCTACGTACGTCACGCTGCGATGTTTTATCACCCTCGCGAAAGTAGAGAAGATGGCCCGAGTCAAGTGTTACGGTGTCCTTCCCCTCTCTACTACTACTCTACATAACCCCATAACATGCCATTTAATGTTCTCTAACTCCACTTACAACTGCACTAGGTGATGGTCAAACCTCAAAGTTCGGTGGGACTTCACCCGAGGATTCTTCGCACCCCTAACCCCAGGTCTGGCATGGCACCCGTCAACGCCAGCACAGCCGCTGGCTTCGCTGGGCACTTTGGACCTTTTTGTTGGCTATCTATCATTAATTGAGGGTTTGGGCCATGACCCACCACGCTGGTCCAGTGCGTGTTAGTGGGTTGTTTTGTCATTTCCTCGTTTGTTGGTTGGATTTAGGAATTAGGAAGCACCGCGGGCAGTTAAGGTTGGCTTGGTATGGTATGGTATGGTGAGTGTACTCTTTTTTCCGCTCTGAGACTCGGGATGGTCAGCCTAACTCCATCCAGAAGCACAGAATCTTCCTGGGATTTTCACAGGCTTCGCGGAGTGGCCTCGGATGGTCACGGATTTCGTGTTGCTGTGCTGTTACTCCCTCGCATTCCAGGACTACGTGGGCAGCTGATTCCTCGACACTGAGAACCCCCCTGCAGAGAGGGCTTCCTGTTACTCAGATGGTGTGGAGGTGTTTGTTTAGTGGGCAGTGTCCTGTGAGTGTTCTCACAAGGACGCGTAGGTCTCTTCTGGTCAGTTTCAGTAGCTTTGGTGATGAAGCCGGAGGTAAGGGAGGCCGCCTTACCTGGCGGCACTCCTGTAGGTGTGTCCATCGTTCGGCATGCGTTCCTCTGGTTTTTTGCCTTATCCATGTTCGGAATTGTGAGAATGCTAGGGGAGGAGTGGACGTGGGCCTCTCATATTCATCTCAGGTGTCTCTCCTCATATAGTTGTATCTGGTAGTGTTTCTCTTGTATAGGTTTGCTGGGCATTCTGTCACAGGGGGCGGCTTAGAGAGGTTCATAGGCTAAGGCTCTGTTTAAGATCTGAGTGTGAGGGCTTTCTATGCCCCCCCAGAATCCAATGTTTTGTATTCTCAAAGCCGATAAGGTCTCCTCTTGTTGTATATATAAGTCTAGTGGCACTATGTCTAGGATTACCTCCAGGGCAACGCCCGGTGTAGTTCTCATGCAGCCTGTTATTGCTGAGCACACCAGTCTTTGGAATCGTTGCAGTTTGGTTATTGAGGTTTATTGTATTGTATAGGTATTTTTGAAAGTAGTAGTGGCTATCACTAGCTACTAGTATACAGAAATACCTAATAAACATTTAACCTTTATTAGTATTCTATATTTAGGACTCTGATGACTGGCACTGTGTTTTATTATACGCAGATGGTCGATATCTGGTCTTATAGAGTAGTTCTCGACCACAATATTTAAAAAAAAAATTGCATATAGCTTATTTCAAATAAAGTGAAATTGAATGAAATATGTTAAATACACAAAACTGGATAACTCAATGACTTAATATATGTAGACGAGGCCTGTATTCTAGGTAGCCTAGGGTTGTATGATAGACAATTCTAAGGCTGATTAACCTCTTTGCAGTAAGCCTTTGCAATATTTGGGTGTTTATGGTTCTGTTCGTCCAAATCAACGGTTCTGAAGAGGTTCTGAATGTAACAGACAATCTTTATGAAACGGATACGACGTTCAATATTGACAACTGTCGAGTGGTCTTTCCGGATTGGGAGCTATGATGGCGGTTAGAAAACAACGAGGACCATCTTAGACCGATCAATGAAAAGAATACTCGTTATTATCAGTTGTTATTGAAATTTATAGCATTCAGGGCTCCGCCGTGTGCGTGAGTCTTTATCAGAAGTGGGATAAACCCATGTTTTACGCTCACAGATGTTTTACCAAGAATGGAAAAGTTCGATGGATTCACATCAAAATGATGACACTCAACAGGTCGACATTTTATGCTGTGACAAATCTGAGCTGGCGACCAAACCTGAATTCTTACAAGAATTTAACTAAGAAGCTTTATGGATGTACAGTAATACAATTGGTTTGTAATGATGTGATGACTGATAAGGGTATGGCTGTTTTACACTAAAATTACCGGTTTTTATAATGCACCTGGATTGATTTGTACGTAGGTACCTAGACTAGGTAGCATGGTTATTACTATGTAAGCAGTTCAATTTTCATGAGTTTTATTGTGATATGAACCAACGTTTGCTTGATGTTAATTAATCTTGAGAAAGAAATGACTCAAATATCTCGTACTGTTCGTACCTAGCTAGCCAAAGCTGATCAAGTGGCTTTTCCCAAGGATAAAGCATAGCAGGTAAAGATAATTATGTCCTATAGTGTTATTGATGATAGCCTGTGTCGTGTCAATTGCACAACATGCCTGTCGGATGCATTTCTCTGTTGTGATTTATTGGTTTCAGGCTTCAGTAGAAGTGGAGGATGCCAGACAGTACATGCTTGCAGGTCACATGGATCATAGAGGCAAATAAAGATTTTATGATTGACATTGGTTGGAGCCAAAACTACGGGTGATGATACCAGCCAGAGGATTAACTTTGCCTGGAACGACTGGGAATTAAGGGTCCTCATCACAACGCTAAGCGCACACCTACCTACTTCTGAATGGTTTCAGTTCCAAAGTTAGTGGTTGTTCATTTGAAAAAAAGAAAGTGAAACAATAAAATTTGTTTGTGTTGATTATTTTGTTATACCTACTGCCCTACTGCTTAATATTGTCTCGCATTATGTTGTTCTGTTGTGTGTTATTTTGTAACACTCTTGTATTTACTTGTTTGGTTTTGATCTTTGTTTCTGCTATGCTGTTTTTGCTGGAAGTTGAGGTCTTTTTGTGGTATCTTGGACATGGTGATGATTAGCAGAACTGGTGTGAACATCTTGGGTTTTTACACTCAGAATAGATCCTTGAGATGTGATTGGTAGCCGTCTGCTTAGACGCGTGTGAGCATATTGAGTACGGTGTCTCAGTATTAGTTCTACATGCATACGGTGTTGCTTGGCAGAACAGTTGTGAGCATCTTGGGTTGCTACACCCAAGATTATCCTTCAGACATGCACAGTGGCTGTCTGCTTGGATGTGTGTGTGCGTATTGAGTACGGTGTCTCAATATTAGTTCTACAAGCATACGGTGTTGCTTGGCAGAACAGTTGTGAGCATCTTGGGTTGCTACACCCAAGATTATCCTTCAGACGTGAACGGTGTCCGTCTGCTTGGATGTGTGTGTGCGTATTGAGGACGGTGTCTCAATATTAGTTCTACAAGCATACGGCGTTGTTTGGCAGAGCTGTTGTGGGCGTCTTGGGTCCCTACACCCAAGACTCCAGACATACACGGTGGATGTCTGGCTAGATGTTGTTTTGTGGCATTGAGTTGCATATTGTAAGTTTGTTGTCGTCTGACCTAGTGTCATGTTTAGTAAATTTGTTGTTGGCTTGTGGTCAAGCAGTTCCTTGTTTTGGGTCCCCTGATATATCTGGTGGTGCCACCGCGGATCTCATCTGTGGTCGGTAACTACCATTGGTTGATCTGTTGGTATGTTCGTGCCTAGAGTACGTTGTTCTCGAGAAATGAAACAATTGGCCGGAGTTCTTATGTTTGTTGTATATTGATGATTTGTCTGTTTGCAGCTGACTGAAGCTAGGTGTAGGGAATTGGTGGAGTAACCGGGCTGCGGTGACAAGAGCGACGCGACGGTGCAGACATGCGTTTGCTGGTCTGTGCATTGATCATTCCTAGAAGAATGATGTCAGGTTGGACGAGCGATTTTATGACTTTATCGGAGCCTGCCGTTCTTTATTAATTATTTGTGCGCCCCGTGGTAAGTACAGGGAGTGCAGATGCTCCAGGGTGAGTCTGTTTTTATTATCTTCAATTGTATTGCAATGTTCAACAAAAACAAACTATATGCTAAGTTTGTTAACGAGGCCATTTCTACTCGCGGCGGTTGGCCGAGGCGATAGCTATTTCGTTCTCCGGAGTGCAGGCATGGATCTGGCAGTGTTGTGCTTACTTCTACTGCCGCTGCTGTCCCCAAACGAAAATGCTTTTTTGTGGAGCATCATCTATACACCCTCGCAAGGACATTCCAGCTCGAGATGCTACATGCATAAAGTGTAATAGAAAGGGCCACTATGGAAAAGTCTGTCGTAGCAGGACACCGACACCTGCTTCAACAACGGAAACAGATGACTGCGGCCACTGCAGTATAATATCTGCGGCGGCACCGACTTCACTGCGCAAGGCAATGGTGACAGTTATTACTAAGGGAGTTCGAGCAGAAGCCTTGATTGACACCGGGAGCTCCCTGAGCTTCGTCAATGAGGACTCTGCCAGTCTCTGTCAACTGAAGAAGAGGCGTTGCGACCAAACTATTTCTATGGCTTCCTTATCTCACAAGTCATAGGTTAACGGCTCGACTCTCCAGAATGTTAGGATCGGAGACAATGCCTTTAACAACGTCAATCTCCCGATTGTGAATAACTTATGTGCCGACGTTATAATTGGCCATGACGTCTTAGAATCACACTCGACTCTAGAATTCAAATTTGGTGGACCGAAAGATAAGTTAAGGGTTTGCAGCGTAGCTGCAGCCTCTGTCCCTGCTGTACCCCTATTTTCTAATGTCACGGCGGACTGCAAACCTATCGCTGCGAAATGAAGGAAAGAAAAAAAAAAAAAAAAAAAAAAGGAAGGAATCATAGAAGAAGGTCTGTCACCTTGGCGAGCGCAGGTTTTAATCACGAAAAATGCAAATCACAAGAGGCGGATGGTAATAGATTACTCGCAAACCATCAACAAATATACACAATTGGATGCCTTTGCCTACCCGTTACCCAACATTGAAGAGATGATAACAAAGGTAGCTAAATACGCGATTATTAGCGCTATAGATTTACAGAGTGCATACCACCACGTGCCCATCTTGCCTGACAAAAAAAAACCTTCACAGCTTTCGAGACATGTGGTAACCTGTATCATTTTCGTAGAATTCCGTTTGGTGTTACCAACGGTGTGTCTAGTTTCCAAAGAACTGTCGACTGGCTCATCAGAACCGAAAACCTAAACGGTACTTTTGCCTACATTTATGATATTACTGTATGTGGAAAGACACAGGAAGAGCACGATAAAAATCTTAGACTATTTGTCAAAGCTGTGGAAAAGTACAACCTTACCCTAAACAAAGAAAAGAGCAAGTTCACACAGTCGACTATAAACATTCTTGGCGATACATTTGAAAATCATGTTATTATGCCAGTTAGTGAGCGACTGAAACCGCTTCTAAATATGCCCCCACCCAATGATGTAGTTTCTCTTCGAAGGACTCTCGGTATGTTCGCACACTATTTGTAGTGGTTTCCTAGTTTTTCATAGAGAATCTATCCTATGGTGCATACCAAAAGTTTCCCCTTAAGCTCAGACGCAGTAAAATGTTTCGAGGACCTGAAATCTGTTATAGCAAAGTCACGCCATAGACGACAAGTTACCTTTTAGTGTCGAGACTGATGCTTCCGGGCATTCCATCGCCGCTACATTATCACAGAATTCGAGGCCCATCTCCTTTCACTCAAGGACCCTCAATCAGAGCGAGCGAAATCACTCAGCGGTAGAGAAAAAAGCCTATGACATCGTTGAAGCTCTGAAGAAATGGCGCCATTTTCTTATCGGTAGACCGTTCAAACTCATCACGGACCAACGATCGGTTTCCTTCATGTTTGTTGCAAAACATACAAGTAAAATTAAAAATGAGAAGATCCAGAGATGGGCTGGAACTGGCACCATACAGATATGATATTAGTTTCTACATTCACGTGGCATTGCGACTAGCAGAACTACGGCCTACAATCCTCAAGGCAACGGCCAAGTCGAGAAATTGAATTCCACGCTATGGAAAACAGTACAGCTCTCTCTGCGTTCGCTCAACATGCCTATAGAAAATTGGGAGCATGTACTTAATGTGGCTCTCCACTAGATTAGATCGCTCTTATGCACAGCTACTAACTGCACGCCACATGAGCCTGTTCACACATCCGCAAAGATCAATGAATGGTCACAGTATTCCAACATGGCTAACCAATTCGGGGCAAGTCCTCATGCGCTGTTTTGACCGTTCTAATAAGTATCAGCCTGTGGTGGAAGAAGTGGAGCTGCTTCAAGCGAATCCAGATTACTCATATGTGAGACTCAGAGATGGAAGAGAAACCACCGTCTCGAATCGACCTTGCGCCTGTCGAAGGGCAAGGGGAAATTATTTTGGATCAACCGGATGTAATCTAAGTATCGTAAGGTCGGCCAACTGTGTCGGTTCTGATACGTCTGCTGGCGTGGTGGCCAAAAGCTGTATTAGTTACCCTATGGCGTCCGTGGACTGACGCATTGTCAGGCATTGGCCGTGTAGACGAGGCCTGTATTCTAGGTAGCCTAGGGTTGTATGATAGACAATTCTAAGGCTGATTAACCTCTTTGCAGTAAGCCTTTGCAATATTTGGGTGTTTATGGTTCTGTTCGTCCAAATCAACGGTTCTGAAGAGGTTCTGAATGTAACAGACAATCTTTATGAAACGGATACGACGTTCAATATTGACAACTGTCGAGTGGTCTTTCCGGATTGGGAGCTATGATGGCGGTTAGAAAACAACGAGGACCATCTTAGACCGATCAATGAAAAGAATACTCGTTATTATCAGTTGTTATTGAAATTTATAGCATTCAGGGCTCCGCCGTGTGCGTGAGTCTTTATATACAAAATTCTATTACATTATTGTTAAGTTTACATAATCAATAAAGCTAAGGTCGAAATCAGGACGTCATTTAACCTTGTCCGATTCGCGACCACAAGAAATTTCATAACTCAGTATTTTATGGTTTGTTGCTCCGAGCCTGGACGAAATAAGGTTTGTAGATACCTTACGAGCATAAGGTTCAAATTTAATAAAATGTTTGAATAAATTTTAATACAATAATGCATACAAGAAATCACCTTATTGACACGATATGTCCAATTCGCGTCCAACCCGGTCTAAAATGGGACTTTCTTAAAATATCGTGGAACAGTTCTCGTCCACGCAATATTTCAATTTTATTGACAATAATTTGGATAGAATTACACAAATCCATATTTTTTAATCCAAAATGAAGTCAAACTAATAACCATCAACTCTGACATGCATAAAGACACTGTAAAACTTACCGTTGAATTCGCGACACGCTGCTATTTTTCGCGTTGATATAGACACTTTTTGTCTTGTTGACGGCGGACCACAAATTGATTAATTTATTTTACTTATAATTGCTGGTGCTTGTGATGTGTAGTTAGCTTGTATGCGTTGCTTACACATCCAGGTTGTTGATATAATTTAATGTCTTTGTGTGAGAGTGCAAATAAGGCTATTTTCGACAAAAAGTAACCAGTAGTGCCGCGAAAGGTCGTGAATGGGGCCTGGACGCATAACAGGCGCATCTACCCTAGCTTCAGGAGTTGCTGATATATTCAATAGGGAAAAAAATATTTACAATTGAAAAAAATTAGCTAACTGCAGACTGTTGCCAACAGTCTAAAGGTATCTCAACTGATGATTAAGTTCCTTTAGTAAATTATGTAAGTTGACAATACAAAACACTGTTACCAATACTTACTTAAGTTTTTTTTAGCTGAAATAAATATTTTGTACCTTTACTATTTTTGTTTTTGTTGGAATTATAGTCAAGTATCTTCTACTGATACTTTTATTACACCTCTGAATAAAAGTAAAACATCCTTTATATCCGTCAGGATCCGTAACATACACATGCTACTGCTTCTTCTTGACTGAATCAACAGTAAGTTAGGATCCTTATCATGCACAGACGAACATATTTGAAATGCACACACTCATGCACATCTATCATAGCCCCAAGTAACTTCTCATTTCATTATCGGGTTTATTTATTTATTATTTTGCAGATAATCCAATAAAATTAGCAGAAGTATGATGTATCGTTAGAAAGCCCTATTTTTTTAGATTATGGTTATGTTCTGACATTCGAAAATAGCCTATGGTAGATTGCGTGTAATTGCTTTGAAAATAAGCTTGCCTATGGGCAGTTGTTTCGTGCTTATCAATATAAAAAAGGTTTCCCTACCTAAATGATTGTTTTTTTATTTCGAAATGGATAACTAAACATATTTTCTATTTATATAACCAATCAACATCATCTAACGCTAAAATTTCACGACTAAATCGTCATGTAAAGTAGCGTCATAAAAATGAGCCCAATGGCGGAAACTTGTAAAAACGTCACACAGACAGGGGTGATCTCTTTTGCTCTGTTGACACAGACCAAAGGTTAAGACATGTCTTACTACTTTGTAAGCCATACCTATGGCTCATCTGGATTTTTCGGTTTATTAATAAAGTGAGGATATATTTTCAATTGCATTTATGTTTAATAACTTTATTACCAACAACTTCAAACTTTTCGAAAACTTTTGATACCATTTTGAAACAAATATTAAGAGATATACCGGGTGAAAGTTCAGCGTGCGAAAGTGACGCCATTTTTTTGCGAAAGTCTGAGGGAAAAGCTTTTTTTTTCTTCTTTATTCCAAAGAATCGGTAAAAGTTTCTTATTTATTATACGTTTTAGAGGGTCACCAACGTTTTTACAAAGTTTCAATAGTAGGTATATGTTGATAAACATAGAAGTAGTAGTAGTAGTAGTAGTAGTACGATTTTACAACCATTTTTGCAAAGGTCAGCTTCTATACGTACCTACCGATCCTTACCATCCAAAGGTTGCCTAAAAGAGATAGAGAAATATTTGAAACAAATAACAAATTAGAACTATAATATTAAGGCCCATACACCAGCGAAAGTGGCGCCCCCAACTATTTTATCTCATTATGACGTTAAACGCAGCAAGTTTTAAAAATCCTACGTTCAGTTTGTGGTATCTATTATAAGTTATTTATTAATGCCTCTGTAATAGTTTCATTTTGTAAAGCTTAGGAAGAGATACGAAGTTGCGCTTTTTGGCCACCAAACTCTATGTTTGTATCTCCTCCTAAACTATATTCATGAGATAAAATTATGAAAGATGTATTAAAAAATAGCTTATAATAGATACCACAAACTGAACGTAGGATTTTTAAAAATTCCTATGATAAACGTAAAAATATGATAAAATAGGTATCGCTGTCATATTGGCTCGGGTATGCGCCTTAACCGGTAAATGATTACAATCAAAACAAACTTCCGACTGTAGCAAACAATCTACAAAAAGCAATGTACAAAAATCAAGGGTGGTCTAGAGGGATTCGAACCCAGCCCTAATAAAGAAAGCAGCACGTCTAGCCTCTCGGCTGGACGTGCTGCTGACGCTTCAGTTGAATTTATCCTTTCGTTCCATCTTTGGGGTGGTGGGTGGGTGTTAAATTAAATCAAGTGGCCCTACTACGTTTATTCGATATAAATATAAATATCGTTTCATACGATCGCATCAGTACGTTCATAGTTTAGTCTTAACTCTATAGTATCTGTCGAGATACTTACCTAGCTTAACTGATCCATATTGTCCCTATTTATTGGAAGCCAAATTATTGTGAAACAGGCACTAAACGTAACATTTTTATGGATATAATTACCTAACTTTTAATATTCAAAAATAGTAAAAGTGATGCATGAAATGGAGCGCCGCCGACGAAGACCTTACGGCCGACGACCCGGCAACGGTCCCTAGACGTAAGTCTCATGTCTTGAACTCTCACAATCTCACATAACGAAGAAAGATTCGATAAGAGTTGGCTTTTAAAGAGAACAGTATTTTCAAAACCACGTCTGCAGAAGCCTACTGGTGGCTTAGGTAGATGATTGGGATTTGTATTCTCACCAAAATTCGTTTACAACGAGTAGGTACTACTACTACCTATACCTTATCCATTCTGCATAAAGCATGTTTACCAACAAAGCAACTGACAGTTCAATCAGCTGATGAAGGGGTAAAAAACATTTTATTATTTAGGTTAGCTCTTGTCTGCGGCATTATGGATATGCATAATTGATGTCATAATTACATTTTTTAAACCAAAGATAGAAAAAACAAATTAGGGCTTGCCTATATAACCCACAAAATTGGCTCTCAATTTCGTGATAATAACCTATCAAGCTATAACATATTATGCAAGTAGTGGCTGCTATTTTGAGCTTTGATGGTGATCTAATGTCAATTTTAAATCATTTCCTATCTAGAATAGAATAAAAGCTAAAGAAAGATGAAATAAGACTATAAAGGAAAATAAAGGAAATATTTATTTTTGTATAATTCCTCACATTAGACATCATTTTATTTTTCAATACATGTGTCTCTTTTTTTGGGACAATCTACTCATAACAACTGTCACTGTATGAATAATGTAAGGTTAGAGTGTTATCTTAAATTCGGAATCGTAAAAAAGTAACCAATTGTTTGCCACCCAGGACGTCAAAACTTAGATTCGTTATGGTTGGCACTGCTATAAAGTCAAAAAATTCTGGTGAATTTAATCTTCTTGTTTCACCAGATATTGATGATTTTGTGAATTGAAATAATTGGATTTTGCATTAAATTGACGTAAATATTTAAAAAGTTACAATCTAATAGAATTTACGGGTGAAATCATTGTAATTCTGCTAGGCCTGCATCATTACGCAGTGATAACCCTAAAAACAGATGATTTGTTTTATTAGTAAACATGCTCTATGCAGAATGGATACAGTATAGTATTTGTAATTGGTGGCATCTAGCTAGGTATGCTTAAATGTATGAGGTTTTCCTAGGTAGCTAGGAGGATAAAGTAAACTGCGCGTTCTTTCTTTTTTGATATACCGAAACTCGCTAGTTATTAGTGCGATTCCAATTTATACAATTTTGAATCTCGTTCTCATGGTACGGTCCAAAATTAAATCTACAATCATATGTATACAAATACGCTTCACTGAATTTGCAGAGAACATGCTTTAAGTGCCATCTAATTTTTTTTTGGCGAAACGAAAGCGACGCTCTTTGTAATGAAACTCGTGGCCGGTAAACTTCTAGCTGGTCAACAGCGCCATCTAGCAACATAACGTTAAACGAAATGTGAAGTGAGTCTTGTATGCCTCTCCAACGCAGTTCTATGAAGATTGAACAGATGGCGTTGGTTGTAGTGGTGTATCTGACTGAACTGAAGTGGGTTGGGTTCCTAAGTAAAGCGTTTATTAGTTAGAGTAGACAAGAGATGCCGCTTTTAGTTTGAAATTAATAGCAGTGTATCAGTCTTCTTTGTGCATCCGATTGTTAGTTAGTAAGTACCTACCTATAAGTTTTTTACATTAATCAATCCTATTCCTTGATCTATACAGGGCCTTTGATATAAACAATATCGATGTTATTGGTAGGTATCTACTTTAGTACCAACTTAGGTATACTATTTTTATTATGGGCGAATGTAACTTTTTTCGTAAACATTATGCTAGCTGGTACTTGGCCGAGCCGTCCCTAACAGAATCAGAGTCAAGAGTCAAATCGTTGATTTCTTTAGACTTACAAAATAAGCACTTAGACAAGTCAATTTTTTACTATATAAACAGCTTGATAAATAGTTATTACTATCAACCAAGAAATAAGGTGCAATTGACTCTAATTCACTTCAATGTTTTGTCCACTAGCGGAAGAAGTAAAAAGAAACCACTAGCAAGTTTATCGCTTATCAACTAATACAATCTTAGCATAATCATCTGAGGAGTAATAGGCTTTCTTGATATGATTTCGTTTTATATACAGTTTAAATTTACGAATAGGGAGCTCAGTTGCTTCAGATGGAAGCTTATTATATAGAACCTTACGCAATTGCCCACAAATGATTTCCCTACCTTTCGTAAGATGTGTAATTTGTTCTTGTTGCTTGTATTTTTATTGTGGACATCACACCTTTTCATAAATTTATCTCTGTTTTTGTGTGTATACATGAGCTTTTCATAGATGTATTGCGATATTACTGTTAAAATATTTATTTATTTAAATAACTCCCTCAACGGGTCGCGTAGATTTACTTTATTTCAATATTGATCCTTGCGGGACTCCTAAATCAATTTTTGATCCCCTAGATCTTCCTTTACCAATATCTACTTTTTGGACTCTATCAGATAAATAAGATTGCATTAGGTCCAGTGCCTTATTTTTAATTCCATAATGTCTTAGTTTATTTATTAATGTACCATGATCCACGATCCACAATCAAAAGCTTTAGAAAGGTCACAAAATATACCAATAGCATTTTTCGCTTTATCCCATGCATCCAATATGTGCTTTAATAGAACTGTACCAGCATCAGTTGTCGATCTACCCTTGGTGAAGCCAAATTGATTTTTATGTAACAACCTATTGAGGTTAAAGTGAGAGGACAACTGAGTATGAATAATTTTCTCAAAAACTTTACTCATTGCAGGAAGTATTGAAATGGGCCAGATCAGTGTGATTTATTGCAGTGTACCGTCAACATTTTACTTATTCAATTGCTAGCCGGCTTCTGTTCGCACCATTACACGTTAATTTAAGGTTAAAACCAAGAGTCAATTAAAGATTTAATTGATTTAGGTTGTTATAAATAAAACGCCAATTGGGTGACACACTTTATTATCTAGACAATGTTTGTTTTAAAAACAAAAAAAAGTTTACAAAATTCTTTGGATTATGGTCGAAAGGAGTGTTTAATAATAATATAAGAAATACAAGTAAAATTATTAAAAGGAACCGAACGTCATAACAAAACTGGCCAACAAACACCAACCAACAATAACTGGGCAAGACACTGAAGAAAAGTCTTCAGTTTGTTACCCAGTTTTGTTTGATTTTATCAATTCAATTTGAACAACAATAAAAACTAAATACAAATTTCGATGGCACTTGATCTAAAAAAATAATAACGATTTTTCTCTGAAGATTTTTGATTCTTTTCGAATCAAAATTCTTCAGAGAAAATAACTTTTGCTGAAACCTTATTTATTTATGTAGGAGAAACTGATTATAAGTAGATACATCGATATCTTTAAAATATGAACTTATGTATTATATTTTTGGTTACCATGAACCATACATTTTTAATTCTTAATTTAATTACCCTATTCAAACACTGACCTAGTTTAAAGTAAGATTGACTTTTATGAAAAATATTGTTTGATAAAGGTTTATTGAAAAAAATAGGTTCTCTACCTGTTTTAACAAATTTAATGATTTTGGTCCAGCTACAGAAAAATCTAGTTATAATAAGGTATTGTGACAAAAACGCGACTTGTCGTTAGAACTAGGTGGCAACATCATCTAATAAAACAGTCTACTACGTTTCCTATCAATAAAAGCCTAGGCATTTCAGACTGTGACAAAGCATCGTTAATTTATGGAATGTTATTATTTTATTTAGCCTGTGTCATTCCATTTACGGCAAATGCCGAATGCCGTCCCAAGAGCAAAACATGATTAATCCAAAAACACTACTTCTAAAAATATGACGTTGTCATCTAGTCGGCTAGGACTAGTGGATTATGGCAATTGAATTCTGGTTTACTTCTTTTATTTCTTCCTCAATAACGAATAGAACAACCCCTTGGGCGAGAAACCAGTTGACATGCTATGGCATAGCAGCCCTTTATAAGTATCTTTAACTGCCGTTGCAGTAATTGATCCCGCGTAACGACCCACCATCTACCTCGCCTATCTATCAGTACTTGCCATAATATAAGTATCCAAAAATCTATAATAGTTGTGTAAACACATTTATCAATATGTAAATGTTCTTAAATAACTACTTTCCTAATTCTAAATACAGATTACTTTCAGCTCAATTATCAAAAATAACATTATTACCTTTTAAATTGATAAACATAAGAAATACGGTTTACCTTTTGACCGTCTTTTTGAGATTTAGAAATATAAAAAATATTGTTAGAAAAAAAATTAGGTATCCATGAAATAAAAAATGATGTATTCAATATAAAATATTAAAACGTAACTTTTCATGGCATGGCACAGTAAACAATTTAATCCAAAATAAGAGATCGCTGACATCGAGCTCCCGTAAAATAAATAAGTATTGACAGTAACATGATATTTAATACTATTTTTGGCACATTGAGCTAAGTATAGGGATAAATAGAGAAAGTTTCTGATATATACGTGTAAAGAGTACATCAATTTGATATTTTTTATGCTTTATGTTAAATACAGAAGTCTATATGTTATATTTAGGCAGAAAACATCAATATGACACCTCTAATAGGTTTATACTACCATAATAACACGTATTACTACTACTATTTTTTATTAATTAAGTACTTCTTAACTAGCGAAAGTAAAAGTAACTTTCTAAAAATGTGCGAGATTTCATCATATTAATCAGAATAGCTGAATTTAAAAATTATAAACAGAAAAACTTCACTTTCATATCCACGAATAAGCTCTTCAGAAAGAAAAAAAAAGTGTTATCAGCCGGTATTTTGCACAAAAAGATGGGGCTACGTGCAAATCAAGTAAACGTGCGTAAATTGAAATTCTCTTCCTTACCACGCGGTTTGATTCGACTTAATAAATCTACCGTCACCGTAAATAACAGCTTAAAATTCGCGCGTTGATACTTAGGCCAGTTAGAAGAGTGGACTGAAAAACTTAAACATAAACCAAATACCATAAATGAAAATAATAGAGATTCGTCGTACACTGCTTTAGCGCTTAGCCACCGGCTTTAGCGCTTAGCCGCCATCTTTACTGCATATCCTCTTTTTCCAATTCACCGTAGGAGCCAAGCGGTGGACGATATTCCGCCGGTAAAGACATCACCTGCGGCTGACTAAAAGCGTACTTCCTCTGCCCAGTGTTCTTCACTATGTTCTCCCGGCGGCATCCCTCGCTAAAACAAGACATTGAGAGCTATTTAGTACCTAGCTGGTGTTCGCTTAGAATTTGTACCACCCCAACTCTTGCCGTGGGTGTCGTAAGAGGCGACTAAGGGATATCCACCGGGGAGCGGGCAGCAGCACCCCCTGCAGAACAATTATACCACCAATCTGCGATCCATAACCCGCATTCCCTGCGTGGGGATTATGGGCATTACCCTCCATGAGATAAACGCCACTAAGGCGCTGATCAGGAGGAGGCCTGCGTCCAGCAGTGGAGCAATACAGGCTGCTGAGTTTGAGGAGGTTGAGGTAGTACCTATTCTAGAATAGTTTTAAAACTCCTGTACTCAGTTCTAGAATCCAAGTTATGTATTGTAAACACTTAACAAAAAATGGTAGGAATAACAGAAAACTAGGTTATTTCAAAGTAACCACTAAAACAAGTAAACTTATCAACGCATAATTACACACGTGCAGCGAAATGGCGAATTATGGCGTATAAAAAGACGCGCCAACAGGAGTTAATTTAAGTTTAAGTATGGGGCGAAGTATGGTTCGCTTTCAAACATTTTAAATCGAGCTAGACTAGTGTACAGGATTCTAGAATAGAGTATAGAGTTGGCTTAAAATAGTAGTTTTACCTGCGCATGGCGTCGAGAGCATGTTTGCGCTCATCGTCGGCCAGGTGGTACTCATCTGAGAGGATAGTTGCTTGCTCCAAAGTCACCGACATTCCTGTGCGGTCCTTGGCACTCTTGCAGGACGTAAATCGTATACCTGCAGGAAATATATAAAATATTAATAATAATAGACAATCCACACAGCATCCTCTATAGCCCCAAGCTATGCAGGGTTTGTCTTAAGAACCCTATACAAACGTACTTTCCGCTTCATTTGGAAACTACGTCCCCATCGTATTGAAATTTTCCATACATAATCTGATGAAAAATAGCTATGTTTGTAGTGTATTATTTTTTTTTTAAACTTTATGAGTACTTTTTTTTAAATTTTAAATGGGAGCGAAACTAATTTGCCATATTTTGACCACCAAATAGAGTAATTTTTTAGTCTTTTTTTTATGCATCAAAAATCTTTTGCGCCCAGACTCACCGAGTCAGGATAGCTATGGCCTCAACGACCTTATCCCGACATATATGTATTGATTTATTAAGCTCCAATAGTTTTTCGACGGTTTTTTTTTTATTTAGTCAAATGACAAGGTGTCATTTATATAAATTTATTTTGAAATATCCTCCCAATACTTTTTTATAGAAACCTCTGTGCTAAAAGTCTGTTTTATTTTTTTATGCGGCAGTTTTACTAATGAATCGTTGAGAACCATGATGAGGTTGCATACATTTTAGTCCGCGCCTACTGCCACGATAGTATATTGATCATCTCACCGTGCATGAGACGAGTAGCCAGCGAAGCCAACTGCAGTACCTCCACGTTCTTTTGGTTGCGTCTTAGAGTAGCTGCGCGGAGATTCTCCATAACTTCTTCGAGCGGCCTACTGCGAGACGACACTGTAACAAGAAAACCACACTCATTTGTTCATTTGAAACATTAACGAATTATAATTTATACCGTGTCCATTTTGAATGAGGCATAAACGTAAACAAACCGCCCATACTTAACCTGAAATTCACTTTGTTGGCGCGTCCTTTTATAAGTAATTTACATTATATGTCGATTTTAGATCCTCCCTTCAATAAAAATTGCTTACAATTATATCTGAAACTTGACGCCAAGCAAGTGAGATTTAGTTATTTGTGTCGTATTTTGTTTACTAACATGCTTCAACGTGGACAAACCATAGTTATATATGGGTGACCTAGTCAATAGACATTTGTGAATAGTGGCTTTTTCTGCATACAGTGACAAACATTATATCTACAGGCGAGAAATTCCGTGGATGACGTAACATACATTGTCCCAGCGTTAACTCAACAAATAGTATATGTGTTATGTCACATAATAACTAAACGCCTAATGACATACTATTCGTTATCTCCGTAAACACCTTTTTTGGACAAAGATGGAATGATGTAGCTAGACAGAAATGCGACCGAGAGAACAATATGCACGCGAAACACGAACGCCGGTTCGACTATGACTGAGGTGGTGGACCTAAATAGAGCTTTTCAATTTCGAGAATATAATATCTGATTTTATTTACACTCTCGAATTTGATTCACATCAATGCATTAAAGTGAACTGTTTGTGTTCTTTTTAAGATCTATGACAACCAATAGAATCGTCTACATAAATACGGTGTCAATTTTATATATAACCCTCCTACGTTGGTAATCAAGTAAACATAATTTAAAGACCACTTTAGAGCGCCTATGTTCATCTAACTAATTACAGGTGATTACATAGATAAAACATGATGATGTACACCCAGCCGAATCTTCGGCCTCGGAGGCCAGTCTGAACAGGTGTGTGTAAATAATAAAAATGTATGGTAGAACTGTTCTCGGTATTCTACAATTAATGACCAATAATAACCAAGCGACCGCCATCTTTACGATTTCGGTGAAGGATAGCTACAAACTTATCAGACTATGTAATTTGCTCGCAGTTACCTTTACCGAAATGGTAAATTTTGCGACAAAAATGAATAGTTTCGATGGTAAATCAATATGAATATTAGAAATTTAACCTTTTCTTTATATAAATCTACTGTATTGTAAAACTTTGCGACCGATGTCGCCATCTATGTCGAGACTGCTTGCCCTGGTAACAATGTACTATTCTTCAAAATGGCTTGAATATAGCACTTAAGTAGAACTTACCTCTAAACTGCTCGAACGGGTCTTGTGGGAATTGTTGGCAATATTTGCGGTAATATTTGGAGATACGATCGAAGTTATCCTTGTTTGACATGTACTGCGGTTTATTGTCACCGAGTGATTCTGCCAAAGATGCCTTGTCGTTTATACCGATGTTGAAAAACACCGCGGTGACTGTGAACTTCGGCGACACAGACTGCAAACAATTCTTAGATTTAATGTTCCGTTGACAAATTGAGTTTAAAATAGATAGCAGGTATGGACAGAGCCTACACATTTGCTGTGAAAATTGAAGTGAATTAGAGTCAATTGCGCCATATATTAACTGCTATCAAGCTGTTTATATAGTAAAAATTTGACTTGTCTAAGTTTTTATTTTGTAAGTCTAAAGAAATAAACAGCTTGACTCTGACTCTGCACCTCTTGGAGTCACCCTAAAGCCGTGGGGCGTTGCGGGTTTTTAAAAGAAATTACGTCTGGTCGAAGCAAACCGTGACCCGGAACCTGATGAGTTTGTGGCGCAACGCATCAGCATTGCCATACATCGGAGCAGTACTGTGTGGTGTTGGCTTAGAATTTGCATCACCCCATCTCTTCCCGTGGGTGTCGTAAGATGCGACTAATGGATAACCACCGGGGGCAGGCAGCAGCGCCCCCTGCTGAACAATTTTATCACCGAACTGCGATCCACAACCCGCATGCCCAGCGTGGGGATTATGGGTATCACCCCCATGAGATAAACGCCAATAAGGCGTTAAGGTTGATGTTGAGGAGCAATGCAGCCTAGCGTCTTGGAGATGATGATAATAATAATAATAAAAGCCTTTATTCAGATACTTAAAACTAAGTTTACAGTTTGTTTGAGTTTAGACATATCTCTATGATATCTGTTTGCCCAGTGTTGGCAAAGGCCTCTTCCAACTGCTTCCATTCCTCCCTATCTCGTGCAGTTCTAGACCAAGTCGGTCCTGCTCGCTGTCGCTCCCTCTCTTATTTCATCTTCCCATCTTTTGTATTGTCTTCCACGTTTCCTCTTTTTGTCTCTCGGATACCAGTTTGTTATGGTTTTGCTCCATTTATCCGAGCCGCGTAGAGTGTGTCCTGTCCATCTCCATTTTACTTTCTTTATTGTATAAGTGACATTCTTTATTTTTGTTATATTCCGGATGGTTGTATTGCGTATCTTATTTAATTTCCTTATGCCCAGCATGCTCCTTTCCATTGATCTCTCACATACTTCTAATTTCCTGTTGTGCGCCTTTGTAAGGGCCCATGTCTGACATCCATATATTAGTACCGGAAGCACGCATGTGTTATAAAGCTTTCTTTTTATTTTTACACTCGTTTCTTGGTTCTTCATAATTTCTTTGTACGCTTCCGACTGATAATGTGGATCAATTAAGCACCCGTTAATTGTATGCGATATTCTGCAGCAAATAGTTCTTTTTTCTATTAAAAGATTGTAATTTTCTTTAGAAATAGATATATGATGTACTCAAAAACACTTACCTTTGCTACAAACATTTCGTGCAACTCGTGTTCGATGGGAATCTCGATCGTGAGAGATCCACGCGACCCGATCACTTGAGGAACAAGGGGAGTGCTGAAATAAACCAACACTTTTATAAGCAGACGTCTTTCAAATACTGTTCATATTTTTTTAATCTCTCTTCAAGACAGTATTCTATCTATACTAATATTATAAAGAGGAAATATTAGATTTTTTGTTTGTTTGTCACACTAATATTATAAAGGCGAAAGTTTGGATAGATGTATGGATGGATGTTTGTTACCTCTTCACGCCAAAACTACTGAACGGATCTGGCTGAAATTTTGCATACAGGTAATTCTAATACTGGAATAAAACATAGGCTACTATTTATCCCATAAATCTGTTCCCGTGGGATGAAAATCACCTTTTAATGTTTTCATAGGAACAACGCGTGCGAAGCCGCGGGGCGCAGCTAGTATTGAATAAGCTCAGAAACGACAAGACTAACGAAAGTTTATAAAAAGGCCTACTACAAAAACACCCTCATATGTACATACATACATTGTGAATTGGTGATTATTTATGTGTGCCGGCCCCGTGCTAGGCCGGCTGATCAAATCTGATCGAGTCTGAAATCGAGATTATTTTACAGTTTTGAGTATTTGGCGGTTAAATAAATAAACAAAATAGTACTTACTCAGGTGGGCACGTCACAAATTTGTAGGTCAGAGTGTTAAGATCTTCCACAGCTATAATCATGTCGCCCCACATGGTCACTTCGTCTGAATACATGCTCAGCAATCCTTCGAACTCAAGGAGTGGACCAAGCCCTGACTCGACAATCTTTACCACAATCTCTTTCGGGGTATTTGCCGCCCAGCTTAGCACACCAGCCGCCACTGCTGTTACCTGAAATCATACGAATATTAAATGGATAATGATTTTGTTTCCTAGCTCCAAAACATAGATTGGCCCAGGCCTCCCTCTGATAAGCGATCGAAATCAAAAATACCACTTTATTTCCGTGTCAGTGTATTTTTTAATATGATTTGACCTTTTTTATGTGTACATTTATTGTATTTATGGAAATAAAGCATTTTTTGAGTTTGAGTTTGAGTTTAAGCGCGTTACTGGCGTTTTATCATAATGTAATGATTGCAGTTCGCCCCCGACGGATATCCTTTACTCGCCTCTTACCACACCCGCAGGAACAGTTGAGAGTGGTGCAAATTCTAAGCCAGCACCTATATATTGGTCCATAGCTGAACGCAGGTCTCCCCCTGATGGGCAACCCATTAGCTTTTATCTCAAGGGGTGCGTGGGCAAGGCCTTGCAAATAATCCCCACGCCAGGTTTGAGTTCGCAGTTCCGTATTAGAATTGAGCCCCCGGTCACCTATGATTTATCCATTTTGAATGAAGCATGTTGGTAAACAAAATACGACACAAATAACAAAATCTCACTTGCTTGGCGTCGAGTTTCAGATATAATTGTAATCGATTTTTATTGAAGGGAGGATCTAAAATCGACAAGTAATGTAAATTACGTATAAAAAGACGCGCCAACGAAGTGAATTTTAGGTTAAGTTTGCGGTTTGTTACGTTTATGCTTCATTCAAAATAGACACGGTATAGGTCACCACGACATCCGCGGGAAGAGTAGAAGTGGTGCAAATTCCCAGCAGTAAAAATTGTAACTTACTGCCTGCGTAAGGCAGATGTCTCGTCTTGTCCTCAGCTGTCTGTGCTCTGTGACCCAGGCGAAAGGCTCAGTGTCGATGCGCATAGCGGTGTGCGCCATACAAGCCCACTTCTGGATCTCTTCCAGCAGCTTCACAGTTAGGTCCATCATGATCCGACAGTCTTCGAACTCGGATGGAGTGAATAAACCTGGTTTATGATGATTAGGTTAATTTTAGATCTACGTATACCAGAGGGCCTAGACAGTGTAACAATATGTCGAAAGCGATAGTAGAAACGTTAAAAAATGTATGGGTTTGACATATTATGCCTTAGTGTTATATATATTTTAAAAAATTATATGTAAATTGTAACTCTGTGGTTTACCACAATAAATATTAAAATATAAATAAATGTCACCGTAACGCCACGACTCTTCTGTTTTTGAACAAACTCTACAATAGTCAAGTCATTACATTAGGGCTTCTAGATCTCTTCAAGAGAAGAGTGTATTCACTCTTCTCTGGGAATGATTCTTCTTCAATGTGAATGAGAATGGAAAGTGATGATGTGGCTGACGATATAACACAAAGGTCTACCTTTGTGTTATATCACTTTCCATCAGGTAAGATTGCGGTCAAACGAAGGTCTATTGACAATAACACAGGGCAAAGGGATTGTTGTCTGGACATATTTAAAATGAATCCCGTCTTCTTCTACAATTACACAATGCATGGCGATGCGATGTCATTATTGTGTATTCTAACCCTAGAGAACAATGCCCGTCACGCACCGTCAACAAGTAATCGAATTGTAAATACAAACCTTTAAGTAAAATCATATTGAGCATGAAGAATAATTTTCCGACCATTTCCCGGACAGTATGGTTCAGAGTAAGGAAGAACTTTAAGTTGTAACTGCGTTGTTCCGGGTCTTGTTCGGCAGCAGTCTCGTTGCGATTATTCTTTGTCTGTAAAGAAGACGAAGATAAACAACCTATTCGCACGAAGATACCCCAGTATACTAGAAATAATCAGATGAGCAGATCTCATGACGTGATTTTCAGACAGATTTCAGTCTCATTTCATTTCATCGATATATTTTCACTGTGTTCACATACGATAGAGTTCGATCATTCAGTGGGTCAATGTAAGAAACGTACTTGTATCGTGATTGTTGAACGAAAGCTTCTAGAGTTATCTTTATCGGAAGCCTTGTAGCGTTTTCATTCGAATAAAGATAAAATGTGATATATGCATGCATAGGATGCACTAATGTGCGTGCTGCATGCCATGCGCAAGACAAACAAAACAGGAAGGTTATTATACTTTCTAGGGCCTACGTACAAATTGGCATTATACTCCGTTTACGCGTTTATTTTCTTTGAATGAACCAATGCAATATTTCATACAGTTTCTTTTTAGAAATAGCCATGCAAATCTGTTGACTCGAAAAATACCGAGACTAACGAAAGTTTATAAATTTATTGAACTAACAGATTACGTTTTTTATTTTTTATTCATTAATATCTTTGAAATATTAGATTATTTTATCCAGTCAAAGAAAATAAACGCGTGAAAGGAATACAGAGGGTCCCACCGCCAGGCCATATGGAGGGCAAGTACCATAAATATTGTAGATAGAGCCATTGTACTAAAGACTTCATTTTTTTTTTAACAATTTAACCGGCATTCAATGATTTTTGAAAAATCGCCTCTAAACCCGGAATCAAACACGATTTAAAAAAAAAGCAATTTTTTTGAAATCTTTAAAAGCAGTTTTAATTGTTTTTAAAATCAAAATGAATTCTTCTTTTAGTAAAATGTTCTATCTTCAATATTTAAGGTAAAGTACCTTCATGTGACATTGCCATGGGACGCCCTGTATAGTGAGACTCGGTTCTAGAATCAAAGATACTTGTAGTTAACAATTTGGGTTACAAAACCAATAACTCTTTATTTTTCTGTCTTGTCTTTATTTTCTGTTCTTCGTTTTTTAAGTTTAATGATTCTAGAACGGAGTGTAAGACGGTTTTCACAATATCAATAATACACAACAAAAGCAAAAATAAGCAATATCTGTTTTGAAACGCTGTTAAAATTAAGCGAATATTTTGGCAACGAAGGTCCGTCTATGCTGCAGGAGATTGCGGGTTCGATTCCCGCCTTGGGACAAATGTTTTTACGATCTGCAGATATCAGTTCCGGATGTTTGGATGTAGAACACATCCTTAGTGCAATGTATCCTAAAAAATATATATTCATGTAATTTAATTCATATGTACCCATTACACAAGCTCTGCTAGCTTGGAGATTTAGGAAAAAAGGATAATGCCACTTTATTTTTTTGCCAGTGTCCTTATTTATTACGGTGACATATCGCAATGGTTTTTGTGGCACACAATAGATAGGACACAGCAAGTATCAACTCGTAATAGTAAATAAATAATAATGCAAAACAAAAAAAAATATTAGTACTAAGTTCAAGCTATGGCCACTAAATATCGCAATGCCGTGGAACAACGATATCCAGTAAGGTATAAAATACGCAAGCTAAGTATTAAAATGTCATACCTGTCTTGTATTCCCTATCCTATTGAAGAGGATGTTACCGAGGGTTATTTGATCAACAGAGGTGGTGCTATAGTTCGCATGCTTGTTAAATAAGCGTTCGAATTGGGACGTTTCCTCTGACGCCTGCCCACCAGGCGTCATCAGGCGCGCTTCTCTGTTGGCCTCTCTCCTAGCGTGCTTGGTAACTTTGGGCGCCCGGTTATTCTTGCACCCCTTCCCGCGTTTGTTATTTCCGTTTGTGCCGGGCCTGCTGGTCTGCTGCGGTTGTCTTTTTGCTACGCTAGTCCCGCTCGGTCCAGCAACACTTAAGCCGCTGGTTCCAGCAGCACGTGAGCCACTGGTTCTAGCAGTACGTGAGCCGCTGGTTCCAGCAGCACTTAAGCCGCTGGTTCCAGCAGCACGTGAGCCGCTGGTTCCAGCAACACTTAAGCCGCTGGTTCCAGCAGCACGTGATTTACTGGTTCTAGCAGCACGTGAGCCGCTGGTTCCAGCAGCACTTAAGCCGCTGGTTCCAGCAACACTTAAGCCGCTGGTTCCAGCAGCACGTGATTTACTGGTTCTAGCAGCACGTGAGCCGCTGGTTCCAGCTTCCAAAGCGTTGCCCTCGCTGGTGGCAGCCATGTTTTTGCCGACCTTGCCGCAGTCGTTTCGCGGGCTGTTTCTGATGATATTGTATTGGGAGGTCAACGCCAAGTCGCTTTCTGAGAGTGTCCTCTTGAGGCCAAGCAGAGTGTTGGTCTGTTCCAGAGAAATATAATTGAAATATTTGCGGCTGTCTACCTCAGAGCGTGACCTGTCAGTGGCAGGAAACTTTATCATTTTTCGGTGTCTTGCGGGTGCAACCTTTTGACCCATACTGGCGGGTTCCGGTGTTGCGGCGTCTATTGTTGTGGACACAACATTCAAGTTAGGATTTTCCCCATCGGCTGCTTTTGGGCCTGCTTGTCCTGGAAGTGTTGGGTCAGGGAAGCCCGCTGCGACACCCGCAGCAGTTCGTAGCTTATCCTTGCTGTTGACAACGTCAGCTATAGAAGTAGTGACTACGGTGTGGATGGCAATGCTAGGGGTGCTCAAATTGGCGACAGTTGCAATGGCCGCAGCCGCGCATGCTGAGCGGTGTGCAATGCCTCCCGGCTCCATAAGTCGAGCCTGCAGAGCTAATTGATCAGCTCGTTTTCTCTGTAATGTAGTATTAAGAAAATGTAATTGGTTACTGGTGTATCATAATTATTCAATTTTAATGCCCTTAACGGAGGTGGGAGAGGCCTTACTCCAGCAGTGGGACGAAATAGGCTACATATGATTGATTTTGTTTTAAAAAACTATAAACCGAGTAATTTTATAGTTTTTCATGGATATTCATTGTCAGAACTGGACTAAATTAAAATGGGACCAAGGAGTTTTTCGGTAGCAAACATAAAAAAACAGTCGTGATGAGAACTTTCTCCTTTTTTGAAGTCGGTTAAAATATAAAATGCTTAAAACATGTTTTTTTGAAATCATTGTTATAAACTCAGTCCAAAACCGAATATGGTTTTTACGAGAATCCCACAAAAGTGAACAATATCGCATCTGATTCTCAATTGGCTATTTGACAACTTTGAAAATATACTCGTACTACAAATTTTACAGCAAATACTAAAAAAATTATAAATATAAAAATTAAAGGGGGCTCTCATACAAAAACACGATATTAAATCTGTTTTTATTCTTACTTTGGCGAACGAAGCCTAAATAAGACTCCAATCTCTTTACACAGGTGCGCATTTATCGACTACTAACTGTAAGTTCTAAGTTATTAGTACTGACCTCCGAATCTTCAGCGTCTATCCGCTTTTTGCTCCAACCTACTTTAGACAACGCCTCTTCAGTCGCCTCGATATCCCACATATTGAGGATCTTGCTTGTGTTTAATCGTATCCCTAAAAGAACAACATAACGATGCAAAAACGTATCTTCCGTATCAGTAAGGCTGTACTTCAAGTCGAGAGGAAAAATGCAATCGCAATAACCTGGCACCTTTTAAAATTTTACTGATTTAGGTTGAACCTATTGTTGCTTTTCATTTTGGAGAGGAAACTGAACTTGCGTCGTTTGTAATATTTTTGAAGGTATTGCCTGCGTGAGCATAATGCTTGATGTATAAATATAAAAAAAAGACGTGTGGCACTCGGGGACTGCCGCGGTAAAGCTATTGCATAGCATTTTGTATCAACTTATGCAATTATAATTTTACTTTTTTATTTTTTTCATGCAGTATTGCTTTTTCTTTGATATTAATTCAAGTTACACTTTTTGAGCCGAGCGTGGTGACCGATAAGAAAACAAATTTAAAATCAGCAATGTATTTAAAACACTGCCAACCTCTCACTCGAAAGCTAGTACACGTGCACTCGCTGTCCACAGCTGTAATCCGCCGCGGTCGTTCACCCGCCCGACACGTAAAACTCCCGCCGCCGCCGCCCGCGCCCGTGCGAGACTAGGTACCTAACCTACCTACCTACAAACTTATCATTCCATAAATTGACCTAACTACTACCTAACCTACCTACGATTAAATTTCCGGTCATGGCCTTGAGCATGCCTATCATTGATTAGAAATAAAAAAAAACACATTTAATTATGTCTAAAATACCCTCGGACACCCGCAGGCTATACCCCATAGCCTACGAGAGTATTTTAGACAAAATTTAATGTGTTTTTTTGGTAGGGCCACAGCCACAACAGCACAGCTGAAATCCGTGGTTGTTCTCCCGCCCGACACGTAAACTCCCGCCCGAGCGAAACAAGGTACCTACAAACTTATCTTTGCATAAATAATTACCTAGTAGGTAGGTAGGTAACCTACTATTTAATCAGCGGCCATGGCCTTGAAAGCATGCCCATAATTGATGATAACTTAAAAATGTAAAACACATTTAATTCACATTCACATTTTGCCTTAAATAAGTACCTACCTACCCACTAGTAGGTACCCACTCGTACACCCACAGCCACAGCTGAATTCTGCGGTCATTCACCCGCCCGACACGTAAAGAGGAGCGAGCGTTTATTAGGTAGGTATGTCCGCGCTACCCTGCGGCCACAGGCGCCGAAGTCATCGCATTTTCGAATCATTCATCATAAAATAATAGGTAGGTACATAGGCAACCCCGCGCAAATATCCGCACCGCCGCATTTTACTCAAATCCTTTAGACTCACGGATTCCGGCGGAAGCGGCTCGGAAGGATGCGCCCTGATGCGCTTTAACAGCAGTCGGCGACAACAGCCGACTGCAGGTGACGGCAGCCGACTGCAAAGGTCGACAGCCGACGACCGTTCGGCCAGGTGGGATGATGATCAGATAAAGACTGCAGCTGCCTGCAATCTTTAGAAGATCGTCTGCATGCTGGATACATCAAGCTGAAGACAGAGCGCTATGGCGCTCATTAGGGAGGCCGACCTATGTGCATCTGTGGATTAGTTATAGGCTGATGATGGTGATGATGCCTTTCCGTTAATTCTGGAGGGCAGGAACACATGCCCTACGATAGTCCTCTGATGGATCCCTACCTACCCAGATGTTTACCAAACATCTCACTTGATGCCCGCAGTTTATCGATAGCTACCTAGGTAAGCATTTGTCCATACCTACTCCCTCGCACTAAACATAATGTAATCATGATAAAAAAAACACTAACCTTATTAAATGCCTCCTCTAAGGATAACTATTATCTAACAAACTCACAATAATAAAACACACAACACCAATAATTAATAGGTATAGGTACACACATGATCTGCCTAGCCAACGCGCTGCGGCCAACGGCAAACATAAACTTATCTGCCTAGCCAACTAATAATTAACAAAAGAAAATCACGAAACATAAACATACTAACCATGTTTATGCACCGCGCAACTGTTCAGACTGAACAACGAACACGTAGGTACTAGGTACTATACTAACTAAAATGGTTTTTCGGTAAAAGTCAAAGAGTTTACACGCGCGTATGCGGCCTTTGCTTAGCCCGCCCGCCCCGCCGCGCCACGCCATGCCCCAAACGTACAAACGTAGGTTATAGGTATGTGTGTATGTACAAACGTAGGTAGTTACTTATTGTAGACAAAGTAAAATGTGTTTAAAATCATGGACCTAGCAAAATTCACGGACGGAGTCTCATTAAGAAATAAAATGAAGCACTCGATAGTCTGTCCACCCTCAGTACGTACACGAACACACTCACACATTGATATCATAGTCTGTCCATCGACTGCCAGCCATTACGGCTTTAGACGTCAACAGATGTACAGCGTTGTAAACAAATGTAAATAACGAAAAATGCATTCTTGTCTTCTTGTCGTGAAATGTCGCGGAAACCACAGTCGTTTCGTCAACATAAAACACGGGATCACATCCACAAATAAATTTATTGGTTCATCAACATATTACTTTGATGTGACACAAAATTATTATCAACAGAAAAATCAAAACAAAAACAAAAACTGTCTTCACTTTTGAATCTGTAGGATTCCGTCCGTAAATTTATCTACGTCCATGTTTAAAACATTGATTAATTAAAAAGGGAAGATAGGTTACGTTCTCCCAGCGCTTACTCAAAAATTGGCATGTGTTAGAACTACACGCAAACACATACGCTCACAGTTATATTTCCAGCCCTGTGCAATACAAAGAAGAACAAAGACGGAAAGACGTATCTAAGTCCGAAGTGAGACCGAGACAACAATATTTCACGCGAATCACGACCGCCCGTGCCGCCGCCGCCGCCGCCGCCGGTCAGACGGTGACTAAGGTTGGAGCACACAATTTTACACAATATGAGGTTGCCATTTTTGAGAAACTAGTACCTCATCTTCCCTTTTTAATTAATCAATGGTTTAAAATGTTAAAGTTTCTAATGAATTATTGGCATACTTCAAGGTCATGGCTGCAAATTAAAGTACGTATGGTTTATCCATATTGAATGAAGCATGTTAGTTAACAAAATACGACACAAATAACAAAATCTCACTTGCTTGGCGTCGAGTTTCAGATATAATTGTAAGCAATTTTTATTGAAGGCAGGATCTAAAATCGACAAGTAATGTAAATTACGTATGCGTATACGGACGCGCCAACGTATGTTTACGTTTATGCCCCATTCAAAATGGACACGGTATAGGTAGGTACAAATCACACTAATATTATAAATGTGAAAGTTTCTATGTACCTATGTATGTATGTTACTTCTTCAAGCCAAAACTACTGGACGGATCTGACTGAAATTTTGCATACAGATAATTCTAATCCTGGAATCAAACATAGTCTACTTTTTATTCCATAAATCAGTCCCGTGGGATAAAAATCACCTTTTAACGTTTCCACAGGAACAACGCGTGCAAAGCCGCGGGGTGCAGCTAGTTATTTACGAAAAGATAAGTTTGTAGTCTCGTCTCGGGAGTTCTAGGGCATTTACACGGACTACAAGTTGACACGGACTGCAAGTTGTACACGCATCGACTGCGGTCGACGGCTTCCATTGGCTGCAGTCGACTGCAGGCGAGGCGTCGCCTGCAGTCGACTGCAGTGCAACCAATGGAAGCAGCCAATGAAGTGCCGTCGCGACGGCACTACCCGGCACGGGCCCCGGCCCATGCCGCGTGCCCGTGCCGCACGGCGGCGCGCCGCCGGGGCGCGCGCAAGGGCGTGGCGCGGGCGCGGGCGGCGGGGCTACCCGAAGGCCTTACGCGCGCGCGTCTTTGATTTTTACCGACAAAATTTAAAAAAAGGAAACTTGAGTCTTATGATTATTACATTAGAACTCATAGGAGATATGACAGCGCGATTTCGGTCGGCGGCTACTCAAAGAAATATTCGGCTTTTATAAAGGGATATAAATAATTTTACCTAATTTCACGAATGTTTTTATTATTTTGTTTTAGTACGTGATCTGATCACTAACTGGTCTGAATAGTCGCGCGCGGTGTTAACGTAGGTACTGACCGTTTCGTGTATTTTTTTATAATTATTAGAAGCAGTTTAGTTTATTAAGTTTTCAGTATTTTATTGAGTTAGTGTTATTTTTATTTATTATTGTTAGGAAGGTACCTACCTACCTACATTATGTTTAGTGCGAGGGAGTATGGACAAATGCTTATGTGCTACGGTGAAGCTAGAGGAAATGCGTCACAAGCCTTGCGAATTTACCGGGATAGGTACCCAAACCGGCAACATCCGGTTGATGCTAGAGTCATCACGGCGGCCTATCAGAGGGTTCTGAGTGATGACCGGATTACTCCTCAAAGGCGCGGGGATGGCAGAGAGGTAGGAGTTCAGGTGCAAGAACGGGTCTTGGACCTTGTCAGGAGAAACCCTCGTGTAGGAACGCGGACTGCAGCAAATCTGCTTAGAGGTCGTGGAACCGTAGTATCCCACCCGACTGTGGTGACAGGATCTTAAATAAAATGTATGTATATAGAGTACCTACTCACTCATTTTCTTTCACTATTTTTTCGTGACTTTCTTCATTAATAATAATTGCACTTTGTTCATTCATATTCAAAACACTTTATACACAAATTTTACAAGTACAGCTATTCACTGTTGTACATAAATACCTATGCACCTATATACTTTCTCATAAACAGCTGCATAAGTATTCGTCCGATTATATTATACGACGCACACAACCCGTGCCGAAGACTGCCGAACTGAAACGACGTTAGACGATGCGATGCACGGCCTTCAAGCCACACCTCCTTGCCCGGCGGAGTGGGGGGACCTCAGGTTTTTGCGTTACGGAATTTCTGGATTCGGTCCCCGCGCTCAAGGCCCGCGATAGAAGCTATGCAATAGCTTAAAAACCATAAATAGTGAGTACCTACAGAACAATTGCCGTTGGAGCACATCATCTAAATACAATTACCTGCCATTTCTTTTCTCAACTGTACAAATAAACCATTATGCAGGAGAAGTAATGCTGAGTCCATGAGGTTAATGAGCGAGTTCTGCTTTTTTTTCATAGTGCGAAGCTTCTCGAACTCCGCATCTAGGCGGTTTGTATTAGCCGTCATCTCTGCTTTGCAAGTAGTTAAGTCTTTTGACAGCTGGAGGAGCCTGCAAGCATGAAAATACACGGTTAGTATTTAGGGTCTATTTCATTCAATACAAATACATTTCTTTAATTCTATACCTATAAAAAATTCTGGGATTCTTCAGACAAGTTTGTTTGGCCATGTATTTATAGGATAATGTACCTATGGTTTATCTATTTTGAATGAAGCATGTTAGTAAATAAAGTACGACGCAAATAACAAAATCTCACTTGCTGGGCGTCGAGTTTCAGATATAATTGTAAGCATTTTTTATTGAAGGGATCCTCCCTTTTGCGACCCTCTAATATTATTAAATATGTAGGAAACCACCAACAGTATCTTCTTAAAGGGTGAAAAGGTGAAAAGTCTCGAAGTTTATCTGTCCCTGTCTATGTACATACATTTAGAGGAAATAGGTTCCTACACAAACACAACAAACCTGGTTTATTCATCTTATTAATTGCATAAATAAAAAGACGTGTGGCACTCGGGGACTGCCGCGGTAAAGCTATTGCAATGCCATCTAGAGGCGAGTTGCTGAACTAAAGAGACAAACGTCAAGGTTTTTTCGTTACGGAATTTCTGGATTCGGTCCCCGCGCTCAAGGCCCGCGATAGAAGCTATGCAATAGCTTAAAAAAAATCAGCAATGTATTTAAAAAAAACACTGCCAACCTCTCACTCGACAGCTAGTACCTACCTACACGTGCACTCGCTGTCTACAGCTGTAATCCGCCGCGGTCGTTCACCCGCCCGACACGTAAATTTCCCGCCGCCGCCCGCGCCCGTGCGAGACTAGGTACCTACCTACCTACAAACTTATCATTCCATAAATTGACCTACCTACTACCTAACCTACCTACGATTAAATTTCCGGCCATGGCATTGAGCATGCCTATCATTGATTAGAAATAAAAGAAACACATTTAATTATGTCTAAAATAACCTCGGACACCCGCAGGCTATGGTGTGTACGAGAGTATTTTAGACAAAATTAAATGTGTTTTTTTGGTAGGGCCACAGCCACAACAGCACAGCTGAAATCCGCGGTTGTTCTCCCGCCCGACACGTAAAACTCCCGCCCGAGCGAAACAAGGTACCTACAAACTTATCTTTGCATAAATAATTACCTAGTAGGTAGGTAGGTACCTAACCTACTATTTAATCAGCGGCCATGGCCTTAAAAGCATGCCCATAATTGATGATAACTTAAAAATGTAAAACACATTTTATTCACATTCACATTTTGCCTTAAATAAGTACCTACCCACTAGTACCCACTCGTACACCCACAGCCACAGCTGAATTCTGCGGTCATTCACCCGCCCGACACGTAAAGATGAGCGAGCGTTTATTATTATACGCAAGTTTCATTTCATTTCCTTCCACTCTCTAATCGGAGGCAAGCTGCTGACCTAGCATACCTCATAAACATCTGCAATGGCAACGTAAACTGTCCTGAGCTGCTGGAGCAATTAGGGTTCCGTTTCCGTACAAATACTGCTGCATTGAGAGAGCCGAGTATTCTCTACGTTCCTACAGTAAAAACGAATTATAGACAAAACGCATTCTTAATACGAGCTAGCAAATCGTTCAACTCATTGGGCAAAAACATTGATGTCGATTTATTTAACACATCTGCAAGTAAGCTGAAACGCTTACTTAGCGATGAATTCTTTTTAAGATAACTAATTTTAAATTTCACTTTGTGTTGCTTTTTTCCTTTTATATACTTTTCCTCAAGTCGTCTACTTTCACTGTGTAATTTATTATCCTATTTAAGTAAATATCTGTGGAAACTTATAATTGGCCCTCAGCACACATGCGCTGGTCTGTACCGGCATGTATTAAGTAAACAACCATTCTTAAGAAATAGCTGTAAGTTTTCCTACAACTCTAAAAAATAATAATAATAATAATTATGTTCGCGCTGCCCTGCGGCCGCACGCGCCGAAGTCATCGCATTTTCAAATCATTCATCATAAAATAATAGGTAGGTACCTACATAGGCAACCCCGCGCAAATATCCGCACCGGCGCATTTTACTCAAATCCTTTAGACTCACGGATTCCGGCGGAAGCGGCTCGGAAGGATGCGCCCTGATGCGCTTTAACAGCAGTCGGCGACAACAGCCGACTGCAGGTGACGGCAGCCGACTGCAAGCGTCGACAGCCAACGACCGTTCGGCCAGGTGGGATGATGATCAGATAAAGACTGCAGCTGCCTGCAATCTTTAGAAGATCGTCTGCATGCTGGATACATCAAGCTGAAGACAGAGCGCTATGGCGCTCATTAGGGAGGCCGACCTATGTGCATCTGTGTGCCTTTCCGTTAATTCTGGGGGGCAGAAACACAGGCCCTACGATAGTCCTCTGATGGATCCCTACCTACCCAGATGTTTACCAATCATCTCACTTGATGCCCGCAGTTTATCGATAGCTACCTAGGTAAGCATTTGTCCATACCTACTCCATCGCACTAAATATAATGTAATCATGATCTAAAGTAATAATCATGAAAAAGACTCGGTTTCCTTTTTTTTTTTTTTTTTTCGGTAAACGTGAAAGAGTTTACACGGGCGTAGGTATGCGGCCTTTGCTTAGCCCGCCCGCCCCGCCGCGCCACGCCATGCCCCAAACGTACAAACGTAGGTTATAGGTATGTGTGTATGTACAAACGTAGGTAGTTACTTATTGTAGACAAAGTAAAATGTGTTTAAAATCATGGACCTAGCAAAATTCACGGACGGAATCTCAGTAAGAAATAAAATGAAGCACTCGATATGCTGTCCACCCTCAGTACGTACACGAACACACTCACACATTGACATCATAGTCTGTCCATCGACTGCCAGCCATTACGGCTTTAGACGTCAACAGATGTACAGCGTTGTAAACAAAGTAAAAAACGAAAAATGCATTCTTGTCTTCTTGTCGTGAAATGTCGCGGAAACCACAGTCGTTAAGTCAACATAAGAAACTAGTACCTCATCTTCCCTTTTTAATTAATCAATGGTTTAAAATGTTAATGTTTCTAATGAATTATTAGCATGCTTCAAGGTCATGGCTGCAAATTAAAGTACGTATAGTTTATCCATATTGAATGAAGCATGTTAGTAAACAAAATAGGTACGACACAAATAACAAAATCTCACTTGCTTGGCGTCGAGTTTCAGATATAATTGTAAGCAATTTTTATTGAAGGGAGGATCTAAAATCGACAAGTAATGTAAATTACGTATAAAAGGACGCGCCAACAAAGTGAATTTTAGGTCAAGTATGGGCGGTATGTTTACGTTTATGCTCCATTCAAAATGGACACGGTATAGGTAGGTACAAATCACACTAATTTATAAATGCGAAAGTTTCTATGTATGTATGTATGTTACTTCTTCAAGCCAAAACTACTGGACGGATCTGACTGAAATTTTGCATACAGATAATTCTAATCCTGGAATCAAACATGGTCTACTTTTTATTCCATAAATCAGTCCCGTGGGATAAAAATCACCTTTTAACGTTTCCACAGGAACAACGCGTGTAAAGCCGCGGGGCGCAGCTAGTTATTTATGAAAAGATAAGTTTGTAGTCTCGTCTCGGGAGTTCTAGGGCATTTACACGGACTACAAGTTGACACGGACTGCAAGTTGTACACGCATCGACTGCGGTCGACGGCTTCCATTGGCTGCAGTCGACTGCACTACCCGGCACGGGCCCCGGCCCATGCCGCGTGCTCGTGCCGCACGGCGCGGGCGCGGCGCGGGCGCGGGCGGCGGGGCTACCCGATGGCCGTACGCGCGCGCTTCTTTGATTTTTACCGACAAAATTTTAAAAAAGGAAACTTGAGTCTTATGATTATTACTTTAGAACTCATAGGAGATATGACAGCGCGATTTCGGTCGGCGGCTACTCAAAGAAATATTCGGCTTTTATAAAGGGATATAATTTTACCTAATTTCACGAATGTTTTTATTATTTTATTTTGTTTTAGTACGTGATCTGATCACCAACTGGTCTGAATAGTCGCGCGTGGTGTTAACGTACCTACTGACCGTTTCGTGAATTTTTTGATAATTATTAGAAGCAGTTTAGTTTATTAAGTTTTCAGTATTTTATTGAGTAAGTGTTATTTTTATTTATTATTGTTAGGAAGGTACCTACCTACCTACCTACATTATGTTTAGTGCGAGGGAGTAGGTATGGACAAATGCTTATGTGCTACGGTGAAGCTAGAGGAAATGCGTCACAAGCCTTGCGAATTTACCGGGATAGGTACCCAAACCGGCAACATCACGGCGGCCTATCAGAGGGTTCTGAGTGATGAACGGATTACTCCTCAAAGGCGCGGGGGTGGCAGAGAGGTAGGAGTTCAGGTGCAAGAACGGGTCTTGGACCTCATTTTAATATCAAAAATTTAGGTTATCTTTATAGCAGTATTAAGTACTTATATTTTCAATTCAAAATTAATACCTACTGCATTTGTGATAATAATAAAATGTATGTATATAGAGTACTCACTCATTTTCTTTCACTATTGTTTCTTCATTAATAATAAATGCACTTTGTTCATTCATATTCAAAGAATTCGTGCGAGTTTCGTAGAGTCGTACCTACAATACGTCTAATCGCACGCACACGTCGCACACAACGCCGCCGTGTCGAAGAATGCCGAACTGAAACGACGCCTTCAAGCCACACCTCCTTGCCCGGCGGAGTGGGGGGACCTCAGGTTTTTGCGTTACGGAATTTCTGGATTCGGTCCCCGCGCTCAAGGCCCGCGATAGAAGCTATGCAATAGCTTAAAAACAGAGGACTATAATTTGCTTTTGTAGGGTAGTTGTAAAAACGATTTTGAAGCCCATTGGAATCTTTTCCTGGTATTCATATGCTAAACACTGTACTTAAAAGTACTACATTTTATAGATTTTATTGTAACATCGAACATCAAAAGACCCCTCTGTTAAGTATTGAAAAGGGTTGGAGTGATTCACGTACTACTCTACACTTAAATTGATTCATCATGCATAAAGAGGGTCCAGTTTTGTGTCCACAGTACGTTCACTGCTTTATTTAAATAAACTTTAATTACGGTGTTTTGATCAAATAAGTGTTTGTTTGTTTTTAAAGTTTCCTGGTATTCATATGCTAAATATGGATACCAGGAAAGTTTAAAAAACAAACAATCAATCATCTTTTACGAAACCCGCAGGAAGTGTTGGGGTGATGCAAATTATAAGCCGGCACCAAACAGCTATCTAAACAACCATAGTTTAAATATCGTAGAATACAGGCAAGAAATACGATGAAATGGGATAACGTAAGGGCAAGAAATACAGCCAGTTTAAAATATATCTAACTGTCCCTTTCTTTCCACTAATATAGGAATACCACTAATAAAGGAACTGTACTCACCTTAACAGGCCACCGGGCCTTGGGGCGCTAAGCGAGTGCGCAGTAAAGGCACCGACGGTTATGATATCATGAAACCCTTTCTTGTTGAGACTGTCATTGTGTGCCCATAAACGTTGCAAGTGAAGATTCACTGGCACGTAGGATAACTCCGGGGAGCCTGCAAGTGGTTTCACTGTAAATATCAATTTGTGTTAGTACCAGGAAAGCCCCAAGCGTTAGAAACACAAAAGCATTTGAACAAACCTGTGCGCTTTCATGATTAATCTTGAGACTCGCTGTAAGGATTCAATACCTAATTATTACGCAGCAGTCAGTTAAAAGCTTGTAGACCGTCGTGTACAGTTACTCCACTTACATTTTGGCAGAAAAGGAATAGATTGGGTAGCAACGTAGCCCACTTAACTTCTAAACCTTGTTAAATGAGATTTGATTGTCGTGATTGTGCCATTTTTGTTCACAAATGTAAACGGATAAGTAAGGCAATATCGTTATTACCGCTGTCGCTTGAAAACGGTGACGATGCTGCTCAAAAACAGCGAGCAACTTCAAGTTTTACTGACATGTGGAAAAATAGTTAAATAGCAAAAATATTTTTTGTACAACGTTATTAATTCCCAAGCTAGCGAAGCAGTGTAGAATTAACACGGGCGTAGCCAGGGTAGAAAGAGACCTTAGACAGGAGGGATTTAATGAACACGAATTTAATACAGTAACTCGAGTTCGAGACATTTTTTGTTTATCCAAAAATGCATATTAATAATAAGGCCACAATCAGGCGCGCTGGTGTATTGTTTGTTGCAGTAAGCGATGGCGAGCAAGTCTGCATGTTGTTACTGACTCTGCAAGTTGTTACTGACTGATTGATTAAGATTAGTATGAAAGCGCTAGGTTATGAATAAGTAGCGTTTGTATAACAGTCCTAGAAGAGTATGGGAACTTTATACTATGTAGTGTTAACACGAAAATAATAACTTGTTATGGGTTTACAGAGTTACAGGGGTCTGATTCCACTAACACAATCGCCTCACTATGACAATATTATCGCTTCATTATCGCGTAACAATCACCGCCATTATCACCTTTTGGTATTCTACTAACACGATCTTTTTTGTTTATGCTATAATTATGACTATAAAGATTATGATTATATGCCCCACCACACCACATCTTATGGTAATAGAATACCAATTAAATTTACGACTAAATTTCTATCGTTTATCGTATGGAGCCATTATAGCATTTCTTTAAAAAAATAGTGGAAATAGGCCCCAGGTCGCCTTGTCTGTCATAAATTATTATGTCTTATTAGTTAAAAAAATCCTAATATAAGTTTTAAAAGCGCTACATGCAACAATCCTCTATACGCTTTTAGGACAGTCATACACAAAAATATAAAATATTAGTAGAGTTAAAATGTAACTTTTGACCCAACCCACGTGGGCGATAGTAGATTATGAACTGCATAAAGCAGTGTCTTTATGCAGTTCATACGTCACGGGCGTAATTTCATTTCATTTATTTAATTCTCAAACAATAAACATTGCGTCGGAAATTTCAGGTTGCATATCTTATCGACTAGAGCAATAATTATTTATGATTAATGATTACAATAAATAATTATTTGTGCTTAAATCGATAAGTGTTCAACGTGAACAAACATTAAATGCGGAACGCAACTCAGGATTCTAGAATGACTCACGACCGAAGCAAGTTACTAGAATCCTGAGTGCGAGAGGCATTTTATCATACCTCTTGGGTATGATAAAATGCCTTATGAAAAAAGCAAAAAGCTTTATGAACGAGGAGATTTGGTAGTGTTTCGTAGCATAAGTATTTTGCTTTCTGAACACTGGTTTGATGTAATAAAATTCGAAGATCTACCAAAGTTCCTCATTATCGGTACAGATCTCCTTGCTAACATTTTCAAAATTAGTATACCTACACGTTTTCTGGCACTCTTTATAATGAACATTACTTCCAAGGAAGTCATGAGTTTACGTTTTCTGGCACTCTTTATAATGAACATATCCAAGGAAGTCATGAGTTTTGAATATGGTTCGGTACCAAAAATATTTATAATTGTTGAGTTTTATACTAAGAGATTTTAGCCATTTATAATCACTTTCTTTTGGTTAGGGTTATAGGAGTGCGGAAAATATTTTTAAATTCTAAATATAAAGCTTAAAAAAGCATGCACCAAAAAATTTGCCTTGTTGAAATAAAATGGGTATAATAAGTTTGTGCTATCTGAAATGACCCCTAATTGGATCATACCTATTGCTTGCTGAAAAGACAAGTTTGTGACATATATGGTGCAGTAGAGAATCAAAAGACGTAAGGTGCAATAGACGATTAAAAGACGTAAGGTCAAATAGAGGATCAAAAAAAAGTAAGGTGCAGTAAAGAGTCAAACGAGACGTAAGGTGCGGTAGAGGATCAAAGGACGTAAGGTGCAGTAGAGTCTGTTCAAAAAGAGAAGAGTCGTGTTAGTTCACCGTAACGCCACGACTCTTCTCTCTCTCTCAACAGACTCTAGATGATCAAATGATGTAAGATGCACAACAACAGATGCTTACGTTTTCGAATACTCGATTTGAAACAGAGGGAGTGACTTATCATATTGTTTTTAGCTGTTTCTAAGTCTTTAATTGCAGCTACGTGAAGGTTTACGAGGTCGTCAGCCTGTAAAAAAATATACATAATTAATTAACCTATCCACGCTGATGCGATGACGTCACCAATCCAGACCTTTAGTATACGAAAAAAGAAGGGTAAAAATATAATTAATTATCCTATCCACGCTGATGCGATGACGTCACCAATCCAGACCTTTAGTATACGAAAAAAAGAAGAGTATCGCGCCAGCTTTTAAAAATGTTTTTTTATCGATTCCGAAACCAAACTGAGATTGCGAAACGGGAATCGAACCCACCACCTTTTAAGTAGCAGACGGTCAGTCCCCCACTGCTATACTCAAACATAAAATTTTACTCTGTGTTGGATATGTAGCTAGACATATATACGAGTTGATATTACGACCGACATAATTTTTTGGGGAGTTCATCATCTACATCTATGTATCTATCAACATCATCATATGCCCTTGTCGACCCACTGCTGGGCATATGCATAATCAATTAATCACACTAATATTATAAATGCGAAAGTTTGTATGGATGTATGGATAGATGTTTGTAACCTCTTCACGCCAAAACTACTGAACGGATCTGGCTGAATTTTGCATACAGGTAATCCTAATCTTGAAATCAAACATAGGCTACTTTTATACGCCATAAATCAGTTCCCGTGGGATATAAATCACCTTTAAACGTTTCTATAGAATCAACGCGTGCGAAGCCGCGGGGCGCAGTTAGTTAAGCATAAACAGGCATTTGTTACATGTTCATAGTTACAACTGAACAAATTTAGTATTGTTTAAAACTTCATCGCACTTCTAGACTAGCTGACTCAGGCTGGACCCAGATGTGGTGATGAAAACCGTACTAGTATGTTTATAAAAAATCAAAACAAGGTAGGTACACAATTTTTAACTGAAATATTATCCAGGACTATTAAGAAGCCATTTTAGTACATGTTTTACGAGATCTGGATAAATTAGTCACTGTATAAATAATGCAGAATGATCGCAAAAACGGAAGAACTGAAAAGAAATGCGGTACGCGCACGTCTAGAACCTCATTCACTCTGAAAATGTCCCTCGTTAAGGGATGAAACGTTGGTGTTCTACCAACTCAATCAAGGCAACAAAACAATTTAAGGCACATCAAACTTACCGATAAAAGTAATTTCGGATGTTTTACGATATGATGCGTTGCCGTACAAAGGTGCACTAAATTTCATCATTATATTTCATTCGTTATTGCAAATATATTACACAATTTATACAAATTAGAGAACAACTTGACAATATAGAGATTTGTTTAGCTTTCCATTTTGTCTTTGTGTGTTAGTGTTGCAACAGTAAAAAGAGTTGAAATAGGCTTATTAAATTGTAGTTGGAGAGAAAGTTACAAAATAATGTTGTCTGCTTTAACTCAAGTTGTATTATGTTTGTGATATAAATATATAACTATTATAGTTTTACCAGCTATCCTGTTGACAGATTCATAGGCTTAGTCAGCGTCTCAGCGAGCTCTTCTAACGAACTAGGTTCCAAGATGAGATACGTCCAGTGCTGCAAACCTGTTTTGCTTCAAACGACGCGAAAGATCATAATCTAATTTCAGATGTAATACTAATTCTAAACGACTAATTCTAAACTAATTTGACAGTACTAAAAATGATGCGATCCTTTTTATTACGATCAAAACCTCGTAAGGAACCCAAAACTTTATCTCGGAACATTGATTTGCTTTTCGAGAAAACTACTCTACCGTTGAGTGCATAGAAGCCGGGCCAGGCGTAATCTTGAAGCTGTTATGCCTCTATAAAAATTGTGTTTAATCAATTTGACCTTGTCAGAAAGGTATGCTACGTAGTCCCGACAAGTTGAACCCCACGAGCTATTCACTCGCGTTCTTTGTTTGTTCTTGCCACCTGCCGCACAAACTCAGAAATTCGCGTCCGGATTCGTTATATGGTTGAGTCCTATAATAAATATTTTGTAGACAGACATATTTATTTGCAATTTCTATAAATTTAGAAAGTGGTTCTACAGTTTACTTTGAAAAGTAATTTTTAGTAGCCGTTAGTTATCACACTATACACAATATTATAAAGGCGAAAGTTTGTATGGATGTATGGATGGATGTTTGTTACCTCTTCACGCCAATACTACTGAACGGATCTGGCTGAAATTTTACATACAGGTAATTCTAATACTGGAATAAAACATGGGCTACTTTTTATCCCATAAATCTGTTCCCGTGGGATGAAAATCACCTTTCAATGTTTTCATAGGAACAACGCGTGCGAAGCTGCGGGGCGCAGCTAGTCCCTAATAAATAAATAAACATTTCTAGTGCTGTCAAATTAGTTAAGTTTAGTATTGGTATCAATTCCGAGGCTCGAGCGACACGTGAATGCGGTGCTCGGGCCTAACGAGTATCTTAAACTAAACTCACCAAGATCGTAACTTTCAGCAGCCTCATGGTGTTATGATAATTTCCCACAAACCCTGGAAGCTCCTGTGATTGGCGCTTGCTAACCTCGGCAAAGGCCATCATGGAATGCTGAAGCTCTTGCTCCCGAGCGATGAAAATATGCCTAAAAGAAAAAAAAACAACTCATTGAAAACCTGAAAAACATTTCTTTCAGCAGAAGCTTTCAACAAACGTTGAAAGCTTCTGCTGAAAGATTCATTGTTCGTAAATGGAAACAGAAACTTTCATCGCCAGCACCTCCGACGTTACGAAAAGAAACTAAGGTGATCGCAGAGGCACAGATAATATAATACATAGGTACGAGGTATTAATACACAAAAGAAAGCAGTTCTCTGGTAGATAAAACGGACGTTGTAGTGGGTGTCGTGTTTTAACTTAACCTTTCCGTCCGCTTTAAGACCTGAATCCCTAGTCTTAATGAACATCAATAAAATAAATAAAAAAATGCTAATGCTCCGAGTTTAGTAGGTATACTCACAACAGTTGCAAAGGCATTGTAATGCCGAAGCCTGCTTCAGCCATCACCTCCTGCACAATGATATCTCCACCCAGGCCAGAGTGGAAGTGGTACGTAGCCTGAATCGGATTAACAAAATTCTGTCGAATATACATCTGGCACGTCGGGTGTTGGAGCTTTAGACCCATGCGCGATGGCAGAGACCGCGTGCGGCGGTGTGCAGGGAGCTAGAAAATATACAATGTTTGATCTTAATAATGTTTGGCAGTAAAACATACTAGACAAGCCACAGAGCACGCTTGTGTTACGAACAAGCGCTACTTTGGGGTAAGATGAAGATGTGTGTGTTTTTGATAAATTTTATACTTATGAAGATACATATTTAAATGAAACGTAAGAAACTTGAAAGGTCACCCTATCAGGTGTGCGAGTGGATAGATATTATAATGTAGAAAAGGGTTGGTTGTCTTACCTTAGGACTGAGATCGATTGAACTTTTCTCTGGGTTGGATACATTAGTGGGGCTCGTGGGAGATAAAGCAGGCTCTAAACTCCAAACGTTGAAGGTCACAAAGCCAACGACCTTTCTCTCAGCGGCCACCAACGGAACGCGAAGGCGCTGGGCCTCCTACAATAACACGATTATATATGTATCTAAACATTTTCAAGGCAATTCAGAAAATTCCATACATTGCTTGGTTATTGAATTTGAAAATTCCTTATATGTTACGCATTTGATGTCATTTTGGTCTATTTCGTCGCTTTAACGCATTGTATGTATAATATATACACTGGCATTTGTAAACAAACCGCCCATACTTAACCTAAAATTCATTCTGTTCACCACATGGCAAGGCGATGCATGACTCTCAACTTCTTTTGCACATGATGTAATTATTTTTTCCTAATCATTAGCTATTGTTTCTTTTTATATGTGAATTAAAATATTTTTATATAATTAAGTACGTAATTGACGAAAATAATTTTTACGTTCACACTAAGATAGTTTATGATGATTCTATTAGCGAATGCCCATAGCTTTCAGTGACTATTTTAATTTCCATTGTAATTAGTTAAGCTGATGGAAATCCGATAAATAAACATCTATTGTAAGCATCCACACCACATCTATTGTAAGCACGTCTTTTCGTATTGTTTTCTTTCTTTGCGTGGTAAATGGTAATAAAGTATTGTTTATCTATCTATCCGTCAATCTATATATCTATTTATGGGAGAGGCCTTAACCTAGCTGGGACGTGGTAGAATCATTGATTTATTAAAAACGAAGATGAGGTACTGGTTTCTCGAAAGTGGCAACCTCAAATTGTGTAAAATTGTGTTCTCCCACATCAGTCACCATCTGACCGGCGGCACGGGCGGTCGCGATTCGCGTGAAATATTGTTGTCTCGGTCTCACTTCGGCCCTAGATACGTCTTTCCGTCTTTGTTCTTATTTGTATTGCACAGGACTGGAAATATAACTGTGAGCGTATGTTGTAAGACATGCCAATTTTTGAGTAAGCGCTGGGAGAACGTAACCTATCTTCCCTTTTTAAATCAATGGGTAGAATACAATTATTTTTGTGTAAAGAATTACCTGTATATGGCCGAGGAGCACGGTCACAGTGCCAATGGGAACTCCGGTCTGAGAGACCATTTCACGCATGTTGTAGACTACGACGCGAACCTTCACTTCGTCTTGGATGCCGTCGCTTTTTCGGAACATAGTAGTTCGCAAGAAATTTGGGTTGCTACATTTCTGTGAACACATTAATCACTATACCGTGTCCATTTTGAATGAAGCATAAACGTAAACAAACCACCCATACTTAACCTAAAATTTACTTTGTTGGCGCGTCCTTTTATACGTAATTTACAATACTTGTCGATTTTAGATCCTCCCTTCAATAAAAATTGCTTACAATTATATCTGAAACTCGACGCCAAGCAAGTGAGATTTTGTTATTTGTGTCGTATTTTGTTTACTAACATGCTTCATTCAAAATGGATGTAATACGTTACTTATAATAATTTTGCAACTTTCCGATTATATTGCTCGGAAACTCATCAAAAATTTAGTAGATGTAATATCTCGATCAACAGATAGTATCGCCTTTGTAGGCGTATAATACCGCTAAAGACGAAAATATTTTCTTCTCTGTCGCCCTTAAAGCGCTCAAAGACATACCTAGGACTACTTTAACTTCTATTCTAACTCCCTTATACCTCTTGCTTTCGTAATAACCTATTTTGTATAGCTTTTGAAAAACTTAAACCAGCAACCAAGGGTATATAGGGGTTATAGCACGCCATAACTATGTATTGTTGAAGATTGTACAGAACTTCGATATTTTGGTAGCTATTCTATTCAACTCTTATAACTCATAAATTGGCGCCTAAATGTTACTTCGGAATGAACGGAATAAATAAATACTATGTTATATTCGATCTGCGAAAGACTGCAGGCAGATGCTGGATATGTCAACCTGAAGGCAGGGCGCTATGGTGCTCATTAGGGGAGGCCTATGTCCAGCAGTGGACTAGTATAGGCTGATGATGATGATGATATTATATTCACATATTTATATAAGAATAATGCTGTACAACTCACACAGCAATATCTACGAAAAAATAACGCCCCGATGCGGGAACCGAACCCGCAACCTCCTGCGTCGCAGGCGAACCTGCGCCCCTATATGAAATCTATAAGAAACAATACAGAAAACCCCGTTTTTCAATTTCAGGGGTGGAAACTGATTGGGCATAAATACAGTTTTTACTGACAATAACCCTTTCAAATACAGACCATTAATTAAACTGACCAAATCTCTAGAATATATGATTATTGATTATTATTATTATTGAATACTGACACTGGGTCGGTCAATTTGACATCAAAAATTTTCCACTTCTGTAAAGTTACATTTGTATGTTAATAATTTATGAAAATATTTGTGAATAAAGAAGAACGAGAGAAAAATTGTAAGGGACAGATCAATTCATAAATAAAGGTTTGTTTAAGTAACTACTACCGAAGAGAAAACAATTATGTTATGAGATTTTTAAGGGACTTCCACGCCATAACGACATTATTTTATGAGATTAAAATAATGCTGTTTTGGCGTGTAATCTTCAGAAACCAGACTACTTTGTGGAAATATCCATGGCCCTGATCCTCAAAATACTGACCATTTCACAAAAAAATGACTTTTACTGACCTTCGCCAAAACAACTGACGTCTACCGACTTTACTAACCATTTTCCACCCCAGCAATTTCTCTTCTTTTATTTATATCGTGGAAGAAATACATGTTGTAATAACAATCGGTAACATTTACCTCCACAACTTCAGTGCAGCCATAGCGTACGAATTTGTTTTCTTTACTAATCATGGCGAAGATCACAGCGAAGGGCGATGGTGGATTCCCATTGGCGTCGCAAAGGAGATTGTCAAACGACAGTACGAGCTCACATACCGGTACCTCGTCAAAATCTAAGGAAACAAAAAAAAGTTAAGTTAATGTTCATTTAATGTTTCAAAATAAAATGATAATAAGCCGGGTTTCAGGGTGACAGACGGACAGCGGAGGCTTAGTAATAGGGTCCCGTTTTACCCTTTGAGTACGGAACCCTAAAAAGAATTAGAACATGTCCATAAGTCGCCGATCATCGGACAAATGACAAACTATATGACGTAGCCGTCCGGTCATCGTCAAATTAAAATTAAAGTCTCTTCCGTGAAATTAAAATTAAAATCTTCGTTTGCGAGGCGCTTTTGGTCTTTCTCCTTCCCGTTTATTTATCGTCACGTACTAATGCATTGTAAACTCCTATCGTGTTCTTTATGGCGTCAAGGAGAAGGTTTGACATTGGCTTCTTACATAAGAGTACATTATGATGTCTATGACGCTACTGAATGACTATCGCGTATAACGCTTGTCTCTAATTTAGTCACAGTCTTATTTGTTAATTTCCACCACCGCGCGGAATAAAACTGAAAGAGAGTATATATCATGACATGAACTTTACCATTACGATAGTATAATGAAAGTCTGCATATTATTATCATCTTAATAACGACAATGACACAACACGACTTAAGGGGTGAAGGGAGGGTGAGGTGACGTGGGCTTGAGTAGAGTCTGTTCAAAAAGAGAAGAGCCGTGGCGTTACGGTGAACTAACAATTTTCGCCGTAATGGAATGACAGAGCAGTGTTGTCAACGCAGCAAAAGTTGTCAACTGGCACACGAGCACCCTCAATTCCCACGACTCTTCTCTTTTTGAACATACTCTACTCAAGCCCACGTCACCTCACCCTCCTTTCACCCCTTAAGTCGTGTTGTGTCATTGTTGTTATTAAGATAATAATAATATGCAGATTTTCATTATCTATCGTATTGGTAAACTTCATGTCATGATATACATATATACTCTCTTTCAATTTTATTTATGTTATCATTAGTAGTTTTTAAAGTTTTTTCAGGATTTTTTTCTAGAGTCAACTGCTGTTTACTACATTCTTAAATATAGTTTTTGCAATTCGGCCTCCCGATGTATAAGATTTTTTGTAATAGTAAATAAATGAATTTTGTAATTAGTATTTGTAGCAATAGCTAAACTCTGATAACCTAAAATGGTAACATTTATTTTAAACGCTCGTGTGTGTATGGTTAAAATAAACCACCCCGCTCTTTGATAAAAACATTAGGTGATCAGATAGCCGTAAGCGACTTAATCACGTGATACATGATTCTGTTTTCGTAGAAATTCATGCAAAGAAGTTTGTAGTTAGCTATGTAAACTTCTTCAAAATATGTGTTCTATATAGAATATTGGCAGAAATTTCTGAATAATACTAGATCAACAAATAATTCTCACTTCCGAGAACATGACCTGGGCAACACGGCCGACACAGGTTATCTAGAACACCGGATCAATACGGAAAGGGCAACGAACGGACCTCCCCGGATACCTATAACTGGGTCGATCTGTACAGGTTTGAGTCGCTCGAAGCATGGCCCGCAATTCAATCTATAGAATAGAAGGTAAAAAGCACTTACCCTGGATTATCTTGTTCATACAGCGATATTTCTTGAGATCTATCCTAGTTCTTGTATCTCTGAGCTGCCTGTGCAGTTCACCGATACGTTGATTCATGTGTTCGTAGGGTGCAGACGTCATAGCTTTCAACCACAGTGTACGTTCAGACTCGAGAAGTGTGCACATACGATAACAGGCACCGTTTTCCCAAACTATAACCAAGATATTTTTTTTAATGAGTTTACTTTATTAAGAACAATATAATAATAGGCATATAACAATAGGAAAAAAAGAGGGTTATATAAATGATAAACCCCGAATACTCATACAACTCAGATTTTTTGAAGTGGTTGAAGGCGCGATTGTGACAGTTTTCCAAAAATGCGTTTTATGAGACGTTTTTAAATTTGAGTTGCAATTGAGTATTCGGTGGTAAGTGGCAAGATGCATTATAATACTGTCGCCGTATCGAAGAACCAGCTTGTTTCCATATTGGCTAGTTCGTAGGTATAGAAAGCGGCTCCATTCAATTTAAATTACCTCGGCCGATTGTAGTTCTCAACAAAAGAATGCTGTGATTTTAAACTATTGTATATAAATATTGCAAAACCCAAAATTAAATCGTTAGATAGGCCCTTTCCGCAGTGAAACTGCACCGTGGTTGTTGCCAAACGAAGTTTGTGAAATCACAAACTTGTCTATGTGATTTAGAATCGGCGAATTGTGTGTTTTGTGGTGTGCTTGTTCACAAAAAATGGTGCTAAGATTACAAAAAAAAGCAATAATAATAGTTGGATTAATTGACAAAAACACTAATTTTATCTACTCATAGTGTGCGTGCGTTGGCATTTTGCTAACGCATTCAAAGAAAATGTCACCGTTTTTGGGCGTAAGGGCGCATCTAACTAAAAATTTAAATCTCAAAATTAATTGATGCTAGCTAGCATCATTTTATTTTGAGATTTAAATCGTTTTCCGAATAAAATAATGCTAGCTTCAAGCCATCTCAAATTAATATAGAATGTCTCCAAAGACCTGTCTCCTCCTTTCATTTGAGTCTATCTATAATTATTTTTATTTAATAGTGTTCCACTTCAAACTACTGCATAATGACAATGGGTTTGGAACTAGTTTGAAACCCTTTTCGTTTCCTCCATTAAGTGGATAGACCCCGCGATGGTAATTCTTTATAAGCTAATTGTGTTTTTATTTATTTTTAATCATATTTTACTTTACCAAATAATAGTCAGTCTTATCATATCTAAACTAATTAATAACAAACAAAAGAAAACAATCAATAAAATAAAGCATAGCTATCAGATAAGAAAGAGTATTTCATAAGGAAAAATATTTTAGATCAATATTTCTTCCTCATTCGGCGAAATTTTTGCCGTATTCGTATATGTCGCATTTTTTGAAGTAGTTTGATTCCTTCAGTACCGTAGCGAGCAAAGGCCTACTATAGAAGGCGATCTTTAAAGGTACCTACCTACCTATGTACCTACCTTCTGAGAACAGGCCGCCCACAATAGTGTTAGAGTCTGTTAAAAAAGAAAGAGATAGCCACGGTGAAGACGACTAGAGGGGGCGGTCAACCGATAACATCTTCTTCTTTTTATTTTTGACTCTGCTGCGTCATGGTTTGACACAATTCTGCCAATGTGAGTTATCAATTGCACAAAGACGAATTTTATTGTATCAAAATAAAAACGCATAACATCAAAACATCTCGATGCATCAAAACGATTGTAAGGAATGACAGCATGGCTAGTACTACGAGTTTATAAACTCTATGAATGACAGACATAAGTTGACGGAAAGGAAAACGTGTTAAAGAGGCTTTTATCATACAACATTGTGTTCTATAGGCCTGATTTAAATAATGACAATAAAGTGGATCAGTTGAAATACATTACAATAAATTTAAATTATGACAATACTGATCAGTGGAAATACATGACAATAAATGTAACTGACTGTTTTCTCATTTCTTCGTATCCTTGCTTGAAATTGTAGGCTTATTCTACCATAAATATTAAAAGCTGATTCTACCAACCGATAACTTAATAATTAGATGAAAGTTTACAAGAGATGTTATTAGGGTTTAGCCCTGTGGCGGACAACCGTCGACTGCCGCCCTGAGACTGGTTTTCGAACACGAGGCATAGGTTGGCCTCGGGTTCGAAGATTGTTGGGAGTCTTTGGGCTGTTGCAGATAAGCTGCTGAGCGGGCGGGGCCCGGGGGTACGCCCCGTTGCATGGTATGCGCAGATGGCTGCCGGTGTATTGTGCGGGCTGGAGGTGTGCTCGGTCGCGCATTTCCGCGTGTGCTGATGCCCTCCCGGGAGCCTGTAGGACTTGGGTGCTAACCAGTAGCACCCGAACTCAGAGAGATCTTCGGGCGCGAGGCCTTGGGGAAAGGCCTCTGCCGCTCGAAGAGGAGAGGGGTTTTCGCCGTACCAGTGTCCCGGCACGGCGGCAAAATGAGGAAGGATGGATGTGACGACGTATGAGGGGCTATGAAGCCATAAGGTTGTGTGATAATGAAAGGTGGGCATGAGATACGCCGGACGCAACCTGCAGTACTCGTGCACAGGTGTGGGACACGCGGGGCAGTGATGCGCGCGCTTGCCTTAGCTAAGTGTGCACGGCACTGTACCCGCGTGACTAGAATAAATGAGAAATGTATGATAGAACAATAAGTGTGAGTGAGAGATTATGTGTGCGTGTATAAATGTGAGACCCACACCTGATAATATGAGAATAATGCTGTGCCCAAATGGGGAGAAATGCCCATTTGGGCACAGCAGTCGACATTTGCATGTAACTGTTTGTGTCCTGTTTGTGTCCCAATAGCCGCCGACTCCATTCTTCCGTCATCTTTCCTACCCTAGGAAAGATGACGGAAGACTGGAGTCGGCGAGTGTGTGGATTGGTGGCAGTGTTGCCAGAAGGTTACATTTCTTAAATTTTCCGTAACTTTTGACCCCCTTGCGTAAGTAATTTTGTAAGTAATTTTGGATTGAAACTAGATTTTGCTTGAGCGTGTACGTGCGCGTTCCCGGCTTCGTTACATTCAATTCAAACAATTAAATACAAAAAAGAGAGATGTAAAAACAAATGTAATCGACACTTAACCCTACGTAAGTCTCTGGTGAACGTACGGGTGTGTGATGATCGGGTAGTAATTACAGACACTAACTCCTACTGTAGGACAACCCTGTGCTTAGTACTTTACCCTACGTGAGTGCGTTGAGTGTAGGAACTCACGGGCGTACTATAAGCAGAGAGCGTTCCTACTCACTATTACCTAATCTACGTAGCCTAACCCTAAAGCCTAACGTCTACCCCTACCTACGGACCCTAATCACGTACTTTAACCTACCAGCCCTAATAGTCTAGCCCTCTCAATGTGTGTGTTCCTACAACACTAACAATGTTTGTGTGCCTACAACCCTATCCCTAACTATATAAGTGTACTCTATAAATATATAAATAAACCGGGATATCTGTGACCAGGAGACCTAAGGTAACAGACGGAAGATGGGAAGGAAATAAGGGCGTGTACGGCGTCAAGCAGACTCACAAGACCGATTAGATACTAATGGCTAAGGTAGTCTTTGCCACAGTGAGAAGATAATGGTAGCATGAATGTGCAGCTCCTCCAGCGGATGCTGGGAACCTCTGGGCGGCTCCACCAGCGGATGCGGGGAACATCTGGGCGGCTCCTCCAGCGGATGCTGGGAACGTCTGGGCAGGTCGTCAGCGGTTGCTGGTACTTTTGGGGGGCACCTCCAGTGGATACTGGGAACTTCCGAGGGGCTGGTCTTCAGCGGTAGCTGGTACTTCTGGAGGGCACCTCCAGCGGATGCTGGGAACTTCTGGGCAGCTCGTCAGCGGTTGCTGGTACTTCTGGAGGGCACCTCCAGCGGATGCTGGGAACTTGTGGGCAGCTCGTCTGCGGTTGCTGGTACTTCTGAAGGGCACCTCCAGCGGATGCTGGGAACTTCTGGGCAGCTCGTCAGCGGTTGCTGGTACTTCTGGAGGGCACCTCCAGCGGATGCTGGGAACTTCTGGGCAGCTCGTCAGCGGTTGCTGGTACTTCTGGAGGGCACCTCCAGCGGATGCTGGGAACTTCTGGGCAGCTCGTCTGCGGTTGCTGGTACTTCTGGAGGGCACCTCCAGCGGATGCTGGGAACTTCTGGGCAGCTCGTCTGCGGTTGCTGGTACTTCTGGAGGGCACCTCCAGCGGATGCTGAGAACTTCTGGGCAGCTCGTCTGCGGTTGCTGGTACTTCTGGAGGGCACCTCCAGCGGGTGCTGGGAACTTCTGGGCAGCTCGTCAGCGGTTGCTGGTACTTCTGAAGGGCACCTCCAGCGGATGCTGGGAACTTCTGGGCAGCTCGTCAGCGGTTGCTGGTACGTCAGGGTGGCACCTCCAGCGGTTTGCTGGGAACTTCAAGTCAGCTCATCAGCGGGTGCTGGTACTTCAGGGTTTCACCTCCAGCGGTTGCTGGGAACTTCAGGGTCCGTAGGGTCGTCATAACTTTTTTTGCGTGACTGTTTACGTCTTTATTCGTCTGTAAACGTTGGCAAGAGATTATTGTAACAAATGCATACCTACCTTTTCAAAGGATTTTATGGTAACATAGACTGATTATTCTACGTTAATTGCGTCTTTATTCGCGTATACATTAGGTGTTATGATTTGGGTAAGTATATTTTATTTACCTTTTTATAATACAACCTTGATGATATTTGCAATAATAAAAACTAATGTTATATTTGGTTTTTTAAGATAATACCAATAAATTTAACTGTTTTGTATAAAATTCTTTTTTTTTTACGGTAAACTAATAAACAGAATATATAACTAACCATTTACTGGATTCTAATCAAAATATTGCCATAAGTATGCTAGTTTAGCTAGAAAAAAATATTTTAGCTCCAAATCTGCCGAAAACTTTGTAAATCGTTATTATGACATTTTTAATGTCACAGCCACATTAGAAATTTCATAAAATAGTAAAATACTATTTATTTACATACCATTAATAAAAAATAAAGTGACTTAAAGTGGCGCAGGGTGCGCCTGCCTTTGAAGAAATGCAAGTATCAAAGTTTTCTGGACAGGCCGGATAGACTTACTTTTAATTACGGAAATACTCAATTAGGTTAAGTTTTTAGGTAAGTTAGCTGTAGTGGTCACGGCTTAAGAATCGACCCCTGCAACTCAGCTCGTTGATGTCATAAAAATCGACTAAGGGATTGCGCTAAAAAAGGCAGCAGTTTTCTTCTGTGCATTGCCTAGGTATACCTTTTTTCAATCATCAATCGCCAAGTGAATATGGCAATCCCCGCCAGATAAAACAACATATAACAATAGACAAAAGCAGCTGTAACTTTTTATTATGTTACCATTACCACCGACTGATTTGGTTTATTAATCATCGTCTCCAGATACATGCAAGTGTAATGCAGTGGTTGCACCTTGAGATAGATTTTGTAGTACTGACTTCCTATAGAAGTCTTGGTGGTATAAGAGAAGAACACCCTCTGAATCGCTAATTAAGTCATAGTGCAAAGGCCTCTGCACTGCAATTTAACGGTTCATAGGGCTGGAGGCTCATTGCATTTTCTGAAGAAGTAGCCCTGTTCCTTCTTCGACGAGAACCTGGTGACTGGTTGTCATGTTCTTAAATTCTTCTTCGAAACGATTCCTACAGTAGAATTTATCTGTATTTATATTTTTCACTTATGATTTCCTGTCTTGCAACAAATTATTGGTTTTGTTTGATAACTGATTTTTAAAATCTGCAAAAGTATATCTTTGATCCGGTGTTTAAAAAGCATGTATTTTTTACCTCTCTTGATACTAGAGTGGATTGGGTCGTCTTCCGATTGACTGCGACCTTTACAAAAAATCTATGGGTTTGAAACAGTTTGCAAATACTACCCCATTGCGATTTTATTCACTGCATAAATCTTAGTAGAAAGAGTTTGTGCGTCTTCTTTCTAATACTTCTTGTTTTATATAAAATGTAAAGACAGCTGGCATTATCAGTTAGCTTCTTGTTTTTCAATTTGGTGGTGCCATAGCAATATCGGTATATATTAATGTAAAACGACGACGGTCTATACCTCCGTCATCGTGTTACTTCGTCGGCCAATGAAATGTATTAATACCACCAGATATGAACAGGATTTTATCTGAAATAATATGTATGATTTTTTACAATCCATAAATGGGTCTTTTTTTTACGAATAGAAAAACGTTATAGCAAAATACCGTCAAAATATTTTCCGTCTACAGCCGAGTAATAGCGTAACATTTCGTTGCTCTGTTGTTCTGCTAGCTTAATGCTATGAAATAAGGCGCAATGTGTTCAAATGGTTATATTCGTCTACTATTTGTGTGACGTATTTCGGAAGAATAAAAACGTCTATCGTTATAACAATGCCTATTATGGTCTTAGGTTTGTGAAAAAAATTCACGTAATACATCTGCATGCATAAAATCCAAATATGCAATAAAAAAAAATATGTAATAACGCATTACCGCTTTTTCGGTTGGGGCGTCGAAATGTCAATTCATTTTTATGATCATTTTCTGAAGGAGTACATACGGTCTACGTGAATACGGGCTCTAGAGGGATCTGGGAGATTGTCGCGGCCTGCGGTGGCGGTCAGTACAATTTGACGAACATGTGTTGTCAAATTGCGCTGATCGCCACTGCAGGCCGCGTCAGTCTGCCAGACCCTTACCTCATATACCATCAGATAAAATCACTGGTAAACAGAGCACTGGTACCTACACAGACACTGGCACACAGAGAACGTGTTGTCTATCATCTCAGGCTATAAGTTAGAAAAATAATCGTCCTCATATCAAAAACAAAAACCATAGCAGATTTAGTTTGCACAGTTTTTGATCATGATTAAGCTAAGAGTATATCAATAATGAGTATTATAATAAACATACCGTAACGTACCGACATTGTACTTAACCTAATTATTGCCTTGTTATTTATAAAATCGACTCAGGATTGCACAAATTAAATGGCAAACAACTCACTCATACTCAGCAGGCATAATAAAGCGTGATCAGATACAAATATATTTAACGTATTGATTCAAAGAAAGATAAAAAGGCACACAACGCACGAGTCTCTCTCGCACTCGGGAAGCATAACAAAGCATAATCAAATCAGATACAGATATGTACATCTAACAAATGGAGACTATATTCAGCAAAAACAACAAAAATAAGGAGTAAATATACGAGTAGTGTGAGACAGACACCGGCTCCAACAACGTAAAAAATGTGCAATGAAAAGTGATTAATTGACAGTTCGAATGTGTCGTTAATGATTGATGATCGATAAATATTTAGAAGGTACCTAATTGGAAAGGCCAGTGTCCGTTTTCGTCCTGATTCTGGATGCTTACTTGATGGTTGCCGAGGACGATCAAGCCCAAGGGCTCATTCCCCGGCTCCGGGCCCTTCAAGTAGAATAGAAGGTTGCCACGAAGACGAAACCACCTGGAAGAATAACCTGTAACAAAAAAAGGATATTAAAATTCGTTTATTTAAAAAAATAGACTAACATAGGAACGGAAACGACTTTGACAGTACACAAGAAATTCAGTATATATGCACATATTTTTTTGTAACTGTACATGCCGGAAAAATAAGCATAACTCCAAAGAAACAGGATTTATTTAATAAAAATGTTAACGGCACTTCGATTGTAACGCTAACGAAGTAGATATAAAATACTAAGAACAAGTGCAAAAGCTGCTGATGTTACGATAGTTGAATAAAGAATACAGAGTTTTTACTGAGAATATAAGCAAATCAGTGATGGCCGACTCATACGATTTTATGGTTGGCAAATCATCCCCCAGTAACTAGACAGAGTACAACTATCAAACAGATAGCTTTAGGGATACATGTAGAACGAATTGCTCTCTTAAAGTGAAATACTTAACTTAAAAGCCAATAAGAGGATTTACATGTTATATTACTTTATATTATTACTTAATTTAACCATTTTGTGAAAAAGATAATCATAGGATTTGGCGTTTTGGCTTTAGAGGGACAGAGCATACGTTTTTGGAACAGCGTATTTCCAAGAAAACTACACCACTTATGAAAAAAACCATTGATTATAAAAAACTATAGACCGCGGGGTTCCTAAGATCTAGACCAAATTAGGTGCAAATCAGTGCATTTCATGTTTTTTTTAATGATTCTTGTTTTTACAACCAAGAGACCGAAGAGAAAATTTTGAATTTTATGTGATTCTTGATTTTTACCACGGGGACCCCGTGATTACTAAGATCTAGGCCTATTTTTTATCAACTCCTCTAGGTTCGAGAATTATAAGAGAAACAGAATACAATTATGAGGGAACAAATCCTATTCAACCATTTGTCTACAACTTTACGTTATTCTAAAATTGCGCTATACTACGGCCAACACGCTGCTGCAATGAAATGATGATGCAATAAAATGCAATCTCGCAAACTTTTGTTAACCCTTGTGGAATCTTTTAAAACTACCCCTTCGATTATATAACGCAATCGGTTTATTGCGACGCGGCCTTAGAAGACTTAATGTTATCAAAATACTAGAAAATACTGAAAACGCACAATCTAACGAAAAAAGCTCCTAACGGCCAAAAGTGATGCGTTTAACAAATTAGATTTTCCCACGTTTACGTTGCACTTTTTTTATTTATATAATTTATATTTATCAAATAAAAAATATGGGATATTATTGTGTCAAGTATATGTATTTTGCTGTGTGGTGCTGGCTTAGAATTTGCACCACCCCAACTCTTCCCGTGGGTGTCGTAAGAGGCGACTAAGGGATACTCGTATATGGGATATGGAACTATTCTACCACCGAATTGCGATCCCCAACCCGCATGCCTAGCGTGGGGATTATGGGCATTACCGCCCATGAGATAAACGCCAACGCGCTTATTATCAGGGGGAGGCCTGCGTCCAGCAGTGGACCAATACAGGCTGTTGAGGTTGAGGTATATGTATAAAAAATTTAATTATTTGGATCCACTCGCATTTTTAATTTTTCTGGTCCCTTGCTCCCGGCATTATTTTCTATTGTTTATTCCCTGGATACGCTAATTAGCGCAAGTTATCGTGGCTCCCGGCATTGTTTTCCATTGATTATGAGACGACCTCTGTGGCACGGTGGGCGAAGGTACGCCGGCGACGCAGGAGGTTGCGGGTTCGATTCCCGCCTCGGGACAAATGTGTGTACGATCTGCATATATTTGTTCAGGGCGTTCTGGATGTTTTCTATGTATAATAAAGAATCTTTGTAGTGTATTGTATTATGTATATCAGTTATCTTTATCTAGTACCCATAACACAAGCTCTGCTTTTAGCTTGGGGCTAGATAATGCTGTGTGAATTGTCCAGCATTATTTAAATATTAAATATTTAAATTATATATTTATATTATACTCGCGGATACGGTAGTTAGCCCAATTAATACTCGTAGATAAAAGGATTTGTAACTCCCATCTAATGATCTATCAACCCCAGTAAATATATCTTAAAGCTTAGAGGCTTATCAAAAGTTTAGAGATTAATATTCGAAAACATTTCAAAACTTTGACGACGTATCAAAGCTGATATTTTTTTGTAACCGATGTCCAAGACGTGGGAAAACTTTGATATAGAAGTAAAAAAATCTTAAAAACCGATGAAACACTGAGATACGCCAACCAAAAGGCAATGTCACGTCTATTATTAATGTCTACAAAGACACATATTGAGTAAAAAAGGATGAAGGATCCAATAAGAACCCGAAAATCCCCTATCTTAAAAATAGGCGAGTGATAATGAACAATTGAAAACAAACATTTTGGATAAATTTGCTAGTATTCGTATCCGTACGACATATCTTATTTTCAAATTATTTGGGCTAAAGCATACAGTTTTATAAGGGTTCAATATCTAACTAACTTCGCCCCATGGTATGTTAACACACGTTGATGTCAAAAACAAGGCAATTGAAATAAAATAAAACACGTTTATACAGTGTGCTTTTTCATGAGGAAAACCGAACGATACAGTTATTCCTTTCCTTTGAAATCTTTTTTTGAATAAACATGGTTTTGGTCAAGCGCGAATAGCGCCTAAAAATTCGTCTTTTTTTTTATTAATATTCATAATACGTTATTAAATCATTACGAATGTCGTTTAAAGATCACTAGTTTAAGTATTTTGTTTTATAATTTGTATTTCTTGTGTTATCGCTAGTTGGTTGCCTTAAATACATATAAAATGATTGGCTCATTTCACAATAACCAATTTAAAAAAAAAATGAAATAATACCAATTATTATACCAACTAACACAGCATATTTTCTCCAACATCATAGAAGATTCGTATTGCCACATTAAAAAGTCTTTTCACTAGTCTCGCTCGAAAAACGGTGACTTTGCTGCTCAAAAACAGTGAACAATATCGGGTGTTACTCAAATTGAATAATTAAAGAAATTTAATTCAGGACAATATAACCTCAATTCTATAATATAAAAATGAATCGCTAAATGTGTTGGTAAGCGCATAACTCAATAACGCCTGGACCAATTTGGCCAATCCTTTTTTTTAAATATTCGTTGATGTTCAAGGATGGTTTTTACGGCGAGAAAAATTCTAATAATTGCCGGGAAAACACCTATAAACGTTTCCATAGGAACAACGCGTGCGAAGCCGGGGGGAACAGCTAGTAGAACATAATAATTCGTCCGTTCGTTGTTTGAAAGAGGTTTGTAGCATTATTACCTTTCAAGGTTGTTATCAAATAAGTTTCTGACATTCGACCTCTTACAATATTATATAAATACTAGCTGCGCCCCGCGGCTTCGCACGCGTTGTTCCTATGGAAACGTTAAAAGATGATTTTCATCCCACGGGAACTGATTTATGGGATAAAAAGTAGCCTATGTTTTATTCCAGACCTAGGACTATGTCTATTTGAAATTTCAGCCAGATCTGTTCAGTAGTTTTGGCGTGAAGAAGTAACAAACATCCATACATCCATACAAACTTTCGCATTTATATTATTAGTGTGATAGTGTGATGTGATTTTCTCGCTAGTCGTGGTGAAAAGTTGTATGTTTCACCCGAGGCCAAATATTTTTTTCGTGTCTTTTAAATCCCTCGCTACCTCAGCAGTCTACTTTAAAGCTACTCGCTCGCTCTTTGACTCAATTCTAGACTGAAGAAATAACTATTAAGGCACCAGCGATCAAGAACTTTTAAAAATCAATGTTCTAAAGGTGATGGACGGTTCACTCGAGTGATTATTCTCTTGAGTGATTGCTTCATTTTCTTTATTTTCTTTGACTGGGTGTTCCAATTAACCTGATTCTTTTTTTATATGAAAGCTGGTGCTTCCCATGTGGTCCCATTTTAATTTTGTTCAGTTCTGAGAATGGGATCCATGAAAATTCATGAAAAAACTATAAAAATTGAAGTCGGTTTATAGTTTTATAAAACAAATTATGTTTCAATATGTCATCGAATGAAGTCGTGCGTATTGGAAGAAGAGTTGACAAAAAAGAAGCAAAGAATACGTCGACGGTGCTGGGTGCGACCATGGATTGAAAGTATAAATTTATTCGGAGCTTCAAATACATTGTTGAGAGAACTAGCGGTTGAAGATCCTGATTCATATCGTAATCATCTTCGAATGGATGAAGAACTTTTAATTCTTGTTGCAGAGCAACGCTAAAAAAATATTTATTCTAAGGCGGGAATACACGTGGGAAGAACACGTGACGTCCTACAGGACTCGAGACAAAATGGCCGACCCCGAATGAACGTTCTCTCAGTGTTCAGACCGTTTATTTCTCGTGCATTCGGAGTGGGAGTGAAGGATACCAGATGCCAATATCCAACACTGTTGGATACTAATGTATGTATTCGGCACTAATGTTTCATTTTGTGTTTAGAAGCGTCACTTTCAGTGAAAGATGCAAAATAAAAGCCGAAAGTGAACAAAAAATTAGCCGTCTTAACGAACTACTAAGCTAAATAAAAAATCAGTTTGAATACAGAACAATTATTTTGAATTTAGGACATGGGTCTTATCTGTCGTACTGATTTGTTAGTTAGATAAACTCAGTTCATCAGTTACAGTGCGTCATCCTATTTGTTTTGTCATCCAGAACGCCCTGAACAAATATCTGCAGATCGTACAAAAATTTGTCCCGAGGCGGGAATCAAACCGGCAACCTCCTGCGTCTGACACATAGGTCGTCTAATGTTCATTATGACTCACTGTCGAACTTTTAAATTGCACCCCATCCTTAGATTGGGCTTCTTGACATTTAAAAGAAACCTAAAAAACGTTTATGAAATAAGTTTCGAAGTTTGGTAGCAAACAAAGATTTGAAATGTCATTGTTTTCGTATTTTTGAGGCAACGTGACCGCCTTAGTAAAGCGCTCACGTTGCCTCAACAAGAAAGAAACAAGAAGCCTTTAAAATACCTACTTATTAACAATATTTTTCTCTTCGAAACATTTCGATATTTTATTACACAATGTTTACCTACGTACACTTTTGGCTCACGTCACGTTGGTATTTAAGATAGATCTTATAGTTTCAGACTTTCCCATACTGACCGATCTACCTGTATATTAAAGTATCCCCAACAATATAATGTTGGTTATCTACGATGATATTTTGTCATCTCTCCATTGTTTGAATTGAATATAATTATGAAATAAAAAATGAAAGCGGGAACGCGCACGTGTGAACACGATCAAGCAAAATCAAGTTTTAATCCATCCACGATACGTTGAATATAGTCACATTTTAGACGGCTAGTTTTAGATAGTTACGTTAATTTTGGGTGCGTTCATAAACTGTTTACAATAAAAATCTAGTACCTATTTGAAATATCGTTGTTCTCAAATGTTACGAAAATTGCCTTAGATTATAAAAATTACTTGCATGTTACGGGGGTCAAAAGTTAAGAAAAATCTAAGATATGTAACCTTCTGGCAACACTGCTGCAAACCCCTTTACAAACTCGACGAAGAAAATCGTGTTATCTGTGTCTCACTCACTCTAGTGACGCGCAACGCGAGCGAGCGGAACAGATGGCACGACTTTCTGAAGCGCGCCTCGACTAATCTCGGCTGTGTACGGTATGCACTGCGCTGTGTGCCATGTTTAGAAGTGTGCTGAGTGCGGGACACACGTATAACACAATCAAATCTGTTCTTCTGGCGACACCATGCACACACACACACACACGCAGCTGAGCCTCTCCTCATTCGTGATGCTCTGACTTTCAGCCAATGAGGGCCTCGCGCAATACTCGCCAAAAAAAGTGTACGACCCACCCGTAGACACCGCAGACCTCCGTTGTATACAACATTCGTGCTAAAGGATCTCTGTGATAGCAGATTGTTTATTTGCTCTGTTTTAAATACGAGCCTCTGTTTTTTGATAATGTTATGTTTTTCTTAACTACAGTTATAGTATAATAATAGTATAAGTTGTATTAGTGAAACGAAGAGTTCCACTCAAAAAACAGTTTAGGCTTAATAATTATTAATAGTCTATTAATAATTATTAAGACAGTAGTGTAGCAGTAGTGTACGACATTTTTTCTGTTAATACGGAACATGAAGTGCATTTTTACGATCTATTCCTTTCTAATACAAAAAAACTAATATCAATTTGTTTATTATCATTATAAATTTTCTATTCGTAACGAATTCCAAATTTCATATTTATATGAAGCACCTACCTACTAAATATATTACCAAGGAATACCAAAACGTAACTTTTACAGAAACAATTTACTCTCTTGTAATAATTCAATAGAAATATAATAGTTGACGTTACGGACGATCATTCGCAACACTACTGTGTCACGGTATAATACGATAAAAATAGTAATCGCGCATATATTTCCATCAAAGTGTCAACAGTGTGTGGACAATCACTGGTCCCTTCTGAGTGAGTGTTTGCTAGCTCTTACGTACTTGGGATAGGGTGCAGATCTCGAAAAATTCTAGACTTGGACAGCCTATTTTTTTCTTGCATGTGGGTAGATTTGCACCTTGCTCCGATAGTCAGTCGATATTTTGCTCACCTTTGGCGCCATCTGGTGACGAGCAGCTGAACCTCACACGCTACATACGCCTATACCACTGCCATCTACAACTCCACATAGGATTCTGACTATCAGCGCCATCTAGCGTGGAGTATAGCTGTCTTTTAATCGATCGACTTGTGAGAACCTTAAAGTAAGAACCATCATGGGGAAGGTTGCTTGTGGTGCGTGTAGAAAATTTCTCTCGCCGATAGGTGCCGCTACTTGTAGCGTCTGCGCATGCATTTATCATAAAGGATGTCTTGGGGTTCCTGAGTCGGTGATTATTAACAAGGACTGGGCTTGCCCACAATGTAAAAAGAGGACTAGGAAGGGTGACAACACACCAGTAAAGGAATCAAATGCCGCACCGGGCCCGAGCGCTGCTGCTTTCGCCAACCCATCTGTCAGCTCTCTTTTGCCCGTATCATCGGAAGCCCCCCTCCTTCCCCCTCCCGCAGACACTAGTATTATAGAAATGCGGCGAGAGTTGGCTGAATACATGGCAGAGCTGCGCCTCTATCGCAGCGAGATGGTTGAATTTCGGGCCACTGTAGCGGCCATAAATGAGCGCATGGAAGGCATCGAGTGCCGTCTGGATGTGATGGAGGCCAGAGAAGAGGCATCCGGACTGGTTGGGGTTGCCGAACTCGAGAATACGGTCACTCAACTTAAATGCGAATTGAATGACTGGGAACAGGAGGCGCTGTCGGCCGACCTCGACATAGGCCAATTCCCAGAGGAAAAAGGCGAGAATGCCATTCACTCCGTAACCATTTTAGCGGCCAAGCTAGGGGTGGCTTTGGAAAATCGTGACATTATGTTCGCCGAGCGAGTGGGGGTCCCTGTTCGGTCGGGATCCAGCGATACGGAAGAGCGCGGGCGCCCACGCCGCCTGGTGGTGCGGCTGGCACGCCGGCACCTGCGGGATGAGCTGCTGAACGCAGCGCGCGTACGCCGTACGCTTGTGTCTACGGATCTCGGCCTGCCTGCGCCCGCGCAGCGAATCTTTGTGAATGAGCGGCTCACGAAGCCTAACCGGCATCTGTTCTATCGGGTACGCGAAGAATGCAAAAAGCACAACTGGCGGTTCTCGTGGACGAAGAGCCGCGTCTACGCACGAGAAAGCGATGGCAAGCCGGCATACCCCTTTCGTACGGAAGCTGACGTCACACGTATTTTTACAAATAAATCCAATTAAATTTTTGATGATAAATCTGTCTGAATTCTACTTTGTCTATGAGTACTTTATATGTTTAAGATATTGCTCTTACTTATTTTTGTATTATTTAATACACTCATTATACTACTCTACACTAAAATCTTGTGTATATAATGCAACACACAACTTAGTTATTTGTGCACGCTACATTTGTTTTATAGTAAAATTATTTATAACATTATTATTAGAAAATCAAGTATTGAAATACATTTTTCATTATTTAAGTCTTTATATTAAAATCACACATACAGTTATATTATATAATGTTATATTATGTTCATATTTCTATGCTTACTTCTTAATGTTCACTACGTATTTTGTAATATGTTATACGAACTTGTTTAAACACTTGTCTTGTCTGTCTGACTTTCCTATCCATTAGTTTTTAGTATGTTAAATATTGGTTTGATTAATGCAGGTTCTCTCGGCACTAACCATGACAACCTCGTTGCTTCAATCTTACGGTTGAACCCAGATATCTTAGCAGTAAATGAGACCTGGCTCAGACCGGGAGAGGAGGGCCGCGCCCCAGCCGTGGCGGGCTATCGTCTGAGGCACATTCCGCGGCCGCGGGAGGTGCGCTCTCGCGGTGGAGGGGTCGGTTTTTATATTAAGCGTGGTATAACTGTGCGCACATGGGCGCACCCGGTTGACCCGTTACACAAGGCAGTTGAACAAATGTGGCTCACTATGTCTCTCCGCGGGAAGAAGCTTGCTATTGGGACGGCTTACAGGCCACCATGGCTGGACAGTGATCTGTTCTTTGACGCTCTTACGGACTCAATAAACTCGCTACCCACCTGTGATCACGTAATATTACTTGGTGATTTTAATATTAACATCCTCAACGGCACTGAAATAAAATCTGTTAAACTATCTACCTTTCTCTCATGTTTAAATTTAAATCAACTAATTTCCTCGCCTACACACTTCACTGAGACTTCACAAACACTAATTGATATTATTTGTTCTGACCTTAAAGCCAATAGGATAGCAGTCGAGCCAATAGGGTCCCTTTTTGGGCATTACCTAGTTTTTTGTGTTTTTAATATTAAAAAGTTTAAACCTAAGCCCGTTACGATTACTTACCGGCCTATAAAATATATCTGTATCGATAACTTTAATCTAACCTTACGCTCTATTAGATGGGATCTAATCGCGACACATGATGACGTTAACGATATCGTTAACGACTTCAATCATAGTGTCCTCGCTCTTCTAGATCAGCATGCTCCTCATAAGACAGTATTGATCAAATCGAACTCATATCCTTGGATTACAGATACAGTCAAATTGATGATGAGGTTACGTGACGAGGCGGCAGTTGAGTATCATAAACGTAAGTCAGAGGGCAAGAGATTGTATTATAAAAGCATGAAGTCTACTGTCAACCAAGCTCTGTATCATGAGAAGAAAGCATATTTTAATTCAAATATAAATAATAAAATCAATCATCCCAAACAGCTTTGGAAGAATTTAAAAAACACTATATTGCCTAAGAATAATCGCGAACTTCCTCTTCATTTACAGGACGCTAGTATAATAAATACTCATTTTTTAACGTTGCCTAGCACATCTATTACTATATCTAATCTTACATATTTCGAATTTCATAAATTTAGCAAATCAATCTTTAGTTTAAAACCTGCTAGTTTAGACCACATTTCAAAAATCATTCATAATCTTAAATCTAAAGCAGTAGGCTCTGACCTTATCAGTTTAGACATGCTAATGATGACTCTACCTGAAGCACTTGATACCATAACTGCCATTATTAATAGGTCAATAACCACATCAGTTTTTCCAGATGCTTGGAAGCGGGCTATTGTTCTACCTTTGCCTAAGATTCCTAATCCAACTATTATAAATGAGCTCAGACCTATAAGCATTCTGCCATGTCTATCGAAGGTTTTGGAAAAGGTTATATGTCACCAGTTAACGGATTACGTCGAAAAAAATAAAATTCTACCTGAAGTACAATCTGGCTTCAGAAAGGGACGGAGTACCACGACTGCCCTGCTCGATGTCACAGATCAAATACTCTGCGCACAAGATAAAGGACTATGTTCTCTGCTCGTACTACTCGATTTTTCAAAAGCATTTGATTCCTTAAATTTAAGTTTACTATTGTCAAAATTAAATTATTACGGCTTTGACCAGGCGGCTCTACGTTGGTTTGCGAGTTATCTTGGAGATCGTTATCAGTGCACTAAGATAGTTCGTAACGACGGTACTGACTTGTTTTCAGACTTTTTACCTGTCAGGCAAGGGGTTCCGCAGGGTTCAATTTTAGGACCTCTCCTATTCATTATTTTCTCCGCCGACGTAGAAACTGTTATCAAGCACTGTAAATTTCATATTTACGCCGATGATATTCAGGTTTATATCTCCTGCAAGCCCTCTGAAATTGACAGTACCATCGCCAAACTCAATACAGACCTATCTAATATAGCTCTATGGTCAGGTAGAAATAGTCTCTTGTTGAACCCTAACAAAACGAAATATCTAATTTTTGGTACAAAGCATCAGATACAGCGACTTATTCCCACGCAGAGTGTGGTACTAATGGGTGAGACAGTGGAGCGTGTCTACGAGGCACGGAACCTCGGCCTTGTGGTAGATAGTCACCTCTGCTTTGAGAAGCATGTTGCCGATTCCGTTAGAAACTGCTTTTACAGGCTAAAGATCCTCTACGAACTGAGACCTTACATAAGCACTGATTTACGCATTCGGCTTGTAGAATCCATTGTGTTGTCGAAATTAAATTATGCGGACGTAGTAATAGGTCCCCGATTACTTGCAAGAGCGCAAAGACTAGTTCAGCGAGCCCAAAATGCCTGCGCCCGTTTCTGCTTTGATGTTCCATTTAGGGGTCACGTCACACCGTTTTTAAATAAACATTTTATCCTGAAGATGAAGCACCGTCGTAAACTGCACCTTGCATGTCTTATGTTTGGGGTTATAAAATATAAATCGCCATCTTATCTCTACGAAAAGTTGTCATGGTTGTCCAACTCTAGATCTTGTGGACCTCGCCAGTGCTCGAAGCAGCTCGAGACACAGCGGCACAGCTCTGCCTGCTTCAGGGGCAGCTTCCGCTATGCAGCTTCCAAGTGCTGGAACAATATCCCACCGCCAATAAGAGACCTGCAAAATTTACATAGTTTTAGAAAAAAGTTAAAGAAATTTTTGTTTGATCACCAAAGGGAGCAGGAAGGTCAAAGACATGATACAAGTGTTATATAACTGGATTTGTATTTTTTAGTGGTTGGTTTAGTGATAAGATTTTTATTACAGTTAGTATTCATATTTTAACTGCATTACTGTTTACTATCTATACCATAAAACCTTAACTGTTAATTTTAAAGTAATGAATAGCAAGAGTAGTGTGTAGAGTAGGTGCATTCTGTATTTGTCAATTATTATTATTATTTTTTGTGGATAGTTACATCATGCATAGACATTATGAATAAGTAAGTAGTCAAATAAATCTTTATGTTTTTAGGTATTAGTATACATGTAGTTTACAAGTGGGTATCGGTAGTTTATACATTTATTTTGTGACACTAACAAGTCCTTGTTTATATCATTAATGTACTCACTTTTGTAACTCCATGGTGTTATCAGTATAACACTTTTCTCCGTCCTCACCTTGTTAATCGTAGTAATTAATTCTAAATTGCAACAACTGGATAGATTATCCGTAACGCCAACAAAATGGATCTGTCGGAAGACCAGCGTTGGCTGCTAGCTTGCTAGCAACCAACCCATGCTGAGGCAGAGACCATTTTGTGCCGCCGGACTTAATTTTTTAAGTAGGAATTATATCATTCAAAAGTGTAAAAGGGTCTGTTGTTGGTACAAATAAATAAATTTTATTCTTATTCTTATTCTTATTTATTCTTATTTTAAATAAAGATCATTTTCTTGTATTTTATAATAGTTAGATTCTATGTCTATGTTATCTTATGATTGTCATACCAAATGTTTAATTTTTTACAGAGTAATAAATGATGTAATAAATGTTGTTTTTTATTAGCCACACTATAACTAGGTACCTACCTACCTACTTAGCACCGCACTCAAAGACGTTTTGATGCTTACATAAACTATCACTAGTTATAGGATTTTGTATTTAAATCTTTACTAAATGATAATTAAGTAATCATTACCGTCCTTGAGTGCGGCTGTTAGTATCAAATTAATATTTTAAAAGTTACTCACTCGTCTTTATTTTTTTTGTGCAACAGTGAGAATTATGTCGCCTTGTAAGAGATATTTTGTTTACTCTAAATTGGCTATTGACAATATTGAAATATACTACAAAAATATTTTTATTTTGTTTTACGGCATAAATACTAATTCCTAGGGAATATAATTCTTATAGGACTACATCGGGATCATTATCTATTCAATAGCAAAATTGGTTAACAATGGGCAGAGAAATCAAGTTAAATGCATACATTTAAAAAAATATGCGACGCATTAAGAACCTCCTCCTTTTTTAAAGACTAGGCAAGACTAGCAAAGCCTAGGTGAGCTCAGTGATGTCAGTTGGATTTTTGATGCTAAATTTGGCATATTTTATACCAGTGTAAAACATTTATTTCTCGTTTAGTATAAGCACATTTTGTATCATAAATCGAATAAACCACACGCAATAATCGAATGACTGATTAGAGGTTGATTACCTTTAATTTACAAACGTAGCGCAAAATGAAATCAAATCACGAGTTTACTTTGCCTTGATATAATGTTCGTCGCTAGTCGCTACCCTTCCATCGTACAACAAAAGTGAATCAGTTACTGTCGAGTTCAAAAAGACATTAAAACCAGATGACAAAGTCTATGCGACCGAATGAGCAAATGTAGTTATTATAAGCTAACCATAACTGTATACTGCATTAAGTCAGTTTATGGTAAATAGTTGGTTAAAGTTGGAGTATCTATAAAGTTTTTGAATAGCACGCACAAAGTTTCGGAATTTTCATATCTATTTTATTTATTTTTTTATTATTTTCGTCACACTAATACCAATTATAAATGCAAAGTCTGACTGTTGAGATGTGTTTTACCTATTCACGCTGAGACTGCTCAACTAACCGAGATCGCTATCGCTAGAATGGATAATATCGGCAGAATTTTGGTTAGGGTTCTCTTAAGCCTGGAATAAAACATAGGCTACTTTTTATCCCATAAATCAGATCCCATGGGATAGAAATAATGTTCAAAAATGCGTGCGAAGCCGGGGCAGAATCTTATTGTAATATAAATAAAAGTATTATACTTATATAATGTATAATTAGTAGTGGCATTTTTTTTATTCAATTTAAGCATAATTGTAGCACGTTTTAGCATATTTTGATATGCAATGCAATTTGGCACTTTTTGTGACGATACAGTTGGCAACACTGGGTGAGCTTACGTCTGGCTAGTGCCGCCTCCTACCACGTACCACTCCACCCAACCGACCAATCGACAGTCATCAAAATCAATAAACTTGATGCATGGTAGGGAGCCAAGATAATTCCGGCATCCATTTTGCGACGCGCGACGTCATCACGACATAGATTTTCGGACCTTTTGGATACAATCAATAAATGTATACAAATTATAATTTATATGAATACTAAGTTATTTGCAACAGGATATTTACCATGATTTGAGTTTTGAGCTTCCGAATTTTTCAAGATAATGGTATTATCATTGAAATGAGGCAAAACCGTTGTATTTGTAAGATGAAAAAGCTTATTTGTCTATAGTTTCGTTTTTGATAGTGAAAGAAAGATTTTTTAGCCTTACACTGCCAAAACTAAAAGATCCTGTATTTTAATTTCTCGTAAGTTTAAACATCTATAGAGCCGGTTAAGTAAAATATTTTTTAGACGTTTACCGCTAAAACATAACAAATACCATTATAAACTTTACATTACCGGTTCACAAAAGCAAATCAACGGATATCAGCTACGCTCAACATGGTTTCGACAACTACGCATGTCTACTTAGACTTCCTATGCAGTTAATTAAAAATGCCTTTCCACGGGGATTGAAAACCCTTTAAATACATTCATAAACCACGTCATAAAGGAATGTAATAAATCAATGTACTTACTACGTAGCTGGGCTCCTTTGGGCGGTCAGACAGCACTTGAAAAGGCAACGGACGCGAGGAGTAAACCACCCTGGGCGGGATGCGAGCGCGAACTGCGCAGTGAACAGAAGAGAAGAAAGATTTATCCCGCGCCGATTGCACAGGTACGAGTATATCAATGTATGAGTGTCCTTCCTACAAGCACACCTTAACTATAGAACTATATTAGCTATGGGCCCCGTCTGTCAACTGTTTTCAGTGTTTCAATGTATGAGTGGCGACGGCGTTCGTGCAAGCAAACTTACTATGTATGTTAGATGCAGGGGGCCTCGTCTGTGAATTATTTTCATGATGAGAGCTAGTGCAAAGATATACAATTCGTCTGGTTACCGGTGTCGGAGACATTGGGGGGGTGAAGTTCGATAAATTTTATCGACAAATCACTAGCCGTATTTTTATTAGGCTGTTGAGGATGAGGTTGAGGAGACAATGCAGACCAAAACGAAATTTGCCAAAAACTGGAACGAGACAAAGCACTTTGACTCACCGTCTATCTAGGGGTAGTTTAGTAGAAATATAAAATACCGGCTTCGCACGGGTGCAGTGCTGTATATTATACATATAAACCTTCCTCTTGAACCGCTCTATCTATTCAAAAAACCGCATCAAAATCCGTTGCGTAGTTTTAAAGATCTAAGCATACATAGGGACAGACAGCCGAAAGCGATTTGGTTTTATACTATGTATTTAATAATTGTTCATATGAACACGGTGCAAAACTATTAACATAAGCAGACTTGACCCAATCTTACCAACAATTTGTACTTTTAGAACTTCCAATCACATCTTGTTACTTTCTGCACAAATGATTCCAAAACAATATTGAACTAGAATAATGAAGGGAAATACAAAATATGTATTGTTTTTCAAGAAGACTTTGTAACGTAAAATAAACGTAATTTGTGTATGTTAATTTTTATGGACATAATTTCCAAATCAATGATATTAGATTGTATTTGCAGTGTCAATCGCTTTTATGAGAATACTCTGGTCGAAGGAAGGTCTGACTTTAAAAACCACGTACGGGGCAGATTCGGAGATAATCATCCGACAATTTTTATATTCATCCCAGTTAGAACTAGTAATACACGCAAACTTTTTAAAAATAGTGTAAAAAGTGTGTAGATAGGATACCCTAGCAGGCCGTAGCGCCTTTACATCTTGCAGGGACCTCGGTATGGGCCGGCTGTGCAGCAACATCAGCCAAGTCCCTCAAAATACGCTAATCTTGACCAAGGTTACTATTTGAACCCTTGAGGGAGGACGCCCCTCGTCCTTCGGGTCTGGGGCACACGCAATTTGTTATACATTCCACAGGTGATCGGCATGCGCGCATCAATGTATGGAATGTATGGAATTAGAGCGTAGCATTACGATTCAACTTGGCAATGCTGCCAGCTTTCTGGGCACTTGCTTTCTTGTGTCAGCTTAGATGTTTAGGATATTGATATTAAGTGTAATTAAAGTTCTTATTTGTCGTTTTCTTGTTTTTGCCGAAGTAAAATAGTCCATCAGTGTAAAATGCGTATGCAGAGTAGGTACTTTCCCCGAAAATGTCACTGTCTCTTAGTGCCAATTATCACACCATATTTAATAAAAACTGCATCGGCTCACTTCACTACTATAAATACTGGCCACTACTAATAAGTAATTCCATAAATATTGTGTTAGTTCTAAGTAAAAACACCTTGGGTTTGTTTTTTTATAGCAGTTTTCTGTATCCTTGCAATTTTGAAAGCCTTAGGTGAGAGTCGCCTAGCGTATTCGTATTTCCACATTAGATTTTTCATTGTACACTGACGGTTTGAAAATGTTCGTCACCTTACAGGCGGTTTTTGTTATTTTCACCGCAAGAAACAGCAAAAACAGCGCTGACAGCGACGATGTACGACATGTCATTTGATTTCTTGTGACGTAAGTTTCAGTTTATTTGACTGCCTGATGAACCGAAGATTGTGTCCAAGAATCACGTAAATGTTTTCAAGATTAAGAAGTGTCCGTTCCATTGTAGTAAATAATCGTTTATTGAAAAAAAAACATAAAATAATTAACAAGCTTTCACACGTGCTGGTAGGGTGGCAACATTTATTAATGGGAATTGTTTTTTAAATTTTTGATTTTTTTGAAGATTCAATTTCAAATTTTCAGTTTCAAAATTTCTTTATTAAAACATCAGGTTGCAAATCAATTTGAACAGAAAAAACTTATAGCAATGATGTTAATATAAATAAACAAGGTAAATTCTAATACACGGCAACCGTGTAGCAATAGGTAAGGTTTTACAAATCATACGTAAGCTTTAGAGTTAGCGATTACGTTTTATAACTTATGGTTAGAAAAGAATAGTTATAATCGAAACTAGTGCATTTTCGGGTAAATCGTTAAAAGAGCGACAAGAACCTACATTGTTGTAGCGATCATGAACTAACACACGAGCACGCCGCCTGCGCGCAAGCCAATTCCACCCGACAGGAATTGATATAAGCGCCATAAAAATTATCTAAAACCCCATTTCATGATAATCTTCATTAGGAATCTTCATTAATCTTCATTAGGGGCAAATTTTTGGCCTCTTAACGGTAGCTACCTAGCTACCGTTAAGGGGCCAAAAATTTACCCCAGCCTGTATACAGGAATTGCATAGAATTCAAAAGTATAAGATAGGTTGATAATGAATATAGTGATCTTTATGGCCCTACATTAAAATGACCTTCAATCAAGTCTCCAAATCATAAGCAAATAAACAAAATCATAGCCGAAATATGGCTTTGCCCGGGTGTAACCAAGGTGGATTTGAACAACGCAACTAAGCTGTGTCCAGGTTAGATGTTATCGATTTCCTGAAGTAGTCTAATAATAGCCATTGCGCCACCCGCGCCATTTATCTGCGCAGTACCAAGGTCCTACGTATAAATTTATTTGCGTTAGTTACTATCCATCACTAGAGGTATATTGGTTGTGTGTGGTATATTGATTGATGTGCCAATAATTGGTGGCTTCGCAAATAAACGAGCGTACCTACAAACTTTTTGTAAAGATACTAGGCTCTTTTATAAACTGTTTCCACAGCGTTATTATTAATACGACGAAGGGCCTGACGACTCAAAAATTTTAATTAGGTAGACCATCAGTAAAATTATCAGACGATATTGGACACTTATTTTTTTTATTTATTTTTTATTTTTTATGTTTTTATTTAGGAAACAAACAGTTATTATAACATAGGATACAATTGACATTCAAAATTTCTCAATCAAACAAAAAATTACAAAGACCTGAAAAGTGCCCAATTACTATCGGGTGTGTCACAGTCACGATACACACGATGTAGATATGGCACTTTCTCCCGAATGATACAAGGTGTTTTATTTAGTACACCTTCAAGGAAAATCATCGTTTTAATATATTCAAAATCACCCGAGTAAATTCAAATTGTAAACGTAGCAATAAATAAGATTGCTATTTGCACATGGATCTTTTTTGAATTATTGTTTCGAAAAAGAGGATGATATTATATAATTATGTAGCCTCATATGGTGGGTTCGGTCGGAGTAATAACTTTTTGTCATCTGTATGCTGAGTGTTTACTACTCCTACTAAAGTTCTACTTACTAAAGTTTGCGTTACTTTATTTTCTATGGATATGTGAAAATTATGTAAACTCGGGAAGTTTACATAACTTTCACATTTCCTTGGAGCGCTGTCATTTCACATTTCCATCAAAAATAAAGTAACACAAACTGGAACTATTCTACCACCGAATTGCGATCCCCAACCCGCATGCCTAGCGTGGGGATTATGGGCATTACCGCCCATGAGATAAACGCCAACGCGCTTATTATCAGGGGGAGGCCTGCGTCCAGCAGTGGACCAATACAGGCTGTTGAGGTTGAGGTATATGTATAAAAAATTTAATTATTTGGATCCACTCGCATTTTTAATTTTTCTGGTCCCTTGCTCCCGGCATTATTTTCTATTGTTTATTCCCTGGATACGCTAATTAGCGCAAGTTATCGTGGCTCCCGGCATTGTTTTCCATTGATTATGAGACGACCTCTGTGGCACGGTGGGCGAAGGTACGCCGGCGACGCAGGAGGTTGCGGGTTCGATTCCCGCCTCGGGACAAATGTGTGTACGATCTGCATATATTTGTTCAGGGCGTTCTGGATGTTTTCTATGTATAATAAAGAATCTTTGTAGTGTATTGTATTATGTATATCAGTTATCTTTATCTAGTACCCATAACACAAGCTCTGCTTTTAGCTTGGGGCTAGATAATGCTGTGTGAATTGTCCAGCATTATTTAAATATTAAATATTTAAATTATATATTTATATTATACTCGCGGATACGGTAGTTAGCCCAATTAATACTCGTAGATAAAAGGATTTGTAACTCCCATCTAATGATCTATCAACCCCAGTAAATATATCTTAAAGCTTAGAGGCTTATCAAAAGTTTAGAGATTAATATTCGAAAACATTTCAAAACTTTGACGACGTATCAAAGCTGATATTTTTTTGTAACCGATGTCCAAGACGTGGGAAAACTTTGATATAGAAGTAAAAAAATCTTAAAAACCGATGAAACACTGAGATACGCCAACCAAAAGGCAATGTCACGTCTATTATTAATGTCTACAAAGACACATATTGAGTAAAAAAGGATGAAGGATCCAATAAGAACCCGAAAATCCCCTATCTTAAAAATAGGCGAGTGATAATGAACAATTGAAAACAAACATTTTGGATAAATTTGCTAGTATTCGTATCCGTACGACATATCTTATTTTCAAATTATTTGGGCTAAAGCATACAGTTTTATAAGGGTTCAATATCTAACTAACTTCGCCCCATGGTATGTTAACACACGTTGATGTCAAAAACAAGGCAATTGAAATAAAATAAAACACGTTTATACAGTGTGCTTTTTCATGAGGAAAACCGAACGATACAGTTATTCCTTTCCTTTGAAATCTTTTTTTGAATAAACATGGTTTTGGTCAAGCGCGAATAGCGCCTAAAAATTCGTCTTTTTTTTTATTAATATTCATAATACGTTATTAAATCATTACGAATGTCGTTTAAAGATCACTAGTTTAAGTATTTTGTTTTATAATTTGTATTTCTTGTGTTATCGCTAGTTGGTTGCCTTAAATACATATAAAATGATTGGCTCATTTCACAATAACCAATTTAAAAAAAAAATGAAATAATACCAATTATTATACCAACTAACACAGCATATTTTCTCCAACATCATAGAAGATTCGTATTGCCACATTAAAAAGTCTTTTCACTAGTCTCGCTCGAAAAACGGTGACTTTGCTGCTCAAAAACAGTGAACAATATCGGGTGTTACTCAAATTGAATAATTAAAGAAATTTAATTCAGGACAATATAACCTCAATTCTATAATATAAAAATGAATCGCTAAATGTGTTGGTAAGCGCATAACTCAATAACGCCTGGACCAATTTGGCCAATCCTTTTTTTTAAATATTCGTTGATGTTCAAGGATGGTTTTTACGGCGAGAAAAATTCTAATAATTGCCGGGAAAACACCTATAAACGTTTCCATAGGAACAACGCGTGCGAAGCCGGGGGGAACAGCTAGTAGAACATAATAATTCGTCCGTTCGTTGTTTGAAAGAGGTTTGTAGCATTATTACCTTTCAAGGTTGTTATCAAATAAGTTTCTGACATTCGACCTCTTACAATATTATATAAATACTAGCTGCGCCCCGCGGCTTCGCACGCGTTGTTCCTATGGAAACGTTAAAAGATGATTTTCATCCCACGGGAACTGATTTATGGGATAAAAAGTAGCCTATGTTTTATTCCAGACCTAGGACTATGTCTATTTGAAATTTCAGCCAGATCTGTTCAGTAGTTTTGGCGTGAAGAAGTAACAAACATCCATACATCCATACAAACTTTCGCATTTATAATATTAGTGTGATAGTGTGATGTGATTTTCTCGCTAGTCGTGGTGAAAAGTTGTATGTTTCACCCGAGGCCAAATATTTTTTTCGTGTCTTTTAAATCCCTCGCTACCTCAGCAGTCTACTTTAAAGCTACTCGCTCGCTCTTTGACTCAATTCTAGACTGAAGAAATAACTATTAAGGCACCAGCGATCAAGAACTTTTAAAAATCAATGTTCTAAAGGTGATGGACGGTTCACTCGAGTGATTATTCTCTTGAGTGATTGCTTCATTTTCTTTATTTTCTTTGACTGGGTGTTCCAATTAACCTGATTCTTTTTTTATATGAAAGCTGGTGCTTCCCATGTGGTCCCATTTTAATTTTGTTCAGTTCTGAGAATGGGATCCATGAAAATTCATGAAAAAACTATAAAAATTGAAGTCGGTTTATAGTTTTATAAAACAAATTATGTTTCAATATGTCATCGAATGAAGTCGTGCGTATTGGAAGAAGAGTTGACAAAAAAGAAGCAAAGAATACGTCGACGGTGCTGGGTGCGACCATGGATTGAAAGTATAAATTTATTCGGAGCTTCAAATACATTGTTGAGAGAACTAGCGGTTGAAGATCCTGATTCATATCGTAATCATCTTCGAATGGATGAAGAACTTTTAATTCTTGTTGCAGAGCAACGCTAAAAAAATATTTATTCTAAGGCGGGAATACACGTGGGAAGAACACGTGACGTCCTACAGGACTCGAGACAAAATGGCCGACCCCGAATGAACGTTCTCTCAGTGTTCAGACCGTTTATTTCTCGTGCATTCGGAGTGGGAGTGAAGGATACCAGATGCCAATATCCAACACTGTTGGATACTAATGTATGTATTCGGCACTAATGTTTCATTTTGTGTTTAGAAGCGTCACTTTCAGTGAAAGATGCAAAATAAAAGCCGAAAGTGAACAAAAAATTAGCCGTCTTAACGAACTACTAAGCTAAATAAAAAATCAGTTTGAATACAGAACAATTATTTTGAATTTAGGACATGGGTCTTATCTGCACCCAACTAAAAACTTAGTGCGATACGGAAAGTAACGGGATCCAATAAATTGCCAGTTTTATATGAAGGAAATGCTAGCAACCACTCCCATCTAGAAACGGCCACTCGGCTCACGATCCGCAGAGCCGGAGCACGTTTGTAACAAACTATCCGTGTCAGTCAACTCACACGGAGGCCCATTGCCGTTGGCACAAAAGATATTTTGGGTGAACAGCATCGGGGCAAGAATTATGCAAAGGCGTTAGAGCATCGTCTAAAAATTAATCAAAAAATTGGAGAAAACGTCAGAATAAAGGAACTACCACTTACCTTGTCGTCAGCGTTTCCGAGAGTCCTGTACTTTGTGATGTAATGCAATGCACATACACATTAAAAGCAAGGCTGATGAAGAATATGATTTTTAAATAAAAACATCGGAATAATTAGGTTTATGTACCTACGTACGACTTTCTGATGAAAATCTGTTATTTGGTTTTATGATAATCACTGTCACAACCCCCCCAACATTGGTATATGCTTAGGATATGGCTTTGAAGCTACTGCATTGCATCCATGTAACTTCGTGAACCTTTTATAAGATCCCATGAAGATGGCTTTGCTCTATCCAGACCTAAACTTTTTGTATAGGTAGGTACGAAAAGTGTTAATCTCAAGCCTGCCTACTAGGAAGCTAAATTGACAACACACTTAACGACAATAGTCGTTCACGGAACAAACAGTCTGTGAAATTCTACTTAATTACGCTATTATTGTTTTGACCTAAGGTAATAAAATAACACAAAAAATTAAGAGCTCTTGTCGTCTCCTATCTTAAAAAATAAATTAAAAGAAAAAATTGAAACATCCTGTATTGTGACTTTCTTTGTTGGTACAAACACAGTTTTTATTTTCAAACATGCACCGACATTCAACCTACGTGTTCCCTAAAATTCGCTAGTCTGTCAAAGGTGAAACACTGCTAAATAAGACAAAGTCTTTGAACAAAATTGAATACAAATTTATTTGATAACTAGCAACTAAACACTTTTACTTATGTACTATGTACGACGACCTCTGCGGCGCGGTGGGCGAAGGTCCGCCTGCGACGCAGGAGGTTGCGGGTTCGATTCCCGCCTCGGGACAAATATTTGTACGATCTGCAGAAATTTGTTCAGGGCGCTCTGGATGTTTTCTATGTATAATAAAAAAATATCTATCTATGTAGTATATTGTATTATGTATATCAGTTATCTAGTACCCATAATACAAGCTCTGCTTAGCTTGGGGCTAGATAATGCTGTGTGGATTGTCCAGCATTATTATTATTATATTATTACTATAAATTATTCTAAGAGGGTTCGTATCTACAAAAAATAATGACTAAAATAAACATTGAAAGAAAACCTTATTTTACCCATACTTATAAACAAAATATTCCTTTATAGAAAATATTAAATATCAGATTATCGATTACCGAAAAGTTTCGATAATTGCATGCCCTAATTCTACCTCGATGCATTGAACCCATTAATTTAAAAGGGAAGATAGGTTACGTTCTCCCAGCGCTTACTCAAAAATTGGCATGTGTTACAACTACACGCAAACACATACGCTCACAGTTATATTTCCAGTCCTGTGCAATACAAAGAAGAACAAAGACGGAAAGACGTATCTAGGACCGAAGTGAGACTGAGACAACAATATTTCACGCAAATCACGACCGCCCGTGCCGCCGCCGCCGGTCAGACGGTGACTGATGTGGGAGAACACAATTTTACACAATTTTAGGTTGCCACTTTCGAGCAACCAGTACCTCATCTTCGTTTTTAATAAATCAATGATTGAACCTACCATTCGTACCTACCAAACCATTTTATCTGGATAGAACAAAGCGACAAAAAAAAACTTAATTCAATAAATCCGTTTTATGTGAAATCAATTGTTTTTTTATCATTACTTTTATCAACCCTATGTTTTGGTATCTTCATCATCAATAATGTTGGATATTCCTCTGATCGCGAACGTGTCCATCAAATCTTGCATTCTTCCATAAATCTTCATTCACTTACCTGTCAACAATAGGACAACACACATCATCATGGGCTTGCAAGTGACAAAGATAAAATAAACAAGTGGATGAAGTGTTATTCTCATTGGCCCATGTATACATATAAATAAAGTGTCTGTTTGCAATGTAGCAGCTTTTACCTAAGTCTGATGTTTGTTACCTTTTCACGCCAAAACCACTTAACTGTGAACGGGCTGAAATTTTTCATACAGGTAATTCTAATCCCCGAATCAAACAAGGGCTACTTTTTATCCCATAGGTATATCAGTTCCCGTTAGATAGAAATCACATTTAAACGTTTCCATAGGACCAACGCGTGCGAAGTCGCGGAGCGCAGGGCGCAGAATGATGATATAATGATAATTATAATTTTATCACCCAAACAAATAATATCACAGCAACCGTGACAGTTAGGACATAGGGTCTACAGGGGAAATGTAGCACATGTACCACTACAAACTGAAGTTTTTCCGAATATCAGACACACTGCATACCAACCGGGTGTTTTGTGTTAGCAATAAAATAAAATAAATTATGTTTATTTATTTGTTTACTATCCGAAACGGATGGACCGATTTCAGGAATTTTTTGTTTTTTTTACAAGACTGTCATAATCGGAAATGTTTACTTGTTACCTTTACCTCAACTTCAACAGCCTGTATTGGTCCACAGCTGGACGCAGGCCTCCCTTGATAAGCACCTTGTTACCGTTTACCTCATGTAGAAAGTATCAAGATAGTTACCATACTAAACCATGAGATTTTTTTTCTCAAATTATATGTCTATCTTCAGGTAAATTCAGTTGTTTTTCACAGAGTTCAGAAAGCATACAAATCAATAGCTCACTTGGTAGATATGTAAGATATTAGTACCTATGTATTCTTCTCCACTTTTAAGCTTCTCACTTCAATATCAAAATTGTTGGTGTGGAATCACAGAAAAGAGAATTAGGTACATACTTCAGTGTTCTGTGTGTGGAATGTACTATGGTAAAACCAAATCACAACAAATCCTAATCATGTTTTATGTTTTCATTCATAATGGCATAGCCGTAGAAAATTTTACAAATATATCCAGGCTACTAGAGAGGAACTCTTAGCTATCTACTGATAACAAACTACTCTACAAACTATCTACAAAACTGTCCTGAAACCCATATGGACATATGGAATCCAACTATGGGGGTCAGCCTGCCACTCTTACAAAAACATCATCCAACGCTTACAAAATGAAGCCCTGAAAAATCTGGCAAATACAGTGGTAAATCAGAAACTCTGAACTTCATGACATTTTTCATATCAGCATGGTCAAAGAGGAAATATCGACAGCAGCAGAAACCTATCAGGCCAAACTAAGGAATCAGCAACAGCTGGACAGAACTAACAGAACCATCCTATAAGAGACCTAAAAGAAAATAAATCACATATCTTAGTGGAGTGACTTATCAAGATGAAGAGTGAGAATAGTTCCTGTTCCCATGGAAAATCCGGGATAAAATCTAGCCTATGTCACTCCCTGAAAAATAAGTTTTTTAGTAGAATTTTTTCAATCAGTCCTTTAGTTTCAGAGCCTATTCAATACAAACAAACAAAGACACAATCAAATCTTTCCTCTTTATAATATAAGTACAGAAGTACAGATATGTAAACAGATTATAACTAGTATTTACTGTCGCAACAATTTAGGGGTTTATCAACTGATCGGAAATGTCCCCAAGAAGATTGAGTAATAAATATTGATCCAGTTGTAACAAAAACTAATCTTATGTAGCTAAATTGAAAGCACTATTAGATGGTCTAAGAATACATGATGAGAACACAGCAGCCTCATATAACACTGATGGGGCCAAGAATAAATACAAGAACTGACTGAGGTTACTCATATCCTAGAATTAGACTCTCAAGAGCCCAACCAGTAAACATAGCAACTGCAGCCTTTTCAGAACATTGGGACTACAACTGGTAGATCATAATGCTTCTGGAAATAACAATCAAAAGGCCGACCAGCAGCCTATCTTCTAAACTGACAGCTCTGCACTAATAAACACACTCAAAATAAAGACACAAGATCAAAATCAATTGTTGAATGCCATATCTGTTTCTGAACACAGAAAAGTCAACATAGAATGGACAGAGAGTCGATACTACCGGTCTTGTCAGGAAACATAAATGCAGACAGACTAGCCAATGAAACAGCGAGACAGACTGTCAGAAGACCAGCATTGGTTATGAAGTATTTACAACTAGCGCATGCTAAGACAGAGATTGTTTTGCGATTCTAATTGGCAGAAGTTTTGTCTTTCGATCATGTTTGTTATTGTTGATTAAGTTACAAATAAAATTTGGGTGGCACTTCCCCAATCATAAAGTTTATATCATGGGCATTATCCCAGATGAGATAACAGCCAATAAGGTGCTTATCGGGGGGTGGCCTGCGTCATTGATATGGATCAGTTGAGTTACATGTAGATTGTCTGCAGTTACCTTAATTGTTTCTATTGTAAACACTAGTTCCTTGTTGTTTGGTTCTAATAAATTAATAATTGATTATAATTTTCTTCATAAATAACTCTAATCTACATCATTATGGCCACAACAAGTTATGTTGGCATTATTCTTGTAAGTTGTACTGTTGAAATGATTTTACTCACCTTCAGATCTTCGGAAGAAGCTGTCCTGACGCTCTTTCAATAACAACACACCCTCCCGGTCGAAATTCTGAGATGTTTGCGAAGCTATAGCGAAAAGTTCCTCCTTGTTAATCCTCATAGTATTCGTTTAGAACCAGTAAGAGATTAGCTCTATAGCACAATTTCATCGGAATAGTTCGTTTTTTTACAAATGCCAAGCCCGCAAGTTAGAGACAGAAGAGTAGGTGTTTATAGTTCCTTCAAACACAGTATAACCTCAGATGGTACAGCTTACGACGAATATTAGTACGTTAAGCTTTTTTTTACCCTAATACAAGAAATTCTTGGATTCTAAAATCTGTTGCGTTGCGCGCGCTTGCTAGATTTGACTCCGATAATGTACCAGTTATCGTTCTCCTAGTCACAAATTTAAAGAAGTAGTAGTTAATACTAAAGTAATACTAGTGTTCGTTTTGTGCACTTCAGTTTCTTGTAATTTTCCCACTGATAGACTATTTTTCACGATTTCATTTTCCATTTCGTTTCAACAATAAATAATACTAAATACACTAAACGGTTCCTTCTTCTTCTTTTATCTTTGGCTCTACATCACGGACGAAAGAAATCACCACATTTTATACGCGCGCTTATAGATTAGTATCTCAATGAACCCGCGCATCTCTATGCACGGGTACATTGAGCGCAAGAAATTAAAGTACTACCCTCGATTATCTGGAACAAGGTAAGTGACAAGAGTAATAACTCATCGCATCGACTGGTAGTAACAACTTTGATAAAAATACTGAAAAAGAAAATTACAATCATATTAATTAAATAAATTATAACTTAACTTAATACTTATACTTTTTTGTATACGAATTGCAATTTTAACGAGAGCTTGTTAATGCAATCATTAAAAAAATCACGCTTTTTATTTTGCCACTAGATGGCGTTGCACTAAAGTCAAGGGTCAAAATGTCAAGGATCTTAAATAAACAACGAAATAATTTTCTGTTTCCACCAAATTTTTACACATAATTTTCATAGCCATCTATCTAAGGCCCGTATTATGAAAGCTTACTTAGTCATAGAGCCTTGCTTGAGTGACGTTTATGCCATAGAAAAGCGTTGCTCAAGCATAGATTGATGACTGAGCAAGCTTTCATAATACGGGCCTTAGTCAATGGCAACAACTTTTTTTTTAGGTTGCATTGAAAACCCCTCATTTGCATGGATGTATTTATATAGCATGGTAATTTGTTTTCGTTTCATCACTATGTCATCATCTTCTAATGCAAGATGTAGATTGAAAAACTAATTTTCCTGCAACTTAAATTTCCTGCGGTAAACTAAAAATATGAAATTGGGATCATGGACGTACGAAATTACTCGCCACGGAGTAATTTCGTACGTCAATGATCGCAATTTCTTATTTTGCTTATGGTAGTTTTTAATAATTATTTTACTGGCAGCACCTTCGAGTTAATTTCAAAAATGTATAAATTGAGCGCTTTTATTATTAACTTTATAACTGTACTTAAACCGTGTGCAACTGAAAAGAGTTTTGTAAGTTTTAAACTAAAATGGGAAAATCTTACCTAGTATAGTTTAGCTTTGTATGCTTCCATTATGGATTGGATACCAATTATCTCCCCTTTGTACAGGAAGTACGCAATGCGCATGATCAAATCGATCTACCTACTTGATACTTCACTGCCGATGCCGCACAGTGGATCGAAAATGCCCTTTCCAACAACATAGGTTGGTATTATGTTGTATATATTGCAATCATAATCCCAAGCCCGAAATATAATCATAATGCACCTCTGGTGATTATGACGCAGTTAAAATGATTCGATCAAAAATTTGTATGGAGAAAAACAGCAAATCGATATTTTTCGTCTCTCGCTCGTGTGAGTGCCCGTTATTTCCTCTGGTATGAATAATGTCTTCATTGTTTACTATCTTTTGACACATAGCACACATCGGGCACTCGATGGAGTACAGGTGAAAAAAAAATTAACCAATTATTTGCATTTTACTCATTATCCAAAGTACATTAAGACCTATAAACAATATTTTGACTTGACTTATCATTGTTACAGTCTTATTGTAATATTTCACTTAACATAAAGATTTTCCGAGCTAAAATTTGTTAAAAGCCCATTTGCGAAGTAAAATTAATTATGAATTAACGAAAAACATGAATATCGATATTTGTCGTCTCTCGTACGAGTGCCCGTTATTTCCTTTGGTATGAATAATATCCTTATTTTTTACAATAGTTTGACATAAATAGCACACATCGGGCACTCGATGGAGTTCAGGTGAAAAAAAATTATTTTTACCTAATATTTTGCATTTTACTCATTATCCAAAGTACATTAGGACCTATATATCATATTTTGACTTGACTAATTATTGTTACAGTCTTATTGGAATATTTCACATAGCATAAATATTTTCCGAGCTAATATTTGTTTGGAGAAAAACATAAAAATATCGATTTTCATATTTTTCTCCATACAAATTTTAGATCGAATTTTTTTACTGCGTGATAATCACTAGATGTGCATAAACATGATATATTTTGGGCTCCTAATAAGGTTCTGTGTTGGTTTAAACAAGAAAAATCATGTTTACAAAAAAATAATCCTGTCTATGGAAAGGGCATTTTCGATCCACTGTGCGCCGCCGCCGCCGCGCCGGCCGGCGCCATTTTTGTGGACTCTCCGATTGGACCCCTTAACAGTGAACTGGTGAACCTCTTAAACTGGTAAGTCGGGATTCGATAGCTAAAGAATTACGTAGGAAATAGATACTACAAATTTCTACAGATATTTCATTTAGAAAAAATTAATAATCAACTTAGTATGCACCCCACTTACCATATTATATTAAAAATCGGGAACAGGGTCGGTTTGATTACTCATCAACAATTATCAAAACAAATATCTACTTGTAGGATCCACTTTGTGATTTAGTTAGGTACCTAGGTTTTAAACAGTTACACTTCTTTTCACTTCTTTCGCTAGTGGACAAACAATTGAAGAGAATTATTTCATATTTGATAGTAATAACTTTATAAATAGTAAAATTTGACTCGTGTAAGTGCTTATTTTGTAAGTATAAAGAAATGAACGATTTGACTCTGACTATTACCTACCCGTCTAGGTATACCTTGGTTTTTTGGTAAATTTTGTTTATTAGAAATTATAATATTTTAATATTCGCCAATGGATGTCGGGAAGAGTCATATTATTTAGTTTAGTGTTTAAATTGATTAAGTTAAAGTTGATTATTGAACACACGAATAAAATAGTATTACTATTCGCCAATAGATGTCAGAAAGAGTCAATTGATTACGATAAAGTTGACGAAAGTTTATTGAAAAGACTAATAAAACGTCATTTTCTAAAAATGAATCCTAGCTATATTATATAGATCGATTTATCGCCCCCGAAACCCCCTGTATACAAAATTTTATGAAAATCGTTGGAGCCGTTTCCAAGATTCGGATTAAATATATATAATGTATTTAAACTATCTAGCTGCGCCCCGCGGCTTCGAACGCGTTGTTCCTAATTTGATGACACGTTAACAAGCGGGCGTGGTAACTATTACCTACAGAAGGACGGGGTAGCCATGGGGTCTCCAATATCGCCAGTCGTGGCTAAATATCTACGTGGAGTGGTTCGAGAGAACGGCTTTGGAGAACGAGAAAGATGGTGCTCTGCTTTTCTTGATGTTTTGGTTGAGCGAGCACACTCAGGACGGTCTATCGCAAACCAACACATACAGATAGTACCTAAAGGCAGATTCGCACCGTCTCGCACCTAGCTTCAGTACCGCGCACTCTTATAAATAGAGCTTTAAGAATATGTAACTATGAATACAGATAGTGAGCTACAACATGTCAAAGAGGTACTAGGGGGAAATGGTTATGACCGGAGACAGACCTGCCGTATTGCCAACATGTCCCAAAGAAAGGGGCCCTATTCCGTGGAGAGAGTGATCAGTGATCACATACCCTATGTAAAAGGGCTCACGGACAAGATAGGTCAGCTGCTACAGCGAAAAGACTATCTTCCGCGCTCAAACACAACTGCGGCACTAACTACGCTCTCCGAAGGATAGAGTACCAATGGACGTCCCCGGAGTACATATACTTGATCCCATGTGACTGTGGTAAATGTTACTAAAGGGAGACGAAGAGGAACATATCCACCAGGCTCTCGGAACATATACGCGCTGTGAAAAATGTTGACACCAATAGCTTGGCGGTGGTAGAACACTGTATTGAGGAAGGGCCATCTCATTACGTACGTTTCGACAAAGCCCGTGTCTTTCTAGGGAAAAATTCTTTGTTCCCCGTCCACGATAGAGATAGAACGATGGCATATCTTCAACAGAGACAGAGGTTGGAACCTACCCGCCTGGAAAAATTCGCTGTCGCTGCCCGGAGTCAGGAAGTTGGCGGTGTTACACTCCCGTGCATCGGAAAGCACGTTAAGCCGTTGGATCTGCGCCTGGCCCTTCCCCGGTCTTGTCAATCTGTCGTCCCATCGGATGATTATGAGAGTAAGGGAATAGAGAGTGCACCTGTGTTTGCGCGCACACTTGTGCACTACTATATGTCCAGTGCATCTGTCTAGTCTCCGATTAGACTGGAAATTCACAGGACATTAATGTGTTGGCAAACAAAGACGTCACTTCTCATACAAAATAATTATTCCCGCTCGTTCGTTCACGTTTCGCCTCGACCCCAATGGAGACCGATGGGAAGTTTACTTCCCGTTATTCCGTTGATAGTGTGATGCCCGCTCGTCCCCAGGTAGATAAATGTGGGAATGAACGGGAAGTAAACTTTCTGCTGGTTCCCCACCCCACTTAAATAATAACATTACCTGGGTAGTATTTATTAGCTAAGTAACTATAATATAATAATTACCAGCCTACCAAAGTGATGACAATAATAAATATATTGAGTATTGATGATTTGATAGGCGGTGTCAACTAAACAATCCAGGAATACCTACGCGGCCCGTGGCCGCGGGCCGCGCATTCCTGAATTGTTTAGTCGCAGTGTTAACATAGCTAATATTGTCCTAGGTTGAATATAAAAGTGTGACGACACGACATAGTCTAGTCTAGTTCAACAAGTGGGTATTGTTAGGGTTGGTCATGGTCAGGTCATTGTAGCGATACCAGATCCACCGCACCGTTTATTTCATAAACCTTTTCCGCCAGTTTGTCGTGGTTTGTACCGTAAAAGACTTGTCTTTATTTTACATATTTAGTAAGATGTCCGTGGGAAGTATGAAGCTTGTTTCAAAAACCATTCGCAGTTAAGCAATCTCAACAAAAGGGAACTCGGGGAAATTCCTAAACCAATTTGTAATTAATTAAGTTTTGTTATGATCAGTTTAGAAGACATCCGTTCATTTTATTAGTATGTATGTACATAGGTACGTTGAATAGTACATTGTTACCCAAGGGATGAAAGGTACTTATTTAGTCCCAAGACGGGTTTGGCGCCCGAGCGCCGAGCGTAGCGAGGGCGCTAATAGTTCGAGGGACTAAATGTTACTTTCACCCGAGGTAAACACTGTATTTTTCATTACGAATACAAGGAAAGTATAAATAAAAATATGAATCAGCTGAAGAAAGCATTCGTAAATTTTATTTCACATAAATCAACAACCACCTCACCTAATCTCTCACCTAATGAGATATTTATTTAAAGTCTATGGTAATATTGGAGCAATTATAAGATATAGATAGTGAAAGGTTTTTCCAGGTACCTCTTGAGAAGTGAAAACTTTGGATTTTTAGGTTAAATCCATCATTTTGCCTTTGGTCTCTCAAAACCCTTTAAATGTACACTGTGTTTAGTACTTAATGTTGTCTTTATCATAGAATACACGCTCCATAATGTTGAAAATTCGTTGAAATATATTAACAAAACGCTTTCATAGGCGATTTCACGGCGGAGGTTCTCAATTCGACTGTATTTTATTTTTTTATTGTTTGTTACCTCAGAAGTTTTGACTGGGTGGTCCGATTTTCATGATTCTTTTTTATATGAAGGTGGTGCTTACCGTGTGGTCCTATATTAATTTTGTTCAGTTCTGACAATGGGGTCCATGAAAATTCATGAAAACACTATAAAAAATTAAGTCGGTTTATAGTTTTTTAAACAAAATAATCATTGTAAAATCAAATGAAGATAGGATAGCCGTTTTCTTAAGCTTAAACAATCTTCTTTATAGATGGCATAATAGCCATGGTAGCTCTTGCTATTCTACCATGGTAGAATAAACATGGAAGAATAGCGAGATCTATTCTACCATAAGTTTTTATGATATAAAAAATGGTAAATATTTTGCCGAAATCTGTTATTTTAAAGAAATAGTTGAAAGCAATTTATAATTTTATGGCATTTAACCTTTATTTTACTTCAATATTACATCACGCTGTTATTGAATGGCTGCATGAATTGCGTCAAACCAGACGCTAAAGCCATCTTACAAGAAGACTCTTCGTCCCTAGAGACGAAAAGTATAACTTTCATCCCGCTGCGCAGACAACTTCCGACTTTCTTTCATAGTATGAGTAATGAAAAATACTTTTTATTATTGTTCATACAGTTTAACGTTAATGTCAACTTAATTTATCTCATTTTATATTACTCGCGCATGAAGGGTTCCGTGTCATTATCTATAAAAACGGCAAAAAAATCAGTTTTTTTAGTATTTGTTGTTAAAGCGGCAACAGGATCACATCATCTGAACATTTCAATTGTCTCACTACTACGGTTCATGAGATAGCCTGGTGAGGTGACAGACGGACAGCAACATTTTTTAAAGGTTTTGTTTTGAATCACCATTACGTAAAGAAAAATTGTAAGCCATTTCATCAAGTAGGTAATAAAATAACCAAGCTAATAATTAAGATTACAAAAAATATTTAGACATTTAGCTAGGTAACCTACTTATTATACTCAATTTTAAAGTTGATGGTTTGAGCTTTAAGGTTGATGAGCTTGGATTTGGAACCAGACACCTAAAACATACTAACTACCTATTAGAAGGAAAAATATATAGGTAGGTACAGGTACCTAACCTAAACGTTAACAATGTTGGTAACTAACCTAACGCTAACAGTGTTAGGTACCTCCTATATAGGTAGGTACTTGGACTTAGATGTTTGTGATACCTAACAGTTTTAATTATAACTGCTTGAATTATGAATGACCGTCGATACTAGACAAACTTTCTCTGGTATATATTATACATATAGTGTCATTTATATAAGAATAATTTTGCCGTGTGGTGCCGGCGGCATAGAATTTGCACCACCCCAATTCTTCCCGTGGGTGTCGTAAGAGGCGACTAAGGGATATCTTCTGGGGGGCGGGCAGCAGCGCCCCCTGCAGAACAAATCTTCCACCAAACTGCGATCCCCAACCATTACAAGGCGTTTATCAGGGGGAGGCCTGCGTCCAGCAGTGGACCGATACAGGCTGTGGATGTGGATGTGGGATATAAGAATAGTACCTATACGTTTATTGATAACTAGCAACGTCTCGCGGTTTCACCCGCATAGTTCCCGTTCCCGTGGCTATTCCGGGATAAAATAGAGACACACTCCCTGAAAGTAAACTTTTTAATGATAAAATAATCTTTTAAATCGGTCCTGTAGTTTCGGAGCCTATTCAATACAAACAAACAAATAATCAAATCTTTCCTCTTTATAATATTAGTATAGATCAATAAATACAAAAATTATTTTTCATATTTCAGACGAGTCAACTACTACCCTATACTCAAGTGGAAAACATGGAGCACTTGTTTCGGCTGATGCACTATTCAAAAAAGATAAGTAAACTAGGCCATGCTGCTATGTCTTTGTTTAAACTGAGAAACAGAATACGAACCAAGTGCTATCATATAAGAGTTGAGTTTAAAAACGTTGGCGTGGAAATTGATCAACTGAAAAATGATTTCGACTCCCTTCTACAAATGAACATCACCAGTAATGCTGAAAATATTCCGACACCGTTACTGGCACTGGAAATCGAAAAACTTACCAATCAGGAACAGGCTGACTTGTCATCGATGGTAGAGGCGATGTTCGACACCTATAACTTAATTCAAGCTTTTTACGCAAATATAAATGTGAAAGTGAACAACCTGCGGTCGATCTTGTGCCTGAAAAAGAAATTTTATACTGTTAATAGTACTCCGAAAACGTACGCAGTACTGACTCTAAGAAACCCCAATATGCCATTCAACTTACTAGAACCAAACATACTAGCACACATCGATGACACTAAGGCCGAAAACGAAAATCTTATTATGCTATTGCATGAGACTCTGTATGATATTCGTCTCGCACAGACTAACGCATCAAGGCCCTTGGAAAAAAAAATGATTTGTGGCCTCACAGCATCGCTAATGGGGGCACAAACTATTGCAAATAGAGCTTTAGATTCGGTCAGTAATATGTTGACGGATTTGTTTAACTTGCAAGTTTTCATTAACGAATTTAAGGAAGTAAAAATGGCCAGTTTACTAAACATTGAGACAATGCTACCGAAACTGAAAGCTGTAAAACTTGCCTTAGAAGCTCGTCAGCCAAACGTTATCTCTGCCGGAAATGAGGGCATTGACTACCATACTTCTTAAGACAGATCCGGCTGATAAAAAATGCGCTACCAACAATGCAGGTGATATACAACTGAGTTTTTAATTTAATTTCATCATTACCGGCAACCGCAACGTTACTATTATTTTATATTCTATGCCCCTCTATGCTCTATACCTACTCTGTATACTCGTAGCTCTTAAAGTAGGTATTGTGGCACTTCTTTCTTTCTTATATTTAATGAAGTAAGGTGGGCTTTTAATGGCAAGCCTGAGTTCCTGTCCCGATTAATGAGTATGCCATGTAGGTGTAAGTTACACCATTATGCCATCATGTTGATGGCTGTTAATATTTATTCTTCACTCGTACTCGTACTCTACTACATACCTCCTACCTGCTACTTGTATTCGTTGTAATTTCACCCTTTCTGTTTTCAGATCGGATTTCTCGAGACTCACATAAGGATATCAAAGGATTTTCTTGGAACATCATCGTGGCAGGGCACTTAAAAATGCTACCGGAACAAAATATCAATAATTATACATAAACAAAACAATTAATCAGTAATTTAACCAATCACGCAAATCTAATAAATAATAATGACATTTTACTATCGTAACATTATAAAACTAATCAATCATGTATTCAGTTAGAATAAAAAACGTTGTTGTATACCCAATTTTTTGTTTTAATCATCTTCACATTTTCAAAATAATCAATCATGTATTCAATTAGAATAAAAAACGTAGTTAGTCTTTTGATGATGATACTTCATTGAATTTTAAAGTTGACAGAAATAAACATAATTACGACGGTGTAAATAATTCTCTTTTACAAATTCTAGATTGGTTCACCCCAATAACCTCTTACTCAATGCTTCAAAAACCAAATGCATAAAATTCATGTTATCAAATCTAAGAAGAGAACTCCCAGCTAAGATAATGCCAAAGGATGAGATTGTTCACCTTGTAGACTCAACTGTTTTCCCAGGGTTACATATTCTCTTCAATGGAGACCGCAAATTTTTGCTCTAGCATGCAGGCAGACTTAGTTCAGCAGCGTGTGCGGTTAGAACAATATTACCGATGAAGATACAGCTAGGTTAGTTTACTTCAGTTACTTCCATAGTATTATGTCTTATGGTATTTTGCTTTGGGGACAGGCAGCTGACATCCAGACTATCTTTTTTCTTCATGTAGAAAAGGGCGGTACGCGCTATTTATAAATTAATTCCACGCGACTCGTTGACGGAATTTTTATAGCCATAAATATTTTAACAGTAATATCGTAATACATCTATGAAAATCTAATGTACACACACAAAAACAGAGTTATCTTTTTGAAAAATGTTCACAATAATAATACAAGAAACATGAACATATTACACATCCCATCATATAGATTACGAAAGGAAGGGAAATCATTTGTGGGCAAATGCGTAAGATTCTATAATAAGCTTCCATCTGAAGCAACTGAGCTCCCTATTCGTAAATTTTAAACTGTCCATAGAACGAAATCTTATCAGGAAAGGTATACAAAAATTGTATTCGTTGATAAGCGATAAACTTGCTAGTGGTTTTTTTTCACTTCTTCGGTAGTGGACAAAAAATTTAAGTGAATTAGAGTCAATTGCACTTTATTTCTTATTTGATAGTAATTACTATTTGCCAAGCTGTTTATGTACCTAGTAAAAAATTTACTTGTCTAAGTGCATATTTTGTAAGTCTAAAGAAATAAGAAGTAAGAAAGAAAGAAAATGATTTTATTTATAACTACACATATTCCTGAAGCAGATTCCTGATTTGGTATAATATTTTTAGCCTGTAGAAACAACTTTTGACTAGGTTTAACACATGACTTTCAAAACGAAGATGACTGTCGAGGATGATACCAAGGTGTCGTGCCTCAGTGACTTGTTCTAAAGGTTGGTCAAGAGAAGAATGCATACATATAACAACATACCTATAACAACTTTGATGAACGCCTGATTTTAGAGTACATACCTACGGGTCCATAATTTTGACTGGCTAATCATTGACATGATATCGTTGCTCTTTGAGGTTTTAAATTTTTATTGAAATAATTTAAATCCAAAAAGAATTGGAATTGAAAAGTAACCGTCTAGCTACATAGGTGTGAAGACGTAACATACAGACTGACAGACAGATTTACTACAGAATTTATAATATTAGTATGGATTTTCCCAACAGTTACCAGAAATGTCACAAAACTTAAGCGGATCGCTTCGCCTGCCGTTATTTATGCTTTCTAAAGTGTCAATAATTGTCGCGTCTTAAATACGTAAGCCTATGTACAGTAGGTACATTTGTAACAAGTTGTCGGGAAACAGCGGTAACTGAAAGTGAAGAAAATCACAATTTGTCTTACATCAATCAATCTACATAGGAAGGAAGAATCCTTACATTCAAGTTCATTAAGCTACCGCTAATAAAGTTAAAACATATTTTTTGTGGTATATGATTGTTCAATTACTAACCTACTACTTCAATATATTTATTCACTGAGAAAATTGAAGAAATCTAACTTTTGTCAAAGTTATTTTTGGCACGATAATGAATTAAGAGTGTGCCATAAGAAATTTACTTCAAAATCGTTATTTACCTCAGAATCTGTGAAAGCTACCACCTTCATATTTAGGGAATTATTACTTTTACCTGATTTTATCGTGAATTACGAGTTTTAAAAACACTATTGGTGAAGTTTGCCCGATAGTTTTTTTTTTAAATAGATGTTTTGCACACATTTTGCTATTTATTTCAGAAACACCACACATTTTTGCTTCGGTTTTAATTTCGCTAAGAAACCTAAAAGTATTTCTTTAGTCATGTCTTTTAATTTTTTGGTTGGTTTTATGTCATTAACTTTTTATTAGGTAAAAACAGTTTAAGCGCATAGAAAATTCGGTACCCGTCTCTGCTCTGTATACTTTTCACTCGCAAGAAAACCATTTCTTGTCGTCCGCTTAGAATCCATCTCGTAGCGGCGTTATTGATGCTCTTGCCTTATTATATTACCCGTAGGCATCGTAGCACTTACTACGATCATCTACGAAATAACAGGTGCATGCGCGTTGAAGTTTTTAGTATGCTTTATGTCAATCCCTCGCAGCACCGTAGAACGTGCTACGAAGGTCTACGTTAAAGTATGTTTTTACCCGCGACGGAACGGAGACGGTATATGCGGCTGGTTGTCACATGTCTATGTATAACAGTCGTGCTTTTCGTTCCTAGGGACGAAAAGTGATGACAAGTAGGTACAAAACAAATGATAGCTGTCACCTGACCTTTCTCTTGAACCATGCATTCTACCTTTTTCTATACAACCACTCAACTTAAACTTCTTGTGAGATATCTTTTGCGTCTGGTTTGACGCAATTCATACAGCCATTCAATTAAAGCATGATGTAAAATTGAAATAAATTAAAGGTAAAATGCCATATTATAATTTACTTCAAACTATTATCCTTCTATCCTTAAAATAAAATAGATTTAGGCAAAATATTTACTATTTTTGAAATGATAAAAACGAATGTTAGAATCTAAGGTTAGAATAGATCTCGGTATTCTTCCATGTTTATTATACCATGGTCGAATAGCGATAGCTATTATGCTATCTATAAAGAAGATTGTTTATGCCGAATAAAAAGAAAGCGGGAAAACGGCAATCCTATCTTCATTTGATTTTTCTAGTTTGGGTTTTGATATTTCGTTGTTTTGTTTATTACCATGAGTTCCAATGATGTTTTATCATTGATGAGTTCAGACAGTGTTAAAGACATAAATTTAAAGTCTGCTTTTATAAAAGAAGAAGAGAGCTAAAGCAGTAGTGGAAAACCTTTTACCACCTAAATCAAAATGAAGGTGTCAAGAACGTATTAAGGTAAATGGCGCGCTGAGTACCTAAACAGTGAAATCGTTAAAAGAAAACGTTTTGTTATTATAATATAACGAATTCTTAGACTTACAAACCTTCAATATTATGAAGCGTATATTCTATTTTAAAGACAACATTACTACTGGTACTTAACACAATGTACATATAAAGGATTTCGAGAGACTAACATCGTTTATCAAAAGGTAATAATGATGGATTTAACAAAAAAAAAAGTTTTCACTTCTCAAGAGGTAGTTGGAAAAAACCTTTCACTATAACTAATAATAATTGCTCTAATTTTACCATAGACTTTAAATAAATATCTTATCTCAGTTGTTGATTTAAGTATTTTTTCTTTAGCTCATTCATATTTTTTTTTACTTTCCTTGTAATCGTAATGAAAAGCACAGTGTTTACCTCAGGTGGAAGAAACATTTAGTCCCTCGAACTATTAGCGACCTCGCTACGCTCGGGCGCCAAACCCCGTCTCGAGACTAAATAGGTTTCTTTCATCCCTTGGGTAACAATGTACTATTCTCGCGATGGGGAAGAAAGTGAGAGAGGTAGGTGAACGTTACATATATCATAGAAAGGAAGCAAAATTCCCAACATAGTGTGGTGAGATCAGCAATTCTCGGCGACGACTATTTCGAGATATAGGTATGTACCTATAATCACTAGTTTTGTGATTTTTCCTTCGTAGCATCCTAGCATGTGCTACGAAAGTCTACTTGAAAGTAGGTTTCTTATGTGGAAGGAAGTGGGAGGGTTCGGATTAGGTGATATATCTAAAGAAAGTCTCAACTCTCTGCGACGTCTATTTCGATAGATAGGGAGGTATTAGGAGGTTTTTGTTTTGTTTTGTACTCGTGCAAAGAACTGCTAAATTATAAAAATAAAAACAAAAAACGATTTTACCCAAAAGCCCCCTCATCCCCCAAGCGCAACCGGGTGCGGGCGCAGACACGGCCGACGGCAACCGACGGAGGACGTAAACAGCTCTTCGGAGCTAAGACGAAGCGGTCCAAGCACCGGCACAGCCAACCGCAGCGCTAGTGCTCGTCGACGGAACCCAGACGCCCGCTCAGCGGCCTAATCCTAGAGGGAAACGCGGAGAGAGACTGGCAGCTTTGGCCCGTAAAAACAAACACCTACCGGGTCAGCCACAGAGTGTCAAGCGATCCAGGCCCGACGACAGCAAGCGTCAAAGGGCGGGAACATGTCACAACAGCAACTCTGTGAGCTATTAATAGATGGTGTGCTGATAAATTACCGTTAGAATAGAAGAAGAAAAATATTGTCGCATTAACCCCCTAGTTACCTACATTAGACTCGGTGCACTTTAATATGATTATGATTAGTACATTTTAAACATACCTAGTTATTATAGTATAAAATCTCGATGATTTTAAAGCCTTAATGGAATTCTTATATGGCTCTTTTAATTCTATCTTATTTAGGAATTGTCTTGCAATTCAAATTGAATTTACGATGTACTTAAAGTATTTTAAAGTGATTAGGTACTTGTTTGACGTTTTTAAGATCTAACTTACTTTACTTGCAAAACAGTAGTATCTCACTAATTTTACTATTACTGGTTTTTATAGTTTTATGGAATTTAAATAGAATAGCTTGAACTCTGTTTTGTTTTTTCTAGCTATGGCCTGTTATGGCCGTCATTCATAGCTCACGGGGTCACAGTCACAGGCAGTAAGTAGCCTGTGTTGTAGCTGCTCCCGGGAAGAAGAGACTGTGGAGCATGTAGTGATACATAAAGCTATCAAACCCGTCCACACACCATCCGTCTCACCTGCAGAAAAGCTAAAATAAAGCTCTCAATCACCAAGTCCTGCTTCGGTACTTGAAGATGGTTAGGCAGAGGGACAATGCACAAGTGTTTCCGAGATGTCATTGCAGATCCTGTGAGAGTTAGTACTAGGCTGAAGGTACACTTTTAATCCTAAAAAGCATTTTGTGCATAAAATTCCTGAGCACCTATCATAATAGACCTTGTTGCTTCCAAAGCAATTGCCATGTACATTCTTTAGGTTCCACTCAATAAAACAAATAAGTAAAAGTTACCTTTTATTAAGTAACAGCATTAAGTACTTATCCACCACCATAATATTCTGTGATTTTTCAAGTCCAGCATTTATACTAGTTTCTTCTCACGGATTTGCTCAGTTTTTACCAGTGTAAAGAGTTACCTATGTATTATTCTAGATTTTAGCATTATTACACTGAAAATTTAGCTCCCTAAGTTTAAAAATTATGGTGTCATCTTCGGCCAGATGTCTTACAGCTTTTTTTTTCAATTAGTTAGATAGCATTGAATATCCTGTAATAAAGCTTAAAGTTGATATACCAATACCATGACAAATATTTTCTTAAATTTATTATATAACTACTCAATTGGACCTTAAAAACCTCTACACAATCTAACTTGCACAACAATATTTAAATGACATATTTGTAAGGTTTGACAACTCACTAATCATAAATTAAGCCAGTTAATTATCATTGTGCAAATGAGGCATAATCTTTTGTCCTAAAATACACACCACCAAATGATAATAATACATTTCATTTTTTGTTCCAAAATAAATAACATTATATGCACATATTAAACAAAATAATGCCCATGATAGCTTAAACTATGAACTATCATGTATAATAGTGAAACAACATTTGACCACATTTTAGTATCTACTGTACCTGAAGGAAGAACACAATATATGATAGACAACTACCTACTACAATTCTTCAAGGCTCATACAAGTTTACAGTTGAAATAATAGGTATATTGAAACTTGGTTAAAGGTGTTTCAATGAGGTCTTTACACAAAGGTCATTTACCATAGTTTAAAACAGTTAACAGCAATACGAAATTTGTACACCGGTAAATCCTACTGATTTTTCTATTATATTGAATATGTGTTTTGAGCAAAACAGCTAAGTTATTAGGATCTTGCCAAACCTAATTAATGACTATTTATCACATTTGCTTTAATTTCCCCTATGTTTCTACCGTTACAGTAATTGAGGTCACTGAGCTACTCTCAGAAATAAAAACGATGTGATGTATGCGATAAATACCTGATAAATAATCATTAATTATGTTAACAAATTGCATAAGTATAAAAAGTTTCTTGCCAAATGATCGCAAACAACTTCGCTCTTCTATTTAGATAGCTATCCCCCTAAAGTAATCATATCGATCACGTCTCTTGTCTTGCAAATGTCCTACCTTTGACGCTGAGTCAATATCTCTACACACTCCACAAAACATGCTAGAAATAATATGAAATGGACTTTGGTAGTACAAATTAGGATCATTTAGCATTTTGTTCTTTTTGTGACAGCGGATATGTAAATATACCTCAAGCATGGAAAGTATGGAGATCAGGATGGCGGGGCAGATCATGAGTGTAGGCAACAGCAACATTCTATGGCTTATTTTATTAGACCCTGATAGGATTTTAGCTTTTAGTGATTGAAATTTTTTAGTCTTGCACATATAGCCATGTTGTGGAAAAACTGTGTTTACAGTTTTAGTTTCACGAGGAGTTCTGTCACTATAGATGCTATTACCTAGTTGTCTATTGTACCAGGGATTGTTTTGGTTTCCAAGGCTTGGTTCACCAGTTTCCTCATTGACTTCATATGTAATAACCTCCCCTGTTTCGTCATCGCAGCAAAATTGCTTAACTTGAGACATCGCTAGACCTGTAAAGAAGATACGTTAAAATACTTAGTACTTAGAAATACTACAAAACTGATAAGGATGCAGTCACAGAGCACATAAATGATACTAACGTATGTAGGTTTATAAGTAGCGAGACGATACCATTACCGATTTACAGTTGTTTCGAATTCGTAAGATAGTTGCGTATGTTTATATAATTTCCAAAGAATAATATTATTATTGATTTAGATCACTCATCATGGTATTTATGACGCCGATCCCGACTGCCGACTCATCAAATTTAATTTCGTAAACATTTGATTCGAGTGGGTGGACATCGAGCTAGAAAGGTAGTAGCTAAATTACCGGTCGTAAGAACTTCGTCGACACGACACTGGCACGTAGTGGTTTTTTTTCTCGTTGGACCATAGATGGATAACTGGTACAGTTGTTGGCCACCATACGGTACTTGGCCAATTTCTATCTCTGTAAGCCCTATTCACACCGGTGCGTTTTTAAGCGTGACCTATATCGCGCGATTTGGCGATATTTGCTTGCAGTACATTTTGTACTAAAATAAAAGTTAAAACCATAGAGTTTATATAGTACACAAAAACGCATACGTTGACGCACACTGCCGCTATTCGACTTGTCCGAGGCGTTTCCGCGATTTGGCTTTTTTTGAAGCTGCGTCTTCCGGGTGGAGGCTAGGGCGCGCGGCCGTGCCACCGAAATCGCGCTCAATCATAAGCCGCCCTTTGCGGATTAAATTTTTCGTGTGATTCTAGTCAGCAAGTTGCTGCTCCGGAAGTTCATAGCTTCATACAATTTAAGTGGGAAATTCACTGTCTACGTAAGTGATTCATTGATATACATAATCATTAAACTATTGTTCGTTTCGTAAGTAACAACTGACAAAACTACGGAGAAAGGTAATATGAGACCATTGAGACCTCAGAAACAACACAAGGATTTTTTTTGTTGTCTGAGAATGAGACAAAACTTTATATTATTATGAGAGTAAGCATGATGGTTTTGGGGACCGGCAAGCGAGCCTATTTAGGGAAAGCCCCTTGCTAGGGAGTTGCGAACTCGGAAGAAAGATACATTTTTCTGAGGTTGCGAATCACACACAATTTTCTGCTAACTATTATCTTATACCTTGTATAATTGTATATATTCTGGGTCTCGGAAACGGCTAAAACGATTTACATGAAATTTAGTATACAGGGGATTTCGGGGGCGATAAATCGATCTAGCTAGAATTCATTTAAACCCGAATAAAACGACATTTTTTGTGTCGTTTTATTCGGGTTTTCAATAAACTTTCATCAACTTTATCGTACTCAATTGACTCTTCCTGACATCTATTGGCGAATAGTTATACTATTTTATTCGTGTTTTCAATATTCAACTTTATTCTCATCTACTTAAAGACTAAACTGAAAAATATGACTCATCATCATACTATAATTTCTAAACATCGATCAAAAATTTCGCGGCCTCCCCCGTAGATACCTAGAGCTTAAGAAAATGACACTCAAAATTGTCTACGTCTTGTTTTGACGCAGACAGCTTGCGCAAGGCCTAACAAGTTTATTGCATACGGAACAAGAGATAAGTGGAGTCGAATTTATTTTATTTTGTAAGTAGGTAAGTAACTGAAAATAATAAAACTGCGTTTTTACAGGAACAATCTGTAAATAAAAAAAAAGTAATGTAAATACCGTTACCTTGCACTTATCATATATAAATTTATTTGGTTCCTTCTAATTTCTAATAAAATAAATAAAAATATTATTTTCTTTCGGACAGCATATAGTTATGTAGATGTAGATGGAGAAGACACAGGACTGTCTCTGTGTAGTCAATACATAACAAATACAGTGCAACAAGAAAAGAAAAAAATTCAAAATCAACCATATTTTTTATAAATGTTAGGAATAAAAATAAGAATAAGAATCATTTATTGTGTCCTGTGTTTACATAATTGGTCTTATGAGCTACAAATAATTGTCCCAAAAGTTTGTCCTTTCGGACATACAATAATTATAATGTACTATACTAGTACAAAGGTACCTAATAATACTAAAAAAATATATGAATTGCACATTTTCTATCACAAAATGTTAACAATAGGAAGTCAATATCAATATTTATCTAAATTGTGGAGGGAGTGTCCCTCAAAGTATTCTTTAATATCATAATGGGCTTTTATGCTAAGTATTTTTATAATTTTATTTTGAACGTATTATCTTCGATCCATAATTTCTATCGGTAGACTATTGTAAATTAGCAGAAATATATGAACTTTTGTGGAATGTTGCATTATTTAGGTACTTGAGGCATACGCATATTAAACTATTAAATGAAATCTAGTATTTATACATATTTGTATTTAAAAAAATAAACGCAAAAACACATAAAATTTAAATTTATATAAAAAATATTGCCTCTCTATTCATGGATTTAGAACAAAGTTAAAATCGTAACATGTGCAAACCAACAAATAATTTTCAACGCCGAAGGGAAATAATTGTCCATTCAAGAGGAAACCCGTCGTAAATGCATTTAAACTTTACTGTAAATAGGAAACCCGTCTTTTTTGTGTCTTGGACGTGTAATTTTGTGTCTTGGACGTGTAATTATTGAAATTTTGCTAGGCATGCTTTTTGTCCAAACGCTCAAATGACACTTATTTAAATGCTTTCCATACATGACAATAAGGAAAGCTTTTGATATAGACGGTTTCAGAGCACGCATTGTGAATCCATATGAGTGCCGGCGAAATTTTTGATCGATGTTTCTAAACAACAAAATTTACCCAAAAAAAACCAGGTCATCCAGGTACTTCTAGGTCTATGCCGCTAACTACGTCTCTGTTGCTTTTGTATTCTATGCCTCTGAACAAAATGCTTTCCACGCGGAGGGGTGATTTCCTTCGTCCATGGCTTCTAATGAGTAAATATAGTACTAGCCAGTACAGATAACTCTATGATGGCTACAGACCATTGAGGTTTCTCCTTCTACGCTACAGACACTGTCGGAGTGCTACAGATAAAAAAGTAAACTGAAAATCATACACGCATCATCTATTTGGGTACCTATGCATAATGATGAGGTGTGTGTGTTTTTATTTGAATGAAGTAGCTTTTTGGTCGCTATATTTAGTTTAAGTAGGTACTTGACTAATAAAAATTCATCATTCAAAACCAATTTTTTTCGCTTGCTCTTGTTCACTTGCTTGGTCTGTAACCAGTAACCACCCTTTCTACGCCCTAAATGAACGATCACGCGAACCGTTCATGACGTTCGTAACTAACGAACGTCATGAACGGTTCTGTGGTTTAGTGTCCACAGCGATCAGTGCCGTTAAATGAAGATAAGCAACGTCGATCGCGCTCAGTACTTAGATGGGTGACCGCCAAGTGCTGACTTTTTGTTTGTTCTCGAAAGTTTTTTAACTTTCGTAATTTGTTTTACCCTACCCTTACCCTTAATAAATGATTATTAATCGGGTATTTATCGTGAACCTTTTTGTTATTATTTCCCCTACGTTTCTACCGCATTACAGCGGTCACCAGCAGCAGTAGTCATCGAGCGAAAAAATAACAAAAAGGTACGGTATAATATAAATAAATCATTAAGTAGATGAGTATGTATTCGATACCTTTGGAAACCCGGGTTTTAGGGATTCTTTGTGAAATACTTATGTACGATGGTACGTAGGTAAGCCTCTGCATCGACTCGATTCGCACCTCATACCTTTTGTTGCTCTGAGATTCGCTCATGGCCGGTGTTACTAAAAATATTTTTAAACTTATAATAATAAGGATGAAGATGAAAAGAGAGGATATAATGCGGCAAACGGCTGTCTCGTTTTACACATGCACCCATCGGATCGATAATACTGCAGGGGAGCTGAGGGGGCGGATGCGCGCGTCTCCCTTGAGCTCCTTGATTTATTATATTACCGTGCGTCAGTTCGCCAGGTCTTGCTGCTTGGTGCATTGGCTGCGTTTCCCATTTATCAGAAGGTAAGGGTTCATTAATCTTTGGCTTGGTCATGGTGATTGTTTTTTTAATAATTTGCACATCACCCATAGCAGTAAACAGTGTTAGATCACATACCGAGATAGCTTTTGTCGTGATGCGCGTGGTAGTTAGTCCTTCTGCACCATTACATAAGTACCTAAATTACGTAGGTACCTATCTAAATTTTGAATCACGTTTCTAATTTACGTCCTACAGGACTTGTACCTGCGTTAATCAAATTTTCCATCGGTTTTGAGATAAAAATAACTATTCTTTGTAAGCTTTGTTTAATAAATTTGTAAAATAAGCAGAAATATTCCATAAAGAACAGCTAGCCTGAGTCACAGCGCAACCCAAGCAGGGTGATTTGTGTAGGAAACTTGCTATCCAAGACGGCCCGAGCAAAACCGATGTTTGTTTACGTGGGAAAAACCATCTCGAAGCAACCCGAGCCGAACCGATGACGACTGTTTACGGGCTCTGCCGAACCAAGGAGCGCCGATGCGAAGCTTCGGGTGGCTCAGTCGGGTTCCGATAAAAAGCCACGACAACGGACCGGGCGGCCATTCCATGGCGAGACGCCAATTACAATAACAAGTGTAACAAGTGTATCAGTATAACTAAAATACTGCTGTTAATTAAAATGCTATTAGAGTTAAATCAGTGCTGATAATTATTGTATTGGGTAAAATAAATACCGAGAAAGTCTACACGTGTTTCCTGTTCCTCCTGACTTTGTAGTAAGATAACAAGTCAGAATTGGGATTCTTCCAAAGAAAAGGTACGTAATTAGTGTTGTTACTAATCTTTTCTACACGCCCAGTATATACTTTACCTTTCATCCCATTTGGCCAGCCATTTTAGAGATAATGTTAACGATTCCGAGTAGTGTCGTTTTGCAAATTAATGGTCGGAACGAGGCTATTTCAATTGTGTATCTTTCTTTCTTGATTTTTGTTCAATGACCCCCCAAATGCCAAGCAGGCCATATTAAGGCAATTCAAACTCGAGCCTGCAACTGCCAACCCATCCATATGGCAAATAGTCAAGGATCGTTTTTACTGGAAAATAAGAAAGTGTGTGTGGTGCTTTTAGCATGTACCCCACGTGCCAATGTGATTATTATAATGTATGAATTTTTATTTAAAAAACACGTGGCATTTTGAGAAGATGGCAAACATAAATTAACTATGGTTAAAACTTTAACAACAAATGACATTAATAAGCTAAGTAACATACGTTAGGTTAATACGACAATTTTCACATAAAACGAAAAATCATTTTCCTATTTTGAGCAATTGATGTCGTTGAAAATTCTTTTTCAGCCCAGGAGTTACATGAGATGAAACGAGGAAGAAACTGGACCGCCTGCAGAGACGCCGTGAGGATCCTAGGCGCTTCAGGTCGTGGATGCGGGTTCTCCTTTAGTCACCGGTCAGCGGTCACTGCCAATCTATTAGGCGTTACCTGCTGCTACGTGTAACTCCATGACACATAAATCTAGAAGTGTAATGTAAATGTAAATGTTAAAAATGTAATTGTCAAAATGTCAAATGTATAAAAGAAAAAAAATCAGTCAAATGTCAAATGTTAAATGTCAAATGTCAAATGTCAAATGTCAAAGTCAAATGCCAAATGCCAAATGCCAAATGTAAAAAGTCAAAAGTAAATGTCAAAAGTCAAATGTCAAATGTAAATGTTAAACGTAAATGTCAAATGTCAAATGTCAAATGTCAAATGTCAAATGTCAAATGTCAAAAATCAAATGACATAAGTCAAAAGTCAAATGTAAATGTAAATGTTAGAAATGTTTTTGTCAAATGTCAAATGTTAAAAGTTAAAAGTCAAAAGTCATAAATCAAAAGTCAAATGTCAAAAGGCAAATGTTAAAAGTCAAAAGTCAAAAGTCAAAAGTCAAAAATCAAAAGTCAAAAGGCAAATGTCAAAAGGCAAATGTCAAATGTAAATGTTAAATGTTAAATGTCAAATGTCAAATGTCAAATGTCAAATGTCAAATGTCAAATGTCAAATGTCATATGTTAAAAGTCAAAAGTCAAAAGTCAAAAGTCAAATGTCAAATGTAAAATAAAAAGTCAAATGTCAAAAGTCAAAAGTCTAAATGTCAAATGTCAAAGTCAAATGTCAAATGTCAAAAGTCAAAAGGCAAATGTCAAATGTAAATGTTAGATGTTAGTCAAATGTTAAAAGTCAAAAGTCAAAAGTCAAAGTCAAAAGTCAAATGTCAAATGTATGAAGTCAAAAGGCAAATGTCAAATGTAAATGTTAGATGTGAGTCAAATGTTAAAAGTCAAAAGTCAAGTCAAAGTCAAAAGTCAAATGTTAAAAGGTAAATGTCAAGTCAAATGTAAAAAGGTCAAAAGTCAAAAGTCAAATGTCAAATGTCAAATGTAAAAAGTCAAAAGTCAAAAGTCAAAAGTCAAAAGTCTAAATGTCAAATGTCAAAAGTCAAATGTTAAAAGTCCAAAGTTAAATGTCAAATGTCAAAAGGCAGATGTCAAATGTAAATGTTTGTTGATGTCAAATGTTAAAAGTCAAAAGTCAAATGTCAAAAGTCAAATGTCAAAAGTCAAAAGTCAAATGTCAAAAGTCAAATGTCATGTCAAATGTCAAATGTAAAATGTCAAATGTCAAATGTCAAATGTCAAATCTCGAATGTCGAATATTAATGTAAAATGTAAATGTCAAATGTAAAAGAAAATGTAAATGTCAAATATCAAATGTCAAATGTCAAAAGTTAAAAGTCAAAAGTCAACTTAAACTTCAACTTCTTGCGTGTGGCTAAGTCAAAAGTCAATGTTGAAAATGTAAATGTCAAATGTCAAATGTCAAATGTCAAATGTTAAATGTCAAATGTCAAAAGTCAAAAGTCAAAAATCAAAAGTCAAATGTCAAAAATCAAAAGTCAAAAGTCAAATCTCAAATCTCAAATGTCAAAATGTCAAATAACATATGTCAAAATGTCAAATAACAAATGTCAAGTCAAATGTTAAATGTAAATGTCAAATCTCAATGTCAAAAGTCAAAAGTCAAAAGTCAAATACCAAATGCCAAATGACAAAAGCCAAAAGCCAAAAGTAAAAAGTCAAGAGCCTAAAGCTAAATACCAAATGCCCAATGCCAAATGTCAAATGTCAAATGTAAAATATCAAATGTCAAAAGTCAAATGAAAAAAACAAATGTCAAAAGTGAAATATTAAATGCCAAATGCCAAATATCAAATGTCAAATGTAAAATATCAAATGTTAAAAGTCAAATGTAAAATATCAAATGTCAAAAGACAAATGTTGAATGTTGAATGTTGAATGTTGAATGTTGAATGTTAAATGTTGAATGTTGAATGTTGAATGTTGAATGTTAAATGTTAAATGTTAAATGTTAAATGCTAAATGTTAAATGTTAAATGTTAAATGTTAAATGTTAAATGTTAAATGTTAAATGTTAAATGTTAAATGTTAAATGTTAAATGTTAAATGTTAAATGTTAAATGTTAAATGTTAAATGTTAAATGTTAAATGTTAAATGTTAAATGTTAAATGTTAAATGTTAAATGTTAAATGTTAAATGTTAAATGTTAAATGTTAAATGTTAAATATTAAATGTTAAATGTTAAATGTTAAATGTTAAATGTTAAATGTTAAATGTTAAATGTTAAATGTTAAATGTTAAATGTTAAATGTTAAATGTTAAATGTTAAATGTTAAATGTTAAATGTTAAATGTTAAATGTTAAATGTTAAATGTTAAATGTTAAATGTTAAATGTTAAATGTTAAATGTTAAATGTTAAATGTTAAATGTTAAATGTTAAATGTTAAATGTTAAATGTTAAATGTTAAATGTTAAATGTTAAATGTTAAATGTTAAATGTTAAATGTTAAATGTTAAATGTTAAATGTTAAATGTTAAATGTTAAATGTTAAATGTTAAATGTTAAATGTTAAATGTTAAATGTTAAATGTTAAATGTTAAATGTTAAATGTTAAATGTTAAATGTTAAATGTTAAATGTTAAATGTTAAATGTTAAATGTTAAATGTTAAATGTTAAATGTTAAATGTTAAATGTTAAATGTTAAATGTTAAATGTTAAATGTTAAATGTTAAATGTTAAATGTTAAATGTTAAATGTTAAATGTTAAATGTTAAATGTTAAATGTTAAAGGATAAAGGACAAAGGACAAAGGTCAAAGGTCAAAGGACAAAGGACAAAGGACAAAGGACAAAGGACAAAGGACAAAGGACAAAGGACAAAGGACAAAGGACAAAGGACAAGGACAAAGGACAAAGGACAAAGGACAAAGGATAAAGGACAAAGGACAAAGGACAAAGGACAAAGGACAAAGGATAAAGGTGATAAATGATAAAGGTGATAAATGATAAATAATAAATGATAAATGATAAATGATAAATGATAAATGATAAATGATAAATGATAAATGATAAATGATAAATGATAAATGATAAATGATAAATGATAAATGATAAATGATAAATGATAAATGATAAATGATAAATGATAAATGATAAATGATAAATGATAAATGATAAATGATAAATGATAAATGATAAATGATAAATGATAAATGATAAATGATAAATGATAAATGATAAATGATAAATGATAAATGATAAATGATAAATGATAAATGATAAATGATAAATGATAAATGATAAATGATAAATGATAAATGATAAATGATAAATGATAAATGATAAATGATAAATGATAAATGATAAATGATAAATGATAAATGATAAATGATAAATTATAAATTATAAACGATAAACGATAAATGATAAAAATAATTTATAAATAATGAATGTTAAATATTAAATGATAATTAAATGAATGATAAAAAAAAACAAAATTATGACTAATAATAAATGATGAATGATAACTTATAACAAATGGTCATTAATAATAAATGATAGATAAATAATACATGGTAAATGACAAATAACAAACTACACAAATGACGAATACAAATTCTAAATGAAATGATTGATGAAGTTATCGCCAAACGTAACGCCTATCCAGTTTGAAACTATTTCGCTTTGCGTTAAAAACAGAAAAATATCGAGCAAGCCGGGGTTGGTAACTATTTATTTCACAGAAAAATCACTCTAGTGGTGGTAAGGCGCAATTTTTGTAGGTTAAAACTGAAATAAAATCAGAAATAAAATTCATAAAATAGATATCTCAAATACTTATGATGGTGCTTTTTTTTATCACAATCATATTAAACTCTCAGATTGTTATAAGGAAAGTCAACATTGCAATAAATGCAATGCTTGCCGCTTTTAAGGTGTTCAATCAAAATAATAAGAAAAGCAATAGATAATTAAAATCTAATAATAATATAACAACAAAAGAACATTTAGGACAGACGTAAACAAAAACCACATAACAGTGGTCTTACAAAAAGAAAGTGGTGTCCGAGTATGTACTCCCATTATTGATAAAATTCATAAAATTGTATTTCTCTAAGTGCTTATTTCTTATGCCACAAAAAGGGTGATTGAAATCTGCATCGCAAAAATATCATTTCGATGGTAGTTGCCAAACATAAAGGCAAAGGAATTTGCTAAAAAGTTCGGAAATTGTAATGACGATTATAAAAAAAATAAAAGGTTCTAATAAAAAGTAATAATGAAATGATCATGAGAAATAATGAAATAGTAAATATAATGGAAATACTGGACCGGATAAATCCGACAAATAACTAAAAGATGATCTGTATTAACGTTTGAAAACAAAAACGATTTGAACATTAAAATTGTGGTTCTAGTATTGTTGTAGAGATGGAATTTGAAATAATTAAAGGTTCGAATTCATTATAAGAGAAAAAACAAGAAATGATAAAAATAACATTCGTTTAGATTCAGGTTATTAGTAGAATCAATCAATTTAATTCCTTTAATTTTGTAGTTTCTAATAGTAGAGTAGTATTGAAACACACTCAATATTATAAAATTGGTAATGTAACTAGCAATGTAGTATGGTAACTAGCAATGTAGTAATGCAGTAATGAATCTTATGGCACAAAATCAATGATAAGATAATGTAATATGGAAATAAGAAATGTAACAATGCAGCGATGAATCTAATGATGACACAAAACCAATGATAATGATAAAGTGTGTGCGTCTCATATTATTATATAAATTCACTCTCAACAAGTATTTCCTCACTCTTATAATCCAATGAGATGGCAGACGGACATAGCCGGAGAGATAAGGTGCAGGATCAAGCTTAACATGCTTCTTCAGAATGTATTTACACCTATTGAGTACCTAGATATCACGAGGTCGTGATTTGATTATCAGGATGGACGAATTTGTAAGCTTTGTTTAATAAATTTGTAAAATAAGCAGAAATATTCCATAAAGAACAGCTAGCCTGAGTCACAGCGCAACCCAAGCAGGGTGATTTGTGTAGGAAACTTGCTATCCAAGACGGCCCGAGCAAAACCGATGTTTGTTTACGTGGGAAAAACCATCTCGAAGCAACCCGAGCCGAACCGATGACGACTGTTTACGGGCTCTGCCGAACCAAGGAGCGCCGATGCGAAGCTTCGGGTGGCTCAGTCGGGTTCCGATAAAAAGCCACGACAACGGACCGGGCGGCCATTCCATGGCGAGACGCCAATTACAATAACAAGTGTAACAAGTGTATCAGTATAACTAAAATACTGCTGTTAATTAAAATGCTATTAGAGTTAAATCAGTGCTGATAATTATTGTATTGGGTAAAATAAATACCGAGAAAGTCTACACGTGTTTCCTGTTCCTCCTGACTTTGTAGTAAGATAACATCTTATAGCATTTTTCCTTTATGTGCAAAAAACAACAAAAAAAATATGTTCATGGATTGGAGATTTCACGACGATTTACGACTTATTAAAATCGCAAGTTTTTGAAATGTGGCATATGGTTGGGCGGAGTAGTAGGTAAGGTACCTATAGGCGGGCGTGGTTCTTTGTAACAGACCTGATACGTTTCTGTTCAGTGATTATATTAGTCAGTATACATAACCTAGGTAGGTAGATAATGCATAATTAATTATTTCGTTGAAAAAAAAATGTGTACGTTTGGGGTGTGTTAGGCGTGGTCAGTTCAGTCGATGCCGCCGGGGCGTGGGCGGGGTGGGCGGGCGGATTTTTCCATCTTTCGGTCGAGCTCGTTCCAATCGATGAAGCCGCGGGAACCCGAGAATATTATGCGCGCGCACGGCCTGGGTGAGTCACGAAGGACCCAGGCCTTGCGCGCGCATAATTACGACACTAACCGTGACCGAAGAGACTTTGTACGGGGAACACAATTTACAGAGTGGTGAAAATAGTGCTAAACAACAATTAGTTACAGTGTTTACAGACAAGGTTACATATATCACATTATATAGGAGTTCGTGTGCAAGGTTTCCGTGGGTAGGTACCTTAGTTTATAATTTTTTTGTAGGTAAATTACCCATCCACCTGTTAGGTAGGGTAGGTTGTGTAGTCGTGTTGATGGGTTGCTTTGCTCCTAATAAGTGTCATTTATCAATAATTTTACTAGGTCCAACTCCAACACGTAGTTCCCGTTCCCGTGGGAATTCCAAGATAAAAAATAGCTTAGTGTATAATGTATAATGTATAACGCATTCACTGCCCAGCTCTGCGGTGCGAACCGCAGGGGCGCGCCGCAGCCCCACGAAGCTGGAGGCAGGCACCTGAGTCTTGGGCCATGAAGATGTTAGTGTATAATGTATAACGCATTCACTGCCCAGCTCTGCCCAGCCCCACGAAGCTGGAGACAGGCACCTGAGTCTTGGGCCATGAAGGTGTTAGCCCTGAAAAGTACCTAAGCTTTTTATGATGACAGATTTTTTTAAATCGGTTTAGTTGTTTCTGAGCATATTCCATACAAACAAACAAACAATCAAATCTTACCTCCTTAAAATATTAGTATATAGTAAAGAGAAGAAAGAATTCGGTATAAGCAAAGATTAGTTTGGACACTACTGGCGGCGCGGCGGTGTTGCATTATAAATACTACCTACCTACTACCATCACAACATTCACGCATCAAATAAATAAGAAACTTTTCAATTCAGTTCTGAACATTAGCCTTACTCATCCAATATTCTTATTTACTTTCTATAAACTTGTATTTAGGTAGATAGATAATTAATACTTTATTGTGAGCTCATAATATCTTACCATCTCTTACTGAGAACTCACAAGATCTAAATCAAAGTTTTAAGCTTATAATAAGTAATATTAAACCTTCTAAATAAAATAAAGCCATGTTAGGTAGTTACAATATTTATAACTGAAGAGAGAAGATAAGAACTAAGCTTTGCTCTTGTTATTGAAAAGCACGAAGTCGAGAGCCATACGAACGCGGCGCTCTTCTCGTGCAATTTCTTGTTCTTCTTCAGTACTTTCATTCGTAATAAAAAAAAAAAAAAAACGCATTCGTATAAAATACTAGAAGCTCCACGCGGTTTAGTTCCCGTGTAGTTTTAGTTCCCGTGTGAATTTTGGGATAAAGTATAGCTTATGTCACTCCCTGAAAAGTAAGCTTTTTAATGATGAATTTTTTTTAAATCAATTTATCAATTTCGGAGTCTATTCAATACAAGGAATCAAATATTTCCTCTTTATAATATTAGTACCTATAGCTAAAACATTATATGAAAAAAGCTAGAAAATATATTAATATATCGCTGATTAAATTCCAAAGGGCCACAATGCAAAAAAAAACAAAATCCTTTTTATTCCAAAAATTGTATCTAAATCGTCTAAATTTTCATATTCGAAAAAGACACCCATGATTATAGCGTTAAAAATGGACCAATCAGACAACCGCCCCTTTCGCATTCTGACACTTTGGTGACCAACTTCAGGGCAAAAGGGCCATCTTGTCAGTTGAGTCCTTGTCGTCAGCGTAAGTGCACGTAATTTATGTGAAAAAGGGCCATATTGCGGAATAAGTCTGAGTTGCAGTAAAATTTTATAGACTAAAGTACCATATTTTGGAATGCGGCTGTGTGGAATATAAATATCACGTAAGTACAACATTATTTTGTAAGCTAAAGTGCCACAATAAAGAATGTGTCCACTTTGCATTTAAATACTATGAGATTATGATTTATTTTTTAAGACAAAAGTGCAATTCTTGTTTTGCTTCTGTTTTGTGTACAAGAAAAAGGTGAATACGATTGTATTTTTTTAAACAAATCAGACTCGCTTCTTTTATGGCTTTATTGATGTTTGTAAAGGTTGGCCTGTAGGCATGAAAATAAATACGAAAGCACACAACATGCTCTACTCGCGCGCTCCGCATGAGTACCAAACTAATACTTACTAACATTGTTATTTAGCCGTGAAGTCCATTTATTCATTGGCTTTTTGTTGCTAGATTCATATAACTTATTTTGTATTTATATAAGCTGTAGGCCTTCCTTAAAAAATAAATTTAATAACAAATTAGGCGGTACCTAAGGCTGTGCTGCCTGGTGAAGTAATCAGGAGTGGATAATAGTGCCTAAGTTTTTAATGTCTTATTTTTATGTTAACATGAATATGTTAACATGAATTTTCTTTGTTTATAGAATGGATAGCTAGGCAAAAAAAAATTTAAGTATGGTAATAACCAAAAATGAAAATCTTCAAACAACTTCAACACATAATAGTACATCTAGCATTAACTCAACTCCAAACATTGCTGATCAAGAATTTTGCTCACCGTCATTAGTGTCTAATGATATCCAACTGAGCACTACAAACAAGCTGGATAGCGAACAAGATAATCAATCAATGAACGACTCTTTTGATACGAATTCCATACGAGACAGCCAACTGAACCTTGATCTTTCTTTATCTGATTTTGAAAGTCCTAAAACAAGACCGAATTTCATCGTTAACGAAAGTACCTCCGCCGACAGTGACTCAGATTGAATTGCTAGGAAAGTCTTGAAAAAGAAGAGCCCATCCAGAGTTTTGGAAAAAGAACAAACTGATGCGAAGCGGCCGGCGCATATCAGTGCGACCAGCGTGATCTCAGTGCGGCCTGCGCGTGGTGGCGCGGCTGGTGCCTCGCAGCGCAACCTGCGCGCTCTCTGCACGACCTTCGCGTGTTGGCGCGGCTGGTGCCTCGCAGCGCGGCTTGCACGCTCTCCGGCACGCCTTGCGCTTTGTTCAGAGCGGCATGCACGCTCTCTGGCGAGAACTGCGCGCTCTTTCGTGGCTTGTATTCTGTCTACGCAGCCTGCGCTTCCCACCGTGGCTTGCGTGCTGTCTGGCATGTCTTACGCGGTTTGCGCTTGCTAGGGTGTACTAGCGCGTAGTACCAGCGCGTAGAATGTCTCCTCATGTGTGAATTTTTGTTTACATGTTCGAACTGTGGCCAGCGCACTGCTGGTGGTCCTGCCTCGTCGACGACGTGTCCCTGGTGCGTGTGGCCCTTAATGTGTGGTGCAATTGACCCTTGAGGTGTAGCGCAGTTGGCCCTTGAGGTGTGGTGCTGTTGGCCCTTGTGGTATGACACGATGGCCCTTGAGGTGCAACGTGTCTGTGGCCCTGGATGCTGGTCGGCTTTGCAAACCGATCAGTCGCTATGTACCGTAAGTTCGCAGTGTGCTTAATTTAGCACGTTGGCTATGGTTGTGGTTGTTATGCAGCTGAATATGTTGTCTTTATACTTTGAGATTCAAGGATGAATTTTTGTTTAGAAAGTACTAGAATATTCACCTGTTTGTGTACTGTGAGTTCATTTTGAAACATAACACACTAACGACTAACGTGTATAAAATGTCTCAAGAAATTTTTGTCACGGGTTACAGCAGCTGATGGTGCTGGTTGATTACCAGAGGTATTTGGTATCGTGTTTGATATTTTGGTAACGATGGTGCTTGTTTGACCCGAACAGCCCATTGAAAGGTATCATGGTAATCGATGGTGCTCATTTGAACCGAAGAGCTCATCGAAAGGTATTTTGGTAACTGATGGTGATGGTGCTGGTTTGGCCCAAGCAGCTCTTCGACAGGTATTTATTTGCTGCAGCTAGTTGGACCCAAACAGACCTTTGAGAGATTTTTATTTGGTAATGCTGGTTGGTCCCCAAACAGCAAGGGCAAAAATGTTTTGGTAAAAATGTACGAAAGTACATGGTGATGGTAAAAATGAAAGTACTTGGTGGTTATGGTAAAAGGTACGACATGGTAAACCTGGTCGGAACGGCCAGGGTATCAGGAGTGACCGTGATGGATGTGGTTTTATTTGAGGTAACGTATAGTAGTGGCTTTACTATAAAAGCCAAAGGTATGAGGGTAGCGGACTGATTTTGCTGCGATCGTCATGCTGTACGGACGTGCACCCTTGAGTGCTTGTGGTATCGTTGCTTAAGTACCTTAGTGTAGTTCATTATCATCAGCCTACATTGGTTCACTGCTGGACATAGGCAACCCCTATTAGCTAGTGGCTTAGTGTGGTTGAAGTATTGAATTTCTCACTGTCTTGGTTAATTGCGTCGAGTCTTTCAAGTATAACCCTTGTAGGTTATGAAAATGGTGTATCTTTTAAATAAATTAGCCTTTGATTGCTAAAAATATTATAATTGTGATGTTGCCTTATCTGTAAGACAGATATTTAATTATAACGATCCGTAATAAAGTTTAGAGTTTTAACTTTTGAAGTATTTTGTTGCTTGTTTATTAGTTACGAGTATGTAGTAGTTTATCAACATGTTATTTTCTGTAGCATTTATTGAAAGGGTCATTTTCTGTTATCTTTATTTATATCCCAATATCATAATATTATGCTTTTTGTGTTTAATTAAGGTTGATTGTCATAGTTTTTTCAAGAAAAACATTCAATAAACATTAATTATTTTTCGATACGTGGCGTTTTATTTAGTAGAGTAGACAGATTCAACAGTCATTTTTATATGCAAAAGGGACTCATGTGATATTTATATTTCGTAGATAACAGCTGCGGCAATTCCTTATTAATAAATAAATAAAGTTTTAAAATACGCATCGAATGATATATAATTCATAAATGTAGCATTTATACATTTGTAAAAAAAGTAAAAATATCACGATGAAAAGTTTGATGGGCTCTCCTGTGAAATTTACCTTTTTCGCCTTGTGGCCGTTTGGAATTTAACCAACGATATATCTAAGATTCAATTTAAATCGTTTTGGTTATAAATAATTTTCTAATGCTACTTCATTCAGAGAATTAAGTATAAAAAAAGACGTGTGGCACTCGGGGACTGCCGCGGTAAAGCTATTGCAATGCCATCTAGAGGCGAGTTGCTGAACTAAAGAGACAAACGTCAAGGTTTTTTCGTTACGGAATTTCTGGATTCGGTCCCCGCGCTCAAGGCCCGCGATAGAAGCTATGCAATAGCTTAAAAGTTACCAGACAATCTCTTAGCTTGACCACAGTATTTACCCCGGCACGGCGGCGCCATTATGACTATGGTATGGGCCCTTTCTTTATACACGTACTGCATGCAGTAGACGACTGTCGTCATCTGCAGTCGTTTATGCAGCAGAGTATTTATCACGTGAAGATAGGTAGGTAAGTACCAATTCATGCTTTAGACATGTGCAACAAAGTCCTGCAAAGTTCAAGGATGATTAAGGACACAAACGGGAGACAACAAATAAAGTGTTTTGATAGCTGATGCTGACCTCAGTTTCGTGAGACTCTCTAATTGAATGAACTGCGTAGTTGGTAGCTCGGCGTCAACTCTTGACTGATAAGACTACGTATCATTTATTTTTCAAAGTAATGAGAAATGTAGAAACACTTGCTTTACTTGATTTATATTTCGTCCAAGAGAAATGTTAGTTGGGAGGGTTTAGAGACTAACTACCTACTACTTAGTTTTGACTTTCTGACCCTCCCCTGAATATACATATTGCAAGCTTAGCTATTTGTAAGAGAAAATAGACACATGAACAAGATGACAAGTAGGTACAATAGACGCCACGGAAAAATGTTAATTAAACCACCTAGTACCCTAACAATAGTAAGCCCAGAATCTAGGTTAGTAACTACATATTTTTAATAAATTGCCTGCTGACATAAAAGATGAAAAATTAAACAATATTTTTAAGACTAGGTTAAAATTATTACTTATACGCAAATGTTCTTACACAGTGAATGAATTCCTTAGTGACAAAACTTTAAAAGTACCTAGTAGGAATATAAAATTTTAATAACATTTATTTAATTAAAACACGTAGCATGAATCTTTTACATCTATCTTTTTTTAACATTTTATATTATATTTCCTATTGACATTTTCACATTCTTAATTTTTTATTATTTTCCATTTATTTTAATATTATTTCTGACATAATAATTATTATAGCCCTACTTAATGCTGACAACATAATATGTATTTCTTTTCCTTTGTATCGCAACCATAAAATTACTAACTTTTATACCTATGGACTCTAACCCAAAATGTTGCAACGCCCTTACAGGGTTCATGTAGATTCTACCTATAAAATTGTTAACAACTTTTAATGGACATGTACGCAATAAATAAATAAAATAAATAAATAGTTAGAAACTAACAGCCACACTTGTTGCAGGCAGCGGACATACAAAATGCCTGCATAAAATACTTCGCCAAACTTGCAATGATCAGCCACAAATTGGTGCCCAAATATATGAAACAGTTTGAGCTGAAGTCTGACTTAGTTTCCTATCGGCGTTACGATAACAAGCACATTGTAACCGGACAACGCGGTGTAGGAACTTACGTTATCGTTAATAAGGATAACGCTCAAAGTATCAAATACAACGATACGACTGTCCCTATCACTCTCTACGTGTTGGAGTGTGACCAAGAGTACGCCAACGGTTCCTCAGACAGACAGCCCCCTGGCCGCGCTCAGCAAAGAAAGAAGGAAACTTCAATATAAAATGGTACTTATTTCGGTATTTAATTAGTCGTAGGCATAGATCAGATACTTTCTTTAAGACACATACCCGAGCCAATATGACAGCGATACCTTTCTTATCATATTTTTACGTTTAACATAGGAAATTTTAAAAATCCATTGTACAGTTTGTGGTTTCTAGAATTATTAATACATTGCAAGGTAATGCATGACTATAACATGTTTAATGTGTTAGGCTTATTTCATAACGATTCCAACAATATAAGATAGACGTATAGCTCCCTACAAAACTTTAAGAGATATCGTCATTTTAATCACACTCGACGATACCGCGCGAACCACCCAGAAAGGCGCCCGACACTCCCGGCCATTTGCGCAAAATGGTCGCGACAACAGAAGGGTTATTAGCTATTTTTTAATACCTCTGCAATAATTTTATCTTAATAGTTTATGAGGAGATGCGAAAATAGAGTTTGGTGGCCAAAAAGCGCAACTTCGTATCTCTGCCCAAGCTTTACAGAATGAAACTATTACAGAGGCATTAATAAATAACTTTTAATAGATACCACAAACTGTACGATGGATTTTTAAAACTTCCTGCGTTTAACGTAATAGATAAAATAGTTGGGGGCGCCACTTTCACTGGTGTATGGGCCTTAAGTATTCAAAGATCTCTGTTGCCTTAAGTATTCAAAGTTATTTTGTAATTAATTTCATCTATTTTCTATATTAAATGACAATTTAATTATTATTTTAGTATGTAAATTTTTTATTTAATTTGTTATCATGTACTCGTATACCAATTTTAATGCTGTGACTTGTAAATGATTTTACCAATAAAATGACTATCTGACTATCTGATCGTCAGCTATCAACGTAAAGGATGATTAGTACTAAACTTTATCTATCTTATTGTTGCAGATAAATTACAATGATGAGGCCATAGGCAATAGTTCCGAAAAAAATAATGATTTTGACAGCAAAGTACAGTTGCCTATGGAAAAAGGGGAAAAACCTATAGAGTTAGAAAAAAATCAGAGAGCTTTTGTAGGAGGTGAAGTTCAAGGAGCTGGAAACCCCGAGGGTACTACTCGCAAATCTGAACATAAACGCACAAAATTGCGTGAAATTGACCACCGTCACTCTCAGCCCGAACTGACGCAACTGCAGCCACTTACAACTGTGCAAGGAGAACAAGTGCATTACCAATTGACAACAACTGAAATCCATCAATTTCAACAGACGACTCAGACCACTGAATATCAACAAGTTGAACCAATTCGATTCGAATCCCAGTGGACTGAGCTTCAGCAGGCACAAACACAATGGTTTATGCTTCAAAAGGTTGAAGTGGAACCACAGTGGTCTGATTATTTGATTGAGCCTCCACAAGCAACACCAGTTTTGCTGAATCCCGTAGAAACAGCTCAGGTCCAGTACGCTCAAATACAAGAAGTAACTGAAGTTCGCGTAGTCAAAAAGATTAGAATTTACGAAGAGATTATTGAGGAAACTGAGCACAATTAAGAATAGAAATATGAATCCACCACCACCCAACAACGACTTCCTAGTCATGCAAGAAAAAATTGATGCAAATTACGAAGCATTGCAAGAGCTGTATGCAAATGACGACATAAACGACGCAGTAATCAACATCCTCAATGATATTTACCCAGAAAACAGAAATTACGAAGTAATCCAAGATAACTTTGCCGACTTTTATTTAGCGGTCATACTAGATGCAGTACCGGTTGTCAATATCGGCATCCTCGAAATGCTAAATGACCTTAATGGAGGTGACGACTACGTCATCCAGCAAAATGAACCATATTATGACGACCAAAATGAACCACAGAACGACGAGTTGTATGAACCATATAACGACGAGTTAAATGAACCATATAACGACGAGTTAAATGAACCATATAACGACGAGTTAAATGAACCATATAACGACGAGTTAAACGAACCATATAACGATGAGTTAAACGAACCATATAACGAAGAATTATATGAACCATATAACGAAGAGTTAAACGAACCATATAACGACGAGTTATATGAACCATATTATGAAAACTCCATCGATGAGCAAGATGGAGAATCAAATGACGATGACAACGACGAGTTCAATGAACCATATTATAACGTCGTCATCGATGAGCAAGATCAAGAAAAATCATTTTATGACGATGGCAAAGACGAGATCAATAAAGAATATTTTGAAGAGGACGTAGTCAACTTGGCGCCAAATGAACCAGCCAAATATGACGACGACAACGTCGTGCCGGATGTACCTGCTAAGGACTGCGAAAATATAAACAACGAGCCAAATCAAGCCTATAACGAAGATAATGGCGACAATTTGCCAATTGATTGGATTGAAAATGCCGACGAGGCACATTACTAGGCCGACAACGAAGATGCTGACGTCGTGTTCAACGAGGTAGTTGGGGATGTTCTTGTGAACTTTTTGTTCAGACGTATCGGCGTCGACGAAGAAGAGCATCTTTATCTGGCGTATGGTTTACCACAAAACGTACATTAATTTGATGTGTTTGATTTGTTACGCACGTATTATTATTATTATGCGTTCTAGAATGGAAATACAATTTATTTGAAAGCAGCACCTGAACAATGAATTCATAGCCTGCCTATTAATTGAGATGTTGGAGTCACTATTTTGAGCATACATTTCAATTCATAAATTTCAAATATCAAGGTAGTTTGCGATCTATTAGGTAAAATTTAGAATATATAGCTTTTGTTTATGTCTGTTAGTGCCAGAAAAAATAATTAATAAAATGTTATCTAGGGTATCAAAATATATGGACCCATTAGTGCATGAAGTGAAACTTCATATAGCGTAAAGAGGAAACGGAGAAAATCCGCCTGTGATGTGAACGGACTTATTAAAACTTGGATGCGCACTTAAGCGCAATCATTAGAAAGGAAAGTGTTTGGTGACAAAATTGTTATAAGTAATGTGTGTAGGGTTTTTAGCTATTTCTTTTAGTTTACCTCCTAGACAAGTATTTGAAGCTTTGGTTCTAAGTGTTTATTGACGTGTACCTAGTTAATAGAACGTGTATCAATTTTTGAAATAATATCTATTAGAATGTCTTTAGTCTTTTAGGGACGTAGTAACGCCAAAACTAAACTTTTTAAATTAGGAAATAATTGATATAGTTAATTAAGAAACCAGTAGAACCTTGTAAAATCAAAACCCCTCATAATTCTACAATGAAGTCCGCAATAGATATATACTCGTATTTCCGCCATATCCGATGATTAAAGGCCCGTCATAGTTAAACCTTTCTTATCTAACGTCTACGTTTTACCCGCGTGCGCGCAAGTCTAATTTACCTATGTAAACAAAGAAAATAAGCCTGGACTGGCGCGAAACTGTTGAAACTAGTGTTTCACTACATTTTTGTAATAATTTACCCTTAGATCCATGTATAATCATTTTAAAGGGAAATTTCTATATGGTCTTTTGACTTCTAATAATAATAATAATAGACCTACTAATAATAAGGATATTGCTTACACAGGATACTTGTTTTTGTAGGTCAATTTGACAATCTATGTTTGTCCAAAATGTTTAAATTAAGTGTAATGTAATACAAGAATATTTTCTCGATGTATTGTAGCATGTAAAAGATATGTAACCGCATTTAATCAAATTTAAATAAATCAAAAATACAAAAGTAATATTAATTTGTTTTATTTATTGACCCTTATCCTTTGTGATTATTCTTCGACATAAATAGGGTTTTTTTTATCTTTTAACTAATAATAACCATAACGATTTTTTTTATTGTTTTAAGTATTTACGTTTTCTTCTTCTTATGGTGGCTCTCCACAACTGGAGGTTAGCCGTCAGCTCAGCGAATTTTTGTCGATCTTGTGCCAAGCGAAAAAGGTGTTCGACGCTGGCGATGTTCGTCCAGTCTCGGATGTTTCTCAACCAAGACTTTTTTCTTCTGCCAACGCGTCGTTTACCCATTATTTTGCCCATCATAATAAGTTGGAGCAGCTGGTATCTTTCGTGCCTGAGCACATGACCAAGATACCCAACCTTTCTACGCTTGATGGTCTGCAATAGTTCTCGGGTCTTCCCGACGCGTTGGAGCACATTGACGTTGGAAACCTTCTGCATCCAGCTGATGCGTAGCATTTTCCGGTAGCACCACATCTCGAAAGCTTCGAGACGTTTCTGGGTATCTTCTTTTAGGGTCCAAGCCTCGCTACCGTATAACACTACTGGCCACACGTAACAATGGAGCATCCTCACTCTAAGCTTAGTGTTAAGCTTGCGGCTGCACAGAACCTTCTCCATCTTCTGAAAGGTTGCTCGGGCAATTTAATATAGATGGACCAGTTTTATCTAAGATTATAGTCTCGCCCTGGACACTTCTTGAAGCATCTGCAAACATGTTAGAAATATATTCGCTCCAAGTTTGTTTCTTAATTTCTAAGTCAAGAATGAGCTGACCCTGGTTATCACATAGTACGTTTGATCTAGACTTTTTTCTGAGCCCTGCTAAGTCTTTGATTTCTTTATGCAAATTAAAGCCATCATGCTTCTGTTGGAGTTCTTCAATCCGACTACATTTGTTTACATAAAAAGAATCACGGGCTAATGTTATTTTCTTTGTGATGTTGTGGTCTAGTTCTTTGTATTTTGTGGGGTTATTCTTATTTCTTCTACGTTCGTCCATCAGCTGTAGGATCTCGGTGGTCATCCACTGCTGCTTTTTAATTTGATTGCTCGGTTGCAGTAGATTGCGGCAGATGTTGCCGACAGTGTCTTTCAGGGAGCACCATGTCTTTGTTGATGTGGATGGGTTGGCTAGCTCCTTATTGGCCCATTCATTAATGGTGTTAGAAACTTTGGGTCGGATGCAGGGATCTAATACCTTCTTTATGTCTATTCGTTTACTGGTATTAACTTTGCGAAGACATTTAAAGGGGTTCGAACATTTTTGTATGGAGCCTGGCATACCTACTAGTCCGCCATTTTGAAAAAAAACGTGATTCGGCGGCCAGTGATGAAACGCATGTCAATCGACAGAGTAAATTATTACAAACAAAAAGTGTTCTATGATCAAATCTCCTAAGTGATACGGTTTCTGAGATATTTGGGTCAGAAAAAAAGAAATAAAGTTATACGATTCGTACTATCGTTTAAACACCGTATAAAATGAGGAGCCAAAAAATTCCCGTCTCGGTTTACCGGAAGACTGCCCTCCCCGTAACGTACCCCGCCAGCCGCCATTTTGTTTGACGTTTATCTATCATTCGGCTTCTAATCTCTGATCTGAGTGCACGAATATTTGTTTTCCTCACGAGCAGTTATTTTGTTACGTTGTGTTTGTTACGTTGTGTTTCTCGTTAAGTTTTTGTTTTTTGTATTTGCGTTACCATGTCAAGTAATACCACCGGTCCACCAGGATCACAGTGTTTGTTTTGTGAACGCAGTACAGCCCCCCGTATGGGAGGACGCCGCTCTAGGCCGCAGCTACGAAGCTATGAGCTGACCGAGGAATATCTGACTGATAATCCACATGTGCAAGCTTATTCCCACCATCAACTCGGCGCACCGGAGGTTAGTAAAAATATTTTTTACAGCTTTCAATTAATTATTCCATAATGTTATTGTACCAAATGAATATATGTATGTATTGGACATGAAAAATACGATTCATGTCCTATGTGTTTATTATAGTCTTATTATAATTAACACATAGGACTGGCCGGTATTATAGAGAGCTTCCAACAACTGTGCTTAGACAAATTATACTTATTTACGATTACAAAATAAAATACGTAAGCCTCTAAGTGTAATTAAACGTGTAAATAAGTCTTTCGTTCGTTCGTTACTTATGTTATAGCTAGGTACTGATATTTAATCTAAAATTATATTATTTGTATGTGTTACCTATAATAGAACTTTATTTATTCGATTTTATTTATTGTTCCAGATAACATCATCTGACCGGATTTGTCGTCCATGTGTTCAGCGTGCTAACCGTTATTATACAAGGGAACAACAGAACTTAGCCCGTATAGCAGATGCTGTAAGCTCCGTGCACGAACCGTCTTCAGGTGAATCGGCCGAAGGGCCAATGAGCGATCCATTAAGAGACGTATCTCCGCCTATTCCGCAAGGGATGCCTGATGTAGCTCCAATAAGAGCTGACGATGAAATTCTAATGCAAGTTTCCGACGAAGACCTGGAAGAAGACGTTCCGCAAGTCGAACATCAAGGTGCCGCAAACCCTCATAGTTTGAGAATTTTAGTTCCTGGATTTTCAAGGGCTTCGTACACCTCGTCATATTGCGTTGTAGCACAATGTAATGTCCGCGATGGTTTACATAGAATAAACATAGCAATTAGACAGATGTTTTGCGTAAACAGAATATTTATATTCCTGCTACAGTACGAGTCTGTAACGAACACTTACATTCAAATGATATCTGGCGAGATTTTGAAAATTATACCCGTTCGAGACACGATACTTTTAACTCAGTACAAGTAGCCGATATGTTAAAACTATTACAAAGGCCAATTGAATACTTAGATTTTGAAAAAGTCGACACTATATAGACGAGGCGACATTTCAATATTATATAGGATTCAGTAAAACTGCTTTTTTGAGTATTTTAGATAATACTCCATCATTGCAACAACTTAAACAACCCAAAAGGACTTTAGCAATGGTGCTAAGCAAACTGCACACAGGCGACTCTAACGACAGGTTGTCCTCTTTATTTCGGCTAAGCCCCGTACACTTTGGTCGTGTAATGAAAAAGGTGCGAACTCATTTATTGAATGAATTTGTTCCACTACATCTGGGTCTTTCGCGTAATAGAGAAACTGAAGAATATCGTGAAGAATTACGTCAAAGAATTTTGTCTATACCGAATTTTTTGTATGGAAATCCTGAACAACCAAACAGCGTCATTTCTATTTGCGACGGAACTTATATATACGTTCAAAAAAGTTCTAATTATTTGTTTCAAAAAAAAAACGTATAGCCTTCATAAATATCGGAATTTGTTGAAGATGTTTTTGATTGTGGCACCAGATGGATACGTCATAGAAGCATTTGGCCCTTATGGGGCCGATAAATCTGACGCAATTATTATGGGAGAATTAATTGAAAATGAAGAATTTCGGAGAGTTTTCCAGCCTGGCGACGTGTTTATTCTGGATCGCGGTTTTCGGGATGTTATTGGAGCACTGGAAGCGTCAGGATATCGTGCTTTTATGCCCAAAACGAAAAGTAGACATGAGAGGCAACTGACTACCCAAGATGCCAATGAATCACGCAAAGTGACAATATGCCGGTGGGTAGTCGAGACGGTTAGTGGGCACATTAAAAATCAGTTTCGCCAATTAAGAAATCAATATCCAAATGTAGCTGCAAGAAAAATGTACGAAGAGTTTCGCATTGCATGCGCTTTACTCAATGCTTTTGGTGCTCGAAACAAAGATCACAACTTAGTGAACGAAATTATGAACCAAATTAATATAAAACAGAACGCCCCCAACACCTTAAGCGAAATAGTTATACAAAATAATTTAAATCACCACAGGGTGGATTTCCAAACAATGGAAGCAAATGCCGGGCTAGAAGATTTCCCTGTCTTAACCAATGACGATCTTATAATAATGGCGTTAGGAACTTATCAAATCGCTCAAGCCAGGAGTTATTATGGCGAGCATATAAAAACAAATGGTGCATATGTAGTGCAAGTATGTAGAGGAAATGATGCCAATCTGTTTCCAGATGACTCGTGGCTATTACGTGCCAAAATCCAATCGCGTCATTCGGGAAACCGTACGTATTTTGTGTATGTTTATATTTTAATAAATAACCTCATGGAGGGCAGAGAAAAAGTCGCGGGATGGTATTGCTCGTGCGTAGTGGGGAAAAGAACCCTGGGCTGTTGTTCCCATATAATGTGTGTAATATGGTTTATGGCATAGGCTCGACACCAGGAAACATTGCCTTCGTTACCAGCGGCATTTTTAGATTCAATAATTGTCAGACATGATATAGAGAATGAAGCGAATGACGAATTTTAAAACAAAAAACGCCGCTGGTGGCAAACGAATCATTGTAGATACCAATTTAATTTATTTACCTACTGCTATAATAATAAAAATGTGTTCAAGAAAAAGGTTGGATTTTATTTCCCATACCTTACCTACCTATTAAATAAACATCAAGTAGAACATAGCTCAGGAACAGATATTTTCTATAGTTTTTAGACCCAAATATCTCAGAAACCGTACCACTTAGGAGATTTGATCATAGAACACTTTTTGTTTGTAATCATTTACTCTGTCGATTGACATGCGTTTCATCACTGGCCGCCGAATCACGTTTTTTTCAAAATGGCGGACTAGTAGGTATGCCAGCAATGTTCGATGCTCTTTGCATTGCAAAGTAGCGACCACTGGGTTATGATCCGATTTTATGTCTGCTCCAGGGTAAGTCAACGTCTTTTTTATTGAATTTCGGAAGCGTGAGTTAACCACGATATAATCAATTTGATTCCGCACCGGATGATCTCTTGTATGTTGTGGGGATGTCCAGGTGTACAATCGTCGCGGAGGCAACTTAAAGAGGGTATTTGCTATAACTAGATCCCTTTCCTGACAAAATTCTATTAAGATGTCTCCTCTGTCATTTCTTGTACCCAGGCCATGTTTACCTGTGATGCCAGGAACTGCCGTCGAGCCTACTTTCGCATTCATATCACCCATTACAATGTTCAGATTATGTTTTTTCGTGTATTTTAACAATGTTTCAACTTGACTATAAAATTCTTCTATTTCTATTGCTGGTTTGTCTGCCGTTGGAGCATATACCTGTATGACGTTTATATCTGAATGTTTTGCTGTTATTTGGATAAGCATAGCGCGGTTTGACAAGGGTATAAAGTTAGTAACTGCTTTAGAGATCTCCTTGCTCATGAGCACTCCTACTCCATGATGGTCAGCTGACTGATCGTTGCCCGAGTAGTAAAGAATTTTACCTTCTACTGTTTCGAGTTTATCCTGCCCAGACCATTTTGTCTCACTAAGACCCAAAATATCGAGCTCAAGTCTGTCCATCTCCATTATTATATTCGAAAGTTTTCCTGGTTTCTTCATTCCTCTTACATTCCATGTTGCAATCTTTGTCTTTCTCGTAAATTCACCTCCGGGGATTCTTCGTTTTTCATTTACGTTTTAGAATATATAATTGATTATATCCACACAAATACCGAAAAATCGAAGTCTGTAGGGGGCCCTTCCTTCCGGATCCAACTACCATCAACACGAGCGTGATTGAAAAGCTTGTTTTTTCATCCAGCGCAATGTTAGAAAAAGAGGCAAAGCAAAAAGAGATAGAAAGCGCCTTTTCACTCGGTTGGCATTCGATTACTTTCGCTGCTCACTCCCCGTCTCGCGGGTAACTACCCGGGGTAGTCGGCCCTATAGGTAGGATAGTATGCGGAAAGTTTATAAAACTTGTTCCAGGAACCAGGAAGTGTTTTTCAGTAAGACTTACAAGTTTGTGAAATAAAACTTTGTCGTTAAGAATCATTTGCTAGGTTTTTATCTAAATATTTTGTTTATTTTTACAATAATAATTTATGAGTAGGTACATTATGAACGCCGAAATTTCATAACATAGAAGTAGGTAGGTACCTAGGTAGGAACTTCTATGTTATGAAATTTGGGCGGAAACCACGGAAAAGAGAAGTAGGTAGGTAGGTACCTACCTACTTCTCTGTTCCGTGGTTTCTCCATAACTTTGTTCGTACCTACGTAGGTAGCTGCGTAGTAGTTTAAGTTGGTTGGTTGGCAGTCTATAGGTAAGTAGGTTTACCTATACACTGATGGAAAAAGTGGCTGAACTACTCGCAGATGAAGGTGATGTGAGGATGATTCAGCCGACAGCGCAAAAAATAATAAGTCAGTTCTCGTTTGGTAATGTGGATCCGTATTAATTATTATTATAAATACTTGCAATGCACAGATTGCAGGGATATCTCGTAATTTTGATTTTACACAACCAAAAAGTAGAAATAGTATCGTGAAGATTTTTGACAGATTGATAGAACAACATAAGTTGACAAGTGACAGTACATTATAGGGTTGCAAGCATTGATTTATTAAAAACGAAGATGAGGCACTGGTTGCTCGAAAGTGGCAACCTCAAATTGTGTGAAATTGTGTTCTCCCACATCAGTCACCGTCTGACCGGCGCCACGGGCGGTCGTGAATCGCGTGAAATATTGTTGTCTCAGTCTCACTTCGGTCCTAGATACTTCGTCGTCTCTATTATTTTCTCTCTATTATTATTACGTCTTTCCGTCTTTGTTTTTCTTTGTTGCACAGGACTGGAAATATAACTGTGAGCGTACCTATGTGTTTGCGTGTAGTTGTAACACATGCCAATTTTTGAGTAAGCGCTGGGAGAACGTAACCTGTCTTCCCTTTTTAAATCAATGGTTGCAAGTAAACATAACTAATTACAATTAACTAATTGCATTAAAGAAAATATCCTATTACATTTCACTTCACCTCAGGTATGTAAGTACGATTGTTTAAGTTATTTTTTACCGAAATGGTGCTCAAACACAGCTCGATTAGTTAGAATACCTATGTATCTACCTAGGTAGGCAAAGATTTCATCGTTGTAGGAGAGAGACCCCATAAATAAAATAAAAAAATAACAATCCGAGGATAAGCGTAGTTGCTGCTAATCCCATAAAAAGTTCAGTAGTGTCACAATGCCTTAGATTATTAATATGATATAATAATCAAAATAAGTGTTCAAAATGTAACTTCTACCTATATCATCTAATCTTAATATAGGTACATCGATCAAAAATTTCGCCGGCATCCCCCGTAGATACATAGAACCTTACGAAAATCACACTCAAAATTGTCTACGAGTTTGCGCAGAGAGAGCCTGACAAGGTTTCTGCTTATAAGTAGGTAGGTAACTGAAAATAATAAAACTGCCTTTTTTACAGGAACAATCTGTATTATCATACCGTTACCTTGTACCTACTATCATAATTCATTTCATTTAGTTCCTTCTAGTTACTAATAAATAAATAAAAATCTTTTATCACAGATATTAAATAGTTAGGTAAGTATATGATGATAAGATGGTTAAGAGAAGTCTCAGAACTGTTTCTGTGTAGTCAATACATAACAAATACCTATAGTGCAACAAGAAAAGAAAAAAATCTAAATCAAAACAATAATCTAATATTTTTTTTATAAATTTTTCAATCATTATTAAATAAATCTAGTCTTTTTAGATGAAAAATAATCGCAAGAACAAAAATTATTATATTTAAATATAAAAAAAGTAACAAATATTTTTCAACGCCGATTTCTTGAAGTAAGGGCAATAATTGTACATTAAAGTGGTAATAAATGCATTAAAATATTACTAAAAATAGAAAACCTTTTAGTGTCTTGGACGTGTGATTTTTGTAATGTTGATAGGCATTTAGGCATGCTTTCTGTCCAAGCGATCAAATGACACTAATTGAAATGCTTTCCATCCATACATGCCAAAAAGGAAGCATTTGATACAGACGGTTTCAGAGCGCGCATTGTGCATCTAAGGGGGGCCGGCGAAATTTTTGTACGATGTATAGGTACCTACCTAAATAAAAATGAAGTAACTGACGGGTTATTTCTACGTTCCGGCTGCGACATATCACACTAATATTAAAAATGCGAAATTTTGTATGGATGTATGGATGGATGGATGTTTGTTACCTCTTCACGCCAAAACTACTGAACGGATCGGGCTGGAAATTTGGATACAGGTAGTTCTTATCCTGGAATCAAACATAGGCTACTTTTTATCCAATAAATCAGTTCCCGTGGGATATAAATCACTTTTAAATGTTCCCTTAGAAATAACGCGTGCGAAGCCGCAGGGAGCAGCTAGTAATATATATGTATAATAAGAATCACGGAAACGGTTCCAACGATTTTCATGACATTTATTATACAGGGGGTTTCGTGGACGATTAATCGATCTATATCGTGTTCATTTTGAATGAAGCATAAACGTAAACAAACCGCCCATACTTATACTAAAATTCACTTTGTTGGCGCGTCCTTTTATACGTAACTTACATTACTTGTCGATTTTAGATCCTCCCTTCAATTAAAATTGCTTACAATTATATTATCTGAAACTCGACGCCAAGCAAGTCAGATTTTGTTATTTGTGTCGTATTTTGTTTACTAACATGCTTCATTCAAAATGGATAAACCATAGTTAGGATGCATTTTTCGAAAATGTCGTTTTATTCGTGTTTTCAATAAACTTACATCAACTTTATCGTAATCAATTGACTCTTCCTGACATCTATTGGCGAATAGTAATACTATTTTAATCGTGTTCGTTTAAGTTGATCGTCATTAGCTTAAACACTAAACTGAAAAATATGACTGTTCCTGACATCTATTGGCGAAATTATGTGACTAAAGCCGTATCAACCGTAAGAAATCTCCTAAGTCATAAATTCATAATAGGGGATCACCCCCATGTGATTTTTGACGTGATAATTCTGAGTCTGAGTACCTATGAGACAGACTGGGGGGAATAGAAGCTTAGTATAATGAGGACCCGTTGGCACCCTTAGGTAACGGAACCCTTAATAGTATTCTGTGTCATTTCAGGTCTATGGCTACGACTATCTTTGTAAAATTCTAGCCTGATCTGTTCGGTAGTTTTGGCGTGAAGACGTAAAAAACTACGTCTATAATATGGGCTGATGAGCCCATCTCTGGCCCGCTGTCCGAAATATGACGGAACACGCGCGAGCGATCTACAATATCTAGCGTGTTTTTTATTTAAAAATCTTTTGTGCCTTAGTCATTTTTGATCCGATAAGAAAACACAGATTTTGTTGGTTTTTTGATATAGGTACAAATCTGCATACTTAAAAAGAACGTTACTTCCATAGTGTTATGTCTTATGGTATTTTGCTTTGGGGACAGGCAGCTGACATCCAGACTATCTTTGTTATTCAGAAAAGGGCGGTACGCGCTATTTGTAAATTAAATCCACGAGACTCGTTACGGGAATTATTTAAAGAAATAAATATTTTAACAGTAATATCGCAATATATCTATGAAAATCTAATGTATACACACAAAAACAGAGATAACTTTATGAAAAGGTGTGATGTTCACAGTAGAAGTACAAGAAACAAGAACAAATTACACATCCCATCATATAGATTACGAAAGGTAGGCAAATCATTTGTGGGCAATAGGGTATATGCATGTGATTTCAAAATGGCTAAAAATATATATACGTATTCTCTATTGATATAGAAACATATCTACATATTTATTTTTGCATTTTGAGATGTTTTTATTGTAGAATTTAACCATTGAAAAATTGATATTTTAAATATCAATCGCAAAATTTCAAAACGCTACGCCATTGACTAGAGCGGACGTGACATCACTGTGCACATTTTTTCTTTTTTTTATTCTGCTTGCTGCACCATGATTTGACACTATTCTGCCCATTTGACATTTCGTATTGTCGATTATTTTCAGTTTTTTCGGAAAACCTCTTTCCTGAGATGATCACTACCGAGGTCTTAATCAAGTGTGTACGTCGACGTCACATAAACATGGCGCCAATATGGCAGCGTTTTTATCACCCGAAAATGATTGTAGTTTTGATTTGTTTTTTTTACCTTGTTAATGCGAAATTCAGTGAGCGTCTTATCATTCCTCGGTTAAATAATGACCTAAAGAATCGATTAAAACAATAAAAAAAATCGATGCATATACCCTATTGCGTAAGATTCTATAATAAGCTTCCATCTGAAGCAACTGAACTCCCTATTCGTAAATTTAAACTGTAGGTACATAAAACGAAATCTTAACAAGAATACAAAATACAAAAAAATACAAAAATCTTTATTCGGAAACTTAAAATACATTATATAACAGTGTTTGAGACCCCCTTAATTTACCTGTGTTAGGGGATTCTCGCTCTGCCGCAAACAATAGAATTTGGAACGTACAGTAGTTCGGCTAGTAGTTATTATATAAGGCTACTTAAAATATAAAGCTAATTATTTACAAAAATAAAAAATAGATTTTTATTTATTTTTAGCTATTTGGGAAGTGAGCGCGCGTGTGTGTGTGTGTTGTGTGTGTGTATATTTGTGTTTGTTAGTATGTGTGTGTGAACCTGTATAATTTAAATATTAAATAGTAAAGTATGTAGAGGATGTAGAGATACATGAAAATCATAGGAGAGAAGACAGGAAAACCTAACATAACTTTTCGTCATAGCTTAAGTAGAGTAGTCATTTGGTTAGTTTCTTTTTCAATTCATAGTTACTTAAGCTATGAATATTCAGTTTTTTGTTAATTAAGTTATATAATGTCGGCAGATTGGGATACATATTGTCGTGCAGCAAAATTAGATCTTACAGTTACTTTATTAATTATGTTTTTATTTCTTCGTTGTGTTTTTTTACTTGTTGTGAATTTAAAATGTTTATGGATTTTTAGGGCTATGTTTAAGGTATATAATTTTCTAATCGTAAGAAAGCCTATTATCTATATATCATCATATTTCTATGCTATGACGACTGCGCCTTACGAGCACCCGAATCAACATAATAATCAAATAAATAAAAAAATATTTATTCAGAACATTTTACAGGGAGGATCATAAATACGTATTGAAACAATGACCTACCTACCGAATCTTTTCAAACACGTTTGTATAAAGATGGGCTCAAGAAATGGTACTGGCGTCCTGCTGCATCTACCCTCCATGGCTCCCCTCTGCAGACAACACAGCGCGTCGCTTTGATTCTTGGAGGCAGGGATCATACTGAAGTTCAGAATGTTTACGTAATAACAACAGTTGCCGAACTATAAGCACTTCACTTAGTGAGTAGATTACATCTGTTGGAAATCGTCTAGGCTTGGAATGCATCACCTTCATATCGCTCTTTGGGCTCGCTCTACTCTTAACATTTCTGTTTTATTGCTCCTCAACGTATCGTTGGTCTGCACCAGCAGCTCAAAGATACAAAAACTATGATAGATCTCGAGAAATATCGTACTATGAACAAGATTCTGCATGGTAAGTGCTCAGGTGTGTGGTACCGGCTTAGAATTTGCACCACCCCAACTCTTCTCGCAGGTGTCGTAAGAGGCGACTGAGGGAGATCGACCGGGGGCGGGCAGCAGCGTCGCAGAATAATTCTAACACCTAACTGCGATCCTCAACCCGCATGCCCAGCGTGGGGATTATGGGCGCTACCACTCATGAGATAAAAGCCGATAAGGTGCTTATCAAGGGGAGACCTGCGTCCAACTGGGGACCAATCACAGATTACCCCCAATAGATACCGCATTACGATACTTTTGTTCGGATGCTAACGCACCAAAATTGGCGGAAGGCGCGGGTTTCGGGGACTGAAACAAAGGCGTTGTGATTGGCTATTTCAAGGTCGCACTAATAATGAACTAAGGGTATACTCACCGTAGGGTTGGGAAAGTCGAACACCAAATTAGAATTCATCGATAATTAGTTTGTAAATTTCGTATTAAAAGAAAATAAACAATTAATTTTCTATAGGATCATGAATTTATACAGGCATTAAAACTAATTTTTAAACCTAAGTAAATGACAAAAACACTACTACTATTTAATTAAACAAAATAAAAAAAAATTGTACACATTACACAATAATGATGAGAGATCATCTGTTTTGAATTCAATTATAAAGTAAAGAAAAGTAAATTAAAAGTTTATTTCAATAGTAAAATAGCACTATTTAAAGTTAAGAGTTACAAATGTAGTAGGTTATAGAAATTTTTGTATTTATCACAGTCTCTGTAGGTGTTATTACCCGTAGTCGAGTGACTGTCCTCCGTACTAATTAATACAATAACACCTATCCAGAGTCCCGCTCATCTACGTCATCCACCATTTTTAACGATATCGACTAGACTCGAAATAAGTGAAATTCACAACACTAGCGTAACACGTGCTTTCGCCGAAAAGGACAACGAGTACAATAACAGCAATGCGGAAAAGAGACAAGTGACCGTCCTTACGTACCATTAGCCATTATAAGAAGACCTGTTCTATAAATGATAAAATTGTAATTATTTTACTTACCGATGAAATGTTATTTCGTCCTTTTGGTAGTTTGAATTTCTTGATGATTTTCCACACGATTTCACTGCACATTAAGTCATTTTATCCAATTTTCTATTACAAAACCAATTTTCACAAGCGTTAGAGCACAGAAACGTAGGGGTCTGACACTTGGTCGAAACTGAAGCCGTACTTCGAAGCGGCGATTTACATCTGTGCATTTGCATTGATGCGTGTTGCGCGGTCGTCGTCTTTCATGCGGAATCTATTGGGGGTAATCTGTGGTTCTTAGGAACCTTCTGTTTTATTTTGAAGAAAAAACATTGCCATTTGTAGTTTTTTGACAAAATGTTCGGGTTGCCCAAAAAATGACATTTGTCAAAAAAAAACAAGTTAGTCTTAATCGACTCTATTTACTACCAGGATCACTTTTCCCAAAGTAACATACCAAATCAAATCGTAAGTTTTGGGAATAATTAAAAAAAACAATTCCCATACATTTTTTATGAAAAAACGAGTATGTGCGATGCGAACAACAATGACACTCATTGGTTATATACGAGTTTAAATTAAGAACCATTGGTTCTTAATTTAAACTCGTATGTAACGACTTTTTTAAGTTGGTGGGCTAATTTTGAAGGCATAAAAAGACCGTGTAAAAATATTATCTTTTGGTTCGCTCAGGTAGTTGGTTAAATATTTTTAGTAGGTACGAGTAATCTAAATTTCGAGATTTTACTTACCGTTGGTAGGTAGGGTTGACATTTGCTGTTACATTCATTAAAAACCGTTCCGATCGCAGGTTCAACAAACATAGTTTAAGTTTGTTGAGGATGGGTATATATTTTCTCTCAGTTGAACTTTCTGGAAAAATATTCCATTTTGTTCAACTTTCACAAAGTGGTTACAAAGTTGAACTAATCGGAAAAATAATTCCAATTAGTTCAACTCGTTAAACTTCGAGTTGAACTTTTCGGAATAGAGGGCTGTATCGGGGAGTATTATTTTATTTATTTAATTAATAATAAATAAAACAAAAATTAAATTAGTTTATAGCAGGTACAAAACGGCCCATATCAATCATCCATACAATTTTAAACTATACAATCTAAGTATAATACTAGATAATCTAATATTATAATGAGGAAAGATTTGATTGTTTGTTTGTATTGAATAGGCTCTGAAACTACTGGACCGATTTATAAAATTCTTTCATTGGAAAGCTTTCTTATCAGGGAGTGACATAGCCTACATTCTATCCCGGAATTCCCTCGGGAACGGGAACTACGCGGGTGAAACCGCGAGGCGCTGCTAGTATACAAGAATTGCTCGTTTAAAGGTATACGATTATTATTATTATTATTATGTATGACTTAGCAACAGTTAAACTCTGATACCTGAGTAATGTTTTTTATAGTGAAAATGTATCTAGGAAAACTAATTTAAATGCCTATATATACTCAGGTAATACATGTACGCTACTACCTAATATACAACCATGACCATTGTGTGTGAGTGTGACCTATGTGCTAATCTCAGACCAAGTCTTAGTTTCGTTATAATGTGTGTGCGTGTATGTACACGGCAAGGCATAGTTTTGCCGACATCAGTGAGTCGGCCGGCGACACTCTGTCTTGATTTTTTACTTGGTCTGACTAATAAAGTTATCTGCACAGAGATAGTATAGTTTAGTTTCTGAGATATCTGGTTATCTGTATTATGTATTCTAAAATGGTAACATTTACGTAAAACGCTGGTAACCATACAAACACGTACCTATGGTTAAAATAAACCACCCATTTTGATAAAAACATCAGGTAGCCGTAAGCGAGCTAATCACGTGGTAAATTGATAAATGCTGCTCTGTTTTCGTAGAAAGTCATACAAAGAAGTACCTAGTAGTTAGATAAGTAACATTTTTCAATTTAATTTTTATTTAAAATATTGGCAGAATAATTGTTAATAAAAAGCAATTACACAAATAAATCGTAATTCCGAGAACATAACCTGGGCAACGGCTAAACTAGAACACTGGATCAATACGGAAAGGGCAACGAACGGACCTCCCCGGATACCTATAACTGGGTCGATCTGTACAGATGTGTCGCTCCAGGCATGGTCCGCAATTCAATATAATATAGAATAGAGGGTAAAAAACACTTCACCTCACCTAACCTCAACAGCCTGTATTGGTCCCACAGATTACCCCCAATAGATTCCGCATGAAAGACGACGACCGCGCACCACGCACTCAGACAAAGGAATATAAAGACAGCTTACGGTGAAATAAAAAATGAAGCCGTAGAAAACCGTGCTCACCTTGTAAACACACGCGCTCACGCACACAAATATCAACCAAACCGTGCGCAGTGCTCGTCAGTACCCGTCGAGGCGCGAGCCAGGACACTTCGACGTGTAAATAGATAACTATGGTTTCCTGTGCAGTGAAGAACTGTCAAAATAGCAGCAGAAAGGTCAAGAAGTCGGAAGGAATAACGTTTCACTTATAAGTACTGAAATAAGACCGTAAAACTTTCTCATAAACACTTGTTTTTGTTTTACTTGGAACACAAAACCTCAACACTATGTTGATATCAAAGACAATGACAATGACAGTGACATAGAGCACGAATGTTACCAGCGTACGATTTCAGATTTCCCAAAGCTATTTGTTATTTTTCGCTTCAAGGGTTCACATAATTGGTAGCTATTTCAAATAGCTACCAATTATGTGAACCCTTGACTTGATTTAGACTAATCAAGGATTTCGATTATTGGACCGACGACGATATAGCTAGATTACCACGGACTCACTGACTCACTGACATAATTGTTCTCCCGGATGGTGGAGGGTGAGGTATTGTTTTTTTGCGATAATGTATTTCTCATGTTGGACCGAGGGAAAATTCCTCGGTCCCCCTCGGTTTTTGAGATTTGCTCCCCCTCCCGGAGCCACCCCGCTCTAACCTTCTTGCACACGGACCAACTTGGATCAAAACGTTTATGGCGTTTGTATATAGGGGGGACAAGTGATTTAAACTGATTTTTGTAACCCCCCCTTGTCCCAGACCCCCTCCCCCTTTGTAAGTGCTACCAGATAGCGACGTGATAGAAGAAATTTGATTGTAGGGTCGTATAGAGGGTATCTTCTTGAATCAAAGGAAAAAATTAATTACCCCCCCTCTCGCCCCTTTTTTAGCCCCCGTTGTATATCTCCCAAACGGAGTGACTTGAAATAAAAAAAAATAACAGCCGTGTTGACGAATACAAGTCACTTTTTTAAGACAATTTTTTTACCCCTCATGCCCCCCAAACTCCTCCCCCTTTTTTGAGTACTACCAAATAGAGGAGATATCGAGGGGTTCTGATTGCAGGATCGTATAAAGGGTATCTTCTTGAATAAAAAAAAAATACAAAAAAAACTGGCTCGTAGAGAAGAGGTTCTATACCTACGACGAATTTTTAAATTCTGATTGTTAATTAATTAATTATTCACTAATAATATACTATTTTTATTTTAATAATTTAAATCAGTGTGACGTATAATGTGAAAAATTATTAATAAAATGTTTGCCTGTTTATCTGTTTACCCCCATTTTTAGCCCCCGTTGAGATCTCCCAAACGGAGTGACTTTACAGAATTTTTTTTCACAGTCATGCAGAGGAGGATAAATAATTCTAAATGCAGAAAAATGTTTCCCCCTTTGGACCCTAGACCCCCTTTTTAATTAAAAAACATAAAAAACCGAAAATTGGCCTGTTTTAAGCCTTTATTACAGTACGAAAAAGATGTCCATTTCAAAATCCAATTTGGCTGACATTTTTAAATCGTGGTCTCCTCTCTTGGTTATCGATTTCGATCAAATCGAGGGTGTAGGTTAGGTAAAAGGGGAACACAATTAAATAATAAACAACATACACAATTATTACATTACCACCAGGTAGCCCTAGTTAGTAATATTAAAATTCAAGATGGTGGACATTCTTTTTATTTGCCGTTTTACATTATGGGTAAGTATCGATCGTCTCCAACTGAATCGAAGGTGTAGATTTCGAAAATGAGTTTGCTTTAGATTTCAAGATGGCTGAATTTTTTTACATAATCTGTATCGTTTTAAACAAAAATTTAATCGAGAGTGCTAATCACGAATATTTTTTTATTATTATAATTTCGTCTCTCATTTCATTCCTAAAAATAAACAAATCCACATATCATTTATTATACCATTTGTTTATAAACATACCCGACTTCTCCTGATGCCATCTATCTTTAACCTATCCAATAATACTACTTCCCAAATTATAGGGAGTTTTTCTTTCAGATGGAAACACTTTCACGCACTCAACTATAAAAAAGTGGCTTCATTTTTTAGTTCACCGTAAGATGTCTTTATATTCCTTTGTCTGAGACCACGCATCAATGCAAATGCACAGATGTAAATCGCCGCTTCGAAGTACGGCTTCAGTTTCGACCAAGTGTCAGACCCCTACGTTTCTGTGCTCTAACGCTTGTGAAAATTGGTTTTGTAAAAAAAATTGGATAAAATGACTTAATGTGCAGTGAAATCGTGTGGAAAATCATCAAGAAATTCAAACTACCAAAAGGACGGAATAACATTTCATCGGTAAGTAAAATAATTACAATTTTATCATTTATAGAACAGGTCTTCTTATAATGGCTAATGGTACGTAAGGACGGTCACTTGTCTCTTTTCCGCATTGCTGTTATTGTACTCGTTGTCCTTTTCGGCGAAAGCACGTGTTACGCTAGTGTTGTGAATTTCACTTATTTCGAGTCTAGTCGATATCGTTAAAAATGGTGGATGACGTAGATGAGCGGGACTCTGGATAGGTATTATTGTATTAATTAGTACGGAGGACAGTCACTCGACTACGGGCAATAACACCTACAGAGACTGTGATAAATACAAAAATTTCTATAACCTACTACATTTGTAACTCTTAACTTTAAATAGTGCTATTTTACTATTGAAATAAACTTTTAATTTACTTTTCTTTACTTTATAATTGAATTCAAAACAGATGATCTCTCATCATTATTGTGTAATGTGTACAATTTTTTTTATTTTGTTTAATTAAATAGTAGTAGTGTTTTTGTCATTTACTTAGGTTTAAAAATTAGTTTTAATGCCTGTATAAATTCATGATCCTATAGAAAATTAATTGTTTATTTTCTTTTAATACGAAATTTACAAACTAATTATCGATGAATTCTAATTTGGTGTTCGACTTTCCCAACCCTACGGTGAGTATACCCTTAGTTCATTATTAGTGCGACCTTGAAATAGCCAATCACAACGCCTTTGTTTTAGTCCCCGAAACCCGCGCCTTCCGCCAATTTTGGTGCGTTAGCATCCGAACAAAAGTATCGTAATGCGGTATCTATTGGGGGTAATCTGTGCTAAGAACAAAACCTTCTAACTACAAAAGAAACGGTAGCTACCCTTAAGGCGGGGTTATCTGAGAACTTTAGGCATTTAGCGCTAACTCAGCCCCCTCATGTTGAGCGCGCCACGTATTTATTTACGCGCCCGGGGTAGGCCGTGCGCCACATGAATTTGCATGACCGCATACGATACTTAGTGCCACAGTATAGAAAATCAAGCAGTAGGCACGCATGTTATGGACTTACTAACTTCAGGTTGGTAATATTGATATCATTATTACTAGTATTTTTATAACATATTATGTGTGTAGATCTAGGTACAGTTGCAAAGTTAGGTAATAAAAAAATAAAATTAGTCCAGCCTAAAAATAAATAATAAATACCTACTTTAGTTTCGTGTAGCACATGCCATTTTCGATTCAGCTACGAGAACATAGAGGTAAAAATACAACTTGTAGAAGTAACAATTATATATATCGACAGTGGAAAGGAGAAACCCTTTAAGCGACAATTTTGGAACTGTCCAGGAGATCCTATCAAAGTTTTTATTTTCCGAAAAAAAATCCTAAAAAACTACTATGTGAAGAGGGACAGGAAAAAAAACAGTTTCTTTATTTTTAATTTCCGAAGAAACTTAGAAAAATATGCAAGCACGATAGAAGTATTTTATGCGTCTCTTAATTATTTTATGGCAAATACGGCGGAAGGAAAAACACATTAAATGCAACCTCAGTTTTTTGACAAACGCATGGAAAAACACATTAAGCGACCAGCTATGGATGATTTAACGAGGAAGAAAAACAACTGAAGCGTATTGAGCATAAGGTTATAGGGTTGTGGAGAAACCTAAGAAAACCATAGTATGCTAAGTAGAGGAATAACACAATAAGCGCTAGCTATGTAATAGTATAATGTTATATTTTTACCTGAAGTCCGTACTTTGTTTCCCAAAAAAACAAGAATATTGAGTTAAAACAGTATCTTATATTGTTTTAAAAGCTTAGAACAGTTATTTTTTGGGATGGAATGGTAGAACAGGGTTTATCTAAAGAAAGTTGATTCTAGATATGAAGGTAGGGACTAGGAAGGTACCTCAAATGTGGATGAGGTGCCTACCTACCTACTTAAAAATTGATCTAGGTAGGAGTGTTTGTCTTTGTCGCTTAGTAGTAAGGTACCTACTATAAATGAACTTTTTATGATACTAATAAATCATGGACGTATCGTAGTATAGCAATTCAATAACATAGACTACGACTACTCATCTTGCGAATAATTTATTTCTTATTTTTGTATTGTAACACACATTACTTTGGTAGGACTTACATACCTAGGTTCCTGTTCCTATCTTAACTACCGCCTTTCTATCTAGTAAGCGGGTATGTGGCCTTGGTAGGTATTTGAATTGTGAAAAGTAAGTAGGTTATCTACCTACTAATTACTAGTATTGGAGTAAAATTTACATTTTGTCCACTAAATCACGGCACCATTCGTCAGTAGCCACACCTTTCATTGCATGCTCGCGCGCAGCACACTCGTCCACATCTGCGCATCAAGCACAATGCGAAATGAGATCACCTAAACATCTACCGAATTGCCTTGCTTTGCAGGCGCGTTGCACAGATGTAGACGCGGCTTAAGAATAAATAAAAACAGAGCAGAAGGAACTCTTCTTTTATCAGGTCTCAAACGCCGTCATTTGTATACCTACTTCCCCCTTCACGCATCTAGTTAGTAAAATCCTAACTGGATGGCTTCACGTCGTTACGCCCCTCCTGTCGTCCAGACTTGTTGCCAGGGTTGCTACTGTTGGATATTGCTGGGCAAGCTAGTTGGAGATCGCAGTTCATTGGTAAAATTTTTGTGAAGGGGGCGCTATAAAACACATGTGTTCACAAAAACAACAACAACAAAAATAATAAATGTCATCAAAATCGGTCCAGCAGCCGCCTAGTCGTTAAAGAGGATGTAGTGACATAATTAAACACAGGAAGATTAATAAACGTAGACGTAACAAACCAAAATCAAATTGACAGCTTGCCAAATCTTCATAAAATTCTAATCAAGATTTACTGATCATATAATATGAATTGCTGCAATTTCAGTTATAAAGGTATACCAGAATTTCATTAAATCCTGATCACGTTTTGCTGCTATCTTACTTTTATATTGCTGCTCAAAATGTTTATTTACTATGATATAAAATTGTAGGTTGACTAATGTCACATTACTTGCTGACCAATTAATTCATTTTTGCCGACCACTTGTTGCGGCTCAATTAAATTTTTCTGCTTGCAAAATCAATTTTTCTGCCGATCAAAAACGCCTTTAGTTGCTGATCGTTTAAATAATACCCCATTACTATCTTCATGAGCAATCATTATAAGAAACTTTAACACCATAAATTCTATATGAAAATATAACTTATCACTTCCTATTTCAGACTGAGACAGACAGAAGTCATAATAGACTTAATAAATATTATAAGAGACAGAATGAAATAAAATTCCAAAAATTACCAAGCGCATGAGGTTTTACGCACTATAATAACAAAAACATCATAAGAGAGTTTAACAACCATAAATTATGTATCAAAATATTACTAATCACTTTTTCCAGACTTATTATTACTGATTAAGTAAATAATAATAATATCTAAAATCTTCAAAACAAAACAATTAACCATTATTAAATAATTAATAATGACGCTAAAATCACATACTATCAAAATTTAAGGTTTCCATCAATCAAAAATTTGGCCGGCCCCCCTTAAATGCACAATGCGCGCTCTGAAACCGTCTGTATCAAAAGCTTTCCTTTTTGGCATGTATGGAAAGCATTTGAAGTAGTGTCATTTGAGCGCTTGGACAGAAAGCGCAAAATTACAAAAATCACACGTCCATGACACAAAAAAGATTGGTTTCCTATTTTCAGTAAAGTTTTAATGCATTTTTTACCACTTTAATGTACAATTATTGCCCTTACCTCAAGAAATTGGTGTTGAAAATTATTTATTGGTTCGCATTGGTACGATTATAACTTTGTTCTAAATACATGAATAGAGAGGCAATTTTTATATATATTAGTAATTTTTATATAATTAGTAATTAGAATGAACCAAATGAAATAAAATATGATAGGTACTAGGTAACCCTATGATTTACAGGTTGTTCCTGTAAAAACGCAGTTTTATTATTTTTACTTACCTACCTACTTACAAAATCACATAAATTCAACTCCACTTATCTCTTGTTCCATAAGCAGAAACCTTGTCAGGGTCTGCGCAAACTGTCTGCGTCAAAACAAGTCGTAGACAATTTTGAGTGTCATTTTCGTAAGGTATCTTACGGGGGAGGCCGCGAAATTTTTGATCGATGTTTCCAACGTATAAGCAACTTTAAACGTTGGAAACCTTGAATTTTGATAAGTTGCTCCTTGTACTATATACGAGTAAATCCTCAACATCTGTTTCAGCTAACGTATCAACATCAACGACGATGAGGTAAAGTAACATGTTGGTTGTGGAACAGACTTGGTATGGCAAAACTTGTTCAAAATTTCTTCTGGGTTATTGGCATACAGGGGCGGATCCAGGATTTTATTTTGGAGGGGGCCATTTTGACAATGTTCAGATATAGGGTAAAAAAATCACAACCTCTTCCTCCACAGCCTGTATTGGTCCACTGTTGGACGCAGGCCTCAGGTAGGGGGGGGGGGGGGGGCACTAAAACTACTTAGAAGAGGAAACAGATCATTGTTGCCAGGGTTCTTGAGTCGTAAGTTACGCTTCGTTTCCTGAAATGTTACATTTTTGCTCCAAGCAAGAGTATCATTATTGTTTTTTTATGGACGTGTTTTTGGGGTCGAACTCCGGCGACAAATGTAAGCTAACCTAACCTAGCCTAACCAAACTTATTCTATTACTTTGAACCACAAGGCAGTCATTTTAGTAAGTTCACCTCGGAATATGAGATACCCAGCTGTAAGTCTGTAAATACTTGTATCGACACCCTAAAAGTTGTCTCAAAACCTATATATGGTAGGGTGTGCGCAACTATTACATTTCAAGGTCAAAGGTCACGAAAAATAGTTTTTTTGTAAATATCTCATTTCCTATGGGTTTTTTGCTATTTGTATGTATGATCAATATTGTAGCAGACAAAATTCTCTATAAATTTTGTGTAAATTTTTTTTTATACGGTGAACCGTTTTCGAGATAGAGGGCGGAGAACGCGCGGTCACAGCATCACGTTTCGCATTGCCCAACCCCATACCTGGGGTTCCAAATCATGCCCTTACCAAGTTTGAACTTGATAGTATACACGTTTGAACTGTTGATTAGCAGGTATCTCGAATTCCGAGATTCTTACCTAATTTAAGCTTAAATGACTGGACTAATAGCCAGGATTCTGTAAAGGGGGGTCAGGTGAAAAAAACAAAGAATATACCTAATGTACATTCATAAGGCGAGGTCGTAGCCCAAGAATTTGAGACACGCATCACCACTAACAATAAACCACGGCGAGCGAAGCGAGCCGCGAAATTTTAGGGACTTTTCCGGGTTTTAGGGAAAGTAAGTGCGCAGTGGTAGAAACACATCAGTATGAAAAACAATCAGCAAGCAGAGACAGCCCTGAAAATTTTAAAGAGTGCGCGACTGAGATTGAATTGTTAGTAGGAATTGTTAGATACATAATGAATATCGGTGAGTCGCAGTCTTTTTGAAATTGGTGAGGTATGCTTAGCAAGACGCGAAAGCTATGATAGTAAGTTATGAAAAATAATAAAATTTTAACGATTTACAACAAAATAGATGAGCCCAGCCCTAAAGAATCTACGAAAATCAAAATCTGGTGTACTGGTGTCTACTTGAAAAAGGCTGTCGTACAAAATGAACTCTCACTCGCATAAGATTAGCTTATCTCGTAAACGAATCAGAAACTTCCATTTCAGTATAAGGGGGGCCTTCATGTGCACAGCCAGAGACGAGACAGTACTCCAGCGGAGCAAGCCGCGAAACCACAATATTTTTTGTTAATTTCTCGCGTTAGTAGTCAAAATGATCTTATTGTGAGACCGAGGCCATGTATTATTAAAAATGGACCACGAAACAGAGGACAATTTTAAGTAGTAACCGAGTAACCGATTTTTTTGCTGTTTTGTCGTTTTTTTAGATATGTAGCGTACCTAGGATACCTACGTCACGGCGGCCGGCATACGAGAAGGCGACAACCGCAGCACCCAAGCGCGCCGCCAACACTGGTGGGCCCGCGCTAGTGCGCGCGATATATTTACGTATGCCGCCGCGCCGTCCCGCTCGCACACGACTAGCGCTGTCTCGAGAACCGGCAATGGAAGGACGGCGCCCGCGCATCAAGCCTCGTGATTGGAGCAAACACATGTCTTGCTCTTCCGTACATGGCATGAGGAATGATTTTAATTTAAGATATATATAAGCCTGGTTCCTCGAATAAACAGTTACAGTTCAGTTTACAATCAAATCGACTTTCACTTCTAAACCTAAAAGTAGTAGGCAAGTAGGACCCTTCCCACAATGGTGACCCCGACGGAAAGTACTCCACAGTTGGAAGTGGACATCTCCCCAGTGTCGATCCAGTCCAGAATTCTGCCGTTTTGGAGAGAATACCCAAGACTATGGTTTGCGCAGTTTGAAGCCCTCATCGAACCGTCGAAACTAGGAGACGACAACAAGTTCCGATACGTGTTAAGCGTTCTACAGCAAAACGACGTGCAGCAAATTGGCGATATCCTCATGAACCCGCCAACTACCGGAAAATACCTAGCGTTGAAGAATAGACTGTTATCCGTTTATCAAGAATCGGAAGCAAAACAGTTACAGAAACTTTTGAGTGGCCAAGAATTGGGAGATCAAAAACCTAGCCAGTTACTGCGAAGAATGAGAGACCTAGGAGGTACTATGGTGAAAGACGACGCCTTGAAAGTTCTGTGGCTCAACCAACTACCACAGGCTGTTCGAGCAGTTCTATCAGTGAACGACGAATCATCATTGAACACATTAGCTTCGATGGCAGACAAGATGACAGAACATTATGGAACCCCAGATAGCCGCCGTATCAGCATCGCCAGCAGCAGCATCATCATCATCAGCACAGAGTACCAGCAACGATCCACATATAGAGCTGATATCAAAACAAATTGAGAAGCTGACAATGGAAATCGCAGAGTTACGAGGAAGAAGGAACTTCCGTCAACCTAACAGATGGCGCGGCCGCTCTCGTTCAAAATCAGTCAACAGAAGCGGAAGAAAGCCGACGGACCCAGATTGGTTATGCCGCTACCACTACCGTTTTAGAAAGGAAGCAAGAAGATGCGAATCTCCTTGTGCATGGAAGAAACTGCAAACGCCGTCGGAAAACTAGAAGAGGCATCGAGTTCGGCGGGCATCGGTGTCGACACATACAAAATGAACCGCCTAAGCGTCACTGACCGTCAAAGTGGTGAACGCTTCCTCATCGATACAGGCGCCGAAATATCAGTCATCGCAGTAAGAATGAAGAAACCTACACCTACAGAATTCAAACTCTACGCGGCAAACGGAAGTTGCATACATACCTACGGAGAGAAGACACTTCAGTTGAACTTGGGCCTACGCCGGAACTACACATGGACCTTCGTCATCGCGGATGTCAAAAGATCTATTATTGGAGCAGATTTCCTACGTCATCACAACATACTGGTGGACCTACGAGGAGGAAGATTGATCGACGGGCTGACCAAGCTATCCATCAAAACACTCTCTACGTACTCAAGCGATACATCCATCCACATCATCAACGATAAACATCCCTTCGTCGACATTTTGAAACAGTACCCGGACATCCAGAGACCTATGTCAATGAAGAAGCCGCCACCGCATGACGTCACACATCACCTAGAGACCACTGGACCTCCCATACACGTCCGACCACGACCTCTACCACCGGACAAATACATCGAAGCGAAGAAAGAATTCGAGCGTTTGGCAGAGATGGGTATCTGTCAACCATCCAGCAGCCCATGGGCCAGTCCTATGCACATCGTCAAGAAGAAGAATGGACAACTACGAGTCTGCGGAGATTATCGACGCCTCAACGCTATGACAATCCCTGACCGCTACCCAATACCAAGAATACAAGATTTCACATTCAGACTACATGGGAAGAAAATATTTTCGAAGATCGACATAAAGAAAGCCTACTATTGGATACCGATGAACAGCAAAGAAGACATCCAGAAGAGCGCCATATCAACGCCCTTTGGATTATGGGAATTTAGGTCAATGACCTTTGGACTTCGCAACAGTGCACAGACGTTCCAGCGCTTCATGCATCGTGTACTACGTGGCCTGGACGAGTTCACATTCACCTACGTCGACGATCTACTGATTTTCTCATCAGACGAACAAAAACACAAGCAGCATCTACATGAAGTTTTCAAGCGCCTCACAGAATATGGATTGAGCATCAACACGGATAAATGCGAGTTTGGAAAAACGACCCTCAACTTCCTCGGCTACAGAATATCAGAAGAAGGAATACAACCGCCAGACGACAAGACAGAAGCCATAGCAACGTTTCCAAAACCAAAAACTATTGAAGGACTAAGAAGATTTCTGGGAATGTTAAACTTCTACCGAGACACTCTACCTAAACAAGCAGAGCTACAACGAGAACTCAACAAATATCTACACAATACGAAGAAAAAGGACAAAACACCGATCATATGGACACCAGAAGCAGAAGAAGCATACAAACAATGTCGCGACAGCATCAAAGAAGCAGCTACATTGGCGTATCCTGTACCTGGAGCACCGTTACACATCATGACAGACGCCTCGGATAAATGCATGGGTGCCGTTCTACAACAGAAGCATGAAAACACATGGAGACCAATAGCGTTCTACTCGAAGACCCTCAGCGAAGCTCAGCAAAAATACAGCGTGTATGATCGCGAACTCTTAGCGATATACACCGCTGTGAAACACTTCCGACGCTACATCGAAGGACTCGACGTGGTTATCTTCACCGACCACAGACCACTTACGTACGCCTTGAAGAAAGCTCCGAGCAACAGCGACACTCCACGAAGAGAAAGACAACTACAATTCATTAGCCAGTTTTGCACCGAAATCAAGTACCTGAAGGGAGGAGACAACGTAGTAGCCGACGCACTATCAAGAGTGGAAGAAATAACCTGCACTTCAACAATCAACTACGAGCAATTGGCGAGAGATCAACAAGAAGATGAAGAACTGAAGAAAATAAAGAACGCAAATCATTTGAAGTTTGCTAAGAAGACCCTACCAGGCGTTACCCTACAAATCACATGCGAGACGACCACTGGACGACCAAGACCATATCTACCTACATCGTATCGAGAAGCAGCATTCAAAGCACTTCACGAACTTAGCCATCCCGGAGTAAGAAGCACAAGAAAACTGATGACGTCACGATACTTTTGGCCACGGATGAACACAGAAATCGCACAATGGACCAAGAATTGCCTGAAATGTCAGAAGAGCAAAATCACACGTCACACAATCACGCCACTAGGACAATTTGAAGAGGCTGGAAGATTCGACCACATTCATGTAGACATCGTCGGACCCCTACTGCCGTCAGAAGAATGCCAGTACATCGTGACAATGATGGATCGACGCACCAAATGGCCAGAAGCAGTTCCAGTACAAAACATCACCGCAGAGACAATAGCCAGAGCAGTCTACGAACACTGGATATGTAGATTTGGATGCCCACTACGCATCACCACGGATCAAGGACGACAGTTCGAGTCAACTTTATTTCAAGCCCTTATGAAAAGGATGGGAGTGACACGCCTACGTACAACGAGCTACCACCCTCAATCCAATGGACAAATTGAACGTTGGCACCGGACGCTAAAAGCAGCACTCATGGCACGCGGAGCAACTACCACATGGACGCGAGAACTTCACACCGTTCTACTAGGACTACGAGCTTCACTGCACAAGAACACCGACCTTAGTCCGTCCCTGCTCACATATGGATCAACGATAAGGCTACCTGGAGATTTCTTCGTTCCTACAAAATCAACAGAAAACGACCAAGAATTCGTCAAAAAAATAACGGAGACCATGGCAAATTTATCACCCAGCGGACAGAAGCAAGCACAGCAGCGAACATTCATCCACAAGGACCTGCAAACATGCACTCACGTTTTTCTACGCGTTGACTATGTCAAAAAGCCACTAACGCCACCATACGAGGGACCATACAAAGTTATCGCAAGACAAGGAAAATGCTACAAAGTACAACTTCCTACACGAACAACAGTCGTGTCAATGGATCGCCTGAAACCGGCCTACATATACGACAGAACGAGCGAGGAGCAGCAGGACACATCCACCGCAGCGGCACCGGCCTACATTTACCACAGGACCAGCGCGGAGCAAGACAAACCCACCACAACGGCATCAGCAGTGGCACCAGCAGCGACGGCAGCAGCCCTACCAGAACAGCCCTACGTGACGCGCTACGGCAGAGTCGTTCATCGTACCGTACGATTCTCTTGAAGGGGGGTGATGTAGCGTACCTAGGATACCTACGTCACGGCGGCCGGCATACGAGAAGGCGACAACCGCAGCACCCAAGCGCGCCGCCAACACTGGTGGGCCCGCGCTAGTGCGCGCGATATATTTACGTATGCCGCCGCGCCGTCCCGCTCGCACACGACTAGCGCTGTCTCGAGAACCGGCAATGGAAGGACGGCGCCCGCGCATCAAGCCTCGTGATTGGAGCAAACACATGTCTTGCTCTTCCGTACATGGCATGAGGAATGATTTTAATTTAAGATATATATAAGCCTGGTTCCTCGAATAAACAGTTACAGTTCAGTTTACAATCAAATCGACTTTCACTTCTAAACCTAAAAGTAGTAGGCAAGTAGGACCCTTCCCGCAGATATTTTGATATTTTGCAACTGAACTGAAAACTGAAAGGAGGCTTTAGTTCAGATCCAGGCCACGTCGAGAGAGGCAAAAGATGTTCGCCACGCCCGTGGTGATACATCTGTTAGTTAGTTTTACATTGAATTAACTACAAATATTCGATACGTATATAACTCTAACGTACGTACTTGTACTTATTTAGCTAAGTATTTTTAAAAGGGCTCTGCTAATAAAGGGCAAGAACACCTCAATGCAAAAAACAAATTAAAATGCAAAAAGCAGTGATATTTTTGTCATCTCTCTGTATTGTGTATTAAATTGTTTGAATTAAATGTAACGAAAGCCGGAACGCGTACGTTTCTTTCTTCGCAAGTTCGCGTACTCGCGAGTAACATGCGCGCACACTGTACTACTTTTTCTTTTACTTAACTTATCTTTTCAAGTTAAATCCAATACCGAGGTATACTTAAGACGAGTAATTTTATTTAATATATATGTAGGCTTTAGTCAAATAAAGAGCGTTTTTGTAATTTAGAACCGAGTTTTTATTAAAAGAAAAATACGAGCAATCCGCACACATTACGTGTTGACGTAAGTAAGAAGGAAGTCCAGTGTCGCAACCAGAGGGGTGGAATGGAAACCAAACTAAAAACTAATTCGGATGCGTTCTCATTCTATCAATATAAACAGCTTGAAAAATAGTTATTACTGTCAATCAAATAAGAAATGAGGTGCAATTGGCTATAATTCACTTGTGTTCACTAGCGGAAGAAGAGAAATAGATATCATTTACCTATGTTCATTTCAAAGTCGTTGAACGTGTCGATGGACGCGGTAATACTGAGAAGAAATTAACCTCTTGAATTTAGTTTGTAGATGTATGTAAAGTACCGACTTACCTAAAAAATATATTTCTGTACTTTCATATAATGTAGGTACCTACATAACCTACCTAAGAATAGGTATGCCGGGGCCCGTGTAAAAGTGCATCTGAATTTAATCGTAAAATTGAGTCGAAAGTATGGAACTCTTGGGCCTTTTGGGGGGGGCCATGCCCCCCCCCCCTGGATCCGCCAATGTTGGCATAGACTTCTTGTAAAGCTGTTTTACAATTTTGAAACTGATGTACATTAGGTAAGCAAGGAAAATCTAATGTAGCGACTGGGCACCAACAGAATAGGAGTAAGCAAAAACACCTTCAGTGTTCAGTTCAAATAGAAATTCCTATGACGAGGAAAAACGATTTAAGTAGGTAACTTATAATATCCGAAACAAAAAAGGAAAAACACATCAAATAACAATCAAACCATTTAAAACTCTAACCAAAATTGCTATAATTCTTTGTCACTTCATTTAGTGTCTAAAAAATTAGCCATAAGTGCCATTACTTGAAGCACCACCAAAGTGCTCAAATCACCACGAAACCAAGACCAATCGACGCAAAAAAAAACACTGATTTCAAATATGTTTAAAAGTAATTTTTGACCAAAGTGTCGCTTAAAGTGTTTATCCTTTCCACCGTCGATATTATTAAAAACTTTTCTGTTTTATCTTCATTAATAATTCTTGTTTTTTTTATACATACTATATTATAATTTCGTGAATTTTAGTGCATATGGGTACTAAAATTCATGAAATTGTAGCTGCCTAGGTTTACATGGACCAAACTGAGCACGAGGTTGAATTGAACTTTGAATTTGATCCGTGAGTTTACTTGGACCTGGCTGCATAGGTACGAGTAATGTCCTTTTCGTCATTTTCTTTCAAAATTATGTCTCGTATTGGCATATTGTATTGGGATGGTGTAAATTCTAAACCAGCACCACACACACACAATTTTTACAAATCTGTACTTTTTAATTTGTTTAATATTATACTCAATCATCATAATGTTCTCAAGCTTTTTTCCATTAACACTTATTAATTTTGTCTGTGTTATGTGCCTTAGTTATTGTGAACTATGTATCATACATAAGATCTATCTAAGAAAGAACACATTAAAAATAAGACTGGGCAATTGAAAAAAAAAATTATTGAATAAATTCCATAAAGAAAAAAACAAAACATTTTTATTATTTTACAAAAATAGTGTAATGATTTCGTGATTGCTTCGAATAAAATTGTGAAATCTAGGTTATTTAAGCCTTATATTTATGATAAAATCATTTGAGTAATTTATGACTTATTTAAATCTACATAATTACTATGTATTCGCTTTATAGATAGTTGACGACTTCTCGTGTTCCGCCTATTTTGTCTTTGGATTAGTCGGTGCAGTCTTGTCTGTGGTTTGACGACGTCATAATTTGAGCAAAAGCCGTTTTGGAGGGAAAAACACGAGAGGTCGGGCATTCGGTGGCCAGACTTGGCTGAGGAAAGAGCTCTTAAAATATTGAAATATAAGTACTGTTAATTAATAATTATTTAATAAAGCTACAATATCAGTAAAGACTATTTTATTCTATAAAATCTCAGAAGTGGCGGTTGAACCAAGTAACGGTAAGTCTAGTGCACTATTTACTTTCTTATTTATTCTTAAAAACACCATGGTTATATTTCACCACGCGCTGGTCAGATATTATCGTTATAATATTTTAGCAGTTTTAAAAGTAGATTATGTACCGACTTCACTTTTCAAATTCGTGCTGTTATATTCACGGAACGGTCGGTACAACGCCGAAACTATCCGGTCGTGATGACAGCTTACATTTTTTTGAAATGGTGAAGGGTACTTGGTATTTATAATGTCTTGCTGAACAGAGAGTGGTATTTTAATTCTGTAGAAAATGAGTGCAGTTTCCTGACCTACCTGCAGTTGAATCGATGTCAACACGTAATGGTCGGTACTAAACCGAGACTATCCTTTCGTGGTGACTCCTTTCGTTCTGAATTGGTGGCCGGTATCTGCACTCATATTGGAATATTATTGTATTGCATTTCGTGGGGGTGTTTGCATGGCTGGTCGGTATTTCACCGAAACTTTCCAGCCATGCTTAAGCACTTTGCGGATTGCTGTGCTGTATTTTTTTTAGTTTTGTTATCAATTTCTGTACAGTGTATAATAGTGTAAATTATTACGTGTTTTGTACATAATATCTGACCGGTCCAACCTTATTGAAACTATGCAAATCGTACATGTTTTTTATTTTTGTATTATTTTTCGAGGTGTACCTACCTAATATGCGCATAGGATTTTTGTGGCTATGTACGTCATTTACAAGGGCTATAATTTAAAGAGGCTATGTATGCCTATAGAGAGCGAAATGTAGAACCTGTAATGGTTATGTAAGTCATTTACAAGGGCTATATTCTTAAAGGGCTATGTATGCCTATAGAGAGCGAAATATAGGACCTGTAGTGGCTATGTACGTCATTTACAAGGGCTATGTTATTAAGGGGCTATGTATGCCTATAGGGAGCAAAATGTAGGACCTGTAGTGGCTATGTACGTCATTTACAAGGCCTATGTTTAAAAGGGGCTATGTATGCCTATAGTGAGCAGAACTAAGGATCTGTAGGTGGCTATGTACGTCACAATATCAATAATTCAAGGGCAATGCTTTCAAAAGTTTATACCTATCTCTATAGAGACCTACATAAGCTAAGACGTGTATATTATTGGCTATGTTCCATTAATTCATGGGTTCCCTTTTTTATTATGATTATGTACTTATGTCATTATTAGAGAGCGCCATGGGACTATATTGGCTAAGTACGCATTACACAGTTCAAGGAAATTGTGACTTTAGTCAAAATTAATAAAATGGATTTTAATTTGTTAAGCAAAACAGCTAGTTTTTTATAAATTATTTACAAACAATAAAATTAAAGAACTCATTGATTTTATTATAAGTACTGCATTCTTTTCAATTATCATTCAGTAGTTTATAATTTATAAATATTACAACGATGTGATATTAGCAATACGACAGATACTTCTGACCAATAGGGTATATGCATGTGATTTCAAAATGGCTATAAAAATATATACGTATTCTCTATTGATATAGAAACATATCTGCATATTTATTTTTGCGTTTTGATGTTTTTATTGTAGAATTAAACCATTGAAAAATTGATATTTTAAATCTCAATCGCAAAATTTCGAAACGCTACTCACATTGACTAGAGCGGACGTGACATCACTGTACGCATTTCTTCTTTTTTTATTCTGCTTGCTGCACCTTGATTTGACACTATTCTGCCCACTTATCATTTCGTATTGTCGATTATTTTCAGTTTTTTCGGAAAACCTCTTTTCTGAGATGATCACTACCGAGGTCGTCACCAAAGGTTTTAATCAAGTGCGTACGTCGACGTCACATAAACATGGCGCCAATATGGCAGCGTTTTTATCACCCGAAAATGATTGTAGTTTTGATTTGTTTTTTTTACCTTGTTAATGCGAAATTCAGTGAGCGTCTTATCATTCCTGGGTTAAATAAAGACCTAAAGAATCGATTAAAACAATAAAAAAAATCGATGCATATACCCTATTGTGATTAAATTTTTGAAATCAATTTATTAATATGAATTTATTGGTTGTTTGCGAGGTTATGGAGTCTGAAAGCGTCTACACTCCCGAGGAGGAACCGATGCCATCTCCAACACACGTTCTCAACGAAAAATTAAATCCAAGTCCAAACATGCGAGGAGGCGTGCAAGGCAAAGGCGCAGGTCTGTCTCAAGCTCCTCGGCATGGAACTCATCCAAATCTTCGGACAGACCAAGAAAGAAGAAGCGAATATCGTCTGAATGATTGTCTACAAGGGATGTACTAAAATTAATAGGTAATAATCGACCAGATCCGGATCGTGGTAGGCTAAGTAACAACTACCTAAGCAATGTGGTCCCAGAATTCGACCCATCAAGTAGAGCACAAAGTATTGATAGCTGGATTAGGAAGGTTAACAAATGTGCCTCTATTTATCAGTGGGACCAAAAGCAGACCATACATTTTGCTTTACAAAAACTTACGGGCCTTGGTAAGAAGTGGTTTGAAGCCCTTCCAAGCGTAATTTTCACTTGGATAGAATGGGAGGCTAAATTAAAGTAAGCTTTTCCAAATGAGCAAAGTTATGGTCAACTTTTGGAGGAAATGTTAGCCCGTATTAATAGAAATAATGAAACCCTTAGCGAGTATTTCTACGATAAGTTGATGCTCCTTAACACGTGCGAAATTGTAGTTAAAAAGGCTGTAAGTTGTATAGTCCACGGTATACTTGATAAGTCGATCAGACACGGTGCACAGGCTTTACTATGTGAGGAACCCGAGGATTTGTTAGGCTTCCTTAGCTCACAACGCGTGTCTGATAGTTTACCCAACAGTAGGAAACACAGCTGTGATGTACCTCTGCTTTCAGATGACGCTCCGTCAACATCTGGTAGTAATTCTATAATTTGCTTTAACTGTCGCATAAAGGGACATCCTTATCAGAGGTGCACTAAACCACCAATCAAATGCCAAAAATGTGAAAGGATTGGTCATGATAACGAAAACAAGTTTCAGCCTTTGGCAACTCGTTCGTTTTCCACGAGCAAAGACATTGGGAAAACAGTCTTAATTTAAATCTAGCTTAGTTCTTCCTTGGGTACTTAAATTAAATTTAACTTTAACATTAACTTGCTTTTAAAAAAATAAGGACAGTGAACTCTTCACAAATACCTTAGGAATGTTCAATTTGTTTCCCACAGTTCATGAACCTACAAGAATAACCTCTTACTCAAAAACTTGCATCGATAACATAACTAATATGAAACGCTATGAGATACAGGTATTAGATCTAGGTATTTCTGATCATACTTGCCAAATACTAAGCACTACAACAAGTTTAAATTTTAAAGAAAAATTCTGGTATGTTGAAAAATAGAACATAGATAAATATTTAGACATTTTTACAAAGTACATAGCGCAATTAAGTTTCTCTAAGGTATATTGTCAAACAAATGCAAACGCGGCATATAAAGTATTTATTGATCTTGTGAAGATGATATTTAGTCTCAGTAATGTAAAATAACATTTATAAAGAAAAATAATTGGAAAACTAAAGGTATAAGTATAGCTAGTAAAAGAAAGCGTATACTTTATTTAGAAATAAAACAGAAAATGGCAAGGCGAGGCCGTAAATATATATAAAAAATACTGTAAAATAATGAAAAATGTAATTAGAATATCTAAGAAAATTACCAATATAAAACTTATAAAAAAATAGTACAAACAAATGTAAAACTACATGGGGAATAATTAAACAATATACAAGTCAGCATAATAACATACATACAACGATAGACAAATTAAAAGTAGATAAATTAGAAGTAAGAGAATCCTCAAAAATTGACAAATCTTTTAATGATTTCTTTATTAATCTTAATAAAACAGATAGTCAATCCTCTAATCAACATAGGTATTCAACACAGAGTAACTATAATAGTATTTTTCTTACACTTGTAGATTATGACGAAATAGTGAAAATGGTAAGACTTGAAAAATAAAAAAGTGCTGGAGTAGACAATATCCCCATTCAAGTAGTAAAGAGTAGCATCCACTTAGCTAAACCATTAGCCTATATTATAAACCTATGCATAGAAACTGGTATTTTTATAGAAGATCTAAAAAAAAAGCTCAAATCATTCCATTACACAAAAAAAGGCGATAAAGCGACATGAGAAATTATAGACCAATAGCAATTTTATCTTGTTTTTCCAAAATAATTGAAAAAGCTTTACATTCAAGAATAGTATCCTTCTTAGATGCTCATAATACCATAAATGAAAATCAGTGTGGTTTTCAAAAAGAAAAAAATACATCACTCGCAGTTTTTAAAACTTTAAAAAAAAGTAGGAGAAGAGTCGAACAAAAAGAAACATGGTATTGCCTTGTATCTTGACATGTCACGCGCGTTTGACTGTGTAGATCATAATACTCTTTTAAATAAACTGGAACACATTAGTATAAGAGGTAACGCTCTAGAGCTTTTCAAATCACATTTGCAGGGTAGAAGTCAGTCAGTTGTTGTTAACACCTATAACAAAGAAACTAAAACTATAGAAAGGATACAATCAGATTTTTAAGACCTACATGTCGGAGTTCCACAAGGAAGTATTCTAGGCCTCTGCTGTTTTTAATATAAGTAGACGACCTGCCAAATACAACAAATCTTCTCTGTGTTATGTATGCAGATGATGCTACTCATATTCCGATAAATAAAACTATACAACAATTAGAGTCAGTTGTATACTTTACTTTAATAAATATTATAAAATGGTTAAAATCAGTAAATCTTAAAATAAATTTGGAAGACAAACTATCTACGCTTTAAAAACTATAAAACACCAGATATAAACTTAAACATTTCATATAATAATATAAATATACAGGAAATAAATGAAACCAAATTTCTTGGCGTTAACATAGACAACATTCAAGAAGTAAACTCAAAAATATCAAAATATTGTTATGCTCTTTCGACACTATCATACAACTGCACGAAACAAATTGCAATAAATGCATATTATGGACTCGTAGGTATTTCCTCATCTCTGCTACGGAATAATTTTCTGGGAGAACTCTGTAGATATAGAATCTACTTTCATCATGCAAAAGAAGTGCTTGAGAGCTATTTTCAACTTGCAAAGTACTGAATCTCTTCGGAATATATTTAGAGATAATAATATTTTAACCTTAATTGGAATATACATAATGGAAATATGTTTATTTATAAAAAAACAACAACCAAATATTCTTTGAAAATCACTCTAATCGACATAATAACCTACGCATAAATTATAAGTATAATATTTGTATGCCTCAAGTAAATAATGCAACATTCCACAAAAGTTCATATATTTCTGCTGTTAAAATTTACAATAGTCTACCAATAGAAATCGAAGATAATACGTTCAAAATAAAATTAAGAAAATACTTAGTATCAAAAACCCATTATAATATTAAAGAATACTTTGAGTATCCCGCCAAAATTTAGATAAATAGTGACTTCCTATTGCTAATATTGTGTGATAGAAAATGTGCAATTCATTTAATTTTTAAGTATTTTTAAGTGTTAGCGTTATTAGTTAGTGTTAGTTACCTACCTTTGTATTAGTATAGTACATAACAATTATTGTATGTCCGAAAGGACAAACTGTTAGAACAATTATTTGTAGTTCATAAGACCAACTATGTAAACACAGGACACAATAAATGATTCTTATTCTTATTCTAGTAGAGCTTACTTTTAACAAAATTAATCATCTGAGACATCAGTATGAAATGAAAATGAAAATCTATCTATCCGAGTGTAATGATTCCTTTTTGTGTTAGATTTAATGATCTCAAGTTTGATCTACCTTTAAAATGTTTGCAACAGTCGGCAGTTCACTAAATTATTACAATTGTAAACACTGTTTTAATTTGTTTGTGTTCTTTGTTTATATTTTTTTTTGATGATCTAGATGTAGAGAATTATAACGACTTTGTTAATTTGTGAACCTCAAAATTAAAATTAATTTAACAATTTTATCATAGATTACGAATTGAAATATTAGCATACATTTAAGTTTGATTTTATTGTAACCATGCTTCAGGAGATAGCATGTTGACAGATGGCCGAGTGTAATGATTTCGTGATTGCTTCGAATAAAATTGTGAAATCTAGGTTATTTAAGCCTTATATTTATGATAAAATCATTTGAGTAATTTATGACTTATTTAAATCTACATAATTACTATGTATTCGCTTTATAGATAGTTGACGACTTCTCGTGTTCCGCCTATTTTGTCTTTGGATTAGTCGGTGCAGTCTTGTCTGTGGTTTGACGACGTCATAATTTGAGCAAAAGCCGTTTTGGAGGGAAAAACACGAGAGGTCGGGCATTCGGTGGCCAGACTTGGCTGAGGAAAGAGCTCTTAAAATATTGAAATATAAGTACTGTTAATTAATAATTATTTAATAAAGCTACAATATCAGTAAAGACTATTTTATTCTATAAAAATAGGTATGATGTGACTTACAGTTAAATAGTTATATTATTGCACCATTGTGTTTTTCACATTTTCGTCTGCTTGATGGAAACCATAAAATGGTCATCTTGCATAGGTACCTATAAACCAGTAGGTTTCGATTGGAAAAAAAACCTATAGGTATTTAGTTCCATTCTGCACAACCAGATGGTTGGTTGGAGTGGTATGATAGGTGTTGTGATATTTGTTTGGCATGTTTTCTATGATAAAAAATATCTATCTATGTAAGTAGTGTATTGTATTAGTTATCTAGTACTTACAACAAAAGCTATATCCGAATTGTCTAATATTATTAATTTATTACATACCTATGCACCTACCACTTACTTACCTGAGATGAGACTCAATTAAGTAGGTACCTACATGAAACAGATGTTCTGCTGTAAGGGATTCTGGAGTAGTAGGTATTAGCACCTGCTACTATGCTATGCAACTACTTTAGTACCTACCAAAGTAGTTTCATAGCCACATCATACACTTTCTAAATTCACTGTTTAGAAGTCATAGGTACCTACCTAATGAAAGAAAACTGACTTTCCATCTCTCCAATGTTCTGCATGTGGGTACCTACTTACGAACATGGCTAGGTACAATCACCAGCACCAAGTCTTGGAAACACTTTGTAATCCTTTTATCAATCTGGAAACCCAAGTGAAACCCAGGTTGATAAATGATAGATAATGCAACTGGGCTAGTACCATTGATTAAGTAATTAAAAAGGGAAGATGAGGTACTAGTTTCTCGAAAATGGCAACCTCATATTGTGTAAAATTGTGTGCTCCCACCTCAGTCACCGTCGGACCAGCGGCACCAGCGGTCGTGATTCGCGTGAAATATTGTTGTCTCGATCTCACTTCGGTCTTAGATACGTCTTTCCGTCTTTGTCCTTCTTTGTATTGCACAGGACTGGAAACATAACTGTGAGCGTATGTGTTTGCGTGTAGTTGTAACACATGCCAATTTTTGAGTAAGCGCTGGGAGAACATAACCTATCTTCCCTTTTTAATTAATCAATGGCTAGTACCTATATAGTAGTAGATAATTCAATGCTGGAAGCTCAGCTGGAAGATGCTTTGCCGACACCAAAAGATATTTATTTGGTCTGAGTACCTACTATTATTATTTTATGTTTATGAAAGAATAGCCTTGACTATAGTACCGGTAAAACAGGGGCAGATCCAGGATTAAATTTTTTGGGGGTCATTCTGAGAAATTTCTGCTGCCGCTTCGACTGTCTTCGTGTTCGTTCGTTCGGTAGGTACTTAATAAATAAATGCAATAATTAATAAATTAACAACCTACTTTTTTGTAAAAGGGAATGGTGGTCCCCCGCCCTTGCGGTTGAAATAATAAAAATTGAAAACCACTCAATAATGTTGTAAAATAATATGTTTGCAGGCACTTATTGCTAAATCTTTAAAAAACAAATCTTCACAAAGCACCTTTAGCATCATCCATCATTGTTTATTTTTGGATGCAAATTCTTGCATCCAAAAATTGCATCCGAGTATAAATGATGAAAAATCTATTTATTTTTAAAAACAAGAAGTCGGAAAATATTATCCTTTTCATGTGTTGGCGTGATTTACAAATGCGCTTATCTATTTTGCTAGATTTATATATTCAGCAATGGTTTTGTGTGTTTACTGGTGCGCTTATCATTATCAATAATTCATTTTTGCATACTAAAACCTACTGCAGACTTGGACTGCATCTCAAATCATGCCATTGTACATCATTATTATGCACAAACCTGTAGACCATAATGATATATTTACGCCATTTGTTGAAGACAAGAAGACAAGAAAGGTTAACGAAATGTTCCTGCCTGCAATTCAATATGATAATCAACTGCCTGTTTTGAATACTCTGTTGTATGATAATATCAAAATGAACTTTTTTTGTTATTTAGAACCTAGTCTTAGTACCAATTTATGGAAATATACTATATTTTGTTGTTCTGCTATTTCTCTGTATGTCGCGCAATGTAACTTAGGTGATACATCCCATTTAATTGCTAGTTCTCTACATGATGCGCAATGTAACATCTCAGATACATACAATTTCCAAAAAAGTACAAAAGTTGGATTTTTTTTATTACTTTTGTTGTCATCTTTGGTTACCACAGAAACATATTTTTACAAAATAAACATAAAAACTAAGAAAAAAAATCTTGGTCGTTAAAGGGTTAAGTACCACGGGACGTTCAAGTGGATAAAAGGAGGCGGCGGTTAAGTATGGGCGGTTTGTATACGTTTATGCCTCATTCAAAATGGACACGGTATAGATGGATCAACGCACTGTACTTAGGTAGGTAGGTAGGTACAGAATTTGCTTTTCATTGACCTTCGGTAAAATCGTACTTACCGTGTAATGTCGTAAGAGGCGACTGTGATATCCACCGGGAGCGGGCAGCAGCACCCCCTGCAGAAAAATTATACCACCAAACTGCGATCCCCAACCCGTATGCCCAGCGTGGGGATTATGGGCATTACCATCTATGACATAAACGCGAATAAAGTGCTAATCATGGGGAGGCCTGCGTCCAGCAGTTGACCAATACTGTTGAGGTTGTGGTGCATCAAACTACCAATCCTACTTACAAACAGGAATCACAAAAAAACATGGTAGGAGGTATTCAAACAACTAGATACCTACTTAAAAATCCCGTTTAAATAACATCAGTAATATGTAAACATAAGGAGGGCTAGGTAAGTACTATTTTTTCTGTGTGCATATCTACGTGTTACTTAAGGCTCTTATACACGGACTGCAAGTGTCAAATACAGCAAGGCAATACACTCGCCGACTTTAAAGCAACTACACCCACCAACTGCCGTCTACTGCCGTCGCCTGCAGTCGAGACGTACAGGTCCATGTATTAAGGAGGCTTATGAAGTCGTGTGTAGTGTTTAATAAAATAATTATCTCATTTCTGCATTGTTAAAACAAAGTTAATGTTCATGAAGTCTACTGTTCGGAGAACTACTAGTTTATGTTTGTTGGTCTGAGGGAAGTCTCAAACCGTTGGAAAGTGACGATGTGGCCGATGTACCTTGGTAGGTACTCATCACGAATAGGTTTTGTCTTAAAGAGACCGATGATTTTTCTATAAATTTCATCTTGCATGATCGATCAGAGTCTAACGTGCCGCCCCAGTAACGCACACTTGGAAATAAACCTTGAATCCTACCGATAAGATTTATTTTACTTTAGCAGCAGATCGTATTTTATTTTTATTTATTCTATACGTCACCAGATCTGTGACGGCATTAAAATGATGGAATTTGCTCGTCAACAGTCAACATTCGGATGACGAGCTAATTCCGCTACTCGACCATAGATGGCAATACTCTCAATGGTCATTTCATTATTATAAACCTAGTTGCGTTAAGAGCAGCCAACCGTCTTACTTTTCATACAATTCAATTCTCTTTTATATTATTTTCTTCATACAAACGCTCTTGCGTAATTATGGCGTCGTAACATTGTCTTTCTTCGAAACTTTTAACTAACTAGGAAACGTGTAACGTGTGCGTACTAATAATCTAGATGTCTATTGCAACAAAAAATCTAAATTTAGAAAAACAAATTCAGTATGCTTACTTATGTCTCCAAAAACAAAGTTTTATTTCACAAACTTGTACCTAAGGCTTACTGAAATACACATACAAGTGGAGGCCATATTTGCCTTAGATCTGCTGCGCACATAATTGAGAGAAAGTTTATAAAAATAACGAATAGCACTTGCAGATGTTGTATTGTGCGATTGGCCCAAATATTTACGGAATTCAGTAGGTACATCTTTGTGCAGTGTGAGTAGATGGTGGTTAGATTATGACTGTGATGTTACTCCCTGTGTAAGCTGTGCGGCTTAGAAGAACAAGGTTTTTGGAATTTCCTCACGGCAACTATTCTTCCTATTGCCGACTACCCGCAAGTGAGCGGTGAAAGTAACCGAATGCCAACCGAGCGATCAGGCGCTTTCTCTCTTTTCTCTTTGCCTCTTTTTCTAACATTGCGCTGGATGAAACATCAAGCTTTTCAATCACGCTCACGTTGACGATAGTACAACCGGGAAGTTCCAGAAACTAATCTATACATAAATATGTATTACTCATTCTATGACACAACTACTAAAATATTATGTTTACCTAAAATAATATTCGATTTTGAACTCTATTTAAAAACAAAAAACAAGTTAGGTTCTATTCTGATACGCATGTTACTTACAGGTAAGTAAACGAAGTTTGTAGGAATTACCTTCACAAATCTTTATACATTATGAAAAGTTTTGAATTATATATAATAAAAATGCAAATAAACTACTTATCTAAATCTAAGAATTAAGAACAATAATATCTGAGAAAAAACTATATGAAAAACAAATATTATTTTTACCAACGATACGAACAGTTGAGAACCCTGCGGACGCCGTATTCAGAAGAACCCTTAACCAATAGATCTTGGGGTCTGTTATTTAAGTACGACTTTAACCAATCCATAATAATGAACCAAAAATACCCTGCAAATTCAGCTTGTTGAGAAGCATAGCATGGTTGACTTTGTCAGGCCCTGCTGAAATCTGTATAGATGGTATCAATGTCAACTCCTTTGTCTAGACCTGACGACAATTCAATACAATATAAAAGTGGTGAGTTTCGTTTCTATATAGCGGCCACGTCTAAATCCATGCTGCGAGTCAGATATGGATGAGGATGAGTTAACATGTCTAGTAAATGTTGGCAAGCAAAGACTCAAACACCTTAGAGAAACACGATAGAATCGAGATCGGCCGATAGTGTAAAACACTACTGCGATCTCCTTTTTTGAATACTGCCACCACTCTACCTCTTTTCAGTTCCCGAGGGAAGACACCGTCAGCCAAAGACAGATTGATGATAAGCGTCACAGGTAAAGCTATGACTGGCACATTCTTTGATGAAAACTGGCGGAATGCCGTCTGGGCCGGCTCCCTTAGAACAAATCGAGTTTTTGAGTTTGTTCGTCTACTTTCACTGTGTAATTTGTTATCCTATTTTAGTAAATACCTGCGGAAACTTATAATTGGCTCTCAGCACACATGCGCTGGTCTGAACCGGCAATCGGCATGTATTAAGTTAGAATGAAGTAAAACAGTGACTAGGTCGGCAACCGCGTGCGCAGACGTTAGAAAAACCGGCAGACCCACCTCCTGAGCGCACCTAACCTCAAGACCACCACACCGGGCAGGTAGAACCGCCTGATTCCACTGAGACCCATCTAAGGAGACATTATGAACCGACTCCACCACAGCTTTCATCAAAAGATGAAACTTGCTCAGAACAGAGCCAGTTTGGGGTGGTCCGCAATAAATTAGTGACCTTTGTATGAGCGAAGCACAATTACAGCAAGATAATCGCCACATGTGCGGAAAGACCCTTTAGACGTTAATGAGCGGAAAGGAGAAGACGCTTTCTTGCATTGATAGCCTCAGGGACTCCAGAAAGAAATATTGGGAAATCTAAAAGGTTTACGTCAGGAATAGAAATTTCCTTCGGGCCAGGTAAAAGATAATAAAAACAGGAAATGTGTGTTCGAGCCACAGTACCACAGGCAAAGAACTCGCACTTTGAGGGGTTCATCTCCAGACCCAGGTCTCTAAGACGGGGAACTAAGGTCTCTAGATCCTGGAACATCCTGGATCCTGGTCTTCCGCATTAAGAGCAGATTTGAGATCACGGATTGTTTGGTGAATAGCCAGGCTAAACACAAGCGGGCCCAGTTTCCCTGCTGGACTCCCACTTTTGAAATTATGAGATTTTTCTCAAAGAAGAGGTTGAAGGGAAGTCTATAGACTTGTGCTGCTGCACTCTGCTTAGCACATATAAAAAAGGGTAGAGAGACGGGATTTTATCCTTAACCTCACTCAACAAGACTTCACATTCCAAAGAGTTAAACGGAGGCATAAATATAACAGATGTCATTCGAAATTCTTCTGGCTTCTGATTTTAGTCGTCTCCTAGCCATAGGTATCATAAGCTGTCACGATCTTTTCTAACGCGTATCTGAAGGAACATTTCCTTAAAGTCAGCGACTACTGCTACAGCTCCCTCTCTTAATCGTAGAAGTACGAGTATACACCAAACAATTCGTCGATTGGATTTGAGTAGGTCCGGTCCTAGAAGTAGTTGATAAGGTTGCATCAGTTAGAAGGTTGCATTAGAAGCTCTATGACTGTTGCTATGAAACCGACTGACGTTGTTTTTGTTTGACAGTAGTGTTTTCTGTTGATAAAAGGTTTCGGTAAGGTTTCTAACTGGACAAGTCGAAATGTGTGCTATGAATCTTTTGATTATTTTAATAAAGACGTATGACCTCTACTCATCTTTAAAATCACGCTCTGCGAACGATAACAGGTTATGGTAACCCAGTAAAGAAAAGGAAGAGAGTGTCTGCAAAAATCAAAAATGGATTTTAGTACAAAGATTGACATCGGAAAATTGCAAGGCAAAGAAAATTGGTCAACCTGGAAATATAAAGTTACAGTCATGCTGGAAGGCACAGAAGGGGCCACAGAAGCAGTGGAAGGTAAACTCCAGAAGCCAATACTTTCTGAAGGAGCAATTGACGCCGACATTAGCAAATATAACATAGTGAATGCTAAGTATAGGAAGGCTGAATCTGGCGCATTACTCATGCTAACAACCAACATGTCAGAAGAAACACTCAAGAAGGTGATGCGGTATAGGACTGCACGTGAAGTCTGGTTGGAGCTGCATAGACTTTTTGACGGACAGACGGATGACAGAGCATATAATTTATGTCTAGAATTTTTTGGGCTGAAACATCTGAGGCTGAAACAAAACAAGGTAGATGACATTCCCACACATATTTCAAGATTAAAGAATATATGGAATGACATGAAAGTTGAGATTTCGAAAATTGACGTAAATGCTAAGCTTCCAGAAATGTTCCTAATATGTAAAGTCTTGGACACACTAGATGACAGGTTCTTTAACTTCAAGTCAAGCTGGCTGATGCTAAAGCAAACTGAAAGAACCGTAGACAGCTTAACAAGTCACCTTTGCACATTTGAGAGAGACTTAGGAAGTCAAGAGAGCACTAAAGAAGAAGCACTAGTGACTTCACCTGTCAATCAAAATAAGGACGAGCACTTGATTTGCAACTACTGTTCTAGAAAAGGACATAGAGTTCGCAAGTGTAAGAAGTGGATTAAGGATGGGAGGCCACCTAAACCGACTTCAGGCACATCATCACCAAGCTCAAAGCAAGTACAAACAATTTCGTTGATGGTAAATGCATGCTCAAAAGAACAAACTCAAGACCGAAAGAGTTGGTTTATTGACAATGGAGCAACTACGCATATTGCTGTACGGCGGGACTTCTTTTATGAGTTTCATGAATTTGATTCTGAACATACAGTAAAAACTGCAGATGGAAGCACAATTCCAGCACTAGGAAAGGGTGTTGTTGAAGTGGAATCAAATGTCAATGGCAAAAGAGAGAAGATAACACTCCGAGATGTGTGGTTAGTACCATCATTGACGAAAAATCTGTTTTCAACGTTAGCTGCGCACGATAGAATGCAAAAAAGCATCTTCATATCAACATATAGAGAGTGCAAATTAGATATCGAAGGCACGACTAAAATTGTTGGCAAGAGAGTTCAATATGGCGGACTTTATAAATTGGAGATAAAAACAATCATGCCACCGAGGCACCTGAATACGATTGAAATCAATACCGTGACTGGATCAAATCTTCTCCAGCTCTACCATGAAAGATTAGCACATCAAGACAAAAGACATGTTCGCGATGTTGTGAAAAGAGAGTTTGGAATTAATTTAAAACCAGACAGTACGAAATGCGAGGGATGCATTTACGGGAAATCCCATCGGCTAAGATTTGGAATAAGGGAAAGAGCTACGATGCCAGGACAACTAATACATACCGACGTATGTGGACCATTTGCAAATAGTATCTCGAAATACAAGTACTTTGTATTATTTAAGGACGATTATTCAAGCTATCGCTTCGTCTATTTCATCAGACACAAGTCAGAAGTAAAGGATAAGCTTGTTCAAATGCTCCAAGAAGCTAAAACAACTGGGCATACTGTGAAGATTTTGCTTAGTGACAACGGTGGAGAATTCGATAACGAAGCCGTCCGGAAGATCATACAAAAGCATGGTATTCAGCACCGGCTGATAATGCCTTACACGCCAGAGCAAAATGGTTGTAGTGAGCGAGAGAACCGGACACTTGTAGAGGCTGCACGATCTTTGATGTACACCAGAGGGCAATTGCCGCAAGTACTATGGGCAGAGCTTATTAATACTGCTGCCTATGTACTCAATAGAACCGGTCCTACTAGAGTGGATGCGAAAGCACCTTTTGAGTTGTGGCATGGAAAGAAACCCAATATAAGTAATTTAAAGATTATAGGGAGTGAATGCTATGCACATATTCCAAAACAAAAAAGGAAGAAATGGGAAAGAAAGGCGATTAAAGGATTGCTGATAGGCTATGAGAATGATGACGGTTATCGCATCTGGGATGGAAGAAAGACATTGAGGTCAAAAGACATCACATTCGAGACTGATGTAGAGTTTAGGACTTCCACTAGTATCCCTATTTGGTCAGAGGGAGACGAAGAAGGTGTCAATAGTGACCGTATTCTCCTGCAAGAGCAAGTACCTGAAAATGCCGAGAAAAATAATGAACTTGATCTAGAGGGAGAAACATCTGAAGACCAAGTTCAAGAAAGTATTCCTATCATAGAAAGAGACCAAGTTGATGACCCATCTCAGGAAAATCATCCTAGCGTCTTAACAGAGGATGAGGATGAATTTGCTGATGCTAATGAACAATTGGAAGTAGTTGAGCCCTTAACGGAGACTCGATACAACCTGAGAGACAGAGCAACGATCGGACGTCCTAAGAAACTGGAAGACTTTGTCTGCTATGTGGGGGTTGAAAACTTTCCTGAAACTTACAAAGAGGCTACTGAGAGGGAAGATAGTGCTGAATGGCAAGAAGCCATGGCAAGCGAAATCAAATCCCTGGCCGACAACAAAGTTCGGAAACTTTGTGAATTACCTACAAATAGAAAGGCACTACCATGCAAGTGGGTTTTCAGGATAAAAAGAAACCCAGATGGTACTATTGACAAATATAAGGCAAGATTAGTTGTAAAAGGCTTTAAACAACGCAAAGGAGTTGATTACGAGCAAACCTACAGTCCGGTTGCCCGGATGGCTACTATTAGAGCATTATTAAGTGTCAGTGCCAAAGAGAAACTTCATTTGACACAATTCGATGTTTCGACAGCTTTTCTTAATGGCAAGCTCAAGGAAGAAATCTACATGAAGCAGCCAGATGGATTTAGCGATGGAACTTCAGACGTCTGTCGACTTCAAAGGAGTCTGTATGGCCTAAAGCAAGCACCTCGTTGCTGGAACTCATGTTTCGAGGAAATCCTGCTGGAAAAGGGCTTTAAACAGAATGAAGCTGATTGTTGTCTGTTCACAAAGAAGGTGCAGGACAAAAAGATCATTATAGGTCTGTATGTGGATGATGGGCTTGTAGCCACTACAGATAAAGAGTTAGCGGATCAATTCTTAGAGGAATTGGGACAGGAAATAAAAATAACAAGCAAGCCAGCTTCTTATTACTTGGGTCTAGAGATTGACCAGCTGACAGATGGATCGATAACCATAACGCAGCAATCTTACACCAAGAAAATTTTAGAGCGATTCGGAATGTCTGAATGTAATCCTGTCTCTACGCCTATCGAAAGAATTCAAACTTCTGAAACAGGGAAAGTTGTAAATGAACATAAGAAACCTGAGAAGAATAAGTTTCCTTATCGAGAGGCTGTGGGTGCTCTAGCCTACCTAATGACAGGAACACGCCCTGACATAGCGTATGCTGTCGGGGTAGTATCACGGAAGTTAGAGAATCCAACAGAAGTTGATTGGCTGAGAGTCAAGAGGATATTCCGATATCTAAAGGGAACAATATTCTACGGTATCAAATATCATGTGAATTGCACAAAAGCCATAATAGAGGGCTATAGTGATGCAGATCACGCTGGAGATGACCAGACTGGACGCTCCACTACGGGAGTTGCATGTTTGTTTGCCGGAGGAGTCGTTTCTTGGCTAAGCCAACGACAAGCATCCGTGGCAATCTCAACTACAGAAGCTGAGATTGTAGCAGCAAGTGAAGGCGCACGAGAGCTAGTATGGCTTCAACGAGTTTTTAGCCAACTTACTGGCTTAGAAGGCATACCCACACTTAAGGTGGATAATGAGGCTGCCATACGTCTTTCACATAACCCAGAGTTCCATAAACGAACGAAACACATCAGAGTGAAACATTTCTTTGTTCGTGAGACAGTACAGGAAGGTCTAGTAGATGTCCAGAAAACTAGTTCCTGTGACCAATTAGCCGATTTACTGACCAAGGCAGTTCCGAGGCAAACTTTTAATAAGTTAAGAGCTGAACTGGGGTTGCTGAGTGTTTCCAACTGATGAGGGAAAGTGATAAGGTTGCATCAGTTAGAAGGTTGCATTAGAAGCTCTATGACTGTTGCTATGAAACCGACTGACGTTGTTTTTGTTTGACAGTAGTGTTTTCTGTTGATAAAAGGTTTCGGTAAGGTTTCTAACTGGACAAGTCGAAATGTGTGCTATGAATCTTTTGATTATTTTAATAAAGACGTATGACCTCTACTCATCTTTAAAATCACGCTCTGCGAACGATAACAGTAGTGTGTCATTTAGGCTTTTTCCCTTAAATCGTGCAGCAGCATCAAAAACGATGCGGGTCTTTTTCTTCATGGGATGAACGACAACAGCAAAGTGGGACAAGTAAAATGTTCGTCTCGCGGCGTTAATTTAACTTTCAGAAACCGTTTCAGAATATCGACTGGCTATCAAATGTTTCAACTGTTTTTGTAATCTTCTTTGAGCGTTGCGTCTTTACTCGGATTCTTCTCGATGCTAAGAAGTCGGTTGAAGTCTTGATCATAATCATTTGGCAACGTCTCCTTATCGGTCTTCCAAAGCAGACCGGATTCATATCTGCCGTCGGGTCTTTTCTTCGTGGTTTCATTCAACAGGGCTAAGGCATCATTCACGTAGATGGAGAATTACATCTAAGTTCATCACAACTTCCTCAATAAACTTACAACGCCATCTAGAGATAAAGTTAACCAACACTCATTGTTCTATATGTAAACCGGTAAATATTTTTATCATTTTAGTATTGCTACTCTCCACTAGATGGAAAAGCGATGGAACATTCTAGAACAAATAGCAATTCTCGTTTATCCGGTTAGTAAATTAAGTCATGTTATAGTAGTAATATTATGTCCTCTGCGGCCTGTGCAGTGATTAAAAATGGACTATAAGAAAAGAATATAATTTACAATTTAAGGAAATTTCACTGGAAAACATTACCTTACACTTATTGGGAAAAAAGATGTGTTAAGTACGTAAATACCTGACCTACAGAAAGGATAACCGCCACCGCAGCGCCCCCACGTTTTAACAAATTTTGTTAATGGCTTCGACAATAGATGGCAGGTATTAGCAAAATGCTATTTTTAAAGTATAGATGGCATTGATGACCGCGCTGTATCTAGAAAATGCATGCATGTACTTGGTTTAATCCTAAACTGGTTTAAATATATTAAAATATAGTTTTTCATGTATTCACAGACGGACAGACACACAGATGGACAGTGGTGGGCAAAGCGACGAAGCGTTGAAAGCATCAAGTTAGGATTTATAGAGTAACAATCACAGAAATAAAATGCTCGCGCCAAAACTCGGCACCCGCAACGTTCGGCGCAGAGTTTTTGTTTAGTTGTAAGGCGACCGCTGTTCTCTTACAACGTCCGCGATGCCAAAGTGTTCGGTGATTTCCTGCCCAAATAACAGCAAATACGTGCAAAAAAAGGATGGTGTTTCGTATTTTAGGTAAGTACCATAACATATTCATGAATTTATGTATCCACAGTACGTATTTCCAGTTAAAATTCAATAATTATTAATTTTCGTAGCAAAATAAAACGCCCACAGAGCCTCGTAGGCGTATCTCTTTCACACGTTAAACAAATACGTAAGAGTATAGTTAATTTTGTTTTAAAAAACTATAAACCGACTTCAATATTTACGGTTTTTTCATGAATTTTCATGGATCCCATTGTCAGAACTGAACAAAATTAAAATGGGACCACATGGGAAGCACCAGCTTTCATGTAAAAAAAGAATCATGCAGATCGGACCACCCAGTCAAAAGTTCTGAAGTAACAAACAAAAAAAAAAAAAAGAAAAATACAGACGAATTGAGAACCTCCTCCTTTTTGAAGTCGGTTAAAAAGAGAGATCAAGTCTCGCGTGACCTAGGGACGCGCACATTGTGTTCGAACGACAAAACTATGGAGTGGATTGATACTAAATATTTTTACATATTTTTATTAAACAAAAGCTTTATTTTTTAGTATTTCGAACAAAAAGCAGATGAGTAGATATTTCGTTTTTTTTAGTGTAAATTACTTTGTTTTTAGTTTTTCTCGAAACCTGTTTGCTCTAATCACTTTCCCGCTTCAGACATTTATTCAACAAAGAAAGGTTTCAGTAGGCTTAACAAAAAAGCAAAACCCATTTTGCACGTAAGTATATTGTTCTTTATTCCTCTTTAATGCTTAAAGAATAAAAAATCTACAGACAACCTTTAGTCTATTTTGTTAGTTAGTATCACTTAATTTAAACAAAGATTTTGTTCTTTAATGTTGGGTTACAGGGCAATAAAATTTGAGGGATATACATACAGGATGCTTCTTAGCACCATATTACATCAAAAGAGTCGGTACAAATCTCGGCAAACACGACGACCCACTGATGACCTCTGTGGCACGGTGGGCGAAGGAAAAAATAAAAATACTAAGTAAAAGGCACCGTTACAATAATTTAACATTATTTCAAGGTAATTAAATTATTCTGTTCTGTATTATTTATTATTCGTCATTAGGTTCAAATTAGTACTTAACCTAATAAAACTCTCGTAATACATATTAATCTTGTTTTATTTTTAATATATAGCTGCACGCATTGATCCCGTGCGAAGCCGTGGGGCGCATATATGGAAACTTTAAAAGGTGATTTATATCTCACGAGAACTGATCTATGAGATAAAAAGTAGCCTATGTTTGATTCCAGGATTAGGATTACCTGTATGCAAAATTTCAGCCCAATCCGTTCAGTAGTTTTGGTGTGAAGAGGTAACAAAAATCCATCCATCCATACCATCCATACATCCATCCAAACTTTCACCTTTATAATATTAGTGTGAAGCGTGATTATTTGCGCCCCGCGGGATCACTTGTGTTTTCCGGGATAAAAAGTAGGTAACATCAGTGTGACTAGCTGACTCGACCCGGCTCCTCCTAGGTAAATAATGTAATTATAGCCTACTAGCTGCGCCCCGCGGCTTCGCATGCGTTGTTCCTATGGACACGTTCAAAGCTGAGTTTTATCCCACGTGAACTGATTAATGGGACAAAAAGTAGCCTATTTTTGATACTGGGATTATATTAATAATAAATAATTAAACCTGAAAAATTGATGTCCATTCTAAATATTGGTGAAATAACTTTTTGAATCGGATGTTTAGTTCCGCGAGTCATTATATATATACATATATTAGGTACATTATAAATTATAAACTCACAAGTTCACATTTCACAAACAGCTAATATAGTACGTAGGTAGTTTTTTAGTACAAATAGCGTCTCCTTTAACGCCCTTTTCGGTAATTTTCGGTCTTCTTCGGTGCATTATTATGACATTGCGTACAAGCGACATTGAACATTATGCAACGAAGATAGCGTCTAAATTTGCATAAAGGTCTCTGTGAACTATATAATAACAAATGTATAGGTATGTAAAACGGCGTTTGGACATTTTTTGTTTGCCGTCAGTTAGAGATTGAGACTCTATAAATCCTAACTCGATGGTTGAAAGCCATCGTTTGTCATCGGCAAGCGAAGCGAGCTGCGAAATTATGCATTTTGGTAGTTTATAAGCACCGGTGGGCAACGTGTCCAAGTATCGAGCTCTGGACTACTCATATAAGGACAATATTATTGGCGAGTGGAGTGAGTCGCGAAATAAGAATGGTTTCGTCAGATTATCGTGCAGTCATTTGCATAACCTCAAACAAGGGTTGTGCCCAGCCAGCTAAAATTTTAGCTGCACGTTTTTTCGAGTTACCTACCCATTGAAGATCAACTTACTTATCATCATAACTTCATGAGAAAAAGGTACTCGTATCCATTTTGAATGGAGCATAAACATAAACAAACCGCCCATACTTAACCTAAAATTCGCTTTGTTGGCGCGTCCTTTTATACGTAATTTACATTACTTATCGATTTTAGATCCTCCCTTCAATAAAAAATTGCTTACAATTATATCTGAAACTCGACGCCAACCAAGTGAGATTTTGTTTTTTGTGTCGTACTTTGTTTACTAACATGCTTCATTCAAAATTGATAAACCATAGGTAGTGCATTTTGGTAGTACTTAAAAATTGTAAACACATTTATTTTTCGCGGCACCACTCGCCGCGCCGAGTTTTCGAGCCCCGAAATGAATTCCTGGCTACGGGCCCTGGGGGCCTAATACAAACTTTTATTAACCATCCAAGTTCCAGGCAATTCAGTTTACGGCCTAATACTGCCTTGTTCTTTTTCGTAATATAAGGTAGGGTCATTGCGCCTGTTTGCGTCCAGTTAGCGGAGTTGTCCAATTCAGATATCGAAAAAAATATATTTTTGTGAGCTCTTAAGAATAAAACTGATTTCACCACATGACTAATATACTCTATTTTCACATGGAAAATTGACTTTCTTCTTAAATTTAACTGTTAATTTTAAAAAAATATTTTAATCCAAAATACCCCATTTTACCAGTTCTCGACCAAAAATCCCAGTTTGCGACCCTATGTTGCCTAGTTCTCGTCCACCATATATCTAATAGGAAACTTACTTATAATAATCATAATCGTCAGCCTGTTTTAGTCCTCTGCTGGACATAGGCCTCAGAGTTCTGAAATCTTGGTCTTGTGGTCTCGTCGTCGTTGGGAACGAGGGGTATGTGCAACGTATAATCTGCCATAGAATGTCCTGTCATCATGCATTTTAAGATTCGTCAGGTGGCTCCTGCCAAGCTCCTAAGTGAATACTTTGTACCCTCGGTTCGGATTTGTCTGACGAAGTCACTTATGTGGTTTCCCGTCTTTTTGCCATCAGCCCGAAAGGCTCATCAGAAAGTTTGGATTGCTTGCCAGTACGCTGCTTTTGGCAGAACTTGATGCCCTTGTGCCTCAACGTTTCAACCAGATTGTGTAGGGTCTCGTCAGCGTCATCAGTGGGATCCAAGGCAGCGAACCTATTCCCGAGAAGCTGCCGGAACTTCTCGGTGCCCGCAATGATTTCGATTGGATTAGGTCGGAGCGTGGATTTCATCAGATGGTTTCTTTCTAGCTTTAAGTTGATATCCAGAGAGCCTCGGAGCAGTCGGTGATCAGATCCGGTACTAAACCTGTTGATCACTGAGTCATCTCTGAATATGTGCTTGCTATCCATCATGATCAGAAGTTGATCTCATTTTAAGTCACAGTGTCGGGGCTTCGCCACGTCCACTTACGAGCCTTATGGATGTTGTGTAAGGCTTTGGATATGTCTTCATAAATATCCTCCACTTCATCATCCGATTGGGATTTTCACAGGCTTCGCGGAGTGGCCTCGGATGGTCACGGATTTCGTGTTGCTGTGCTGTTACTCCCTCGCATTCCAGGACTACGTGGGCAGCTGATTCCTCGACACTGAGAACCCCCCTGCAGAGAGGGCTTCCTGTTACTCAGATGGTGTGGAGGTGTTTGTTTAGTGGGCAGTGTCCTGTGAGTGTTCTCACAAGGACGCGTAGGTCTCTTCTGGTCAGTTTCAGTAGCTTTGGTGATGAAGCCGGAGGTAAGGGAGGCCGCTTTACCTGGCGGCACTCCTGTAGGTGTGTCCATCGTTCGGCATGCGTTCCTCTGGTTTTTTGCCTTATCCATGTTCGGAATTGTGAGAATGCTAGGGGAGGAGTGGACGTGGGCCTCTCATATTCATCTCAGGTGTCTCTCCTCATATAGTTGTATCTGGTAGTGTTTCTCTTGTATAGGTTTGCTGGGCATTCTGTCACAGGGGGCGGCTTAGAGAGGTTCATAGGCTAAGGCTCTGTTTAAGATCTGAGTGTGAGGGCTTTCTATGCCCCCCCAGAATCCAATGTTTTGTATTCTCAAAGCCGATAAGGTCTCTTGTTGTATATACAGGGTGTAATCGTTAAGTGTGCACAGGCGATTATTCCCTAACTATTGCAGATATCAAAAAACCTTAAACTGATATCGAAAGTACTTTACCTAATGAGTAAAATGACATTAATAACTTTTTTAAAATAAAACGAGAAATATCCAAAAAAAATACCTTAATCACTCCCATACATTTAGTATGAGATAGTAGAAAGGTTTTAGTTTCCTTATTTTAAGTGGAATAGTACCTACTCATTTTACCCTTGTCATTTTATAATTATGTACGATATGAAGGTATTAATGAATTTCAAGTAGATACACGTGTAGATTAATTATCTTACCACTTCAAATTTATAATAAACCTTGTTTCAATATTGTATTGATTTGAACTAGCTGAAAAGCAACATACTAAATAAAAACAAAAAGAAAGATACTCTTTGGTGTTCGTTCTAAATTCAAATTCTTTATCGCGGGTTCTCGTTCCCGCCAATTTATTGTATTTTTCAATTTGCATTAATAATCGTGATTGTTGCATTTATTGATTGAAAAATGGCATATTCCAATACAGAAAAGAGGGACATGTTAAAAATGTACTACAAACATGATTGTAACAATAGTGCGGCCATTATCGCCTACAGAAGAGAGTACCCAGATAGAGAAGTTCCTTCTGGTACGTATTTACGTAAGTTGGATAACAATTTCATAAATTATGGATCTTTTAACAGAAAAAAAGGTTCGAGAACAAGAGCTCCGGAATTTGATAATGACTTAGATAACAATATTATTAACTACGTAGTAGATAATCTACAACAATCAACGCGTTCAGTGGCCCGATCATTTCCAGTGTCCCACAATTATGTACACAAGTTATTACAAAAACACAACTTCAAAGCATTTAAGATAAAACCTACTCAAACGCTGCACAATGATGATCCTGCTCGTCGGCTGGTCTATTGCAATTGGCTAGTCAATAATTATGTCAATGTAAGGTCAATTTTATGGACCGATGAAAGTAATGTTTCAAACTGCGGCATTTACAATAGAAAAAACTCGCATTATTGGTCAATTGACAATCCTCGCTTAACTACTGAAGTTAGAGCTCAGGTGCGATTCTCAATTAATGTGTGGTGTGGTATTCTTGGAGATCGGATCATTGGGCCATATTTTTACAGTGGAACCTTAAATGGACAGAGATATTTCTCCTTTGTACAAAACGATATGCCAAGTCTCTTAGAACCAATTCCAGACGATGAAAGAAGGTCGATAATTTTTCAACAAGATGGAGCACCTGCACATAATACAAAATGTTGTAATGAATTTCGTTGTAAACAATTATAATGGCTTAATAGCCAATAATAGTGCAACCCCTTGGCCTGCCAGATCCCCGGATCTCACGCCTTGTGATTTCTTCCTATGGGGATTTGTCAAAGACCACGTGTACGCTGAGAGAGTACACAGCCTAGAAGAGTTACAGAATCGTGTACGTCGTGCAATTGCTTTAATTACTCCGCAAATGTTAAGGAAAGTTCATTTAGAAACTGTAAATAGAGCTCGTCATTGTATTGCACAAGGAGGACGTCACTTCGAACATATGCTTTGAACACAAAATTTTGTACTTACTAAGAAATAAAATGTATGGCAGTGATTAATGTAATTTTTTTGGATATTTCTCGTTTTATTTTTAAAAAGTTATTAATGTCATTTTACTCATTAGGTAAAGTACTTTCGATATCAGTTTAAAGTTTTTTGATATCTGCAATAGTTACGGAATAATCGCCTGTGCACACTTAACGATTACACCCTGTATAAGTCTAGTGGCACTATGTCTAGGATTACCTCCAGGGCAACGCCCGGTGTAGTTCTCATGCAGCCTGTTATTGCTGAGCACACCAGTCTTTGGAATCGTTGCAGTTTGGTTATTGAGGTTTATTGTATTGTATAGGTATTTTTGAAAGTAGTAGTGGCTATCACTAGCTACTAGTATACAAAAATACCTAATAAACATTTAACCTTTATTAGTATTCTATATTTAGGACTCTGATGACTGGCACTGTGTTTTATTATACGCAGATGGTCGATATCTGGTCTTATAGAGTAGTTCTCGACCACAATATTTAAAAAAAAAATTGCATATAGCTTATTTCAAATAAAGTGAAATTGAATGAAATATGTTAAAAACACAAAACTGGATAACTCAATGACTTAATATACAAAATTCTATTACATTATTGTTAAGTTTACGTAATCAATAAAGCTAAGGTCGAAATCAGGACGTCATTTAACCTTGTCCGATTCGCGACCACAAGAAATTTCATAACTCAGTATTTTATGGTTTGTTGCTCCGAGCCTGGACGAAATAAGGTTTGTAGATACCTTACGAGCATAAGGTTCAAATTTAATAAAATGTTTGAATAAATTTTAATACAATAATGCATACAAGAAATCACCTTATTGACACGATATGTCCAATTCGCGTCCAACCCGGTCTAAAATGGGACTTTCTTAAAATATCGTGGAACAGTTCTCGTCCACGCAATATTTCAATTTTATTGACAATAATTTAGATAGAATTACACAAATCCATATTTTTTAATCCAAAATGAAGTCAAACTAATAACCATCAACTCTGACATGCATAAAGACACTGTAAAACTTACCGTTGAATTCGCGACACGCTGCTATTTTTCGCGTTGATATAGACACTTTTTGTCTTGTTGACGGCGGACCACAAATTGATTAATTTATTTTACTTATAATTGCTGGTGCTTGTGATGTGTAGTTAGCTTGTATGCGTAGCTTACACATCCAGGTTGTTGATATAATTTAATGTCTTTGTGTGAGAGTGCAAATAAGGCTATTTTCGACAAAAAGTAACCAGTAGTGCCGCGAAAGGTCGTGAATGGGGCCTGGACGCATAACAGGCGCATCTACCCTACCTAACTCTGTGCGGATTATGTCTGGCTTGCTACGGATACGTTGTCTATGGCCAGTTTTCAAGTCTCGCCCGCAACGTTCAGAAACAACGTTGTATATTTTTCGGAATGATCCGGTTTTGTTTTCTAACACATTAATTTTAATTAACTGTTGATTACAATCTGTCGCTAGTAAAAACGTTATTAGGTTTTTTTTGAACGCATCGCGGTCATACCACCACAACAACATCTGACAAGATAAACAAAGTAAATAAACAATAGCTTATCAACTTGAGAATCTAAAAGTGATAAAATTCTCTGACAACTTTTAGTGTGTGTAGTGTAGAGCTTGTGCGTAATAGTTTAATGGGTGTTCATTGTAGAATGGCATAAGAATGTTACATTTCGATACTTAGGTAGGGTTGTTATTCTTGTTTTCCTTTATAAAAATGTGAATTGTCCAAGTGCTTATTTTGTAAGTCTAAAGAAATAAATGATTTGTGTCTGACTCTGACTCAGTTTATTCAGTCTACTAGCAATTAATAAATCAGTTTTTATTTATTAACAATTGATGAATTAGGCGTCGCTCATAGAACACGGATTGCAATCATGTCGGAGCCGTTTCTTCTTTCATATTTGTAATGAAATGTCCTTCAATTGATCACTCTCCAGGAACTCAAGCATTTTTAACTTTTCACGCATTTTATTTGCCGAAAACAATATTTTTTTATAACCAAAACTCCAAAACAATTCACAAAAAGCTCAATTGTCGCAGCGTAAACAGAATGGTTTGATTTGACGGATAAAACATGGATAGAAATGTCAAATGGCCACTCGTAGTACGGTATATCCAGCCCGTGGCCTCCCGCTGGGAGGCCCCATCCGCCGTCGCACAGCGTCTAGCGCCAGCACCGGCATACGCGTTGCCGGGCCCAGCGCCGCCACGCCCGTGCCCCCAACCACTACCCCTGCCTCAGCCATTGGCGGATCCAGGGGGGGGGGGGGGGGCATGGGGGCCATGGCCCCCCCCAAAAGGCCCAAGAGTTCCATACTTTCGACTCAATTTTACGATTAAATTCAGATGCACTTTTACACGGGCCACGGCATACCTACTCTTAGGTAGGTTATGTAGGTACCTACTTTATATGAAGGTACAGAAATATATATTTTTTTAGGTAAGTCGGTACTTTACATACATCTACAAACTAAATTCAAGAGGTTAATTTCTTCTCAGTATTACCACGTCCATCGACACGTTCAACGACTTTGAAATGAACATAGGTAAATGATATCTATTTCTCTTCTTCCGCTAGTGAACACAAGTGAATTATAGCCAATTGCACCTCATTTCTTATTTGATTGACAGTAATAACTATTTTTCAAGCTGTTTATATTGATAGAATGAGAACGCATCCGAATTAGTTTTTAGTTTTGTTTCCATACACTGGACTTCCTTCTTACTTACGTCAACACGTAATGTGTGCGGATTGCTCGTATTTTTCTTTTAATAAAAACTCAGTTCTAAATTACAAAAACGCTCTTTATTTGACTAAAACCTACATATATATTAAATAAAATTACTCGTCTTAAGTATACCTCGTATATTGGATTTAACTTGAAAAGATAAGTTAAGTAAAAGAAAAAGTAGTACAGTGTGCGCGCATGTTACTCGCGAGTACGCGAACTTGCGAAGAAAGAAACGTACGCGTTCCCGCTTTCGTTACATTCAATTCAAACAATTTAATACACAATACAGAGAGATGACAAAAATATCACTGCTTTTTGCATTTTAATTTGTTTTTTGCATTGAGGTGTTCTTGCCCTTTATTAGCAGAGCCCTTTTAAGAATACTTAGCTAAATAAGTACAAGTACGTACGTTAGAGTTATATACGTATCGATTATTTGTAGTTAATTCAATGTAAAACTAACTAACAGATGTATCACCACGGGCGTGGCGAACATCTTTGCCTCTCTCGACGTGGCCTGGATCTGAACTAAGGCCTCCTTTCAGTTTTCAGTTCAGTTGCAAAATATCAAAATATCTAACAAAACGACAAAACAGCAAAAAAATTCGGTTACATTGTCCTCTGTTTCGTGGTCCATTTTTAATAATACATGGTCTCGGTCTCACAATAAGATCAGTTTGACTACTAACGCGAGAAATGAACAAAAAATATTTTGGTTTCGCGGCTTGCTCCGCTGGAGTACTGTCTCGTCTCTGGCTGTGCACATGAAGGCCCCTCTTATACTGAAATGGAAGTTTCTGATTCGGTTACGTGATAAGCTAATCTTATGCGAGCGAGAGTTCATTTTGTACGACAGCGAACACAACTTCGATATTCCTTTTCCAAGTAGACACCAGATTTTGATTTTCGTAGATTCTTTAGGGCAGGGCTCATCTATTTTGTTGTAAATCGTTAAAATTTTATTACTTTTCATAACTTACTATCATAGCTTTCGCGTCTTGCTAAGCATACCTCACCAATTTTAAAAAGACTGCGACTCACCGATATTCATTATGTATCTAACAATTCCTCCTAACAATTCAATCTCAGTCGCGCACTCTTTAAAATTTTCAGCGCTGTCTCTGCTTGCTGATTGTTTTTCATACTGATGTGTTTCTACCACTGCGCACTTACTTTTCCCTAAAACCCGGAAAAGTCCCTAAAAATTCGCGGCTCGCTTCGCTCGCCGTGGTTTATTGTTAGTGGTGGTGCGTGTCTCAAATTCTTGAGCTACGACCTCGCCTTATGAATGTACATTAGGTATATTCTTTGTTTTTTTCAATCCTGGCTATTAGTCCAGTCATTTAAGCTTAAATTAGGTAAGAATCTCGGAATTCGAGATACCCAGCTGTAAGTTGTAAGTAAGCTGTAGGTTTTGAGACAACTCTAAAAGTTGTCTCAAAACCTACATTATGGTAGGGTGTGCGCAACTATTAAATTTCTAGGTCAAAGGTCACAAAAAATCAGTTTTTTGTCAATATCTCATTTCCTATGGGTTTTTTGCTATTTGTATGTATGATCAATATTGTAGCAGACAAAATTCTCTACAAATTTAGTTTAAATTTTAGCAGCATCACTTCAGGTCAACCGGTGCTCCGGTCGAAAACGCGCCATAATAATATATAGTTGATGAACTATCAATAAATCAATGATTATAAATATTTGCCAATTTTTATTAACTATTATATTATACTAGCTGCGCCCCGCGGCTTCTCTCTCGTTGTTCCTATGGAAACGTTTAAAGGTGATTTTTATCCCACGGGATCAGATTTATGGGATAAAAAGTAGTCTTTGTTTAATTACAGAATTATAATTACCTGTATGCAAAATTTCAGCCAGATCCGTTCAGTAGTTTTGGCGTGAGGAGGTAACAAACATCCATCCGTCCATAAACCCGTACAGCTTTCAAATATTCCACCAACAAGTGCAGCTGCTCATCAACAGTTCAAACGTGAATACTATCAAGTTCAAACTTGGTAAGGGCATGATTTGGAACCCCAGGTATGGGGTTGGGCAATGCGAAACGTGATGCTGTGACCGCGCGTTCTCCGCCCTCTATCTCGAAAACGGTTCAACGTATAAAAAAAATTTAAACAAAATATATAGAGAATTTTGTCTGCTACAATATTGATCATACATACAAATAGCAAAAAACCCATAGGAAATGAGATATTTACAAAAAAACTATTTTTCGTGACCTTTGACCTTGAAATGTAATAGTTGCGCACACCCTACCATATGTAGGTTTTGAGACAACTTTTAGGGTGTCGATACAAGTATTTACAGACTTACAGCTGGGTATCTCAAATTCCGAGGTGAACTTACTAAAATGACTGCCTTGTGGTTCAAAGTAATAGAATAAGTTTGGTTAGGTTAGGTTAGGTTAGCTTACATTTGTCGCGGGTTCAAGTCCCGTCAAAGTAAAAAAAATTGGGAACTACTCATTAACCCCCCCCCCCCCCCCTACCTGAGGCCTGCGTCCAACAGTGGACCAATACAGGCTGTGGAGGAAGAGGTTGTGATTTTTTCACCCTATATCTGAACATTGTCAAAATGGCCCCCCCCAAAATAAAATTCTGGATCCGCCCCTGTGTAGGTTTTAGTCAAATAAAGAGCGTTTTTGTAATTTAGAACTGAGTTTTTATTAAAAGAAAAATACGAGCAATCCGCACACATTACGTGTTGACGTAAGTAAGAAGGAAGTCCAGTGTATGGAAACAAAACTAAAAACTAATTCGGATGCGTTCTCATTCTATCAATATAAACAGCTTGAAAAATAGTTATTACTGTCAATCAAATAAGAAATGAGGTGCAATTGGCTATAATTCACTTGTGTTCACTAGCGGAAGAAGAGAAATAGATATCATTTACCTATGTTCATTTCAAAGTCGTTGAACGTGTCGATGGACGTGGTAATACTGAGAAGAAATTAACCTCTTGAATTTAGTTTGTAGATGTATGTAAAGTACCGACTTACCTAAAAAAATATATATTTCTGTACCTTCATATAAAGTAGGTACCTACATAACCTACCTAAGAGTAGGTATGCCGTGGCCCGTGTAAAAGTGCATCTGAATTTAATCGTAAAATTGAGTCGAAAGTATGGAACTCTTGGGCCTTTTGGGGGGGGCCATGGCCCCCATGGCCCCCCCCCCTGGATCCGCCAATGCTGCACGGGCGCGGGCCGATACGTCAGGAACGACGTCATTGCCCGTGACCTGCAGATCCAATCCATCGAGGATTTTGTCGTGCAGTCGGCGCGGCGGATGTACGACCGCGCCGACAACGGCCACCACGAGCACCTCCACCACATCGCGCCGCCCCACCCCCGGCCCCCAGACCACGACCGCCCGTGACGACCCCTCCCGCGGGACCTTACCCCGCCGGAACCACCATGAGTCCTTGGGTTTTACAAAAACACATGAAACCTAATAAAAAAAAAAAAAAAAAATATGCAGCCAAAAAAAAAAAAAAAAATAATTTAAATAGGCAAAAACGAGCATAATTGCCATAACCCAAGGACCGAGGGGTCGTCACCTCTCGAGTTGAAGCCGGGGTAAAGAGGCCACGCCTCGAGGCCCCCCTCCGTGCCCCCACAAGGGCCGGAAAGAAGTTGTTGTTGTTGGTATATCCAGCCAGGTTTCGTTCAGAAGTCGGTCAACTGTCACGTGACCACTGACTGGCTTGTATTAGCTAGCAGTTCATATTACAAAAATGCCGGGCAGATGAGCAGATGAGTTTACGGCGTATATTGCCTGGAAATAAGGGTTCGTAGCAAGGCCCCTGGGCCAATAACCATAGTGTCAATCACTTCCTTAGCTTAACACCTATGATGACCAATGTGGGACACATTGGTTATTGTTTTATTGTATTAAATTAACTCCTCCTATGATTTTTTTTATTATTTCCTATCTTTTGTTAGAGTCTGTTCAAAAGGAGAAGAGTCGTGACTTCGTGAGAATTGAGGGCGCTCGTGTGTCAATTAACACCTTTTGCTGCGTTGAATAATCACTGCTCTGTCATTGATTGCAGTACGACCAATGATATTATATTATCATTGAGTACGACTAAGTGTTAGCACACCGTAACGTTACGACTCTTCTCTTTTTGAACAGACTCTAGTTCTATTGTATTGGTTATTTCCATTGTGGAGACAGACCACTAGAATAATAGGGTAATCCCCTCATATCAATAGAATATTAGTAGAACCACTAATAAAACCTCAGACCAAATAACAAAATCTTATTTGGTCTGAGTACCTATAAAACCTATTAAATGGATTTATACCAAGGGCAGCGCCATCTATATAAGTAAAGGCTTATTACCGTGTAACTGCAACCGAAGGTGCTATTCACCACTAGATGGCGCTTTCATCCAATTTTACAACTTTAGCTACTTCCCAGAAGAGTGCACCGCTAGTGAAGTTGTCTTTCCTTTTTCATCCCCACCCACCACACCAAACAATCATTCCGGTTTCCGTTCGTCCAACCCATGGTCCAACCAATCCAAGTTTATCAATCCAGAATTATTTTTTGCTAAAGAACAAAGAGAATACAATAACTTCGTAAGAAGAGACGGGACCTCCTTAGAATAAAATGAGTCTACCAAACGTCACTGTCTATGAATGTATCGCGAAAAACCAACCTATCCACTTCAATTTGGACATGCGCAGACGACACATGTCACAAAGACATTCATGGCTACCAACACAAAAAATAATAATAATAGTGATGTGCTGCTGCGGCTTATTCATCGATATCGATATCGATAAATGCGATTTAGGGGTGACCCCTAAACCACATTCATCGATATCGATATTTTTAGCTGCCCTTATAAATTTACTACCTACAGTTTTCGAAAAATATTTATATTCTATTATAATTATACCCTTTGTTATTTTGGCTCAGTTGACTAAAATAAAAACACCGTTTACCATTACAAATTTATTACACTAATCAAATCCGAAGCATGAGGTAGTGACATAATCCGAAGCATACACGACGATTACATGTTCCTTAAAATATAATTATAATAAACCACCAACATGCCTTAAATCGGTACCCAAGCACGATAATTATAACGAGTTTCGAAGTGAATTTTAGATCATGATGGGTACCAATGTTACATTTATTTATGTTAAGTTTAACCTAGTCAAATTTATACAAAGTTTTGTTAATTACGTACATTATCATCTGAGTAACGAGAAACTTATACAGGAGGTAGATTTTTGATTCACCCTAGAATAGGACAGACAGAAAAAGGTCTCCCTCGTGGTCCTACTAATAGGAGAAAATAGTAGGTCCATGAAAAAACGGCTGTACGTACTTACTATTAAGAATTTATTTTTACTATTTTTAATATACAGAAATATTTACTTGCATGATTTTATAAACAGTTCATCTAGAAATGTAAATACTTACAACTTATGTTATGTTATTATTTATATCCCAAGAGTTCGCTGTAATTTTGTATAAAATACCTACTGATTAAGTATTAATCTTACTTAATAGATTAAGATTACGATCACTGCCATAATCTATCTGACAGGCAGGGTGCATGAATACTTACAAAACTTCAATAAAAATATTGAGTATTTTTCTAAAATATTGAGTACTAATCCTCACGCTGGGTGAGTTGGGGATCGCAGTTGGCGGTGGAATTGTTCAACAGGTAATCTGAAATAGATAAGTACCGTCAGTTAATAAGATATCAGATGAAAACGCGTATTTTATACTAGCTGCGCCCCGCGGCTTCGCACGCGTTGTTCCTATGGAAACATTTTAATGTGATTTTCATCCCGCGGGAACAGATTTATGGGATAAAAAGTATGCCTATGTTTTATTCCAGGATTAGAATTACCTGTATGCAAAATTTCAGCCAGATCCGTCCAGTAGTTTTGGCGTGAAGAAGTAACAAACATCCATCCATCCATACATCCGTACAAACTTTCGCCTTTATAATATTAGTTATAGTTATCACTATAGTTATATGTATTTATCGGCATTGGCAGCAAAGTAAATTGATAGTTTGATAAATACATAAAATATAAATGACAAAATAATGTATGACAGCTACTACAGTAGTATAAATAAATTACATATCCCTAGTAATTTATTTATACGGCCACATAAAATTTTATATTATTATATTTATATAACATTTTATTGAAAGAAGATTTCAATTTGATTTTAAAAACTGCATTCAAAGATTTTTGAAAAATCGCCTGTATCCACCTAAACCGGGAATTGAACCCGAAAATTTGTAAGAAAAACACCGTTAACTTTAAGATTTCAGACATGTAAGGGCTCAATTGCATGGATTAGTTTTTCCATTTAACAAAGCATCTAAAATAAAAGAAGACCATGAAATTTTAGATTCTATTAAAATAATTACGTTTTCCTTACAGGTAATCTAATTTAGCAAATGCTCAAAATAATAAGTCCCGCCCATTCATTCTGTTGTATACCAATTCTAACTCATTTAATAATTTCGTTACCAGTTGATTTATTTATCTTTTTAAGGTGTTCAGTTTTTTTTGCAGGAGTTACTACAGGACCAAGTTTAGTTTGTAACTCCTGCACATTTTCATACTGCTTATTGTAAACTAACCCCCTTATTCATAATAGTATGCTAACTCAGCACACTGCTCAATCTCGCTCTGTCTTCTTCTATTGACATAAGTCAGTCTGAGATATAACAGTATTTAGCAGCTGTTTTATGTTAGCCCACAATTATGAATAAAAGTAAGGTAATTTTTTCACATAACCTATTAAAAAAATCAGCGGGGCGAGGTCCAGTGATCTCGGCGGTTATCTAATTGGTCCCGTTGGTCAGTAACTATTTTATATAACATGTAAAATTTCATGGTCTTCCTTTTATTTGATATGATTGTTACCTTGGGATGACGATTTGCGAAAGACTGGAGGCAGATGCTGGATGCGTCAAGCTGAAGACAGGGCGCTATGGCGCTCATTAGGCCAATGTCCAGCAGTGGACTAATATATGCTGATGATGATGATTGTTATCTGGAATAAAATAATACGATTGAGCCTTTAAATCGAAATAGTAAAATAAAAGGTGTTTTATCACAATTTTACGGGTTTTAGTGATTTAGATGGGCGATTTTTCAAAAATCTTTGAATAATGTGTAATTGTTTTTAAAATCAAAATGAAGTCTTCTTTCAGTACAATACTCTATCTACAATATTTAAGTACTTCCGCTCCATGTGGCATGGTTGTAGGACACCCTGTGTATAATAAAATGTATATAAATTATGTGTAATTTCACTGAAATTGCAATATACATTTTTGAATTTATTCATTATGTCTTCATTGTAGACCAACTCTTTGGCCCTGCCTGCCCCAAAGAAATCGAGCGATTTGTGGAGATGTGACAGCTCTCGGTGAGATCTTCATTTTGGATGACAGCTGTCAAACTGAAAACGGTCATATCTCGGAAACTACTGATCCTAGACCACTAGTTTGTATGGAGAAGTGACAGGTCTCGACGAGATCTTCAGTTTGGATGACAGCTGTCAAACTAAAAATGGTCATATCTCGGAAACTACTCGTCTCAGACCACTAGTTTGTATGGAGAAGTGACAGGTCTCGTTAAGATCTTCATTTTGGATGACAGCTGTCAAACTGAAAACGGTCATATCTTCGAAACTATTGATCCTAGACCATTAGTTTGTATGGAGATGTGACAGGTCTCGGTGAGATCTTCATTTTGGATGACAGCTGTCAAACTGAAAACGGTCATATCTCCGAAACTATTGATCCTAGACCATTAGTTTGTATGGAGATGTGACAGGTCTCGGTGAGATCTTCATTTTGGATGACAGCTGTCAAACTTAAAACGGTCATATCTCGGAAGCTACTGATCCTAGACCACTAGTTTGTATGGAGAAGTGACAGCTCTCGGTTAGATCATCATTTCGGGTGACAGCTGTCAAACTAAAAATGGTCATATTTCGGAAACTACTCGTCTCAGACCATTAGTTTGTATGGAGATGTGACAGGTCTCGGTGAGATCTTCATTTTGGATGACAGCTGTCAAACTGAAAACGGTCATATCTTCGAAACTACTCGTCTCAGACCACTAGTTTGTATGGAGAAGTGACAGGTCTCGATGAGATCTTCATTTTGGATGACAGCTGTCAAATTAAAAATGTTCATATCTCGGAAACTACTCGTCTCAGACCACTAGTTTGTATGGAGAAGTAACAGGTCTCGGTGAGATCTTCATTTTGGATGACAGCTGTCAAACTGAAAACGGTCATATCTCCGAAACTATTGATCCTAGACCATTAGTTTGTATGGAGATGTGACAGGTCTCGGTGAGATCTTCATTTTGGATGACAGCTGTCAAACTTAAAACGGTCATATCTCGGAAGCTACTCATCCTAGACCACTAGTTTGTATGGAGAAGTGACAGCTCTCGGTTAGATCATCATTTCGGGTGACAGCTGTCAAACTAAAAATGGTCATATTTCGGAAACTACTCGTCTCAGACCACTAGTTTGTATGGAGAAGTGATAGGTCTCGATGAGATCTTCATTTTGGATGACAGCTGTCAAACTAAAAATGGTCATATCTCGGAAACTACTCGTCTCAGACCACTAGTTTGTATGGAGAAGTGACAGGTCTCGATGAGATCTTCATTTTGGATGACAGCTGTCAAATTAAAAATGTTCATATCTCGGAAACTACTCGTCTCAGACCACTAGTTTGTATGGAGAAGTAACAGGTCTCGGTGAGATCTTCATTTTGGATGACAGCTGTCAAACTTAAAACGGTCATATCTTCGAAACTATTGATCCTAGACCATTAGTTTGTATGGAGATGTGACAGGTCTCGGTGAGATCTTCATTTTGGATGACAGCTGTCAAACTGAAAACGGTCATATCTTCGAAACTATTGATCCTAGACCATTAGTTTGTATGGAGATGTGACAGGTCTCGGTGAGATCTTCATTTTGGATGACAGCTGTCAAACTGAAAACGATCATATCTCGGAAACTACTCGTCTCAGACCACTAGTTTGTATGGAGAAGTGACAGGTCTCGATGAGATCTTCATTTTGGATGACAGCTGTCAAACTAAAAATGATCATATCTCGAAAGCTTCTCGTCTCAGACCACTAGTTTGTATGGAGAAGTGACAGGTCTCGTTAAGATCTTCATTTTGGATGACAGCTGTCAAACTAAAAATGGTCATATCTCGGAAACTACTCGTCTCAGACCACTAGTTTGTATGGAGAAGTGACAGGTCTCGATGAGATCTTCATTTTGGATGACAGCTCTCAAACTAAAATTAAAAAAACACAATGAACAACAGCGGAGTCTTAGTAATAGGGTCCCGTTACCGGTCACCGGGACGGTTACCCAATGGGTACAGAACCCTTTAAATTGACATAATTATAACCAAAACCTTAAAAACTTTAGTGAGAAAAAGAAAGGTCTAATAAATAGCAAATAATCTCTTTTTGCGAATTTGCTACTACGACGGGTTGAGTTACAGAACTTTTATTTTATATTTGAGTAAACAAGTTTACAGCGAGAATGGTGAAAAGCTAATTCTAGACACTTATTTTACGTACCTTGTTGGTATTTGCTTGTATGAACTTCTATGGTACAGCCTATTGTTGGAATACTGCATTCATCTTTAATTGTGTATGAACTAAATTTTGCCCCACAACCTCCAGGATAGCAGTCGATGTTGATGTTGAGGGATTCTATAAAGGAAACAGGCAATTAATATTCAAGTGACTTTTATTCACTACTATTTAGTTCAGTACAGCTGAATTGTGGAGCTGCTTCGGCTCACCGAGCAGACACTTCACAACCTGAACGCGGAACTGTTCTGCCTTGAGCGTGCGCAGATGTTTCCTACGGGTTATATTGTCAATGTCATGTATTGCATTAAGTATATCAATCATCTTTCACACTACTATTATAAACGCTAAAGCTACTGAACGGATCGGGCTCAAATTTTGCATTCCTAATTCTGGAATCAAACAAAGGTTACATATTAACACAGGACAACATACAAAGACAGATGGCGCTACTGCAAAATAAAATAATAAAACAATTAATATGGCCTTATATGACTTTCTTTATAGAGTATCATACAATATGGATAAAAGAATACCAACGTGCTCGATTTTTTGTGACATGACCCAAGCCTTTGACTATATTAGACATGACATATTGCTAAGCAAACTTGAACTCTATGGACTAAGAGGAAATGTTTTGTTACTTATTAAATCTTACTTAGAAAATAGAATACAAATGACAGAAATAACCAATATTAATACTAGAACCAAGACTGAAGAATCTTTTACATCTAAAAAGTGGATAATGAAGTACGGGGTGCCACAGGGTAGTGTTCTAGGCCCTCTTTTGTTTATAATATATATTAACGATCTGCCAAAAGCCACCACACAACCCATGACTTTGTTTGCAGATGATAGTACAGTGACCATAACATGTAAAAATATTGCGACATATAAAAGTGACATCAATGTAGCCCTATGTGATATAATAGCCTGGCTAGATGACAATAACTTAAAAATTAATCTCTCTAAAACTAAAATTATTCATTTTCGACAACGTGACCCTGCTGATTCTAGAAACTTTGACATTAAATACAATAATACAATAATAGAACAAGTTACCTCGACGAAATTTTTAGGATTAAATATTGATAAAAAATTAAACTGGAAATCGCACATAGAGCTCTTATGTAAGAAAATTAAATACAATAATACAATAATAGAACAAGTTACCTCGACGAAATTTTTAGGATTAAATATTGATAAAAAATTAAACTGGAAATCGCACATAGAGCTCTTATGTAAGAAAATTAATAGTACTGCGTATGTTCTGTATAAATTATCCCCAACAGTTAACGTAAAAACACTTCTTATAGCATATCATGGTCTAATAGCATCTCGCGTCAGATATGGATTGATTTTTTGGGGGAACTCTACCGACGTTGAAAGGGTATTTAAACATCAAAAACGATGTATTAGGGCGATGTTCAACCTTAACGTGCTAGATACCTGTAAACCTTATTTCATAGAACACAATATCCTTACTATTCCTTCGTTGTATATTCTGGAAACGGCTATGCTGGTAAAAAATAATGCTGATTTATTTTGTAGACTATCCGACGTCGTTGTACGGAATAGACGAGACAATAATAAAGTATGTGTCCCTGACTGTAAAACTACTTATATGCGCAAAAGCGTCTTCTACACCGCTCCTTATTTATATAATAAACTCCCAGAGTCACTGCGAAAGCTCCCTTGTTTGTTGTTTTATAGGAGGTTAAGATCATTCTTATCAAGAACCGCCTATTACACCGTAAATGAATTTATTATTGATAAAAATGTTACTTCATATTTTACTTGACCCAGCTTATACAGAATGATTGACATGATTTTAAATTTACGGTTTGATTTACAGACATTTATTTTTAATTAAGCTTATTATTTTGTGTTATTTTTAATTTAATTTAGTTATATAATTGTATTAAAACGATTGCATGCCTAAAGGCAGAAAACAATGATTCCAATTTAATATATTAAAGATCTTTATAACATTGTATTTCAAGCAATAAATGAACTTTTACTTTACTTTTACTTTTTTTACTTATATTAACCCATAAATCGGTTCCCGTGGGATATAAATCACCTTTAAACGTTTCCATAGAATAAACGCGTCCGAAGCCGCGGGGCACAGCTACTTGCCCTTATTACCAGCTCTGCTTTGTTTTGGGCAAGATAATCAATATTGTTAATCAACACTTTTTTCGATAAAATTGTTGATCCTCAGTCTGAGATGAGCAGTTTTCGAGATATTATGACCGTTTTAAGTTTGACAGCTGTAATCCAAAATGAAGATCTCACCGAGACCTGTCACATCTCCATACAAACTAATGGTCTAGGATCAATAGTTTCGAAGATATGACCGTTTTCAGTTTGACAGCTGTCATCCAAAATGAAGATCTCACCGAGACCTGTCACATCTCCATACAAACTAATGGTCTGAGACGAGTAGTTTCCGAGATATGACCATTTTTAGTTTGACAGCTGTCATCCAAAATGAAGATCTCATCGAGACCTGTCACTTCTCCATACAAACTAGTGGTCTGAGACGAGTAGTTTCCGAGATATGACCATTTTTAGTTTGACAGCTGTCATCCAAAATGAAGATCTCACCGATACCTGTCATATCTCTATACATACCAGTGGTCTAGGATCAGTAGTTTCCGAGATATGACCGTTTTCAGTTTGACAGCTGTCATCCAAAATGAAGATCTCACCGAGACCTGTCACATCTCCATACAAGCTAATGGTCTAGGATCAATAGTTTCGAAGATATGACCGTTTTCAGTTTGACAGCTGTCATCCAAAATGAAGATCTTAACGAGACCTGTCACTTCTCCATACAAACTAGTGGTCTGAGCCGAGTAGTTTCCGAGATATGATCATTTTTAGTTTGACAGCTGTCATCCAAAATGAAGATCTCATCGAGACCTGTCACTTCTCCATACAAACTAGTGGTCTGAGACGAGTAGTTTCCGAGATATGACCATTTTTAGTTTGACAGCTGTCATCCAAAATGAAGATCTTAACGAGACCTGTCACTTCTCCATACAAACTAGTGGTCTGAGACGAGTAGTTTCCGAGATATGACCATTTTTAGTTTGACAGCTGTCATCCAAAATGAAGATCTCACCGAGACCTGTCACATCTCGATACAAACTAATGGTCTAGGATCAATAGTTTCGAAGATATGACCGTTTTCAGTTTGACAGCTGTCATCCAAAATGAAGATCTCACCGAGACCTGTCACATCTCCATACAAACTAATGTTCTAGGATCAATAGTTTCGAAGATATGACCGTTTTCAGTTTGACAGCTGTCATCCAAAATGAAGATCTTAACGAGACCTGTCACTTCTCCATACAAACTTGTGGTCTGAGACGAGTAGTTTCCGAGATATGACCATTTTTAGTTTGACAGCTGTCATCCAAAATGAAGATCTCATCGAGACCTGTCACTTCTCCATACAAACTAGTGGTCTGAGACGAGTAGTTTCCGAGATATGACCATTTTTAGTTTGACAGCTGTCATCCAAAATGAAGATCTCACCGATACCTGTCATATCTCCATACATACCAGTGGTCTAGGATCAGTAGTTTCCGAGATATGACCGTTTTCAGTTTGACAGCTGTCATCCAAAATGAAGATCTCATCGAGACCTGTCATATCTCCATACATACCAGTGGTCTAGGATCAGTAGTTTCCGAGATATGACCGTTTTCAGTTTGACAGCTGTCATCCAAAATGAAGATCTCATCGAGACCTGTCACTTCTCCATACAAACTAATGGTCTAGGATCAATAGTTTCGAAGATATGACCGTTTTCAGTTTGACAGCTGTCATCCAAAATGAAGATCTCACCGAGACCTGTCACATCTCCATACAAACTAATGGTCTAGGATCAATAGTTTCGGAGATATGACCGTTTTCAGTTTGACAGCTGTCATCCAAAATGAAGATCTCACCGAGACCTGTCACATCTCCATACAAACTAATGGTCTAGGATCAATAGTTTCGGAGATATGACCGTTTTAAGTTTGAAAGCTGTCATCTAAAATGAAGATCTTAACGAGACCTGTCACTTCTCCATACAAACTAGTGGTCTGAGACGAGTAGTTTCCGAGATATGACCGTTTTCAGTTTGACAGCTGTCATTAAAGATGGATTTTTCGTCATCACCTTTTAATTGACACATAATAAATTACTATCACCAGTATTTTTTCGTGAGACGTTGGGAATGAGTAGGTCTCACGTGAGACGCTGGGAATAACTCATGCTCGTACGTCCACTCCGCCAAACAGGGACACAAATTACTACCGATACAAATTTTATGTTTTCTTACCTGAATTTCTTTCATCATAAATGATGATGCCATGTCACATGCAGAGGAAACTCAATTACCAGGTCATCCTGCATACGCTGGTGCAGTTTTTCAATAGGTAGGTACATAAATCAAATATTCTACGCCCGATGCTTTCACCCACAATCGACATCTGAAAAAAATTAAAAGCAGTATGTACTAGGTATCAAAATTAAACAGATAACATGTGTTTTTTTCACCAGAATATTATATAAATAAATACAATTTGTTTATGAGGAGGAGCTATGGAACTACTGGTATGATTTACAAATTATGTTGCACAGAAAGAGTGACGTACATTGCTACGTTGTCCAGGTACCCACTCGACCCCAATATTGAAAGGAAGTAGTGACGTGAAGTAGAACAGTGGTAGTTGAAAGGCCTGTCTACCTTCCCACGTGTAGGAGTATCGAATTCAGCTTCACAATAATAACCATGTAAAATTGGAGAAGTATGTAGGTACTTACCGATCAGGGTCTAGTGGAAAACTTGAAAGAAGCATGACCATCTTGGTTACCTTTCGTTTACCACACTTCCTGTTACGCCGACTATCCATGTTACTGAAGTTTTCACGGTAGTTATCTGCTGAAATACTTGAATTTTCAGAATTGTTAGTCTGATCCAAAATTGTTGTTTATCTCAACAATCCGATATAAAACTATAACAGGAAACACGCAAATTATAACACAAATCCATTTAAGTCACTCTAGCAGCGAAATATTTGATAATAATCAACAGTTTGTATTTTCGATCGAATCAATCTCAAATTTTGTAAAAAATGTAAAAAAAATAAAATCTGACAAAAACGCCATCAAAGACCGCCATTGACAATAAAATCATTGAGTAGAACTAACCATAAGGCATAAAATAGTCATTTCCGGTGCCAACTTGAGAAAAATAAGATTTGGCTTCAAAAGTTGGCTAAATTTCATTACATTACAACCATAGACTAGTAAATTTCATGGTTAAATTTTTGGCAATTGTGTTGCGACAGGCTGCTAAAGAACACAATGAATTGCTTTCGTGGTATGTACATAGCTTTTTACTATTAAAATATTTTTAGTCAGTCAGTATTAATACCAGCTGTTCGGTTTTACCTTTCATTGAATTTCACTTTTGCAAGTTTTTTGATGGTTGGTGTTGTGAAAAAGAAAAGTGTATTTTGTTACCAATTTTGCAAGCAAAGGTTAGGTACGCATGCTGCTGGCGATGCACATAGGTAGGTTTGCACTAAAAACGTGGCCAAAATTATTTAGCAATATTTTTAGCTTCTATACGTCTACTATTCACGTTAACGAAGAATTAGCTATATAGAACCAAGATAAAGAAAAACTAGAGAAATTTAGATTTTTTTTAATTAAAAAACGATAAAATAGCATTCTTACAGAAAAAGTTACTTAGAACTCTAACTTTCTTCGTCATTTTCTTTATTATCGTCTACAAAAGACTGCTCTATTTCTTCTACCATGATATCCCTCGCATCGGCACTAAAAGTTTTGGTGTTTTTCTGAGGTTTGGGCCGTATGCTGCTTATGTACGGGTCCGAAGTCAGCATAAGCCTGTGAAAAACATCGTACATACATTCTTCCCGGGAAAATTTTCGTGAATATCGAAGCCTATATTCACGCAAATGTTTATTTCGTGCCTCTGCTGCTTCTTCTGATAACGTCCCGATAGGCAACAAGGCTTGGCTGATGATGGCGGGCCCATGTATTAAGATTTTGTGGACTGTTGGTGACATGGGATGCCAGTTGTATTTATGTACATATAATTTGGCTGTTTCGGTACAATAGCTTTAAAATTTTTGTACATCTAATTCAAAGCCACTTGAAATCACCTCTAATATTGTACCGAATCTTTGAATTCTATACCGGTGATTTGAGAGGAAACCTCGGGGTTAGCAAAGAATCTTTAGTGTTCCCAAATCCGGGCTTCGGAACATCCACCAATAACCCTAGTTCTTCTTTGAATTTAGCTTGAATTTCATTCTTCTTTGTATTGACAGCAATTTTATCTTCTGGGCTTCGAATTTGCCATTTTTGCACTGGTATTTTATATGCCAGATGAAGTAATGACTCGAAGAACCGGATTCTTGCATGTAGTACTGATAGACCGAATTGTAGCTTTTCTGGGTCTACATCTTTTTTTATGTTATCCAAGTTGTTAAATTTCGTTTGCGTCAAGTTACATATATAGCACCACATTGTTGACAATGTTTCAATTTCCTCCTTTGTTACTTTTTTGGATTCGGCAAGAATAACTATTCTCATTAATGTGTTGCAGCATGTTGTAGATATCTCTTCGAGTCATTATTTTGACACCAGAGGGCCCTGGAGGTATACATATTACCGATTAGTAAATCCGACCGCAAAACTAACGTTGTTTTGGTAATTCCTACAGGCAAAGAAAGAACCATAATAATACCTAAAGGCACTTTGCGGCACTATATTTTTCTATATCTGACATGAACCAGCCTATATAAACTGAGAAGAAACTATGACTCGATCATGTCCGCATACCAAACAAAATAACTAATCTTTTCCACTTTGTGAAATTTGACTATAATGATTGTATGCGGCTTACGAAATGAGCTTTAACTTACAAAATATAATACATTTAAAAAAACCAACTATTAAAATATAATTAACTGACCTGGTCCTGAAGTAGGTATCCATGATGAATAATTGCACTTATCACTGAATATTTTGAAATAGAACTCTTTTATTATAACAATTTTAAAATGCCAAAAACTACAGTTAAATTTGCGTTAGCAAAGCCGTTAGTATCACAACTGCCTGAGCCTCACCCCTTGCACCCTCAAAATTCAAACTGGTGTCCTATTGTGCTCCAACCATCTCAGTACAAGGCAGCATGACTCATTTCTCGGAAAAAAAATATTTGTGAATTACCTTTTTGGCCATGTTTTTAGTGCAAACCTACCTATGTGCGATGTTTAAATTTACGCTAAATTCATTATAAAGGTAAATAAAACAATAACTATTGTCTAGGAATGCATGCAAGCCTCAGTTCCATCAATTGTGAAGTTTCCTCTGGTACCTATATAAATGGCGGGAACCATGAAATTATAAGTTACAGCAAGTATAAATATTATCTAGTTTCTCTAGACATAGGGGAATTTGGTAATATTTGTTCTAACACTAGTCCATTACCGGACATAGGCTTGGCGCCCTATGGGCTTCTATGGTATTTATTTATTTATTAAAAAGGAACGCCAACATGGTAAGGTCCTCATTTCAATATATTCTACCAAGTGTTGTCTTTCATTACAGGGCTTCAAGGATGAGTATGATTGAAATTGATCCCCATCTATTCATAAAATGTCGTTTATGTCTGGAGGAATCAGGCAAATATCAGATAGTTCCTGCGATTCGAGACCAGATCTCTTTCTGTTTTGGAATCAATGTAAGTCTATCACTTGACTTCTACTAAGCCAAGACTGCTTTGTAAATAGGTAGGTAAAGGAAAATTAAACAAGGACAAAGTTTGCCCTAAAGACACTGAGTTGGGTATCATTAAATTGCTTTTATTGTGACATATTTAGTACTTTTAGCTGCATTATTATATTAGTTTCTTATTATAATACTATGTTTTTAAATAGACACTATAGGGCGTAAGTAAGTAATCAGTTCTGTATTAAGTGTGATTTTGAGACTTTAGTGAGACTGATTATTGTTATAATAATTATTCATATAAAGGCAAATTAGACATTGTCTTTTTTCATTAAATTATAGAGAATTTTCATAAAATACTTTAAAGGTTTCATCACTAACTCACAACCCGGCCCGATGAATAATGCAACAGGACCCGGCTGGGATGAAACACATACCAGGTTGCAATTTGTACACATGATCCAGGAAATCAGACTCATACTGTCTGGTCTTTTACCATCATCTCGCATAAGGACACGTGGTTTGAGGGTAGCTCCCACACTGACGCTGGTAAAAGCCCAACGGATGATGTCATTTATTGAGCTATGAACAAGATCTATAAATATAGCCATGCACTGATGACAAAAAAGCTGGGAGTGAAATACTAGAAATATTGTTTTTTGTTCTGACCTTGTTTACCTACCTACACTTTAATTAAATCTGGAATTCATTACTTTTAGCTATGAGGTCTCATTCAAAAAATCTCTTTCAATTTATTATCTTAATTATTATTATTTTTAGCTCTATTTGTCCCACTAGTGAACAAAACCCTTCAGTTCTTCTACACATTACAAGCCATACGCTTAATGAGGACCATTTTTATTTTCAGGTGGAACCTTTTGATGGTTTGCCACAGCTTATCTGCAAGAAATGCCAATTGGTTCTATGTGAAAACTCAAAAATAAAGCAAAATTACATTCAAAAGCAGGAAGACTTAAGACTGAAGAAAAGGAAACCTGAAAACAATGTAAGTACCTTTTTACTGATAAAAAATTGGAAATTGGATAACCATAATACAATGGTAATCAATTTATAGTACCTGACCAAACCAGGTTTTTAGCCAAAACCGAAAGAAACCCTTCCACCTCAATGTCAATTTCAACCGAAACCAAAGCTTTTTAAACAATAATATTGTGAAAATCTCTATTTTGATTTGTCTCCCATTCCAAAACTGTTTTTGTATGTTGTATGATGTATCGATAATGTGTTGTCATGTCCATCTGTGTATAATCATCATAGTTCCCATGCAGATGAACCAATTTCAGGGTTACGTAGAGAACAACAAACCTTTATAGTTTTACCATGTCTGTCCGTATGTCCGCAGCACAGAAGCTTGCTTGCTAACTGATAAAATACAAGATGATCAACTTATAAATTTCATACAAAATCCCTATGACTAAAACAAAGTATTTTATTAGGCTTATTCCACTAATCCCCGTTGAAAATCCCCGTCAATGGGGCAAAGTGAACTTTTTGTTCACTATTCCCCGTTGACGCCGATGCGAGCTCGTAATGGGGAATAGTGAACTAAAAAGTTCATTAATCCCCACCAATAATAAAATACAGAAATGTAATCACAGATTTTACATTTATTTATACCTACAATCACAGTTTAACAGTTAAATCAGTCTAAAATACCTTATCAAATCATAGTTTGTTACAATGATAAATAAAAAAGGTACCTAACACTAAAACTGTAGCATATAAAACAGTACCTGGATTTGGTTTTTTAGAAATTATAGTATTATTATTCGCCAATAGATGTCAGGAAGTGTCATAATTTTTCAGTTTAGTGTTTAAGTTGATGATAAAAAGTGTAATTATTGAAAACACGAATAAAATAGCATTACTATTCGCCAATAGATGTCAGGAACAGTCAATTGATTGTTATAAAGTTGATGAATGTTTATTGAAGGCACGAATACTACGACATTTTCTAAAAATGAATCCTAGATCGATGTTTACCAAGTTTCATGAAAAGTCTTTTTATTATTCTTAAAGTTATAAGATAAGATAACATTCATATATCTATCCAATAAAAACACAGATTGTTACAGTTATTAATTAAAAATTTAATTCAACTCTTAAATTACATCCATCCATCCATCCACAGCCTGTATCGGTCCACTGCTGGACGCAGGCCTCCCCCTGATAAACGCCTTTTTGGTGTTTAACTCATGGGGGGTAATGCCCATAATCCCCACGCTGGGCATGCGGGTTGGGGATCGCAGTCTGGTGAAAGATTTGCTCTGCAGGGGGCGCTGCTGCCCGCCCTCCAGAAGATACAGTTACAGTTATTAGCGCAGATTGTTACATTTATTAATTAAAAATTTAATTCAACTCTTAAATTACATACTTTATGATTAAAATAGAAACATCCGAAAAACGGAAGTTGAACCTACGAAGTCGTTCTAACTATGCTTGGGAATATCGATCTTATGACGACCTAATAAGATACACGTTACTGTAAGACGCACATTTTTGGCGGTGGGGGCTTGTCAGCTCGTACATGATTGGTCATCTTTTGTTTCTCGGCTTATATTGCCTCTCAGAGCCCTGACGACGATGATAATAGCAAGGAGTTCAGAAATTACATGCTCAGGCAATGGTTACAAGACGACTTTATTAAAATATGGTGTGATTTGGCCAGACCCATCGCACTACTAATTTAGTCCAAGCATGGAACAACAAAATCAAAAAGCGTGTGTTAAAAAAGAAACCTAATATCATAAGCTTCTCACAGCGTTTGCTGAAGATGCATCGTATTATGAAGTTCTTGCATTGCGGGTTTCTGAAGGTAAAAGTATTTCAGAAAAAACAACGAAAAGCATTAATCGCGACAAACATATACAGGAGGTCCAAATGGAACGAAAGTAATGGCGAAATTACGATTGGACACTTCTTGGAAAAACTTAGGTGATTCAACATATTCTATTATAAACACGTATTTTTTTATGTAAAAGTTTGTTTTGTGGGTATTGCTGACCAAATTGCATTTTATAATAAGTAGTGCTTAGGAGTGTTATGTTTTTAATGCTATATTTTTAATTAATAATTGTAACAAACTGTGATTTGATTAGGTATTTTAGACTAATTTAACTGTTAAACTGTGATTGTAGGTATAAATGTAAAATCTGTGATTACATAACTGTATTTTATTTTATAATACCTACTTGTTTTCTTTTTTATCGCTCTGTGATTTTATTGAAGAAACATAAAAAAAGTAATAGGTAGAAATCGGATTTTATTATAAGGTTAATGAATCATTGCCTAGGCAATTAATTATGATTATAAAAATAATCAATAAGCGAGTCCTTACCTTATAAATAAATAAAAACTTGATTATTTATTTATAAGGTAAGGACTCGCTTATTAGGTATTCGTATTTTATTTTGCACGCAATGGGGATTAATGAACTTTTTTGTTCACTAATCCCCATTACGAGCTCGCATCGGCGTCAACGGGGATTAGGGAAAATTTAACTTTTCCCCTTTGACGGGGATTTTCAACAGGGATTAGTGGAATAAGCCTTTTATTAGTGTCGCACAGTGAAAATTATAACTAGATGTCGCTAGTGACAAAGGTCTAGATCGCGCTGACGAAAAAGCAGGGAGGGTTCGGAACTACATCCGAACTGTTTTTTGTTTTTGAACCTTTCTTTCCTACCAAGAAAAGTCGGAATATATCCCAAATTGTAATTTAACCGTTGTATTATTTTTGAAAGTACAAGCTGATTCCACCTGGCTAGGGACACCGACGGGGCCACAGGCCGCAGGCACTGAACCAGCGGCAGTGGTGGATCAATAAGTTAAAAAAAACACTTGCTTGTGTAAAATAGGTAGATTAATGAACCGCACAACTACCTACAGAAGGAACCTCATTTTTTTGGCTCGATACGCCTTGGCCAGTTTTTATTTTGAAATCTTTTTCTTTTTGAAATCTTTCAAAGCTTTCGAATGCATGTAACGATATAGGTACCTATAATATTTTTTTGTTTATAAAAGGTGGCTTTGTTTGATGTAAATTGGTGCTGTCTTTGTGAAGGTTCGAAGTTAAACCATAGTGGATAAATTAATTTGTTACACAAGTGAGGACCGAATGTATTTAGCAAAAACAGTACTTAGGTAGTTCAATAAATTTGTAAACAAACATTAAACTTTCTTTTTGCCATGGCTTTTTGAAAAATGATCTTATTCTGCAATGCAATAAGGAACCAAATTTGATTTAAGTACACAGAATCAGCCTTATCTCAACCATCTAAGTTTTATATCGATCTGATAATTTTCACTGAACAATGTTACCAACCTATAAAAATCACTGACAACAGTTTTGTAATTAACGAAAAATCCATGCCACATGGTTTTTAAAAAGTGAATTTGAACGTGTTTGTATTTTTGTATATACCTCGTGTGTTCATAAGTTCTGAGACGCATTTATTTAATCAGTTTTAAAAGAAAGGAAGTAATACAGGCAACATTTAAAAAACTTTTAACATTTTAGATTTCGAATGTTTTGAATCAGGCAAAATATACATTTCAATATTTGATTTATTCTCCGTGAAAATGGCGCCAACAAAAGATTTGCGTGCGACTGTAATTTCACTGTTTGAAGCTGGAAAAACACAATGCAAGTATTTAGTGAAATCTAAAGTTTGGGATGTAGCCGGAACTTATACGATACAAGGAGACCGGATCTTTAAAAGACCGTGGAAGATGTGGCCGCCCGCTGTCTGTAAGAAGGCCCGCCAACATCAAAGTAATCACAGAGCGAGTACGTCGCAACCCTTGTCGGACTCAAAAGAAATTAGCTCTGAGGACCAATATTTCGCGAATATTGGAGAACAGGATACTTAAATATGATATCAAACTGAAGGCGAAACGAAAGTCGAAGGAAAGTGCATTATTTAAACGAGCGTCTTTGTAAATTGCGACTTTTTTTTTTTTTACGGTAAATAGACCTTTGTTTGACCGCAATCTCACCTGATGGAAAGCGAAGATGCGGCCGACGGTGTATCACGAAGGTCTAGAAGATACCTATTCACCCTTGTCTTGAAGAGACCCAGGTTGTAATTGGCCGGAAAAACAGAGGCAGGGAGCGAGTTCCATTCCTTTGCGGTGCGAATAATAAAGGTGGAGGAAAACCGCTTAGTGCGAGTGGAGGGTACGTCCACCAAGTATGGATGGTAGTGCGCTGTGCGTCTGCTTGTCCTGGAGTGGAAGGGGGATGGTGGGATCAGGTCATGTAGTTCGAGTGAGCATTCACCAAAATGTATCCTATAAAAGATCGAGAGACAAGCAACCTTGCGGCGGTGTTCGAGACTTTGAACTTTAGTCTCTGCAAGCGACTGATGAACGAGGAACGAGGTCGGAACCTATTGAAGAAACACGATCCATAAAATATCCTGTTTACCGATGAGACGATCTTCATGATGCGTAGGAAAAAACCGGCGAGCGAGAGCATTAATTTATTTTTTTGTTTTCCTAATTGTCAGCCGGCAGCTATGGTTATTTTCATAATAGGTCGGACGGTAAGTTTTTACACCAAACCCGCCATATGATATCGGCCTCTTCCGTATTTGGAGCAATAATTTAAAATAAAACCGGCTAAGTGCGAGTAGGCCGGTTTCCGTAACATAAAGATCATGTCTGTTGTATAGGAGCCCCTTAAATATTTTATTCTATTCTGTATTTTTAGTATTTGTTGTTACGGACAGACAGACAGCGAAGTCTCGATGTAGGGTCGAAATAGGGACCCGTTTTACCCTTTGGGTACGCAACCCTAAAAAGAACCATGTGCAAATCGTAAGTGCGCGTATTTATTGCTACATTTGAGTTTACAGTTTGAATTTACTCTGGTGATTCGAAGATTTTAAAAGATTATTTTCCTCGAAGGGTAGCGTAAAGCACTATGTTTCCAAATGTTCATTGATTCTGGGGAAAATTTATAGGGCCAGTGACTGATGTCCTTTACAAATGTATAATTATAACCTAAGTGACAATTGGCGGCCTTATCGCTCGAGAGCGATCTCTGCCAGAAAACCTGGTATGGATAGGAAAGTAGAAAGGCAGAAAATGTCATCGGGGTTATGCCTAAGATTTGTGTACTTTTTAGAATTGTGTGTACTATGTATCAAAATAAATAAATAATCTGGCACGCATATGTGTGTGTCCTAATGTGAAGATTATAACGCGATAGCGTTAATTAATATGCATAATGTATCTTGTTTTCAGTCGACAACAACACCTTTAGACAGAAGTAAAAACGATGGAACTTCCAAACGTAATCACGTAAACAAAGACAAAGTCAAAGCAAATAAAAAAAACAAGAGAAAAAGATTTTTACCCTCTTCGTCAGAGGTAATAATAAATAGTAATAACTGTTATCATGCTGCTGAAGACATGAGAAATACTACCAATGAAGGTGAAAATACGGACTGGAAAGCCATGTATCTAAAAACATTTACTTGTACAGGGTGGGCCATGAATTAGTTAACTTTAAAAACAATAAGACTTTTTAAAAAATATATTTATTTGTCAGTTAGCTAATACACAGGAATTTACTTTTTGAAAACAATATCATTTAAATGTCCACCATCGCAACGTATGCATTCGTCCAATCGAGCACGAAAATTTTCGATTACTCTTCGACATAAAGACTGTGAGATTGCTGTCATCTCTTCTCTAATCTTGGCTTTTAATTCAAGCAGTGTCCTTGGCTTATGGGTGAAGACATGATGCTTCAGATATCCCCATAAAAAGAAATCTGCTGGCGTCAAATCAGGACTCCTGGGTGGCCACGGAATGTCGCCTCTCCGAGAAATCAGCTTTTCAGGGAACATCTCTTTAATGACAGGCAAGGACTCATTAGAGGTGTGGCAAGTGGCTCCATCTTGCTGAAACCACGTATTCCGATTGTACCCAGCAAATTCCTGTAACTGTGGTGACAGAAACTCTCGTAACATTCGCACATACTCAGCAGAGTTAACAGTGACCGTACGGCCGCGTACATCTTCAAAAAAATAGGGTCCAATGATTCCTTTTGCTGAAATTGCTGCCCATACAGTTACCTTGGGCGAATGAAGGGGTCTTTGATGTTTAGTTTTGGGATTTTCGCTGCTCCAATATCTGCAGTTCTGTTTGTTTACATGTCCGTTGAGATGGAAATGGGCTTCGTCGGAAAATAAGATGTTGTCGAAATTAAGGAAGCGATCTAACATTGTTTCGGCATACAATTTGCGTAAATTAAAATCATTAGGCTTTAATTCCTGCACTATCTGGATCTTGTATGGGTGTAATTTCAAATCTAATTTCAAAATACGGCGTAAGGATGTGCGTGATATTCCTAATTCAGCCGAACGTTTACGAGTCGACAAACCAGGATCGCGTCGAATTGATTCCGAAACTCTAAGCGCGTTCTCTTCACTCCGTGAAGTCCGTGGGCCACCGGCTTGCTTCACATTTAGTGTCGATCCCGTCTCTTCGAACTTCTTTACCCATTTCTTTATTAAACCTGGACTCGGGCACTGATTTAAGTCATGTAAATCATACTCAACGCGAAACAAGCGCCTCACAATAATGAGCGAACCCTTGTTCAAATAAAATTGCTTTACGCAAAAGGCGCGCTGCGGCCCCGTGAACCGATCCATTGCGACTAAATTTCCGAGAAACGAGCTAGCTACTAGACCCCTCCTCTCACCCCGCGTCGCTTTGGTTTGTGCGGGAAATCAAACTTAAATGTTAACTAATTCATGGCCCACCCTGTACTTACTGTAATATTACGTGCTTTACGCGGGAGTCTATAAAATGCTCACCAATTAATCCATAAAGCCCTAAAGTCTAAGCATGTCGACATTTTCAACAAATATTGTATGGTTGAAATGCCTAAAATAGATGATAAGCCTAACTTAACAGGAACTACTAATGAAGTTGTCTACAGTAAAAACAATCATTGCTAAAAGTACAGCAGGCTACTATGTTGCGTATAAATATAAAAGCCGTCTGGACAGTAAAAACTTAAACCGCGAGGAACATGACAATGCAGATGAATATTCTGATGTATACTTTAGCTCAAAAAAGAAACTTCGTCAAAGGCGAGTTAGACGGTTAACTTCTAGTAGCTCTACCGAAACAGTTGTACTAGAAAACAATACTAATGGTTCAAAAACCTATAATTACTGTATAAGTTTTGATGATTTTGATAGTTCCGATGATAAAGATAAATCCAACAAAAACAGGAAACTATTTAGAAGCACAAAACACATTGACACTGCAGAAGCAACTAATATGATTAGCAATCTAATTACAATGTATCGCAACAAGTATGCACAAAAACATGAGGTTCTCGATAAATCAACATTACAACTACTTAATCGCACGATCTTAGGAATTGGAAGAAAAATTATAAACAAACGAGGTTTCAACACTTATAGTTTGATGAAATATATGGAACATTTAAATCTGAACATTATTTGGTTGGCGAGATCTCCACTCTATGTAACAGAACATTCTAATTATTTTAACATAATTCCAAGGACAAGATACCCAAATGAAAAATCAAGGAATGATTTTGAGGGATACGAAAAGAAATACGATAAGCGAAATATACAAAACAGGGAATCGGAACCTACATTCGATCAAGATTTAGCTGAAGAAGAACTTGAAGCAGAACGCACCGAGGGCAGACTAGATGCAGGGGACTGTGTAAGGACAGCAGGGATGGCCTATCCGATTAAAGCCACACAGGATGTTACTATTAGCCCTATAGACAAATCTGACGGCCAAGCGTCCCGGTTGCTTTTAAATCTGACTCCGGTGGCCAATCCTAAACCGCCTAAACAATTGCCTAGTGAATCGAAAAAATCTAAAATAGCATCAAATATTATGCCTACATTAGAGGTCCATCCAAAAGACTTTTCATCGGAAGTAATTACAAACTATAAAAATAATATGCCAGTAATAACATTTACAAGATCACTAGCCAGTTCTGAAACAAATGAAATTTCCAACAATGTCAATGCCGAAACTTGCAACGCAATTTATCACAAACAAAAAACTAAATCAGAACCACTTATAACTGCACCAAGAATAAAAGTCAAATCTATGACAGAGCTTATGCCAAAAGAAACTATGATTAGCTTGAAATATCATGCAGCTTTTCATGATCATCAATATATCTAAATTTACTCCACCACAAAGAGTCTAAGCCGGTCAGCAGCAATCAGTCTGCGAGTGGCGACTGGTATTAACGAACATAAAAACTAATTCAGCGCAGGTAATGGATGCAGGGGACGCACGTAGCTGGTGTGTCTTACTGTGGGAAATATGAAAACCTGTCATAATAATGTCTTATTTAGACCCCGCCCCTGTCCGAAATAATCCAAAACAATTATTTCGGACTCTGTTTCAGTTGGAGACAGTTTTTTGTTTCATATATCCGATAGTTTCGGTTACGGGGCGGGGCTACATAACATCACTAAATTTTTCCGAGTCTCTGGTAAAACATTTGGGGTTATGTACAATAAAAGAATATACTTTGCACATTGATTTATCCTCAGCTCAGCTGGTTACTGTCACAGTTCTGCAATTTGTTTCTTTTTTGTTATTTTTTCTATTTGTATTGGTGTGTGTCCTTTAAAATGTTTTATATTGTATTTTGTAGTTAGCCTAACTAACTAGTATTGTCTGCGAGTAAGTCTTTTAATAATCTGTGTTCAGTAGGAATTATAATTTTCTATGCTTACTCGTATTTGCTTTTTAAGCACCCGAGAGCAACTAGTTTATTAAATTAAATTTTTGTTCCTTTACATATTTCATAGATTAGTGATTGTTTTTTGCTAATTAGTACATTCAGTCCCTATCCGTGAAACAAACTAACTTTATCCATCCAACTTCGAACCATGACAAAGTCGGCTGCATCATATTTACATCAAAATAAGCCAAAGGTGCCACCTAACAAACAAAAAAATAGGTCAGTTCAGTATCTTAAATTTAGATACGATATTATTATACTTATACCGGGTGACACACTGACCTTTGCTGGTACAGGTTGCATAGGACAACCTGTATATTAGATATCAGTTTAGGAACGGACGAATTAGATTCTAAGGGCGTGCTCACTTGAAATCCGAATTTGTTCGTATGTATACGTACGAGAACTGTTGTCGCGGCGCGCTAAATAAATAAGATTCTTCCTTTAGTTGCGCGGTGTATTATTCGGTCTATTTTACACAGCTAATAAAATATTATTTAACTAAAAACATTATCGAAGTCATTTTCAAGGGATTTTGTACGAAATTATCTTGTTTATAACTCGACAAGGTATTATGCGTTATCTAGTGAAGCTTACTTAGCTTTGTCGCTGACATGCAGACGGAGTGTGCGTTACTGGGGCGGCACGTCGACTCGGATCAAGATGAATATATATAGAAAAATCAGAGCCATAGGCCATTTTCATGAGCCCCACAAATAAAATGTGTGCTCGAATAACTCCGAAACCATAGGGTTTCGAAGTTAATCTGATTCCGCTGCCGTAACGTCTGAAAACGTTACTGCAGCGGCATCGTTTTTACCTATTAGCTTTAGCCAAATCTAAAGATGCATAAAAGATCAGCGACATTTGTGGTCAGGTTTGTACATCAGGTAATGCATGATTGCATTACCTGATGGGCTGCTTGTTCTCTACGGAACCCTGAAATCGGTTCATCCGCCTGGGAGCTATGTAATATAGGACAAAGTTGGAGACATTCACATATCGACACCAACATCATGTAAAAACAGTTCTGCGTTTGCGATATTAAAAAACACCAACAACTACTTATAATTATTTTAAGACTAGTCCAGAGCTGGACATAATTAATTATAGAATGTCCCATAATCCCATTTAATTTTCTATGGAATCTTATTTATCTTATGTCTTTTTGTGGTCAGTATTTGCGCGGAGCCTCTACAAAGGCTTCGTGTCCCTGGTTTCCGCGGAGCACACCTTTAATAAGGCTGCTTTAATGTGAAAACACGATTGTGAATAAAAATACGATAAAAAAATCACGAGAGTGCACCGTTTCACACATCATTTGGTCGACAATTATGGATTTCATTAGAATTAAATTTGAATTGAAACATTATCTGGCATAGTATACATAGTGAATACTATTGTATAGATTATAACGCGATAGGGTTAACTAATATGCATAATGTATCTTGTTTTCAGTCGACAACAACAGCTTTAGACAGAAGTAAAAACGATGGAACTTCCAAACGTAATCACGTTAACAAAGACAAGGTCAAAGCAAATAAAAGAAAAAAGAGAAAAAGATTGTTATCCTCTTTGTCAGAGGATTTAAATGACACAAACAGTAATAACAGAAATCATGTTGATGAATACATCAAAAATACTGCCAATAAAGATAAAAATACGGACTGGAAAGCCAAGTATCAAAAAACATTTACTTGTATATATTGTAATATTACGTGCTCTAAGCGGAAGTCTATTAAAGCCCATCAAATAATACATAAAGCCCTAAAGTCTAAGCATAACGACATTTTCAAAAAATATTGTATGGTTGAAATGCCTAAAATAGATGATAAGCCTAACTTAACAGGAACCACTAATGAAGTTGTCTACAGTAAAAACAAAATCATTGCTAAAAGTACAGCAGACTACTATGTTGCGTATAAATATAAAAGCAGTCTGGACAGTAAAAACTTAAACAGCGAGGAACATGACAATGCAGATGAATATTATAATTCATCCTTTAAATCAAATAAGAATCTTCGTCGCAGGCGAGTTAGACGGTTAATTTCTAGTAGCTCTACCGAAACAGTTATACTAGAAAACAATACGAATGGTTTAAAAACCGATAGTGACTGCATAAGTATCGATGATTCTGGTAGTTCCGATGATGAAGAAACTAACAAAATAGCATTCAAAAAAGCAAAACATATTGACATCGCAAAAGCAACTAGTATGATTAACAATCAAATTACAATGTCTCAGAACAAGTATGCACAAACGCACGCGGTTCTCGATAAATCAACATTAGAACAACTCCATCGCAAGATAATTAGCATTGGAAGACAAATTATCAACAGACGAGGAATCAACACTAATCGTTTGATGAATTATATGAAACACTTAAATCTGAACATTGTTTGGTTGGAGAGATCTCCACTCAGCGCAACAAGCAATTCTAATGATTTAAAGATATATCCAAGGACACGATACGCAATTGAAAAACCAAGAAATGATTTTGAGGGATACGAAAAGAAATGCGATAAGCGAAATTTACAAAACAAGGAACCGGAGGCTACATTCGATCAAGACTTAGCTAAAGAAGAATTTGAAGCGGAAAGCAATGAGGGCAGACTAGATGCAGTAGACTGTGTAGAGACAGCAGGGATGGCCCATCTGAGTAAAGTCACACAGGATGTTACTGTTAGCCCTATAGAAAAATCGGATGGTCAAGCATCCCAGCTACTTTTGAATTCGACCCCTGTGGCCAATCCAAAACCGCCTAAACAATTGCTTAGTGAATCGAACAACCCGAAACTAGCATCAAATAGTATGCCTACATTAGAGGTAGATCCAGAAGAGTTTTCCTCGGAAGTAATTACAAGTTATGAAAATAATATGCCAGTAATAACATTTACAAGATCACTAGCCAGTTCTGATACAAATGAAAATTCCAACAATGACAATGGTGAAACATGCACCGCAAGTTTTCAAAATGAAAACTTTAAACCAGAACCACCTAAAACTGCTCCAAGAATAAGAGTGAAATCTGTATCAGAGCTTATGTCAAAAGAAACTCTGAGTAGAATGAAAGATCCTGAAGCTGTCAATGATCATCAATATACATTGACTCCACCACAAAGAGTCAGCAGCACTCAATCTGCGAGCAACGAATACGTCATACTAGATACGATGGAATTACCAAACACAAAAACGACTTCACCATTCAGTTACTTTAGGACGCTTTTACAGGTGCACAATCTTACCTTACTGGAAACAGACACTATTTTGCCAGCAGATTTCCACAGTCTCATTCGTTTTAAAGTCCGCTATAACTATGGAAGCAACGACCCGGTTGTTCTCTATTTGTCGCTTTTATGTTTAAACAACATTTTCTGCATAAAAATAAAAGATCGTTACGATCACAACAACATATTATTATCGGGCATATCTGCAATCTGGCAGTGGGAGATATTAAAGATATATAAAGGTGACGTAGTTCCAAGAGTGTTGACGAACGCTCAAAAGACTAGCCCTGAAGTGTTTTCGAACACTAAACGTTTTATTTGTATCCTAAAATCTATAAAACATGTGCCTAAGTAAGTTTTATTTACCATATTTGTTATGAACAGTAAAATTCATTATTCAATCAATTAAGTTTGAAGTAAATTTTTAGTGGCATGACTCTTCGATCGGGTATTTCGAGGCCTCCTAGGTGTGCGTTACTGGGGCGGCACGTCGAAAATGTATAGAAAAAAATGAATACCTATGTATAGAAAAATCGGAGCCCGTTTATGCTACATAGGTATCGTTTATGAGCCCCAAAATAAAATTGTGCACCGCTACAGTGGCGTTTTCAGGCGTTGCCGCAGCGGAATCTGATTTTCTCAAATAACTCTGAAACCGTAAGACGCACAAATTTTATTTTTGGGGCTCATGAAAATGGCATAGGCCTTTGGTGGTTTCAACTATGCCAATAAAGGTGCCATAAAATTGTGCTTCTCGGTGCCTAAGTAAAATAAATAGTGCCCCAGTACTTTAGATCTTTCACTGTGGCTGCTACCTTGACGTCAAGGTGGCAGCCCCGCTGATTTCAACGAAACTATAGCGAGATAAGAATCGTGATCTACGGGACAGTTATTTGGCGTGATCGCTTCTTTTATAACTGCTGAGGCTAAACCTTTTACCACCTAAATTAAAACAAAGGTATCTTAAATCGTAATCGATTTTATAAAAAGGCGCGCTGAAAAAAATTTAAAACCTTAGAAGAAAACGTTTCGTTAAATAAACATATTTAAAAAAAATATCTAAGACTTACAGACCATCAACATTATTATATATTCACAATGTACATTTAAAGGATTTTGAGAGACATTATTTCTTAAAAGGTAAAATTTTTAAACCAATTAAATGCAAAATGTTCTCTTCGCAAGAGGCTACAAGCTTATAACTGCTCAAATTTTACCATAAACTTCAAATAAATAACTCGCCTAAGTTGTTTATGTGGAATAAAATGTACTATTTTTTTAGCTAATTCATATTTTTACTTTCCTTATATTCGTAATAAAAAGCAGTGTTTACCTCGGGTGAAAGTAACTTATTTAAACCTTCGAACTATTAGAACCCCGTCTCGAGACTAGATAAGTTACTTTCATCCCTTGGGTAACAATGTACTTTCAACGCAGATTTCTTAAGAAAGACAATAAGCACATTTTAGTGGTGAAAAAAATGCTTTAAATAAAATTACTGAAAATAGGAAATTCCGTCCTTTTTACCTATCTATTTTGATACAGACTGTTTCAGTGTACCTACGCATTATGAATCTAAGAGCACCTTGATCGATGATAAAACTACATAGTACATTTTTCGGTTAAATGAAGATCGTAGTGTTATTTTCATGAATAACACATTTAATACATGTATTATTAAACGATGTTATTGCGACATTGGAATTGGAACCCTTCAGGAGGACCTATCTATTAACCCTGCTGTTACTTACGTTAATTTAAGGGGCCGGAGAAGACCGCGCAAAAATTCTATTCGAGTCGCGTACAAAACTCCGCTCCGAATATCTCTATCTCAGGTTAGCTGATGCAGGCGCGCGCGGGGCACGGGACGCGGTACTACAATACGTGAAGGGAACACACAACCATAGTGCCGTGCCGTCTTATGCGTGTGTGTGTGTGTGTGTGAGTAAATGTAGGTTGCTAGCTATCTATCTATACATCTGCCACTGATTTGAAGGCGGTAGCTACCTATTTCTTTAGGGATGTGTATTTATTGGCTAGCGCCTTATTGGTTTTTATCTCAGGGGTAGTGCCCATAATCCCCACGCTGGGAATGCAGGTTGGGTTGATCGCAGTTCGGTGGTAGAATTGTTCTGCAGGCCGCCCACCAGTGGATATCTCTTGGTCGAGACGTGGTGGGTGGGACATCTGCGTCATGGGCCATGAAGGTGTTAATATGTATAGTAATATACGCATTCAATGCCCAGTCCGCTACACGGGGAAAAGTTTCGATAGATAGATAGATGTTTGTTACTTCTTTACGTCAAAAAGAGGCAGAAATTTTGCCTAGATAGAAACTTACAACAAAAGTGCTGCTTTGCTGGAATTACAACACAACAAACTTTCGTTATAAATATCCATCAATTTGTTTGTACCTACTTACCTAACTACCTACCTATAATTTGTGCAAGTGTGATTGAAGCAGGCAAAAAATGCCCCTTACTTATTTTTTAGGAGTTTTGTGAGAATATTTATTTGTTGTGTAATGAATGAGTGATCTGATTACATTACAATATCATAGTAGGTAGATCATTTACAACTCAACCTTACCTACTTACATACAGGTACCTACCTAAGTAGGTGCATGGTTTTTACAATTTATTATTACTACGCACTTTATCTACAAATATAATTAATTAACCTACCTATCATCCTAGTAATTCTAATAGATACCTACATAGGTAGGTAAGTAAGTAAATACTAAACTAGTAGCTAGGTAGGTAATTGTGAAACATTGCATTTAGTTACAACAGAGGTATTATTACCTAAACCTAGGTAAGGTAGGTCCCCCATCTCATACATAAAAACATCAAAATTCACAAATTAAAAATGCTTTATTACCATAAATACAATAAATGTAAATGTACCTACACTTAGAAAAGGTCAAATCATATCAAAAAATACACTGACACATTTTTGATTTCAGTCGCTTCGGTATGACTAAAATTAAAGAAACAACGAAGAAACCTTTAGACTGTTAGTTGTTATTATTTTTCGAGTTGACTCGAAGACAAATAAGTTATAAGAAATGAAAAATAATTATAACGCCGCGACGCGACGACCGACGTGGAGATTTGAACTCGGTTCTTCTCGCGTCTGAAGCAGACAAGGTCCGCCTACGCCACGGAGCAGTTACATTTAGTGACGAAAATAAGATTTGCACCATAAGTTCACCTTATGTGTACGTACCTAGGATGACGTCACAGAAAATGTTTATTACAACCTACACCTACATTTACTTAGATTTTTTTAACAAACTCCTGGACTTTATAAAACATACGATTCCTACATTCGTGCCCGAAGTATCTACCTACTAGTTTGCATATCCGTTTTTTTTCCAAGTTTTTCTACAAGGCCTAATAGGTAGGTACGTAGGTACTTATATCTCAAGAAATCTACCAGGAAATGCCTATGTAGTAGTATGCAGTTACCTACCTATAATTCAAAAAATTAAAATATAATTCAAAGTTTGGATAGATAGATAGATGTTTGTTACTTCTTTACGTCAAAAAGAGGCAGAAATTTTGCCTAGATAGAAACTTACAACAAAAGTTCTGCTTTGTTGGAATGACAACACAACAAACTTTCGTTGTAAATATGTTTGTACTTGTACCTGCATACCTACAATTTGTGCAAGTTTGATTGAAGCAGTAGCATTAGTTTTGTGAAAATATTTATTTGTTTGAGTAGGTAATGAATGAGTGATCGGACTACAATGTCATTGTAGATCCTTTACAACTACCTTACCTATGGTTTATCCATTTTGAATGAAGCATGTTAGTAAACAAACTACGACACAAATATCATAATCTCACTTGCTTGGCGTCGAGTTTCAGATATAATTGTAAAAAAAAATTATTGAAGGGATGATCTAAAAGCTACAAGTAATGGAGATTACGTATAAAAGGACGCGCCAACAAACTGAATTTTGGGTTAACTATGGACGGTTTGTTTACGTTTATGCTTCATTGAAAATGGACACGGTATAGGTACTTACACACAGGTTTATAAAATTTATTATAATACGCACCTTATCTACAAATATAATTTATCTACCTACCTTACCTATCATCTTATAGTAATTCTAATAGACATCGACATAGGTAAGTAAATACTAAACTAGTAGCTAGGTAGGTAAATGTGAAACATTGCATTTAGTCATAACCACAACACATGTATTATTATTATTACCTAAACGTAGGTAGGTACGCCATCAATACATAAAACATCTCAATTACCTGAGTAGGTAGGTACTATACCACCTAACTAACCTTCCTATCACAATCCAACTAATTATATACCTACTACTGTACTATACTCTATATATCTTTTTTATAAAATACCCAAATCACCCGATCTATAGAGAAATTTGTCCCGAGCCGCAAATCGAACCTGCGACCCCTGTTGCGTTCCGGCGGAACCTCGCTTGCCCGCCGAGGTCGTCGTGAATAGTGATAACAATGCACCTACTCATCCAACAAAACGCCTTACTGTTAGAAATTGATGACATGACATTTGATTGAAGCATGGCATTGTCCCACCTCACAAAATAGAATGAGGCCCTCATACAAACTCATTTTGAAACCATGTACCTACCCAACACTTGATGTAGTTTAGAAAATAGTAGATAAGAAGTACTCTTCCTTCTATTCTAACGTCCATCCATAGTAAGTACCTAATAAGGTGTCATATCCCTGCGACAACGACCTCGGAGATCGTCGTTCGTCGTCGTCGTCGTCACACGGGGCCGAGCGGCGCGGCTGCGGCGGGCGCACCGTGTAAATACACGTTGCATTAGCGTGTGTGCGTGGCGTGCGTACCTGTCCGAGCGATCACACAACCGAAGTAATCCCGCCCCGTGCGTGCGCGATAGCTAGTAGCCGTTCAAAAATGGTATGAATTTGGTTGTGTTCCGTAATACCAAAAATGATGAATGAAAACTTTTTGTATTCTTCACATAGTATTGTTATTCTGTAACTAGACAATATAAGCTATGTTCGACCGTTAAGAACGCGTAAGATATTATTGTTTTTAATACGAAACAAATAGGAAGAAAACTGGTCTATTTTGGCATAAAAATGTGCAAAATGCGATTGTCTATATTTCGTTTTAGGTAAGTTTTTTGAAAAAAAAAACAACGGAGGGACATAGATAAATACGATTCAAATACAAATAATACAATAGTATACTGCAAATATGGTTGAATTAGAAATCATTTTGGTATTGCATTTGTATGGGCAATTCACCCTTCGCCGGCCTCTTAAGTTGCTTCACCTAAACATATATAGGTATTTTTTTAAACTGGCTGTAGGTTAATTGTGCATGTCTCGGGTAAGTTTATCTTAGATAATATTCTTTTCACACTCAACTTTAATCTCTGGTTGACTGTTGACTGACTTGTTATAATAGGTACTAAGTAGGTATCCTTCTTAAAGTTTTGTAGAGTGTAATGTGTAGTTAAAACTGCACAAACGTAATTTAATTTTGTTTTCATATGTTTAAGTCTATTATGTTATAATATTAGTAATAGTTATTTGGTGAGAACGAAGCAATAATTTGACCATGATATTAGTACAATAAGTTACTTTATTTAAAAAATAAATATTGATTATCCAAGTGTCCATATTGTATCAATATCTAATAGAACTTTCTCTGTATCAGAATGCTTGTGGAACATAAAATATCCTTGTATTTGCGCAGGGCTGACATTTTTCTGTTTTTCAATGACTCTGCAAAGTAAACACATATTTTTACTTTGTATGTTACAATATTAAATTATTTTAGTAGGAGTAATCTGCTCCAGAAGTACTGTTTCGATTCTGAATGTTCATAGGAAGCTACACTATTCCTAAGTGGTTTAACACTTTCGTGGCCCAAGCAAGACGCACGTAGTGCACCTAGTCGTGCGGGGGGCGCGCCGCTCGGGTGCACCACCGCCCCGCTGAGGCTAGGGTTTTGCGTTACGCTGTTGATGTTTTATTTATCTAATTTTAATATTTAAGAAAATAAATTGACTTACTTTTTTGCAAATGTTTTGGCGTGTCCTGCAGCCTCCTCGCCTTTATAAAATCTCAGGAACATGAGTTCAACTTGTTCTTGCTCACAAAATCCTACATATTCTTTCATGTCTACTCGACCTGGCCTTATCAATGCTGAGTCTAACCTGTAAAACATACCATAAAAGAAGTAAGTATGTACTTATAAATGAATCAAATCAACAGAAAAATATTAAACATTATTATCTAACTAAATTCTTAGCCATAACTAAATAACAAGAGCATGCTCAAATGTTGTATGGAAACCTGGAAACTTTGTTGTCCAAACCACATCAGCTCACAAGATAGGTACTAACGACGCTGCTGCTGGACATGCCTGCCTTTTGATATGTCCAGGTGATTAAGGCAAAATCCGACTGGACTCCAGTCGGATTTTGCCTTAATCACCAAGCCATCATGATAAAATAACAGAAAGAAGCTGCTGTCCTACCTCTGTTAGGTTAGAAAAACATTCCCAGTTTGAGTTGCAGGGATCGATTCTAACATCTAATTTAACAATAACTATTATACTACACACGGTGAATGTCATATACACCTTTTACTTTAAACAAGCAGAAAGCACCAACCTTTCTAAATAATTTGTGGTCATGAAAACAATCCTTGCTTCTGTAGATGCCACCCCATCCAGGCAATTCAACAGTCCACTGAACGTGACGCGATTAAGTCCTTCATATGCTGCTTTTTGCGATGGGGTGTCCTCTCTCGAGAGAAAAGCCGCGTCTATATCCTCGAGCAGTATAATGGATTGTTGTGGGGCAACACTGAAAAGAAGGCAAAGGATATGGGTTGGTGAGATATTTTATTTATACATTATTTTAGTATGACCTCTAAGCACATTGCGCTTGGTAGGTACGAGCTGTTCCAACAGGCAGAAACATAGCATTGTAATCAAGCGCCTTGAACTGTAGCCGGTTGAGTACAAGGGGTTCCGAAAATGGCTCATTGAAGTGAACCCATTGTGTGTGAATAAGTGCTTTTAAAATATTGCTGGACAATTCACACAGTATCATATACCTACCCCAGAGCTTTTCATTTATCAAGTTAGGTTGGAAGATTTACCCCCAAATACGTAAACGCAACGCAGATTTAATCACGTCTGAAATGACGCATATGTGACACAATTTCATGGAAGAATCAAAAAATCTGAGCTGCGTAGAGAATTCGGCCGTTAGGTACCTGAGAAGATGATTGAGCCTGTCATCTGTGAGCCCTCTTTCTGATAGGTTGAGGACACAAATATTGTACTCCAATTCACCAGCCAGAGCCATGATAAATGAAGACTTTCCACACCCAGGTGGACCATATAACAAATACCCTGGAATAGAAGCATGGCATTACATTAAGTGGTTTTGATTATTTTTTAATTTTCCTATAGTTAGTGAAGTACCGCGGCTTCGCTCGCGTTGTTGTGTGGAAACGTTTCCAGGTCTGACTAGTATTACATCAAGGCAAAAAATCTATTTCCAATACACCAAAACTTTCTCATTTTTATTAAGTGTGATGTGAAGTTTTTTATTTCTGTTAAGGTCTTTTAAGCTATATACTTAGTCATACATACCTCTTCTATAGGGAATGCCTCGATCTGTATACCACTGGGGATTGTTGATGAAGTCCAAGCAATCTGTCAGAATCTTTTGTGTCAAGCCTGACTTCAGTACCACACTGCCGATAGGTCGTCGCTTCCGTGGGTGACCGAATTGCCGCCAATCAGACCCCATTGCTGTGTACATGAGTGTCATGCCTTCGTGTTGCTTCAGTGCCATTGTCCTAGCTGTGGTACACTTTTGTTGTTCATGGTATGAAGGCAAGGACAATAATTACATTTATGTGAATAAATTCAACACCTCTATTGCGCAGTAGGTTAAGATCCACCTGACGCAGTAGGTTGCAGGTTCGATTCCAGCCTCGGGACTAAGTTTGTAATATATGCAAAATTTGTTTTGTTTTCTAGATCTATGCATACAAAAAATATTTCTCTATAATAGATATTTGAATTGAATAAGATGTTTATTTATTATTTTTGTATAATGCATAACACAAAAAGGCCCCACCTGTGGCCTAGTTGCTGATACCAGCCCAAAAACAAGTAACAAATAACCTCTAATAAATTTTAAAATAAAGTTTTAAATAATGTTGGACTCTGAGCAGGCTTTGTAATATCTGATGGTATAAAAGGTGGAGGGCCTCATAATCCCTGAGAATCTATTTTGTTTTCCATATTTCTGGATTTCGTGTAAAATGGCACTTACTACATAATTTTTGTTGTATCAGACTATGTACATAATCCTGTTTGTAGGTAGTGCTTTTTTAATTACCATCTTCAAGAATGTCATAGTAAAGTTGCTTGTTTCGTCCGAATGAGGTTAGTGTAACAGTTTCCCATGGAATACCCATGTGCAAATCTAAAGTGTGCTGTTCTCTTGTGCGATCCACCCTTATCCATGATCCTGCATAGCTGAAATAAAGTTAGGAGAATTACTTTTCATCTACAGCCTATACTTGTTTACTGATAAAACTTACCTCTGCCTGATCAATGGCATATTGGCCTTTAGGGGTAGTGCTCATAATTCCTATGCAGGTTGGGGATTGCAGTTTGGTGGTAAAATAGTTCTGCAGGAGGTGCTGCTGCCCGCTCCCGGAGAATACGCTATAGTTGCTTCTTATGACATTCGTGAAGTGGAATGGTTCTAAAACCTCAAATTCTAAGCTGGTGACATATGACCAGATACTAAAATTTACTAGATGTTTATTAGGGATATAATAGTTTATTTGAAAGCTTACTTGAAGAAATGCTGACCGACACTAGGGATGAAGTCGTATTTCGTTTTTATTTGACCAGTATCCTTTTGAAGAAAGGATGTTTCTACACTGAGATGTTGAGTATGTCTGGCTCCTTTTTGGGTGATCCATTGCAAAAGCCATTGGTAGGATTTATCGCGGCAAGGGACTTCAAGAGTAATCATGCAATGCCGCCTAAAAAGTAACACAGAAGTTTGAACTCCTTTTCGTAGTATAGCGGCTCCAGCTCCAATACCAAATAGACCGAATCCAGCCCCGAAGTAGGGGTTCTCCGCCAAAGAAGATACATATTCAGAAATAGGCATGATTATTTTTTATGTAACACAGCAAACAGAACAAAAAATCCTCAAAATTTAGTGGAGCGGACTATCAGCTGTCTGTCTTCTTCTTCTTTTTATTTTCAGCTCTGCTGCGCAGCTATCTGTCAGTCCCAACGATGTTTTGTTAATCTGACAATGACAGATATGTACTTTATTTCAAAATCAGCTGCAGCTTTATTATGGATCTACAGTCGCTAACTCAACGCAGGTTTGCGTGCGTTAGTATCAGTTTACCACGCTTATGTGACACGTGAACCACGTGTATTTCTTTGAGAAATGAAGGAAATTATCTGAATGAACCCAAATTTCAGCACTCTCCATTGTCAATTCGAGTTAGATTGCTGTCAAAAAGGTGCTTAAACTAGCATAACGCGTGTAGTTACCGTTACTGTTACCAAACTTGCCATACCTAAAATATTCGTTCAAATATTATTTTATACTATAAACGATAGATGGCATTGTTTGTGCATTAAAAAGACGTGGCGTACCTTCTATTCTAATCAGCAATCATATTTATACTCATCAGAACCAGCATTTATCTTATACCTACGAGCAATTCTTGTATAAATAATATATTTATAATCTGAATCTCGGATACGGCTCCAACGATTTTCATGAAATTTAGTAGGTAAGGTATTTATTAGGCGCATTTATATTTAGGCATTTATTAACGCCCACCTAACATAAAATATTTTTTTTTCTTCAAATACTACTTAAATATAACTAATAATTCAATAAAAAGATTAAACATCGTTTTCTGTAACGAGGGATATTACGAGTAGTTGTGTGATGTACCTATTTATGATGTCCATGCTAATAACATCTTTCTTTAAACCTTGTTTGGGCGTTATTAAAGATACTATGTTTAATACCGCCCGTTTGCTAATACGAGTATGCTGGACCCATTAATACATTCTCAGGAGTTATAGTATATCTAATAAAACATAACAATCACATATAAATGTCTTTAATTAAAATGAAAAGAATGTTACAAATCAACATTTAACATAAAAACTATTAAACTTTTTATCAATAGTAAAGTAACTTCAAACTTCTAGTTGCAATCAAACTAAACTGAAAAATATGATTCTTCCTGACATCTATTGGCAAATAATAATACTATAATTTCTAAAAAACTAAATTTACCAAAAAAACCGAGCGAAGCACGGTCATCCAGGTACTCTATCTTATACCTTCTTGTATAGCTCGGTAATTCATGGATAACCCCGTAGGTACTTGTTGGGGGGCAGGAGGGCAACTCAAGAAAAAAATAAAAAATAAAAATCTGCAACGGTCTAGGATTTTTTAAATGTTTTGTTTCTAAAGTCCGATATTTGTTACCTTAGTTAAAATTTTTGAACACTTCAGCTAAAAATTAAATAATAACGAATTGATTTTCTCTGTAAATAACCGTGGATAATTGGCCTTGCTATGGCGCATCACAAAATATTCCTAGCCACAACTGCTTGTTTTTTTCCAACACTTAAAAATAAAAATTAGTGTATTCGATTTTTTTATGATAAAGTTTGAGCACCGTGCGGCCGTGGTATAAAAAAATGTATGGAAACCTGGGTGACCCACAGCTTAAAAAACATGCCTATTTTATGTTGTTTCTTTACACTAAATTTTATACATTAATATACAGGTGGGGCAAATTTTTGCACCTTTAAGGGTAGCTCCTACCGTTTCTTTTGTAGTTAGAAGGTTTTGTTCTAAGGAAACTTCTATATTTTGAAGAAAAAACAATTGACATTTTGTTTTTTTTTTTAAAGTACGGTTCGCCCAAAAAATTACATTTGTCAAACAAAACAAGTTGGTCTTAATCGACTCTATTTCCAACCAGGAACACTTTTCATAAAGTAACATACCAAATCAAATCGTAAGTTTTGGCAATAAATAAATAAAACAATTCCCATACATTTTCTATGAAAAGACGAGTATGTGCGATGCGAACAACAATGACACTCATTGGTTATATACGAGTTTAAATTAAGAACCATTGGTTCTTAATTTAAACTCGTATATAACGACTTTTTTAAGTTGGTGGGCTAATTTTGAAGGCATAAAAAGACCGTGTAAAAATATTATCTTTTGGTTCGCTCAGGTAGTTGGTTAAATATTTTTAGTAGGTACGAGTAATCTAAATTTCGAGATTTTACTTACCGTTGGTAGGTAGGGTTGACATTTGCTGTTACATTCATTAAAAACCGTTCCGATCGCAGGTTCAACAAACATAGTTTAAGTTTGTTGAGGATAGGTATTTATTTTCTCTCAGTTGAACTTTCTGGAAAAATATTCCATTTTGTTCAACTTTCACAAAGTGGTTACAAAGTTGAACTAATCGGAAAAATAATTCCAATTAGTTCAACTCGTTAAACTTCGAGTTGAACTTTTCGGAATAGAGGGCTGTATCGGGGAGTATTATTTTATTTATTTAATTAATAATAAATAAAACAAAAATTAAATTAGTTTATAGCAGGTACAAAACGGCCCATATCAATCATCCATACAATTTTAAACTATACAATCTAAGTATAATACTAGATAATCTAATATTATAATGAGGAAAGATTTGATTGTTTGTTTGTATTGAATAGGCTCTGAAACTACTGGACCGATTTATAAAATTCTTTCATTGGAAAGCTTTCTTATCAGGGAGTGACATAGCCTACATTCTATCCCGGAATTCCCTCGGGAACGGGAACTACGCGGGTGAAACCGCGAGGCGCTGCTAGTATACAAGAATTGCTCGTTTAAAGGTATACGATTATTATTATTATTATTATGTATGACTTAGCAACAGTTAAACTCTGATACCTGAGTAATGTTTTTTATAGTGAAAATGTATCTAGGAAAACTAATTTATATATATACTCAGGTAATACATGTACGCTACTACCTAATATACAACCATGACCATTGTGTGTGAGTGTGACCTATGTGCTAATCTCAGACCAAGTCTTAGTTTCGTTATAATGGAAACTGATGTACATTAGGTAAGCAAGGAAAATCTAATGTAGCGACTGGGCACCAACAGAATAGGAGTAAGCAAAAACACCTTCAGTGTTCAGTTCAAATAGAAATTCCTATGACGAGGAAAAACGATTTAAGTAGGTAACTTATAATATCCGAAACAAAAAAGGAAAAACACATCAAATAACAATCAAACCATTTAAAACTCCAACCAAAATTGCTATAATTCTTTGTCACTTCATTTAGTGTCTAAAAAATTAGCCATAAGTGCCATTACTTGAAGCACCACCAAAGTGCTCAAATCACCACGAAACTAAGACCAATCGACGCAAAAAAAACACTGATTTCAAATATGTTTAAAAGTAATTTTTGACCAAAGTGTCGCTTAAAGTGTTTATCCTTTCCACCGTCGATATTATTAAAAACTTTTCTGTTTTATCTTCATTAATAATTCTTGTTTTTTTTATACATACTATATTATAATTTCGTGAATTTTAGTGCATATGGGTACTTAAATTCATGAAATTGTAGCTGCCTAGGTTTACATGGACCAAACTGAGCACGAGGTTGAATTGAACTTTGAATTTGATCCGTGAGGTTACTTGGACCTGGCTGCATAGGTACGAGTATGTCCTTTTCGTCATTTTCTTTCAAAATTATGTCTCGTATTGGCATACCGCGAATTAGTTGCTGGTCTATAATTACTGCCAAAAAGCATTGCGTATAAGAATCTTTCTCCACCTTTCAAAATTCGTTCAGTCGATTAGTGTATCAGTCTATCGGATATTTTTTATATGCACGGCACCAATAAAAAATGCGGGGGGGTGTCTGTGAGACAAACGGCGTGCGTCCGACCTCGAAGACGTCTCGACGGGCACTGGCAGCCCAGTTTTCTTTCACAGAGATAAATAATAACTTGTAACAACGCAACACAATTCTACGCGCCCCGGCCCGCGCCGATCTCCGCGCGCCCGCACAACCAAACCGGTCGAGCGTTCCAGCGTCGCCCCCCAACCCCGCCACACGCGCCGCCGAGACCCAGCGTCCAAATAAAAGGCGCCCGAGCCATCGAACCAGCAGGCAGTCGGCGCTCGACACTCCTCGAGACACTTCCAAGAGCCAACCTAGGTCGGTTTCTTTGTGTTCGAGTTGTTTCGATCACCGGCTGATATAGGGACCGTAGGCACATCTTTTATTTACGTTCCTCCTGATATCGTTGTATTAGGTACTTTAGGTAGTTATTAGATTAATTAGTTAGACAAAGAGTTTCAGTTCTTTTGTATTTTGTTGCTAAGTTTTTTTTTCTTTCTAAATAAATTTTGTTAACGTTTGTATTGAGGGTTTTTACTTGATTTCCCGTAGGATCCCCCCCTTTACAAGTGGCGCCCACTTTGGAGCTCTTATTCCCCCTTTTAGTTATTTGTTTCAAGCTAAAATCAGTCAATGATTGAATAACGTACTTAGGTACAATTATTGAGCGAAACTTTTTCCAAAGTACCCTCAATAGTTTAGTGATTGACTGATAGTTGATAATTTCTTTTGTTTGAATTAGACAACATTATTTTTTATTGAAACATTGTAACTACCCTCATTTTTTTTAATTTACTAATCAATTTTGATATCTTTGTAATCTTTTTCTATAGGCAAAATAGATTTATATAGAATCTTACCTAGACGTAGCGAACGCACGGGAGTAAATATGGCGAACGTTAGCTTCACTAACGATCAGTTCCGCGACCTTTTAGAGGTCTTAGCGAGTAGAAATACTAGCCCCTCTCATAGTAAGGCCGGTAGTTTCGCCTCATGCACGGCAAGATTCGATGGGTCTCGGGACGCAATTAAGTTGGAAGCTTTCCTATCGACAATCATAACTTTCAAGAAAATAGAACAAGTCACGGACGAGGATGCTATCGAGGGTCTAACGCTGCTTTTGGTTGGAGATGCGGCTATATGGTGGCTAGGGGTCAGAGATAGTATGAATACTTGGGATGACGCCCTCAAAGTCCTCCGGCTAACTTACGCGCCAAAAAAACCAGCATATAAAATTTACGACGAACTTGTTACGCAGAAACAAGTATCACCTGGAGGAGTCGAGCTTTTTGTCGCCAAGAAACGCGCTCTTATGGCGGAGCTTCCGAAACCGCAGCTGACGGAAACCCAGAATTTGGACATCCTGTATACATCACTTCACCCGATGGTTCGAGACAGGATCCCTAGGGATACTGTCCGGACTTTTGAAGAGTTTTTAGAGAAGGCTCGACAGATCGAGAATTTCTTGGGACAGAACGAAGAGAAGAAAACAGTGCGTTGCACCTTTTGTCGCGCCTTAGGCCACGCAGAAGAAGAGTGTAGGAAGAAGAAGGCAAAAGAAGAGAGAAGGAAGACGAACCACAACAAAACTTTACCTGACACTCCCGGACCACAGGTACCGGCCTCATCTCATCTGCCGCCAAATATTAGTAAAATAGCCTGCTATGGTTGCAAAGAACCTGGAGTCGTGAGGAGTAAATGCCCAAAATGCAACCCGAACCGGATTGGCGCTGTAGACGTGCAGTTTTACTCGCTCAATGCAAGCCTTTCTTCAGTGTCCCGGCTTCGACCCACGGTAAGCATAAAAATAAATGGAGCTAAGGGATTCGCCCATCTCGATACGGGAGCAAAGTTAAGCGTTGCCTCCACGTCACTGTTCAACGTCATAAAAACACAGGGAGCAACATTTAAGAGCGAGAGCGCTAACATTATCCTGGCAGATGGGCTAAGAAGAAAACAACAAATCCAACGAGTGGTTGTTCCCGTTGAGTTGTGTGGACGAATAATCCCCACCAACTTTATAGTTCTTCCGGAGTCCCGGGATAACCGAACCCTATTGGGGGTTGACTTCATCCAAGACGCCAACATGGTATTGAACCTACCACAGCGTCTTTTTCACTTCCTGGAAGAGCCTGGGAAAAAGTACGAGCTCGATAACGAAGAAGATGACGCATCTGTTTCTGCAATACAAACCCAACCAGAAACAGTAATTGCAAAGCTGGCTAAAACAACGGCTTTAGAGCCTATGATAAGCCCTATGACTCCATCACCAGCTACGATGCCTGACATAGAAGTGGAGTTAGAACGGTCGTATGGACCACCTTCTACGGTTGACTTGCAGACACCTGCTACCAGCCGGCAAATAGAAGAACGGTCATATCACACCCCACCTAGGATCAATTTCAACTCGCCAACAACGCCACCTTCACACGAACCTTCTTACAGTGGATACTCACCGAGGTTTGTAGGATCATTGTACCGGGATGCACAGATGCACATCGCTAACGATGAAGTCAATTTGTCTCCACGGAGTATGGCACTCTTCAACGACACGGACGTACATCTGGCAATGGTGTCTATGACTGCAAACCCAGATGCCTCAAGGGCTACTCCGGCAACCGCAACCACTAGCGTAGAAGAACCTTTAGACAAACTGGAACAGGTCCTACGGAATAACGCAGCAGTATTTGTGAATCACGGCCATCCGGCGGACTTAGTGGAACATACGATTGAGGTTACGGTAAACAGACCCATAGCAGTGCCTCCGTACCGGCTGTCACCACAACGCAGGGAGGTACTCAAGGATCAGATTGCTCAAATGCTGCAAGAAGGAATCATAGTACCATCGAAGTCACCCTGGGCTGCACCTGTGGTCATGGTTCCGAAAAAGAATGGTGACGTCAGAGTTTGCGTAGACTACCGCCAACTCAATGCTGTGACGATTGCGGATGCTTACCCCTTGCCTCGCATTGATGACCTCCTGCATGAAGCTAAGCCAACTCCTTATATGTCTTCTTTGGACTTGCGTGCTGGATACTGGCAAATTAAAATTAGAGATGAGGATCAGGAGAAGACTGCTTTTGTTGCACCATTTGGCCTGTACCAGTTCCAGAGGATGCCTTTTGGACTTAGGAACGCACCTGCAACCTTCCAGAGGTTCGTAGACAGACTTAAAGTACAGCTGGAAGGTATGAACATTCTGGCCTATCTGGATGATATTATTGTATTATCACCGACGTACGATCAACACCTGCAGGATCTAAATAGGCTCCTTCGATTACTTATGGACAACAACGTGGTTGTCAATAGAGATAAGTGCCGCTTCTGCCAGAAAGAGATTACCTATCTTGGACATGTTATCACCAAAAATGGGATAACTATGGAGCCTAACAAGGTAGAAGCAATAATCAGCATGCCCGCACCAAGTAATGTTCGCCAAGTCTTATCCTTTCTGCAAACTTGCTCCTGGTATCGCCGCTTCGTACCAGAATTTGCCAAAATTGCAGAACCACTCACAAGATTGACAAAAAAGGATAGTAGTTGGGAATGGGGCTCTGAACAACAAAGCGCTTTTGAAGACTTGAAGACACATCTCACTACTGCGCCCGTCCTTAGACCAGCAGATATGAGTAAGCCATACATTATTAAAACAGACGCCAGTGACTATGCTATAGGAGCAGTTTTGGTGCAGGGGGAGGGCTGCGATGAACATCCTGTAGAATACGCAAGCCGCCTGCTGACCAAACCCGAGAGAAACTATTCCACGACAGAACGTGAAGCTTTAGCAGTCATCTGGGCAGTATCTAAATTTAGAGGCTACATCGAGGGCTCCTCTGTAGTGATAGCCACGGATCATCAGGCATTGCGCTGGTTGATGACGCTGAAATCCCCCACTGGACGCCTCGCACGATGGGCTCTACAACTCCAGCCCTATAATCTCAAAATTGAGTATATACAAGGCAAGAAAAACATTGTAGCTGATCAACTCTCACGACCCCCGCGTCAAAACACACAAGAAGATTACGGTGTTTGCATTGTTTCAGTTGATATGCCGCGCAGAACAGGATCTGAAATACGACAAGAGCAGCGGGAAGATGCAGACTTACAGAAAATCATTGATGCTTTAGAAAACCCTGTGCCAGACGAAAACGGACCTTATTGGTCTAACAAAGGCTACTTTATGAACAGTGGCATGCTGCATCGGTATATAGAAGATAGTGATAGCGACACTGCTCAACTGGTTATTCCCAAACACGAGAGGTTAGCTGTCTTAGCCTGTTACCATGATGATCCAACCGCTGGTCATTACGGTATTGATAAAACCCTTTATCGAATTGCATCACGGTACTATTGGAAGGGAATGAGAAAAGACATAGAAGGCTACGTAAAGAACTGCATCAAGTGCCAACGATATAAGCCTAGCAATATGAAACCAGCTGGACTTTTACAAACAACCACCATGAAACAACGTTTTGAGACGATATCTTTCGACCTATTTGGACCCTTACCGCCCACACCGGACAACCAGGTTTGGATATTTATTGTGGAGGATGTGGCTACCCGCTGGGTGGAACTATTTGCCTTGGAAAGTGCAACAGCAGAGGCCTGCGCAGCGACGCTACTGAACGAAATATTTCTTCGCTATGGAGTTCCCCGCCGATTGATTAGCGACAATGGGACACAGTTTGTCAGTGCTGTGATGCAGAAACTTGCGTTTTGTCTGGACATCAAGCATTCCTTTACGCCCGTATATCACCCAGAAACGAACCCCGTGGAGAGGAGAAACCGGGACTTAAAAAGTCAGCTTGCTATCCTAGTGGAGGACAATCACCGTAACTGGGCGGAAAAACTCCCAAGCATACGTTATGCGATGAACACAGCTCGCTGTATTAGCACGAGTTACAGTCCGGCTTACCTCACATTTGGACGAGAACTGAGAACCTTCGATGATGTAAAACATGACCTCCGACACATAGCCTTGTCTGAAAATTTTATACCTGAGATAACCCCAAAACTTATCCTTTTAGCAGAAACGTGGAAACGAGCCCGTGAGGTACAAGAGGAAAAAGAAGAAGCGAGAAAGAGACTGGTCGACCAAAAACGACGCCCGAGCCCTCAATATCGTGCTGGTGATCTCGTTCTGGTGGCTACAAACGCCCCCAGTAATGCCGCCCAATTCCAGACAGCAAAGTTTGCCCCACGCCGAGATGGTCCCTACGTCATCATGCGACAACACGGACCCTGCTCCTACGAAGTAGCACATCCTGCTAGTCCAGAGGTTCCCATGGGTATATATCACTCTTCTGCGCTGAGACCTTATCAAGGCTCAGCCACCATTATACCTAATCCCGTTAGACCTTTGCGCAGACGCGGTAGACCCAAGAAGCAGACCTTGGCAGCCACAGCAGATCCTGGACTCCTCGTCGAGCCGCCTTCGGGTCCAGAGGGGGAGCCTGTAACAACGCAACACAATTCTACGCGCCCCGGCCCGCGCCGATCTCCGCGCGCCCGCACAACCAAACCGGTCGAGCGTTCCAGCGTCGCCCCCCAACCCCGCCACACGCGCCGCCGAGACCCAGCGTCCAAATAAAAGGCGCCCGAGCCATCGAACCAGCAGGCAGTCGGCGCTCGACACTCCTCGAGACACTTCCAAGAGCCAACCTAGGTCGGTTTCTTTGTGTTCGAGTTGTTTCGATCACCGGCTGATATAGGGACCGTAGGCACATCTTTTATTTACGTTCCTCCTGATATCGTTGTATTAGGTACTTTAGGTAGTTATTAGATTAATTAGTTAGACAAAGAGTTTCAGTTCTTTTGTATTTTGTTGCTAAGTTTTTTTTCTTTCTAAATAAATTTTGTTAACGTTTGTATTGAGGGTTTTTACTTGATTTCCCGTAGGATCCCCCCCTTTACAAACTATATTAGATATTTTTTTTTCCAGATCTACTATTAAATAAAAATCCCTATCCTTTGACATAGCTTTGAGATAATTTCAATAAGTAACCTCTTTGTATCGATTGTTTTAAATTTGATTTAGTGTCATCTTTATGAATTTTTTTTATCGAGTAAATTAATATTAATCACGTTTCTATAATCACAATCTGCGAGAATATATGTTCAATTTTAATATTCATAAAAAAAAACGTTTAAAATTTTTCATTTTAGAAGAGATTTTTTGGTTTGAAAACCAGGGAATTCATACCACCTCGCCTTAAGGGGCCAAAAATTTGCCCCAACCTGTATATTGTGACAAAAATGGTTTTATTTCCGTTAATAATCTAAAACCATTAACAAAGTTACCTTCAACCAGAGACAAGATTTGTGATTCATGTAATTTTTTCAAGGATTTGTTGTGTCCTCCAAAATAGCGCCCTGAGCAAGGGTACATTTTATACTTTTGTTCAAACTTATTCCATTACGAGACTTCAACTACAATCACAATCTTAACTGTGTTAAGTGTATCTGTAATATTGTTGTTAATTAAAATGCTATTAGAGTTAAATCAGTGCTGATAATTATGGTATTGGGTGAAATAAATACCGAGAAAGTCTACACGTGTTTGCTGTTCCTCCTGACTTTGTAGTAAGATTACCTACTTTGTAGTGTTATCTTACAGCAATAATACAGATACACTCAGCACAGTTCAGATTGTGATTGTAGTTGAAGTCTCGCAAAGGAATTATATTTATTTATAATAATTTTAAATGATATTTTATACCTATGGGACAATGTCTGAAACAATTTTGCAACGTAAGCTGTTTTAAATCACACTATATATTATAATTATAAATGCGATGGTTTGTATGAATGTATGGATGGATGGATGGATGGATGTTTGTTACCTCTTCATGCCAAAACCACTGAACGGATCGGGCTGAAGAAGGTAATCTTAATCCTGGAATCAAACATAGGCTACTTTTTATCCCATAATTCAGTTCCCGTGGGATATAAATTAAACCAGGTTTTTTACTGGGTATTCCGATTTTGATGATTTTTTTATATACGAACTAGTGCTCAAATTGGTTCTGTTCTGACAGTAGCATCCACGAGAAAACAATAAACCCAATTAAAGTTGGATAAATTATTATTTATATTTACTTTACGTTGTATTGAGGTAATGTGATGTGACTATCAATTAAAAGCACGATAAGTACTATGCCTACTTTTGTGACACTTTTTTACTAACTAGGTTTTTTTACTAACCTAGACATAGATTAAATTGATATAATTTGACTACTTCTAATATTAAAGTTATTTACAACGGGATATTAGCATGATTTTAGTTTTTTATTAATAAACATTAGTATTAAAAACCATGATGGATTTAAAAGTTTTTTCTAATGACATTAATTTGCGATATTTCTAGCTAATTTTGATTAACTTTGACGTCTTTATTGTTTGGTCTTGCTTTTTATTTAAAAAAAATGACATTAGGAAATATCAAAACAGCGTTGCCGGTGCGGACCTTTTTGGTCCGTTTTGGACTTTTTTCTGCCTCTGTGGATCTTTTGCGGACCATGACTCTTTGCGGATCTTTTCGGACCAAAACGCCTATCCAAGCCACGGTACACCCTAGAGCAAACCTCAACATTTGAACCCTCAAAAAAAAAAAGGCAGTATGGCTCAATAGGTTAGGCATGTCCCGTAGTAGGACACATTCATTAAAAAGTAGAAACTTTGCGCTACGTCTACTTAAGTTACATTATCGCTTCTTCTCTCTTGTCTATTTTTGAAAAGTAATTTTGAAAAAAATGCTTTGCTATATATAGAAGCTTTTAAAGAAATCAAGCAAAGATTTGATTTAAAAGATTTACTATTATGAATGTCTCGAAGTAGTTAGACCAGCAATTGCTCAAAAATACGCAAACAATGCTTTAAAAAACGTTTTGATATGAGTCTCGTTCTTAAAAAAAATGTCAACGAACAAGAGCTAGTCGACGAATGGAGAGACCACGCGTTTCTTACATTCGAGACAAGAGCTCGGCATATCTACAAGCCTGAAAGCAGCAGATTATTGGCAAAAGATATTTTCGCGTAAAATGTATTGGGGGACGAGTGATTTTCTAATCTGAAAAAATTTATCACCTTGCTAATGGTGCAGCCAATCTCGATTGCTTGCGTAGAACGGGTTATTAGCCACCTCAAAAGTATTAAAACGGAACATAGGAATCAATTGCAGACTAACGCAAGCTTTTTAAGAATTATGTTGCATTTCATGCATTTTATTGTATTTATTAAACTTTTACAGATTTCTTTGATGAATTATACATAAAAATTAATACATGATAAATAATGATGATAATCCAAAACCTACCCGACAGAATTAAATCTTACGTAACCATCTAGATTTTGAAACTAACATTGGCCCTATATCGAAAGTAATGCACGATTTCTTAATATTATTCTATTCTCTAAGTGTACTTATTATCCTTTATTCCATATGCATATTGCTGGAAACATTTTGACGGCCACGATAATTTAAAAAGCGTTATATTTTAAAGCTATATTTTATGTTTAGTAGATGAATTTAATTATGATTGTGATGAGCGGTAATCAAGGCCAAATTTATAAAATATAACAAATTGAACTGATTAGGTATAGTTTGATTTTATGCGTAGTCCATTATTACGACTATTACGTTAAAATGTTTTTTTTTGCGGTTTATAATTTCAACGTTCATTCAGGTCAGCACTTATAATTTTGTGAATATCGAAAACTGTCAACCAACTTGAGTTTGAGGATTGGATATTTTCCATATTGTTGGGCGCTTCTTCTGCTCTACATGAACGAACGCCTTTCAGTGTGCGGGGTATGAAAAATATGGCAATTTTGTGGGTAGGTACAAATCAATTGTATTTTCAGTAAGTCACAAGTTTTTTTAAAATGATTTTCGAAAAAAAAAAAAAAAGATCGATTGTTAAAACTGTCTTGTAAAAAATAAGCGAAGTTTACTGAAGTTCATCATAGATGAAGCAACATAAAGTACAATTCATAAGGAAGACCTATTATTATCCGCGTTACGTTACGACACGTTTTTTTACATAAAATTTTCAAAACGGATCTTTTTGTCACCTTTCGGACCATTTTGGCGTTCGGATCGGAGCTTTATCATTTTGACTGCCGGCAACACTGTATCAAAATTATCTATCTAACAAGAATGACCACAAAGATAACCTACCTACACCTAAAACAAAACATGTGTGCAATGCATGCATGAAATGACAATAAATGATACGAATACCTATGAATATTGTAGTAACAATCATGATTTCATGAACATAATGTTGCTCTCATAACACAATGCCAAAGAAAAATGGAATGCAATCCTAACTCGATTAATGCAACGAAGCATTTAGGCATTTGTCAAATCGAGGTCTGTGCCCTGTGTCGTTCAAGGCGCTCATGTAGGTACTTAGTGTTTGTCAAGGCCGACACAACTCTTTATTGCATGACGGAAACCGCGGTCATCCACGAATGCTCATGTGCATCCGTCTACGACTTACATTGAAAAGATCACGCAGATCAAAGATCGCATCCACCAGGCAATGAAGAATCAAAATAGCGGATTTGAAGTTATCGTAAACATCCATTGCAGTAGTGAACAGCTGTGTATGTGTCTACTAAAGTTTGCGTTACTCTATTTCTTATATTATACTCGTAATTTTGTAGTAAACAGTATGTCTGTTTACACTCAGCACACAAAAGATTATAACGTTCAATTTTAATACTATGAACGTAGCAAATACAAGAGATTATTAATACAAGAGAGCCACAGCTTGCTCCTGTTACAAGCTCGTTACAAGTAATTATTTCATTTAGCATAAATCGAAGTCGTAAAAGCCAAAACAAACGTTCTTCTCGTGCACAAAGACGTAGAATGGCGCAGCAAGGCAAGGCAGGAACTCATATGACGGGGCGAACGACGGTTTTCTTGTTTTGACTTGGCAGCCATATGTGGAAGGCCAAGACCCAAGGCCGCACGCTAGTGTTGCCGCAATATCGATAGTTTGCCTATCGATAGGTGACCTTGAAATTCAGTAACACTTGATTGGTCTATCGATAGTATTGATACTATCGATAGAGCGACGTACGGTAATCATATTGACTTTATGGCATAAAATCGATAGTACCGATAGTATCATGACAAAACTATCGATAATATCGACAATATCGATAGTATTGTATAAAAGCTATCGAAACTATCTTTATGTTGATAGTATTTGGCTATCGATAGTGGCATATTTTTTAATAGTATCAAGAGAAAGTAAAGGTAACACGCGTATTAGGTACCAAATTTTTTTTTTGTTTTGGGGCTCCATTTTTAACGCACACTTTATTTATCTTTCACAATAACTTTGAATATAACCAATAATAATTACTCATATTACACGTACCCACTTAAACTCGAAAATACTAACGATACTATTGAATCATAGGCCACTATCAATAGTACAAAACTGTCGATGGTATCGATGGTATCGATTATATCGAAGGTTTGTATGCAATACTATGACGAAAGTAACGATAGTATCGATAGTTTAATGATATAAGATGTGCAATACTATCGACACTATCGATAGTATTTGACAAATTTAATGGTATTGCTGCCTAACACACTATCGATAGTATCGATACTATCCATAGGCCAATCGATACTATCTATTTTTCGTGACTATCGATAGACTATCGATATTCGACTATTGATCGGCAACACTACCGCACGCGCAGCTTGTGACGCGACGCGTAGTGCGAACTGTGTTTCGCGGTGGAGCTCAGGGTTGAACATCTCATACATAGAAGCACGGAATCAGAGCGGAGTGGTCCGCGGTATAGCTCCGGGTTGATCATTTCCATTATAGAAAGTGAAATAAGTGTCAGGTTAATACTTGAATACCATCAAAATTCATATAGAAAATATCTAGCACCATGTCTGTAGATGTTACATAGGTATTGCTATTTCTCGATATTATTGAAATATCCTCATAGTACCTAATAAAAACAGAGTTGTGTGTCCGATTGCAACTTCCCTAAAACCCCAACTACTGGGTTGTTCCAAATTCATTTTGTTGTGTGTGTGTGTTCATGCAATCATCATGTTTCAGCCGAAAGAATTCACTTCAACAAATAAGCCCCATAGATGTAAAATTCCATTTTTTACATCGATATCCATAACGGATTATTTTTACTGATCGTTATAGTTATGAATCTTGCTCCAATATTTTGAAACATGATGAAAATAATTACTAACTGGTGTCAATGGAAACCAGATGTTTCGGTGTACTGTAGGTACCTACAGTACACCCAAACATCTGGCTCCAGTACATACGCTTTAAGATGGCAAGTAAATTAATATTATTGTACGAGCATTCAGGAAAATAAATTTTAAGTATCTTGTCTAACCAGATACATAAAATGATTTTATTGAAAAAGAAAATTACAATCAAATAATTTAAATAAATAAATGCTAGTATTTACAAATGAAACAATTAAGCTAACAGATGCAGAATTTACAGGGAATTTCCACATCAAAATCGTCTGTAATTCATGCCATTTTTACAGTAGGTACCTAGGTACCTAATTTAGAAAAACATGAATAAGTACCTTGTTAACTGCAAGACTATGGCATTTTTATAATTATTGATAGGCATCAGAAAAATGTTTTTTTATTGCATGTAAATTCAATTAATTTTAAAAAAAGCTAGGTATTCCTATCTGATGATGATTCTTGTTTTCCGTGTTTGTTTTTGACAACCCTATGCATTAAGAAGTTCGGCTTTGTATGGAAATGTCCAAAAATGCATTGCCAGCTGTCAGCATTGCCATTTTCTGTAATAACTTCTCCTATTTAATGTTTGTATTTCAAAATAAACATGAATAACCGTATCCATTTTGAATCGAGCATAAACGTAAACAAACCGCCCATACTTAACCTAAAATTCACTTTGTTGGCGCGTCCTTTTATAAGTAATTTACATTACTTGTCGATTTTAGATTGTTTCAATAAAAATTGCTTACCATTATATCTGAAACTCGACGCCAAGCAAGTGAGATTTTGTTACTTGTGTCGTACTTTGTTTAATAACATGCTTCATTCAAAATGGATAAACTTTCATAGATCTATTGAGCACTTCTATCGCAAAATTAAAGGATGCATGTTAGTATACAAAATACGACACAAATAACAAAATCTCACATGCTTGGCGTCGAGTTACAGATATAATTGTAAGCAATTTTTATTGAAGGGAGGATCTAAAATCGACAAGTAATGTAAATTACGTATAAAAGGACGCGCCAACGAAGTGAATTTTAGGTTAAGTGTGGGCGGTTTGTATATGTTTATGCCTCATTCAAAATTTACACGGTATAGATTCTTATTAAATATGTCTTTATGTATGACACATGCATAGGTACAATGTTAGGTTAATTTGTTTAAGTGTCATGCAAAAACAAATATTGTAAATGCATCTAATAGTAAGGAAAATATTGATATTATGTCCAAAAATATGAAAAAATTGCCTCTTTCGGTACGTATTTTTGCCAGGCCCAAATTGATAATGCGGTAATGTTTATCAGCCTTTAAGTTAGGGTTGCTGTTTTGCATGGGTCATGGTCTAGTTGTACATTGCTAAATAGCAAAAGTACATGATTATACTGATTGTATATGGTGTTTTATTGGACATAACACCCATATAAATATCAAAATGCTTGATTTCCATAACTGTGCGAAACTTGACTGGGTCCTTTGTCATTTCCAAATGTCCTGTATTTAGAAAAGTGAACAACCTGGCCTGTGGCACACTTAAATTGGAATATGACATTGACTTAGGCAGCTTCATCCAAAATAAAGTACACCAATTTAACTCAACAGCCTATAATGGTCCACTGCTGGACTCTGGCCTCCCCTAATAAGCACCCTATTGGTTTTTATCTGAAGGAGAGGGGGTGGGGCAATAAGACTTAAGTGAATAACAAAGTGTAGGAAATGATTGCTATTAGCGGGTACAATAATTTCTAGTAGAGGAGTTTAAGATAGGGTTCATTCCACTTGATGGTTTTTTAACCTACATTAGAAACAAATTATTTAGAGTTCACAGAAAAGTATATTTCGTAGGTACATACTTTCAACAACATTAGTCAAGTAGATTCAGATAAAATAAATCAGAAGCCATTAAAAACAAAACTAAATAGCTACTTACATAAAGCAATCTACTTAAGTAAGCTCTTAAGCTGTGTCTTCTTGGTTTTTTTTTTATAAACTCGTTCTTTGCAACATTCTCTGTAGAATTTTGCTTCACATTTGCCTTTGTAATAAAGCTGTGCAGGCTTTACCACTACACTGCGCTCTTTAAGTTTTTTCAATAGGAATTTCCTCTCAGCTAACACTTTTCTCACTTCTTGGTTACTTTCTGCAGCTGCATCATTTTGACTAGCATTATACTGTAACAAAACAGTTACATTAGGTTAAAATGAAGTTAGTAAATACAGTTAATAGATATTAAAATAGACTGGAATTAACCTATTTTTTGAATGCTTATCCAGAAGATGAAGAGTTATTTATAAATACCACCAAAAGCTTATATGGACGGTTTGTTTACTAACATTCTACAAGCTCGATGCATAAGGTTATAGTCGATATAGTCAGACATTCAATAAAGACAATATTTATTTTTCCATCCTTTTCCACCTTGTCTAGTAAAACGTTTTGAGGTTAGAATATAGTATATAATAAAGTCGTGAACTTACCACAATCATCATTTTCACAAGCTTCTCGTACATCATGCATTTTTTTCGATAAATTTTGTTATTGGCATTGGTGCTTTTCATTTTAATTGTCTTCATTGTAGATGGAGTAGGTCAAAAAAACTTTCTTCGCCAAAACAGACAGGGTTTTATTTACTTTTTGAAGCGCGGGGACGAGCCGACTTGGGGGTGCGCTGGTTTCTCTGTTTGTTTCTTTCTGATTTTCACCCAATTACGTGGTTTAAGTTTTCACGCAATGGCTACAATATTTTCTTTGCTGCTAAATACAAGTGCATATTTTATCGATCTTTGGTAGAGTACACTTCAACTTCAACTTCTTGTGTCGACTTTTGCCTTTGACGCGGATAGAGCATTGATATAAGGATAGCGTTTGAACGCGCAAATCTTTTTCTTGTTATTTTTATTTTTGGCAGAATTGTGTCAAACCATGACGCAGCAGAGCCAAAAATAAAAAGAAGAAGAAAAGTTTGTCAAGAGAAAGAAGGCACTCGATTTTTTACGTAACTTTTTATATGGCAATACTAAGGTGTTTCCACCTACGGACATTATGTTCTATAACGGGGTAAATTCAGGGTGGCATTACATAATAATCGGTAATAACGAATTATAACTCTCTCTAATTAACTTAGAAATAAAGTTTTTTTTTATCCTGAATCGGAAAAATAGGCAAATACGTGAGGTACATACATAGTACCTTGACTTTTCCAAAAGATTGGGGAAAATCGGTATCGGTATGTGGCAGTACTGTTTCTCAATGTTTGTTTTTAGTGACTTTAGTACTATTCTTACATATCTATGATGGCGGCTATAGAAAACAATAACATAAGGCGGCATTTTTGGTGTGGTTAGTATAAAAATACATTCGAGAGAGATTTTTGCGTGTTAAAATGCCTAAAATAATCAAGAGTGGCGTGCGAAAGTTATTATTCTGCATGATATCCGAGTATCAGGAGAGACAGCAGGAAAAAGAAGCTGTATTCCTGCAGAAACAGGATTGTTTACGTATTGTGGTGGATTTCTTAGGTTTGTATTTCATTGCACAAATGTTTTGTACTTTGATTGATACCAAAAAGAATACCATGGTATAATGTTTTCTTCTACCATGGAGAACAAAGAGAATACAATAACTTTGATACCTCAAGATTCTCGACTTTTTTTTCGTTTATTAAAATACTGTTGTCTTCTTTATTGATAACATTAATAACATAGGTACCTACTACATTTATAGCATACTACACATTTGGAAAAATAAACATTGCATCATTGCAATACAATTTATGAATTATTGTTATTTTACAGCTTATCTGGAGGAAGTAGGAGGTGTTACTGAAATAATGCGTTCTATTGAAAAGCTAACTAGGTATTTTGGAATAAAAGTTAAAGATAAAATCCCAGAACGAGTTTATGGAAGAAATATCTTCACTCACTGGTAAGTTTTCACTTAACTCCAACTGTACCTACCTATTATTATGTTTCCAAATGGAAAACATGTTGCTCACATCTGCTTTCATACATTTATTTTATTGATTTGCAGAAGTAAGTGTCACTACATTAAAGAGGATTTGAGAAAATGAATGTGTTTGGAGTACTCAAGATAAAAAAGACCCCACCAGTCTACAGTGTCAAACCTGGATAGATTTTGCCTGACAAATTTGAATGGGCCTCATAGTAAAGGATAATGTATCATATCATTCAGTCATTAATAACAAAGCACCTACAGTTCAAACCCGCAAACCAGAAATAAGAGAATGGCTTACGTTGAATGGTGTTGCATTTGAAGAATACCACACCAAAGCAGAACTGCTATATTTTGTCAAACAAAATACCGAATTCATAAAGCAGATGAAATTTTAAAACAGAATGAACATGAGATATTAAGACTTCCCCCATATCACTGTGACTTGAACCCAATTGAACTCATATGGAGTTTGGCAAAAAAAAAGATGGCCATGAGAAGTACAATAAACAATTTTGATCACTATCAATTACGTTTATTGAACAAGTGGCAACCATGACAGGACACTCTCAAGACAGACTCCATGTCAAACAAAATTTGCACCATCATTGTTACGTGTTGAAGATTGGACTTTGAGTTGAATAACGGACAAAACCCGTTAGCGTTGGAATTGGAGAAGAAGATTGTCACCAAGGTAATTTATCTTCAATTACCTCGGTATCTTTAGGAACCTATCTCAAATAAAATCCATCTAGGCATACTTTATGCCACTATAATGAAACTTTAATCTCTCTCAAAATCAAGTAGCTGTTTACTAATTCTACTTCAACTTTGCAATATCATAATTAAATAAATAAATAAATAATGCTAGACAATCTACACAGCATGTTACACAGCATTATCTAGCCCCAAGCTAAGCAGAGCTTGTATTATCGGTACTAGATAACTAATATACTTAATACAAAACACTACATAGATAGAATTCCCTATGCAAAGAATTTAATTTTTTCAAAACTTCTGAATAAGCTTATCTGTTCCTAATAATATCATAGTAGGTTTATACCTAAACCTTATGCGCTTGAAAATATAAGTAAATTAAGTAATGTTATTACACCATCAAATAGAGATTTGCCGACTATTCCAGCGAACGCGCTGCAGTCCCGACTTCCGACGCGGGTTGGCACAGACTCATACTGTCACCTTCTTCAGCTAGAAGTGGAGGCAGAGAGAGTGTTGAGCGGCGGCTAGATCTGGAGCTACTTACATAAGGTTGGAGGGAACATATTATTAATTTCATTCGTTGTCGTCTGTTACTTACTACCTGTAACTAACTACATATAATTATTCAGTACCTACACCTACCTAAACCGTAATACGACTGATAAAATGAGTGTCAACGATTTTAAAGGCGACAAGAAGGTAAAAAGTTGAATAAGCAACATTAGTAAAACAAAGGGGCATTGTAAAGGGGAGGTTGACTAAATTCATTTACTACATTTTAACAATAAAAGGGCAAAACGAAATAGCTTCTGTAAAGTACAAGGAGTTCGAGCTAAAAATGAATAAATACTAATTATTGCTTAACGACTTTGATGCTTTGCAAGATAAAATAGATATATTACATTCTGATTCAAATAAACAAGTAAAAGGAAGAGATGTGTTAGAAAATCAGTTCATGCATTTAATATGATCTTGCCAAGAAATTAGGGATCAATGGCAAGTTAAGCAAGGCCGAACGGTTGATTTTAGTAGTTGTCAGATCCGGGATGAATGCAATTAAACTTCCTACAATAAAGTTACCAACATTTGATGGTAATTATCTTAACTGGTTAGAGTTCAAGGACACTTTTGAATCAGTCATAAATTAAAATGAAGGAATTCCACCAATAAATAAATTCCATTATTTACGCTCCTAGCTTGAAGGAAGTAGCGATTAAATCTATAGAATTTAGTGCTAATACAAAGGTATAAATATTTTGATAAATAATCATTTAAAAGCTCTGTTTCACATAGAACCCCTGCGCACAGAATCTTTCAAAGCATTGCGTTTTATTGTTAAAACATTTAAGTGCACTGGAAACTCTTGGCCACCCTACGGACAAGTGGGATACATTGATAATATTATGATTTCTTCAAAGACATCAACTCTAGTGGGAGGTGGGAATAGTTTAAATGCAACTTAAGCAATTTACCGCCACTAAATGACTTCTATTCATTCTTGCGTGGTCGTGCCGACGTATTAGAATCTAACTACAGTAATAAAACAGCTGAGAGTAGACAAAAGCCTACCGGCCAGTCGAAGAGTTTAGTATTGTCTAGTGATAAGAAAAGTTAATATAAATCGTGTTAAGTGTGTAATAATGATAATTCTCTATACGATCGTCCTGCGTTGGGGACCGCTTCAATGAAGTTTCGAAATTAAAACTGTAAAAATTGTTTACGCAGTGGTCACAACGCTCATAAATGTAAATTTAAAGGTTTTTGTTTTGTGCAATAAGAAACACAACACACTGATTCACAAAAATGATCCGACTTGCGATGAGTCAAAACAGCCGACTACTTCATCATTGTTGCCCATTTCGCTGACGTTAGCGCCGTCCTCTGGCCAAGTACTTTTGTGCACAGCGCTGGTAAAAGTTATTGTAAACTAGCTGCGCCCCGCGGCATCGCACGCGTCGTTCCTATGGATGCGTCTAAAGGGGATTTTAGATGTTTGATTCCGGGATTAGAATTACCATTTTGATAGTAGTAACTATTTATCAGGCTGTTTATATAGTAAAAATTTGACTTGTCTAAGTACTTATTTTGTAAGTCTAAAGAAATAAACGATTTGACTCTGACTCTGACTCTGACCTTTGTGCAAAATTTCAGCCAGATCTGTTCAGTAGTTTTGGCGTGAAGAGGTAACAAACATCCATCCATCCATCCATCCATCCATCCATCCATCCATCCAAACTTTCGCATTTATAATATTAGGTCCTTACATATGAAATTGGCGTTTTGTATGGGAGGAACAAAAAGTCGAATATTTTTTAATATAATATATTTAATTAATCAAAGTATGAACCATTATTTTCCATGCACTTTTGCCATCTTATAGGTAGTTCATTGATCCCTTTACTAAAAAAACCAGTCGGACGGGAATCAATAAAATCTTTGAAGGCGATTTGGACTGCCCCATCGGAGTTGAATTTTTTCCCTTGCAAGAAGTTATCCAAATTTCGAAAAAAATGGTAATCTGTTGGAGCAAGGTCCGGGGAGTACGGAGGATGTCTTAGACTTTCCAATTGAAGCTCTTCTAATTTAGTAGCCGTCTGTTGCGCAGTGTGTGGTCTAGCGTTGTCGTGAAGCAGCAGTGGCGTGGAGCGATTGACCAGCCTAGGTTGTTTAGCCGCTAGCTTTTCCATCATGGTTTGCAATTGCTGACAATAGACATCAGCCGTAATAGTCTGGCCAGATTTGAGAAAACTGTAATGAACAATACCGGCACTAGTCCACCAAACGCTTACAAGTAACTTTTTTGGGGTTAATTTTCGCTTGGGGCAGGATTTGGCTGGCTGGCCAGGATCCAACCATTGCGCTGAGCGCTTCCGATTATCGTAAAGAACCCATTTTTCATCACAGGTAATGATTCGGTTTAAAATACCTTCATTATTGTGCCGGTTTAGTAATGTAACGCAGCAGTCGACGCGCGTTTGCCGGTTTGCTTCAGTCAATTCGTGAGGTACCCACCTTTCAAGCTTTTTAATCTTCCCAATTTGCTTCAAGTGAATTAAAACAGTTTTATCACTAACATCGCAGCCTGCAGCTAACTCGGACGTGGTTTGCGATGGATCCGCTTCCACAATAGCCTTCAACTCTTCATTATCAACTTGAGTCTCAGGCCGTCCACGGGGCTTGTTCTGCAGGTCAAAATTTCCAGAACGAAAACGTTGGAACCAAAAACGAACTGTGTTTTCTTTTGCAACACGACCGCCATACACATCATTCACCCTTCGAGTTGTTTCCGCAGCACTAGTGGCACGGCGGAACTCGTACTCGTAAATAATGCGATATTTTAAGTTTTCCATTTTGTAAAATGAGTGACGCAAACAGAAAAAAACAAGAAAAAAAACTAATGAATGACGATCATCGAAGCACAAATACATGAGTCTATAGCTGTACAAATTTGAATTTGTAATTCCTTACCAAAGAGGAGAAATTTGTGATTAAAGTGGCCAGTACGAAAAACGCCAATTTCATATGTAAGGACCTAATATTAGTGTGATAGCAAAACTTACACAGCTCGCGTCATGTGTGACTTTTAACAAACCGACATTTCCAAGGAGCAATGGTTATAAATACACTGACGTGACACTGTTGATCTGACAGAAATGTAAAAGGCAAGGGCAGGATACCTCTGTTTGTAGATCACAGAGATTGTATTCGATGCAATGAGTATAGAATATCATCTCACACGAGTAAATTCGGTCCGTGTTCTTCTGAACGCTATAATAAACAAAGGCTGCCTTCAAATATAGAACTTGCTGATCCTACCTTTTTATTCCCAGCAGAGGTAGATATTCTTCTAGGAGCAGACGTCTTCTATGACCTAATAGGTTCTATCATAATAAGATTTGGTTCAAAGAAACCGGTTCTTCAAGAGTCTAAGCTCGGTTGGCTTGTCGGTGGGCCTTTTGTAAAAAGTCAATCGAAAAATAAAATAGTAATTTTTCACAAGAAATAAAAGAACTATTGTCTGGTCAATTGATGACTTACCACAGACAAAAGCTCTTTCAGTCAAAAAGCAACTCTGCGAAAATCAACCGGTGGTGTGTAATGCGGTAATTTAATTTAGTTCTCGTCCCGTCTCGTGTCAGATTTATGGCGCATTTAACCATTAATCAGCCACGAAAAATAAATCTGTCTTGTGTCTACTCGATCAAAGGGTGAACAAGCAATCTATGTAGGTACCATAATATAATATATCTCTATGGATTTATATTTTTATCATCCCGGGTGCAATTAGCCTTGGTTGACTTTTTAATATATATCGCATTCACTGCCCAGTCTCGGCCATGTGACCCGCAGGGTCGCGGTAACCGACTTCAAAAAAGGAGGAGGTTCTCAATTCGACTGGTTTTTTTATGTTTGTTACCTCAGAACTTTTGACTGGGTGGTCCGATCTTCATGTTTCTTTTTTATATGAAATCTGGTGCTTTTAGTGTGGGTGTCCCATTTAAATGAAACTAATTTGGTCCAGTTCTGACAGTGGGATCGATGAAAATTCATGTAAAAACTATAATTATTGAAGTCGGCTTATAGTTTTTTCATCGAGCTCTTATAGTAAGTACATAGTTGGCTAGTACTAATAATACGAGTTTTTATAACAAAATTAAAATTATATGCATCTTTCATCATAAAAACTTTTCTGAGAACAAGGATTAGCCATAGTTATTGTATTCTCTTTGGATAAGCGAAACTCATTGGAATTTACAAATTTAGAATTCATCTCAAATTCCTAACGTCAAAGAAAACTACACTGACGTGACAAGCTAATTTTAAAGAGATTTTATTTTTTAATTTGTTATTTAATTGGAATTATTATAGCTTTATCCATTTGACATGGCTAAATGCATGTTTAATCGAACATATTTCCGTTTTATAACAAAAAAGTATATATTGTCCAGGTTTTCATTCGATACAACACGTAAATTTAGCATTACAAATGTCCAAGCGGTAAGATAGTTTCCAATAATATCTCGTGTATGAAAAAGTAATTTGACAGGTTAGTACTTGATCGGGTAAATAATTTCCGATTCCAGAGAAAAGAAAAAGACACCATGGGTGAGCTGGAAGTAGCTGACGATAAGTTATACGGATCCCAGACCCTCCGATCTGTACTGAACTTTCCGATTGGTGGGTTTGAAGAAAGAATGCCAGTGAGTTAAAAACATCAGCCTACCTAAATGCTTTTAGCATGCGTCTTCACGCGAGATAGCTAGTAGCATACAATCTTTTCATAAGTCATTTATTAATAAAATCTCCTTGTCAAATTAGGTTCATACACTCAGCCGTGCAGTGCAAGTGTGCAACCCAATAAAATTTTGTTGTTTTTATTTTCAACTAAATTATGTCCGCTTTACTTCATCCATCCATCCATACAAACTTTCGCATTTATAATTATTAGTGTGATAGTTAAGGAAGAGATGCGAAAATAGTTTGGTGGCCGCGCAACTTCGTATCTCTGCCGAAGCTTTACAAAATGAAACTATTACAGAGGCATGAACACCTCAATGGCCCGTGTAGCACCGCCGAGACTGGGCAGTGAATGCGTTAAATTATATTTTACTAATCTAAACTAAACAAACACCTTCATGGCCCATGACGCAGATGTCCCACTACGTCCTCGTGTAGCGGACTGGGCAGTGAATGCGGTTATAAATAACTTAAGTATAATAGATACTTACCACAAACTGTACGATGGATTTTTAAAACTTCTTGAGATAAGATAAAATAGTCGAGGGCGCCAGTTTCACTCGTGTATGCACCTTAAGTTATTATTATATTTACCTATGTATACTAAAACATGAACGCACATCAGCCCATACCGCTTCTAAACATAGGCCTTCCAGTTATATTGCAGCGCTCTGTCTTTCAAGTCAAATGTAATGAATCGATGCGGTCTGTCTATACCACCCCACACATAGGCCCGTACTATGAAAGCATGCTCGGTCATCGACCTATGCTTGAGTGATGCTTATTATATTCTATGCTTATTAAATTCTACACTTACTCGTGTAACCCTAAGTTAAAACAAAATGCTTTATGTATTACGCTGTTGGCGTTCTTTTTTAATAAATAAATAAATAAATAAACCCTCGAGTAACGATGCGTTTAAACCTACCACATTGTTACGCATGATTGACCGGTTAATACGCAACTTGAGTAATTGCCTTCATCATTTCAATCTTTCATATCTCTGCCTAGTCATTCTTTGAACTCATCTTTACTTAAGTGTGGTCTGGACCATGCTTGAGTAATTCTTGGAAAAGATTTCTACGCACCAAATCTTTTTTTTTTATAAAAAAAGCGTCAAAATTGTTTATAATCGTTGCGTTTCGTTTCACAAAAACCACCAAATCAACAAAAATATATTGTGATAGTCGAAGGTAAAGGAACGTTTTCGCTTAGATAAATGTGTAGACCATAGACAAAATCCTACTCACTCAAGTAAAGATTATGCTAGTGCAACTAGCTAATCAGCCTCAGAATTACGTTCTATAATAAAGATTTACTTGTGCAAAGATTCTCAGCATGAGTAGAATTTACGTAATGACTGCAGTAAAGCTTTCATAATACGGGCCGATACCTAAACGGACACCATCGTCCGGGTTTATTATTTAATTTAGTAGTACCTAAGGTATGTATGGTGAGTAAATACAAAATATAATGTAGGTAAGTAGGTACCTACTTAAACTACGTATTCGTTATTTTTATTTTTATTCTGTATTTATAGTACCCCGTCATCGTAGCATTTGGAATATTGAAGAAGGCTGCTGCTAAAGTAAACACTGAATTTGGGCTGGACAAGAAAATCTGTAAGTTGGCCGATCACTGTATGCACTAGCAGTAGGTAGGTAAATAGGTGGAAACTTATCTCAATGAAGGTACCTACCTAATATAGCAAATATAATTTTACTAATATGCCAATAGGGGTTGAATTTTTCGCGGTGCTCATTGGTGCCCCTCGCATGATATATACAGAAAGATATATCATGCGATCATTAGCACACATGCGCTGGTCTGTACCGGCATGTATTAAGTAAATAACTATTCTTAAGACATAGCTGTAAGTTTTCCTAAAACTCTGAAAATAAAATAAAATAAAAATAAATATTATAGGCAAGTGGAGCGAGCCGCGATTTCTGGTTTTGTTTACGTTTTTATAATTGGTCTTTTTCTTTCTCCCCGCTGTAGATCACTTGCCAAATTCGCAAATTTAGCGAATTTGGCAAGTGGTCTACAGCGGGGATCGAGCTCTGGACCAAAGCCAGAAGGACAAAATACTATAGGCGAGAGGAGCGAGTCACGCAAAATATGGTTTTGATAAACTGACCTTATACGGAGGTAGAGCTAGCAGAGCGTACCGAAAGAACTTATGAAATTTAGCAGTTTTGGCAAACTGCCTGTGTCGCTCGGCTCGCAGCAAGCCGGCACCTGTGTTTTTAACCGACTTCAAAAAAAGGAGGAAGTTCTCAATTCGACTGTAGGTTTTTTTTATGTTTGTTACCCCAGAACTTTTTACTGGGTGGTCCGATTTTCCGATTACAATAATTAATTTTTTTATATGAAAGCCGTGTGGTCCCATTTGAATTTGGTCCAGTTCTGACAATAGGATCCACATAATATAATATAGTTTTTTTTTAAACAAAATCAAAATTGCACGTGTTAGTGTTACGCTACGCCTAGTTAGTGTTAAATTAAGAGTTAGTCGGCGGCGGCGGCAACTTATCCATACATTGGTACCTAATCAAAGTGTTTGAAATTATAGTTTATTTCATAAAAATCCTGTTTGGTAGTTCAACTTGACAGTATTTATATTGAGAAATTTAAATTTGCAATCGACTATGTTATTTTTGCTGTTCATTTTGCATTGTTTTACAGGCATAAATGTATATCTACACTAGCTGCGCCCCGCGGCTTCGCACGCGTTGTTCCTATGGAAACATAAAAAGGTGATTTTCATCCCACGGGAACAGATTTATGGGATAAGAAGTAGTTATGTTGCCTATGTTTTATTCCAGGATTAGAATTACCTATATGCAAAATTTCAGCCAGATCCGTCCAGTAGGTTTGGCGTGAAGAAGTAACAAACATCCATCCATCCATACAAACTTTCGCCTTTATAATATTAGTGTATGTATGTATGTATGTATGTATAGTGTATGTGATGATTAGGCGTCTAAATAACTTATTGTTTATTAGTTAATAAGGTATATTTTTTAAAAGTATTATTCCCCATCCTGTACTATCATGGAAAAAGTACTTGTCATTATTTTATTTCTAGCCGAAACCATACAGAAGGCCTGCGACGATGTAATCTCGGGAAAACTATACAAAGAAGGAAACTTTCCACTCGTCGTTTGGCAAACTGGCTCTGGTACCCAATCAAACATGAACGCCAACGAGGTAAACATTTTTAAAACGTACTTCGTCTATGCGTCATATGCGCATAACCAAGACCATTATAATTAGCAGCAAGAATAGTCTTTAGTTAGGCCTGTCCTATGATCTACGTCCGGAATTTACGACTTGAACCTCTATACCTATACCGTATCCATCAAGCATGTAGCATGTTAATTAACAAACCACGACACAAATGACAACAACTCACTTGCTTGGCGTCGAGTTTCAGATGTTATTGTAAGCTATATTTATTGAAGAAAGGATCTCAAATCGACATGTTATGTTAATCATACTAATATTATAAATGCGAAAGTTTGGATGGATGTATGGATGGATGTTTGTTACCTCTGCACGCCAAACCTACTGAACGGATCTGACTGAAATATGACACACAGATAATTATAGTCCCGGAATCAAACATAGGCTATTTTTTATCCCATAAATCAGGGGATAAAAATCACCTTTAAACGTTTTCATAGGAACAACGCGTGCGAAGCCGCGGGGCGCAGCTAGTTACGTATAAAAGGACGCGCCAACAAAGTGAATTTTAGGTTAAGTATGGGCTTTTTGTTTACTTACATTCTACATGCTCGATGGATACAGTGTAGTAGGTACTTGATATTATGCAAGGCAATGCGGCGGGGTGGTGATGGCAAATCGTGCCACATGCGGATATTTAGATATACCTACCTACTTAATTCGTGTACCGAGTGGTGCCGGCGTAGAATTTGCACCTCTGCGGGTGTCGTAACAGGTGACTAAAGGATATCCACAGGGGGCGGGCAGCAGCGCCCCTACAGAACAATCCTACCACCGAACTTCGATTCCCAACGTGTGTAAAGGCCAAGAAGAAAGGCCTCTTATATCATACCGTCCGAAAACGGGTCCTTTGCCCCCCATACACATTGTATGACCGTGCTGCGTCCATTAAGGCTGATTTACACAGGGTCAGTGCCTGACTCCGAATTCGAGACGAGTCGGCGCTGCTGACCAGAAAAAATGATTGATTAGTAGTCAGCGCTGCCTGACTTGTATAATTTAAGATCATAGATTGATGTCGTCAAGCCATTTTAATTTTACAGCAAAATAAAAAAAAATACAAATTATAATTCAATCGTTGTTTCTGCTGTTTTCTCGATTTTTTTTTTTACTTCTAACTAATACAGACTTATTTTTTTTTTATTTTATGTTTTTTATGATGTAATCGGCGGCGGTGGAGCATTGGCGCCACTACTGTACAACTGTAAAGTACCTACCTATAGGTATTTACAAATGTGTGACTTAAGACGAAATACATTATTTTTTATCTTTATCCTTATCTTTACTACTGACTTTACTGACCCTATGTAAATCAATCTTACAGCGCATGTTGAAATAAACAGTTTTGAATGCTGATAACGTGAAAGCGCCGTGCTCTTTTCTTTTTTCAGGTTATAGCGAATCGCGCCATACAGATACTGGGAGGAACACTCGGCAGCAAGAAACCCGTCCACCCCAATGATCACGTCAACAAGTCTCAAAGCTCCAACGACACATACCCAACTGCTATGCACATTTCAGTTGCGATGGAAATTCACAGATGTCTATTTCCGGGTTTAGTTGCCCTAAAAGATACCCTGGAATCTAAATCCAAAGAATTCTCGAAAATCATCAAGATCGGCAGGTAGGAACGTACATTATCACATAACAGCAGCCGGACTATTTTAAAATTATTGCCAAACTTAAACCGTACAAGTACCAAGTCGTAAATTTAAGTTCCAGTAAGGCTGTTTTCTGATTAGGTACTTGGTAAGGTTTCGGTACTACATCGGCAAGCTAGCTACACGCGGCACCGAAACGGTAACGGCTGGCTTACACGGACTGCAAGCGACAAAATACACGCGTCGACAGCAGCCGACTGTATATTTCTTTAGCGCTATGCGCGGTAAAATGTTGGACTAAATTAAGGTCCCGTAAGGCCGTTTTCGGATTACCTACTTGGTAAGGTTTCGGTACTACATCAGTAAGCTATACACTACTACACGCGGTACCGAAACCTTAGTTCTCGCTTACACGGACTGCAAGCGACAAAATACACGCGTCGACAGCAGCCGACTGTATATTTCTTTAGCGCTAAGCGCGGTAAAATGTTGGACTAAATTAAGGTCCCGTAAGGCCGTTTTCGGATTACCTACTTCGTAAGGTTTCGGTACTACATCAGTAAGCTATACCTACACTACTACACGTGGTACCGAAACCTTAGTTCTCGCTTACACGGACTGCAAGCGACAAAATACACGCGTCGACAGCAGCCTGTATTTGTAGCGACTGTATTTCGCGCTAAGCGCGGTACAATTTTGGATGGCGCGTACAGAACGGATTCGATACAGCACCCGTCATCCAAAATTTTACCGAGTCGGGTGAATCAATTATTTTATAAATACAGTGTACATTAATTACCTAGTTACTTGTTAATAATGAACCCTACTATGATTTCAATCTAGCCGCAACGTGGGCTAGTGAGTAATTTAATTTCAACTTAAGCATGGCACTAATAATATGACATGATGAGCTTCTGCATATTTTTGGAAAGCTTCAGCGACGAACTCGATGTTGAGGTCCCGGTAGAGATCATCATTTTTGATGCACCAGGGGGCGTTCACTATTCCCCTCAGTATTTTATTCTGGAATCGCTGAATGATTTGTAGGTATATTGCTCTTTCTGGCACAGCCCCAGGTCTGTATACCATAGGTCCATACTGGCATAAGGGCTTCATTATGTTGACTTGATTGTATAAGTAGTATGATTTTGTTGCATACACTATGTAAATATAAACTATAGTATATAAACTGGTGTAATTAATTAATGGTTTTTCTCTACCAGATAAGTTTCAATTTCTTATAACCGAAAGATGCATAAACTAAAGATTAGGTACTATATAAACTAAAGCAAGATCAGATAGAACAGTCGCGTTTAACAACGTCAGTTTGTTATTATCAATTACCAAACGCGGCGTCGCACGCGGCGGATACCGCCACTCTTAACGTCCCGCCTATTCATGAACATCACCGTACATTGCGATATGTTTTTGTTTACGCGTGCCGCTGAACGCGCCGCTGCTCTATAAACGCCCAACGAACGCGCCGCAGGAACGCTCCGCGTCTCCGTAAACAAAGTCTATTAAGGAACCTAGATTCACCGAATCCTGTAATCATTGCAGAACTCATCTCATGGATGCGACTCCGCTCACCCTGGGCCAGGAGTTCAGCGGCTACGCGTCGCAGATGCAGTACGGCATAGAGCGGGTTTGCGCGTGCATGCCTCGACTTCATTACTTGGCGCTGGGCGGAACTGCTGTTGGAACTGGACTTAACACCAGGATTGGCTTTGCTGAAAAATGTGCTGCTGAGATCGCAGCAATAACGAGTGAGTTGGGCATATTTTGTAATTTAAATTCATTGTTTTATTAGTTTTTAAATCTGATCATCCTAATCTGATCATCCTACAACCAACCAGATCGGAGCATTTCAAAGTCAAAATCTGCTTTGGGACTGGTAGATCCTTACCATTCCTACCAATATGTAGACTAAAAAAATATACCAATAGAAAGAAAGTAAAACGAACGAAATGGTCTTTACACGTAAGGACTTCACACACCGCTGCTGTATGTAGGTAATGTTAGTAGTAACCTACATTATCACGATTATACATCTCATTTTAGAGCGCTTATTGTGAATCTGTGGGGGCGGCGACAACTTGATCGATGTTTCCATGGGAAAGAAAAAGTTTCCAAAAAACAACGCGTGTGAAGCCGTGGGCAAAAACTAGTACATCTCAATGTATCATTAAAGGTGCCGTGCGTGTGTGAAGCCCACTATACTCATTAAAATAAATAACTAGGTATCTAAAATGAAATCACAAGTGCTCAAGTCCTTTTAGAAAATGTTTGATCAAAGTTATTTAAAATCATACTCTGCAAGTTATTAGTAGCCAAGAATAACAACATCGATAAATTTCCCTGGGGACTTACTACCACTTCTTTGAAAAAAACATACCTATAGGATGTTTGCCCTTAAAGGGCAAACGTGGGCGAAGGCAACGCATGGGCTATCTAGTCCTTAAAAGGCATATCTTAGATATGCCTTCTTTTAAGGACCGGATCGTTTATGCTTTGACGCCAACAACTTGGTCAGCGCATCTAATGTACACCTATGGTTTATCAATTTTGAATGAAGCATGTTACTCATAGTAAACAAAGTACGACACAAATAACAAAACCTCACTTGCTTGGCGTAGAGTTTCAGATATAATTGTAAGCAATTTTTATTGAAAGGAGGATCTAAAATCGACAAGTAATGTAAATTACGTATAAAAGGACGCGCCAACAAAGTGAATTTTAGGTTAAGTATGGGCGGTTTGTTTACGTTTATGCTCCATTCAAAATGGATACGATATATTATTTATATTTTATAGTTGAACTCGGCCTTCCAAAAGGCGAAATGCCGTGTATGGGTCAAGCCCTAGTGCGAAAGAACTGATAACATGCTGCCGCAAACTTAAACTTAGTTTATGATACGAGATAATTTGAGTTTATTCAATAAAATGAATGGGGTTCCAGAAATCCCATTTGAGACGGCTCCCAACAAGTTCGAAGCCCTCGCCTGTCATGACGTAATGGTGGAAGTTTCCGGCGCCTTGAACGTTATCGCCTGTTCTCTCATGAAGATCGGAAACGATATCCGAATGCTGGCGTCGGGACCCCGCTGCGGTCTTGGGGAGCTCGAACTGCCAGAAAATGAACCAGGATCATCTATTATGCCAGGTTAAAAAACACTCTAAAATTGCGACGAAAGTTTTGATGGACGCTAACCGACTCCAACAAAGGAGGAGGTTCTCGATTCAACTGAATTTTTTTTATGTTTGTATCTATGTTTTTTTTATGTTTGTTATGTTTGTAGATCCCACCTTGAACTTTTGTTCCGATTTCATGATTTTTTTTATAGCTTCCCGTGTGGTCTCATTTTAATTTGGCCCAGTTCTGACAATGGGATCCATGTAATTGAAGTCGGTTTATAGTTTTTTTAAACAAAATCTTTTTTACTATATAACCATAACTGCCTATTGAACGGGCTGCACCGGACTGAAATTTTGCATAAACTAAGGCGAGAATATCGCTCCTCCAAAAGGCAGTTTTATTGCTTATTATTATGTATTACTCGTAAAAAGAAGCGACTCACTTAGAAAGAATATTATATAAATGTATTTATTGACAGCCCGATGTATATATATAAATGTATTTATGTATTCGCCGTGTGGTGCCGGCGGCATAGAATTTACACCACCCCATCTCTTCCCGTGGGTGTCGTAAGAGGCGACAAAGGGAAATCCACTGAGGGGCGGGCAGCAGCGCCCCCTGGAGAACAATTCTACCACCAAACTGCGATCCCCAACCCGCATGCCCAGCGTGGGGATTATGGGCATTACCCTCCATTAGATAAACGCCAATGGGGAGTTTATCAGGCGGAGGCCTGCGTCCAGCAGTGGATCAATACAGGCTGTTGAGGTGAGGTGAGCGTATTTATTGACTTAACGAAATTTGGTGATGAAGTAGGCTCCAGTATACAATCATACTAGTCACACAAAAATCATAAATGTGAAAGTTTGTACGGATGTATGGATGTTTGTTACCTCTTCACGCCTACTACTGAACGGATCGGGCTGAAATTTTGCATACAGGTAATTATAATCCTGGAATCAAACATAGGCTAGCACAGGCTTTTATCCCATAAATCTGTTCCCGTGGGATAAAAATTACCTTTCAACGTTTCCATAAGAAAAACTCTTTTATTTTTATTTTAGAAAATTTTATTTCTCATCCCACGGGAACGGGATAAAAGTATCATAATGTCCGTCCCCTTGTTCTAAGCTCCCCCCCCCCCCCCCACCAATTTTGAGCTAAATCGGTTCAGCCGTTCATGAGTTATAAATAGTGTAACTAACACGGCTTTCTTTAATAAATATAAAATTTTATGTCTAATATATAGATAAGCAATTACATTATAATGCTGTCTCTAATGATTTTTTTTTTCAGGAAAAGTGAACCCGACGCAATGCGAAGCGCTCACCATGTTAGCTGCGCAAGTAATGGGCAACCACGTCGCCGTGACCATCGGCGGCAGCAACGGTCACTTCGAGCTCAACGTCTTCAAGACGATGATGGTAGCGAATGTGCTGCGCTCCATCAGGCTTATTGGTTAGTTCTGGCGGTCTCATATCTCTGTATCTTTAGTAGGCACAGGTGGTCTTGGTGCGTCGGTAAGGAGGATGCTCCACACCCCCTTTTTTCCTATGGGAATATGCTTTTTCGCATTGCCTCTAGCTTGAAGAGAGCCAGAGGGGTATGTTGCACTCCATTAAGCTACTAACAGAGTGCTAGTACCTAGTGACATACCAACTAAAAACCCATCGATTCTTCCTCTCTCACCTAGTGCCAGAGCGTCGACAAACCATTCGTCACCAGACAACTCGTTCGACGGCACACTAGCACTTGACAGGGTCGCGGATTCCCGGTCGGATTCGACCGCTACCCTGTCGGTGATCATCCGTCTTGGACGGATTCTTCTTCTTGGCCCTTGGAAGGGCGAGGCATGTCCCGAAGTATCTAGGGTGTCCCTCTCCATTGGAGACCTGTGCAATGCCGTGAGGGGCCCGATATCGGGTAGCCGCGTTGGGTTCGTGGAAGAAAGCGAAAGCGTCTCCATTTTTGTAGGACACAAAACATATTTTACATGGGAGAAGCCACTGACTCCTGAAGTACAGCTTTTACTAGTTCGGGAGTCTATATTATCTAAACGTGTTCTCGATTCGGAAAGCGTTTGCCAACCGTGTGAACCCAATAAGTTTGAATTCCCAATAAGTTATAATATGTATACACAAGAGAGACAATTTATTAATAAAGTAAACACTATATTTTTTAGGGTTATGTATACAGAATGTCCCATTTTGATTTATGTTATTTTCAACACATATCCCATAAGTTGTCATACATTTGTATGCATTACCGAGACTAAAATAATGTGTACGGAGTTGTTACGGAACTGACTGATATTAAAAATCAGTTCAGTTCCGTAACATAATAAAATATTTTTTTGTACACTTACGATTTTTCTAAGCTCGCATACAAATGCGTCAAAGTTAATCAAAATATGGGACTATGAAGAGTTCAAAATATTTCCATACCTACTTAAATATTATTGATATGGTATACTGTCATTATTAAAGTCATTGTTTTAATACCTCTATTCTTATTATGTTTTATCTTATACGTATGTACAATATACGTACCTATCTAGCTTAGGAAGAGATGCTAAAATAGAGTTTGGTGGCCAAAAAGCGTAACTTCGTATCTCTGCCTAAGCTTTAACTTATAATAAATACCACTAACTGTACGATGGATTTGTAAAACTTCCTGTGTTTAACCAATTAATAAGAAATAATTAATTTTGTTTGAAAAAACTATAAACCGACTTAAATTTTTACAGTTTTTTCATGATTTTTCATGGATCCCAGTGTCAGAACTGAACAAAAATTAAAATGGGACCACAAGAGAAGCGCCAGCTTTCATATAAAAAAAGAATCGTGCAAATCGGACCACCCAGTCAAAAGTTCTGAGGTAACAAACATTGAGAACCTCCTCCTTTTTTTGAAGTCGGTTAAAAATAGGTGAGGGCGCCACTTTCACTCGTGTATGTCGTTTACTCCCACCTGTTCTGTTGAGTAGTTCTATTGACAGAACTGGAATGTTTTCCCTCATTCGTTCTGTGACTTAAGAAATATTCTTTACACCTGACTTTAACATAGAACATACCTATTTGCTATCCGAAATAAAAGATTTTTATTCATTTTATTGGTAATTAGAAGGAACCAAATGAATTTATATATGATAAGTGGTAACGGTATGATTTACAGATTGTTCCTGTAAAAACGCAGTTGTATTATTTTCAGTTACCTATCGACTTACAAAATAAAATAATTTAAACTCCACTCATCTCTTGCTTCGTATGCAAAAAACTTGTCAGGCTCTGCGCAAACTGTTTGCATCAAAACAAGACGTAGACAATTTTGACTGTCATTTTCGCAAGGTTCTAGTTATCTACGAAGGTATTTTTTAGAATATTTACCATGATTTGAGACTTGAGTGTTGAGACATATATTTCGGCACAGTTTCATGTGCCATGATCTCGGAATTATTGAACGGCATAACTCAAATCATTGTAAATATCCCGTTGCAAATGACTAACCATGGTGGATTCAGAAGTTTTATAACCATCATGCGATGCTGCTAACTGTATTTATCTGGTTGATTTGATTACAGGAGACGGCTGCACAACATTTAACAAGAACTGCGCAGCTGGCATCAAGGCGAATGAGAAAGTGATCAAGAAGATCATGAAGGAGTCTCTCATGCTGGTCACTGCACTGAATCCTCACATAGGATATGATAAGGTACCTACTTGCTTTGCATTTTTTGTTGAATGTCTTATCTACTTGTAGCTAATGTAGGTATGGCTCCCTTTTGTACTAGCCAAGACAAAAGTAGGCCCGGATCTTGAGCCAATTATTTTTGGAATAAAAACCAAATAAATCGGTTGCAAATATTTTAACACAATGGTATCTTCGGATACTACTGTAGATTTTGCGGGGTTCACCAAACAGGGCTAAGTTGACGATGATGGATTATTTAATTGTAGTCTATGCTGTTTTGGTTAATTCTGTAGTATTTTTTGAGATATCATTGAATGTTTTAATGAGATTAAGTCTTCGGCGTGCGCAAATATTTCTGGTTCTCTGTGGAAAAAATTAAGTAAGCTTGGTTGTTTGTGGAATTATAAAACACCGAGGATTCAAGTTTGTTGGGGTTTGCATTAAATATTAGGGCGTAGAGTTCCACAAGGTTTAACTTGAGGTACGTTCTATTAGCGCACTACACCGTTGTTCTAAGGGCTCGTCTATAATACACGGACGACCAGTTTGTCTTCTGCTGATCATGTTTTAATAAGAGCGCTAACTTAACTTACAATTCACCTTTACAGTCCGCGGCAATCGCAAAGCTTGCACACAAGGAGCACTTGACTCTCAAAGCTGCTGCCCTCAAGCTGGGTCATCTGACTGAAGAACAATTCGCAAAGTGGGTGCGACCAGAGAATATGCTTGGCCCCAAATGATCCAGTAGGAATGTTTAAGTGCTGTTTGCCATCGTTTTACAGTTGTGTTATAGTCCTGTTAAAATCATTCAATTCTTAAAACCTGAGTGAGTGAGATTCATGTGGATATTTGATGACATATATTAAACTTATACATTATAAAATAACATTTGGCTACCTTAGTCCAGGTAGTTTTACTTAGAAGGTTTTCTGATATTTGATGACATATATTAAACTTATACATTATAAAATAACATTTGGCTACCTTAGTCCAGGTAGTTTTACTTAGAAGGTTTTCTGGGAGTTTTGAAAATGGGTAATATTATACATTTTGATGAGCACTTTCCAAAAAGTTTGCCGCCTCGTATCTTTGCCGCTCACGCCACCATACTAGAAAATCGTGCCTAACGGACTGCATAGCTGTGTGGTGCTGGCTTAGAATTTGCACCACCCAACTCTTCGCGCGGGTTTCGTAAGATGCGACTAAGAGCTATGCACCGTGGGTGGATAGCACCGCCCCCTACAGAGAAATTATACCATAACTGCGATCACCAACCCGCATGCGTAGGAATTATGCGTAGGAATTATGGGTTATTGCCCTCCATGGGATGAGCGCCCTATTGGCGCTAGGGGAGGCCTGCGTCCAGCTGTGGACAAAAACAGGCGGTTGAGGTTGAGGAGGGAAGACTGCACGTCTCAAATACACGGATGGCAAATAGCCAACTGCTACCAACTTTGCCACTTCGACTGCAGTCGAAGTGGCAAAGTTGAATGAAATTCAGAAAACACATCAAAAACTACAATATTACCCATATTCAAAACTCCTGAATAACTTTCCAGGATCAAACTATTTACATACATATATAAATGACTGGACTACCTCAATTGTATCCGGGTCTTGAAAATAATTAGATTTTTTTATTTGTTAGTCGGTCAGAGGTCGGTATTCGGTATCGATGAATATAATACAAGTTGCTTGGGTTATGGTTCAAGGGTCAAGTTAGAATTTTGAGAGATTTCCTCGTAAATTATGTAAATCATAAATGTTTCGTGTGGTTATATTAATTATTGTGTTTATAAAGTTTATTTTACCTTACGTCTGGATTTTATGTTCTGTCCCTCTGCTCCGTGATTTAGGCACTCGTTAGTCGTTACCCGTGGTCCCGGTGGGTCGATCCATTACCGGGTCCTTATTATACCGATAATAAGGACCCGGTAAATTAGTCAGAAGCGCGGGAAAAATCCCTTATGCCATAGATCCGGTTAGGGAATAAAAATTACCGAACCTTTACTCCCTACCCAGATCTAGGCTTCGACTCCTGCACACTTTTCTCTCTGCTCTATCGCCAAACCACCATACATCGTACCACAGAGCCCACCATGGGGGTCACCGGTATTACAGATGCGCCATAGGTACCTCCGTGAAGTTGGCCCCCCGACTTTCTATTTTTAAACTTTCGTTAATGCTTATCGTTAGAGAGAGTTTTAGAGTAAAACAAAATCGTTAGAGAGTCATTAGTTTTTGCGTAAAAACGATTTTATTTTTTAGTGTGAAGTTGGCCCCAAATTCTGAAATAATCGACTTGGACGTTTAATTCTTTTTTTAATCGTTAGAGAGGGTTTTAGAGTTAAACAAAATTGTTAGAGAGTAATTAGTTTTTACGTAAAAAATATTTTAAAATTTTACAAATTTCCGTGAAGTTAGCCCCCAACTTTTTTATTTTATACTAATGTTAATGCTAACTATTGCTAATCGTTAGAGAATCGTTAGAGATAGTTTTAGAGTAAAACAAAATCGTTATAGGGTAATTAGTTTTTATGTTATAACGATCTTAGTTTTCGTGAATTTAGCCCCCAACTTTTTTATTGTAAATTAATGTTAATGCTTGTTATTGCTAATCGTTAGATAACACAGGTCAATAAAAAAATAAAAATTTATTGTCCATGGGTTTTACTTATTATATTTTGATTATATACGCAAAAATATTATTAAAAATGCGATTGGATATCGAAAATATTTGCTTTAAAAAAGTTATAGCGATTTGACCATTTTTGATTTTCCGCCCAATTAATGACGGTCTTTGCGCACTGTCGCCGTCGAAAGAGAAGTAAGAGGGCGGATGGTAGTGTTTCTTGCGTCCCTAATATTTGTAGAACAGTATTCCTACTTAAGTGTTTGCGTGCTCTTAATCATGAGTCAGAAGCTTTCAAATATTTGAAGTATTTTTCCAAAGCTTTCAGAGATGAAAATCAAAGCTGGAATCTTTGTAGGCCCTCAAATAAAAAAAAATCATGGATTGTGATATTTTCCCGCGGTTACTAAGCAATGAGGAGAGAAACGCCTGGAACTGTTTTAAGGCAAGTAGTTCATGGTTTTCTTGGAAACCATAGAGCTGAAAATTATGAGGAACTGATTACTGACACATTGGATGTAGAATGTCTCTAAAGATACACACGTTAAATTCTCATTTGGATAAATTTAAGGATAATATGGGAGCTTACTCGGAAGAACAAGGGGAACGATTACATCAAGACATTATGGAATTTGAGCGACGTTACCAAGGCCAGTACCTATACTGAAAGCATGATGGGGGATTATATTTAGGGGTTGATAAGAGAAACTTCTGTTGAACATGACAGGAAAAGCAAAACTGTTCATTTTTAAACATTTGCACGCTAGTTTAAGACAAATAAGTCATAAATAGATGTTCGTTATCTTTTAATAAATCATTTCTGTGTACAAGTTCTACGATTTTATGTTCTTATTCTTGTTACTAGCTATAAAAGCAATCAAAATAAGGCATTCATATCCCATGCACAAAAATGCTGTAAACCGGTGTACTAATCTTCGGAGAGAGTTGTAGAGTTAAACAAAATCGTTAGAGAGTAATTCGTTTTTGCGTGAAAACGATTTTATTTTTTAGTGTGAAGTACCTACCTAATTCTGAAAAAATGGACTTGGTCGTTTAATTCTTTTTTTAATCGTTGGAGAGGGTTTTAGAGTTACCTAACACAATCGTTAGAGTTATTAGTTTTTATGTAAACAGCAATAAAAGTATGTCGTCGGTGCGCCTGCCAAAATCGTTATGTGCACTTTTTTAATATTTTTTTTATTTGACAGCTGGCATCAGTTTTGTATTCTGCGTCGACTGAAAAAACAATTACGTGTAAATTCCTTCTAGAACTCGCTTTGACAAATTTGTCATGTGTAAGTTATTTCCAATTGTGGTCAATTTTTCGCACATAACGGATTTGGTCTACACATAGACGGTTTGGTTAATTATGGCAATATCCTTTTCACGCGCTACATGTGCTTTATGCTGTAGAAAACAATACTAAAACTTTGTTTTTCTTTATCTGACGATGGTGAGTACTCGTATTAAGTGTCATCGCTTTGTTTTTGTGTTCTATTTTTTTTTACTTTAAACTTTGTTTCATCATCATTATCATCAGCCTATAATAGTCCGCTGCTGGACAAAGCCCTCCCCTAATGAACGCCATAGCGCCGTGTCGCCACTCAGCTTGACGCATACAGCATCTGTCCGCAGTCTTTCATAGATTGTTATCCCACCTGGCCGGAGGGCGTCCTACACTACGTTTGCCGAGTCGAACCGAGCCGAGAAGAACCGACAACTGCTGGGGCAGAGTTCTTGAGTGGAAACCGCGTCTCCTTTCAAGAACTTAACCTCAACCTCAGCAGTTGTCGGTTCGTCACAAGATATTATGGCCCACTTCACACACCTCAGCTTGTTAATTCTTTGAGCTATGTCAGTAAGTTTGGTTCTCTCTCGGTAATATTTGTTACGAAACCTATCCTTCAGAGAGACTCTGAGCATAGCTCTTTCCAAAGCTCGCTTGGAACTGGTGGACCAGCCCTATCGTGCCTCAGCTCCGTAGGCCAAAGAGTCAGAATGCCCATTCCTTTCTTTTATTCAGCAGCTCTACCTCCAGAATAGTTGCAATTTCCAATTTTGACTCTGCTACTATTTCAGATAGACTTTTCATCTTCGAAGTGGCTGAAACAAGATTTCTTTTTTAGCAGCATAGATATTTAAGTAAAACTCTGTAGATATGTTACGTATGTTTTAGCCAACTCATAAAATTACATCTAAACACAAAGACACGCTTTATCCATTCTTTTGCAATTTACCTACTTATGAACAACATACCTAGATGAAAAGTCGTACCTATTACCATAGTATAGACCGAAGTGTGACCAAAATAAAAATTACCTCCCGGAAGAGCCGTTCCTACTAAAGGGAAACCGTGGGGGTAACCTGAATTATCATTTATACCTGAAAATAACATAAAGATCAGCTCCTGGTGTAGGTATGTAAGTACCTATGCTAACAGTACAATACCGAGATACAACAGAACTTTACTTTATTAATTTTCTTTTTGTAACCTGCACTTCATAGATATGTAAGAATATACTGCACTTCAAAAAATAAAAATAATAAATATACAGACGAGTACAAGAAACAAACAAACAAAATGTAAGTAAATAATTTTTTTTTTTTTTTTGGGTAAATAAATAAGTACTTCAACTGTGTGTGGCTTCTGCTTCTGGGTAGGGTACGTTCCAATTCACGCTTAAAGCGCTGACGCACTGCACGAGCTATGCGCGCACGAAGCCCCGTTCCGATTCATCTGAGCGCGTTGGTGCGCGTTGGCGCGATTAATGAAACGAAACGCTCAGACGGCACTCACAAAGAAGTTGAAGGAACGCACGAGCTGCCTTGTCTCGAAAGGTGAGGCAGTTCATGCGCTCCCGTGCGCTCGAGGGGCGTGGCGAAGTGGGCGTTGCCGTGCGCTCTGTCAGCGCACTGAAAGTTGAAACGAAACGACTTCATGCGCGCGTCAGCGCATTAAGCGTGAATTGGAACGTACCCTCTAGATAATGCAAGGAACATTGCCAACGACGAGAAACGTCAGTTTGACTTTGACATTTGACAAGCAAAATGAAATCACAGTTAAAAACGGAACGTGTGGATCTGGTGTTGCCATGTCGCTCTCTATTTTAACTCGAATACTCACCTACGTTTAATGTTGTTTACTTAAAAACTAATAACTCTCTAACGATTTTGTTTAACTCTAAAACCCTCTCTAACGATTCTCTAACGATTATAAAAAGAATTAAACGTCCAAGTCCATTTTTTTTCAGAATTAGGGGCCAACTTCACACTAAAAAATAAAATCTTTTTGACGCAAAAACTAATTACTCTCTGACGATTTTGTTTAACTCTACAACTCTCTCTAACGATTCTCTAACGTTTATTAGCAATAGTAAGCATTACTTGTTTCTGGGCTGGTTTCCGCAACTAGGCCGCAGGCGGGCCCTTTTTGCGTGTCGGGTGGGGGGCTGTTAATCCAACCACCCGATGTCTTCCAGGAAAGCCAGCAGCTCGCTGACGCCGGTGCATGCCTCCTTAGGTGTCCTTGGTGTCCCGAGGTAGTGTAGTCTTTGAGAAGCTTCGCTATCGCACTCTACAAGCACATGCGCTCCTCTGCATTCATGCACCCTCTGCATAGGGGGCTGTCCGTGATACCCAGATTAAAAAGGTGTTTGTTTAGCATGCAATGTCCTGTGACAATGCCGACAATAAGTCGGAGTTTGTCACGCTTCAGATTGAGTAGCTTTCGGGAGTATCTCGGGTTTAAAACCGGGAAGGCCTCCTTCGACTGTCTGCAATCTGGAATACTTGCCCAGTGGTCTTGGTGTTGTTTGATTGTGCGTTGGCGGATCCAAGCGCGGACTTGACTAATGGTAGGGGAATTATGGGTTCGGGCCCTGTCGGTTGCCGCTCCGAGCCTCTCCGAGCCAGTGCGTCCGCTTCGTCATTTCCTCTTGATCCGCTATGTCCTTTTATCCATTGTAGTGTGACTCTATTCGACTTACTTACTTGTTCTAACAGGTGGTGGCATTGTAATGTAAGTCCCGAGTTGTGTCTCTTCTGTGCAGTGCCTGTAGTACTGCACCTGCCTGTAACGTGGTTTAAGTAGTTATTTTTAAAAACCTTTACAATGACGCTTAGAAACCTTTCCTCTCTTCTCTTATTGTTAAAGCTGCTACCGTTCTTGTCTTAGCTGCTTAAAAAGTTTTTTACTACTGTTGTAGTTGAATTAGTCATAAAGATATGTAAAATACAGTCTTGCTCACCATTGTCTTAGCTATTTTAATTGCTGATTGCCTTACCCAAACTTAATATTTTTTTACCGATCGCCCCGCTCGCCGTTCTTTTTTTGTGTTTGTTTCCTACTTTATTTTTTCCGCAACATGCGAGAAAAGTGTACCTACAAGCATTGATTTATTAAAAACGAAGATGAGGCACTGGTTGCTCGAAAGTGGCAACCTTAAATTGTGTAAAATTGTGTTCTCCCACATCAGTCACCGTCTGATCGGCGGCACGGGCGGTCGTGATTCGCGTGAAATATTGTTGTCTCAGTCTCACTTCGGTCCTAGATACGTCTTTCGGTCTTTGTTCTTCTTTGTATTGCACAGGACTGGAAATATAACTGTGAGAATATGTGTTTGCGTGTAGTTGTAACACATGCCAATTTTTGAGTAAGCGCTGGGAGAACGTAACCTATCTTCCCTTTTTAAATCAATGCCTACAAGTCGTTTATCGATAGACATTCACTAAAATCTTAACCAAAAAAATTAGCTTCGTTATTTGCTTACTTTGTTTTTGCCAGCAGCTGTAAAAGTCTGAAACATGTGTACAATTTGGCTTGTCTTAGATACGAGTCAAGCTCGCTCCGCTCGCTATTGTGTTGGGTTTTGCAAGCTTTTTGTCAGTTTTTTGGCAAATACCTAGGTCCACTAAATATTTACAGTAAAAAACACAAATTTTGCGCAAAATATTGCAAAATATTCGGACATAAACGGCTGTACCTAACGTTTGATTGCGTTGACTTAGAAGTTATATTTATATCACGGCTCCAAGGGGTAACGACTAATTGAGACCAGTTATTGCCAACTTTTTGATATTTTTAGTTGACTGGTGCATGGTTAGCAGTATAGGGCCTTACCTACCTATCTTCCTTAGCCCACCTCACGTAGTGAAGCAAAAACAAATTTTGCTTTTCTTTGCTTAAAAATATACTCAAAAAGTTGTAAAAACAATCTAGAAACACGATTATTCCCTAAAAAAAGGAATTTACCTTATTGTGAACAGTATATTAGAAGTCAGTCATCATCATCATCATCAGCCTATACTAGTCCACTGCTGGACATAGGCCTCCCCTAATGAACGCCATAGCGCCCTGTCTTCAGCTTGACGCATCCAGCGTCTGCCTGCAGTCTTTCGCAGATCGTCATCCCACCTGGCCGGAGGGCGTCCTACACTACGTTTGCCGAGTCGCGGTCTCCACTCAAGAACTCGTTTACCCCAGCGGTTATCGGTTCTTCGCGAAATATGGCCGGCCCACTGCCACTTCAGCTTGCTAATTCTTTGAGCTATATCGATAACTTTGGTTCTCTGTCGGATGCACGTCGGATGTATTCGTTACGAATTCTATCCTTCAGAGAGACTCCGAGCATAGCTCTTTCCATAGCTCGCTGAGCGACTTTTAACTGGTGGACCAGCCCTATGGTGAGTGTCCACGTCTCAGCTCCGTAGGTCATGACTAGGGATTGCAATCCGGATATCCGAATTATCCGGATATCCGCTAGTTTTCATATCCGGATAATGAGAGTACCGTTATCCGGATAATACGAATAATACGGATACCTAGTTAATTTTTCTAATTCACAACGCTACAGCGTCCAGCATTTTATAAATGTAATATTTAATGCATACAATAATTTTATGCAGTTAAAAACATACCTAAATGTTATCATTCGAGCAAGTCTCTTAACTTATATGCAAGCAAGACCTACACTAGCGTGGAATCGCATCACTAGAAAGCGTTGACACTGGTTGGTTAGAATCGACTTGTCTTCAATAATACGGGTTGAAATGGCGCTGTATGATCAGGAAGGCCAAAGAAGCAAGATCTTGGAGAGGGCCTATAACGTGTAGGGTTGGTAACTGGGAATACCACTCACAACCATAGAGGCAGAGCGAGTATTTTCTGCCTCAGGTTACCTTTGTAATCACTTGAGAACAAAAATGAAATCAGACTCAGATGCCCTAAGTTTCTTGAGGTCATATTACCAAAAGTAAAATATAGGTAGGTCTAATTAGAAAGACCTGATAATAAAAGTGGAAAGTTGATTTACATTACTAGAAAGGATACGTAACTATAATACAAGATTATATTGTTTGCTAATGATACTTCATTAATTTTTAAAATGAAACGGCAAAACACAGTTCATTGGTTTAGTGTCAACAATCTTTTGCTTTACGAAAACAAAACAAAATGTATGTTACTCTACCTAATGTTAAACAATTTAAGGCTGATGTAAACGTAAAAGGAGAAACGTTAGAAATTATAGAAAGAACCGTATTCTTAGGAATCACCTTAGATAATAAACTTCAATGGGGTCCACCCACACATAGATAAGCTATCGAAGAGACTTAATTCTGCAGCATATCCAGTCAAAATCCGTGATCTTACAGACGTGGACACATCTACACTGGTTTATTTCAGCTACTTCCATAGTATTGTCTTATGGTATACTGCTGTGGGGAAACGCTGCAGATATTAACACCATATTTGTGCTGCAGAAGAGGGCTGTTCGTGCCATCTATAAAATGGGTCCCAGAGACGTGGACATATCTAGACTGGTTTATTTCAACTACTTCCATAGTATTGTATTATGGTATACTGCTGTGGGGGACCGCTGCAGATATTAACACCATATTTGTGCTGCAGAAGAGGGCTGTTCGTGCCATCTATAAAATGGGTCCCAGAGAATCCCTACATGATAAATTTAAAGAAATAAATATAATCACAGTACCAAGTCAAAGTATTTATGAAAAATTGTTGTATACTCATAAAAATACCAATAGTTTCCCAAAAATAGCGATATACATAATTTAAATACTAGAAATAAACATAAACTCGCTGTACCCACAACTAGGCTACATAAAACTAATGTATCTTTTAAAGGGCAGTGTATACGCTTCTTCAACGAAACCCCTACTGAGCTGCAAAAAATATTAATAAATAAATTCAAACAAACTGTCAAAACTTTACTATGCAAAAAGGCTTACTAGAAAATATCAGATTATCTAGAGGATAAAAAAGCTTGGGTCGGATTTTGCTCCAACTCGAAAAATAACAACTAAAAGTTTCCTCGTAATTTTTTTACTTTAGTCTACATACCGAAGCGACCCTTTATTTCCGTGTCAGTGTATTATTTAATATGTTTTGACGTTTTCTAAGTGGACATTTATTGTATTTTTAAATTTTGAATTGAATAGAAAAAAAAATAGTTCGATGGAAAGGAGTGAAACCGTTTTTATTTCATAGATATTTTAGTTTTTCAACCCATTTGATCGACACTCTTATTTTTAATCTCTATGTTGTTCAGTTTCTATGCGAATGCTATTGTTATTTTAGTAGAACTTTATTACTTGGGATATTATTTGATTTCTTGGAAATAACCCATAGACTAAACTATAGTAACCAAAAACCTTAGAACTTTATTACCTACTTATTCCATCATTTTTGAGTACAAATTACTAAATACTGATACTTTAAGAACCCAATTTCCTTGTTTTAATTAAAATTTCATTTATATATTAAATTACCCGAAATATTCGGATATCCGAATAGTAAGGCTCACTACTATCCGAATTATCCGGATACGAAAATTGATCGGATAATGCAATCCCTAGTCATGACTGGTAGGACGCACAAGCGCGGATCCAGGGGGGGGGGGGGGGGTCATGACCCCCCCCCCCCCCATAGACTCATGTATTTGTGCTTCGCTGATCGTCATTCATTTGTTTTTTTCTGTTTGCGTCACTCATTTTACAAAATGGAAAACTTAAAATATCGCATTATTTACGAGTAGAGTTCCGCCGTAGCACTAGTGCTGCGGAAACAACTCGAAGGGTGAATGATGTGTATTTCGGTCGTGTTGCAAAAGAAAACACAGTTCGTTTTTGGTTCCAACGTTTTCGTTCTGGAAATTTCGACCTGCAGAACAAGCCCCGTGGACGGCCTGAGACTCAAGTTGATAATGAAGAGTTGAAGGCTATTGTGGAAGCGGATCCATCGCAAACCACGTCCGAGTTAGCTGCAGGCTGCGATGTTAGTGATAAAACTGTTTTAATTCACTTGAAGCAAATTGGGAAGATTAAAAAGCTTGAAAGGTGGGTACCTCACGAATTGACTGAAGCAAACCGGCAAACGCGCGTCGACTGCTGCGTTACATTACTAAACCGGCACAATAATGAAGGTATTTTAAACCGAATCATTACCTGTGATGAAAAATGGGTTCTTTACGATAATCGGAAGCGCTCAGCGCAATGGTTGGATCCTGGCCAGCCAGCCAAATCCTGCCCCAAGCGAAAATGAACCCCAAAAAAGTTACTTGTAAGCGTTTGGTGGACTAGTGCCGGTATTGTTCATTACAGTTTTCTCAAATCTGGCCAGACTATTACGGCTGATGTCTATTGTCAGCAATTGCAAACCATGATGGAAAAGCTAGCGGCTAAACAACCTAGGCTGGTCAATCGCTCCACGCCACTGCTGCTTCACGACAACGCTAGACCACACACTGCGCAACAGACGGCTACTAAATTAGAAGAGCTTCAATTGGAAAGTCTAAGACATCCTCCGTACTCCCCGGACCTTGCTCCAACAGATTACCATTTTTTTCGAAATTTGGATAACTTCTTGCAAGGGAAAAAATTCAACTCCGATGGGGCAGTCCAAATCGCCTTCAAAGATTTTATTGATTCCCGTCCGACTGGTTTTTTTAGTAAAGGGATCAATGAACTACCTATAAGATGGCAAAAGTGCATAGAAAATAATGGTTCATACTTTGATTAATTAAATATATTATATTAAAAAATATTCGACTTTTTGTTCCTCCCATACAAAACGCCAATTTCATATGTAAGGACCTAATATAAACAAACGAACGCTTCGAACCCAAAACAGTCTCGTCCCGGCACTCGAACGAGGTGATCGCTTACGCATTATTTTTCGAACGTGTGCGCCGTCTGCGCTGCCACGCCGGTCCCCGGTATTATACTAGGGACTCGGCCGGCGTTGGAGACAATGGAGGAGATACCCGAGAGAATGTGTGAAGAGAGAAGCGGAATTATGGAAAGGAGTATTAGCGAAGAGGACAGAATTGAGCAGGAATGTTTGACAGCGGAACAATACAATTTACAGGACAATCTTAAACGATATGATGAGCAGAAAAAAAGAGATAGAGAAGAAGACTCAAGCGGATCTTGGACATTTGTGCAAAGTAAAGAGAAGAAAAATAAGATACAACCTGAACAAAACTATAAATCTAACGCAAATATGGAAGATACATTCCAAGTATATATTTCGTCAAACGAAGAAATGCCCAAACAATTTGCATTAGCAAAATTATTTCAAAGAGAAGACATTGCAGCCAATATTGCGAAGATTAGGTACATAAACCCATTCAAAATAAGATTAGACGTGACCAATGAGAGCAGCGTAAAACAACTCGAAAGTTCCAGAACACTTATCGAAAAGGGATGGAGAATACAACCAGCAATGGAGGTCAATCTGACTTACGGGGTTATCAAAGACGTGGACATTGATTTATCTGACGAGGAAATTTTCAACAGCATCTCATGCCCAGATCCGGCCAGATTGGTTTCAGTAACCAGGCTAACTCGTCGAAAATCTGATGGTAGTGGTTGGGTACCCAGTGAATCAGTTAGGTTATGTTTCAAGGGATCTTTTCGACCAATAGGCGTGACCGTGAACGATTTAAAAATATTAGTTCAACCCTACGTGTTCCCAGTTTCGCAGTGTTCCCGGTGTTGGAAATTCGGCCACCCTACAAAAAGATGCCCTACGGTAAAAATAGTATGCCCAAAATGCAGTGAAAATCACGCTAACTGTGCCACCATGAACTACAAATGCCCTAACTGTGGAGGTCAGCATATGGCATTCTTGAGACGCTGCCCAACATACATTAAAGAAAGAACCATCAGACAGATAATGTCCGAATATAACTGTACATACCGACGCGCGCTAACTATGTATGTGCCTCCTGCCTATGAAGTGATACCATCTACGAAACCGAAGGAATCATTTAATTTTGAACCTTACAAGAAGCCAGATAATTTCCCCCCCATAATACCTACCAAAACATCTCCAAAAACACCTTCATTTACAGAAATTATTACGCAGGCAGTTGTACATACGGAACCGAAGCAAAAATCATCACATCGACCCCCTAAAGTACATCAACACCCGAAAGAAGAAGAACTATTTGTTTTTGGTAATAATATAACGAACAATAGTGATACAAGTGACCAGAATAATACAACGAAGAATGAGAAACAGGAAAGAGAAGTTAATTTTAGTGAACTATTGTCTAGACTGAAGGAGATAATTTTTTGTAACGGTGAAACAATATCAATGAAGGTGCATAATGTGATTAAGTGCTGTGTACAATGGGTAATTTTGGTGGTTGTTGAAAACATTTCGGATTGGCCGATATTGAAGCCAATATTAGACCTTTTAGGTCCGTAAATGGATTTTAGCAATCATCAAAGTTTTGTTACGATCAATATCATTCAATGGAATGCGCGTAGTGTTCAACCGAAATTAGAATCTCTTTGCCAACTACTACACCAACAAAGGATTCACATTGCTGCGCTCAGCGAGACGTGGTTGTCGCCCGATAATCAACTGAAGGTAAATGGTTATCGTGTTTATCGTAAAGACAGATCAGGTACGCGTGGCGGGGGGGTAGCTTTATTAGTACATAATTCCATTCAATCGAGTTTAATTAATTACAATAGCATAAATACAGGCTTAGAAATTTTAGTAGTCAAGGTCTATAACTGTGACCATATCAATTATGTAACCTCTTTGTATTGCGCTCCATCTTTACGCACGAATCAGATGGACTGGGAACATCTATTTAATTCAGTAGACAAAAAATCCATAATTTTAGGCGATTTTAACGGACATCATCCAATTTGGTCCCAAAGAAGTACTTCACGCGGTATTCAAATTCATAATGCTTTGTTAGAAAGTAGATTTATTTCCCTTAACGATAACAATATACCTACACGTTTCAGATTAGTTGATAATGTCCTTGAGCAGTCATCACCAGATATATCATTAGCTTCGTTCGATATTGCGATAAGGTTTAACTGGAGCACAATAAATGAGACTTTAGGTAGCGATCATATAGTTATAAAATTAAGCACGTCCTCGCAGAAAAATTTTAACTTCACACGTCAGCGCCGCAATTATAAAAAATCGGATTGGTGTTCGTATAAAGAATATTTAGAGATATTATTTTCTGACTTTAATACTAGTGATGATATCCCACAAAATATGTATGAAAACTTTATTCAATGTCTAAATTTAGCTGCCGATAAATACATTCCAAATATTAAAATTAACCGCAATCCTACGAGTAAATTCACTGCTAAGCCATATTGGAACTTAACGTTAAATAAAACTGTAGCTGAGAGACGTTTGGCCCTTACTTTATTCAGACGCAATCCTACACCTCATAATCTGAGCATTTTACAAGAAAAAGTGCGGGTTGCACAGAAACTAATACGAAATGCTCGGAATGATTCGTGGCATGAATTCTGTTCCTCACTGAATGGAACTATCTCACAAGGCGAAATGTGGCGTAAAATGAAATGGTTCAAAGGTCAGAGCGTCCCCCGTGCTCATGTACCTAAAGAACAGGCCAATAACCTACTGATTAGTTTGACACCTGATTACACTATTCCTTGTGAGCCTTGTTTTAATAATAACTGTACAAACTTAGATATACTATTTAGTAAACAAGAACTTGATCGCTGCCTACGATATAAGGATACGTCTCCAGGTAGTGACCAGATTTCATACTCTATGTTGTCTCATATGCCTGATAATGGCAAAACAATCTTATTGAATTTATATAATATGTTTTATTCACTTAGTTATGTCCCTCCGCAGTGGCGCGATATCACTGTTGTGCCTATACCTAAACCCGGGCGCGAGGCTGGCTCGCCTAACGCACTACGCCCGATAGCGTTAATATCTTGCTTATGCAAAATATTTCACTGCATGCTAATTAAGAGGTTGGAATGGCTTATTGAGAAAAATAAAATATTATCAGAAAATACTACAGGCTTTCGTCGATGTCGGTCAACTTTAAACAATTTATCATGTCTGGTGTCTACAATACAAACAGGTTTTTCACAAAATCAAATGACTATAGCAGCATTTATTGACATAGACAACGCGTATAATAACATCGACGTGAAGAGACTGATAGATACCATGCAACAACTAGGCATAAGCTCTAAACTATGCAAATATCTATGGAATTTTTTGAAACATAGGTCTTTGAAAATATATACAGATTCTGAATATATAAGTAGAAATACATGTCGAGGTTTAATTCAGGGGGACCCGATATCTCCTCTGCTTTTTAATATAGCAACCTATAATATATGCAGCAATATTCATAGTGTATATACGTCACAATACGCTGACGATTTTGTCCTATACGTTAACTGTAACAACTTAAATAATGGCAGAGATAAATTACAATCAGCATTGAACCAATTTGATCGATTATTATTTGATTTAGGTTTAGAAATTTCACCATCAAAAAGTAAAATTTGCATATTTAAAAGAGGTATTCTACGAGATCGGATTGATTTAAACATTAACGACAAGACATTAGAAATTGTTGATAACGTTAAATATTTAGGGCTATGGCTAGATAGATCCCTACGCTGGGCTAAACATATCAATCAGTTAAAAGAAAAAAGTTTGCAGTTACTTAATATTTTCAAAGCATTAGCTGGGTCAGGTTGGGGCATTCACCCTACCTACCTAAGACGTATTTATATAGCTACAATTCGTAGTAGGTTGGATTACGCAAGCCCTTTGTTTGGTAACAGCTGTAAGACACATTTAGGTAAACTTGACAAAATTCAAAACCAATGCATGCGTGTTATCGGAGGTTTTATTAAAAGTACTGCAATACATGTAATGGAAAATGAATTAAACTTACAACCATTACACATTCGTAGGTATTATTTGGCAGGCAAGTTTTGGCTCAAAAACAGATCGTTAGCTAGTAGTAAAATAATAGAAATTTTAGACATTTTAACCCCCTATTGTGACAATTCTTTTTGGAGACGTAAAAGCAAACCTTTACTAATTTTAGTTCACACTCAACTAAAAACTACGCCTATACATATCAGCAAGCAATTAGAAATGTTTTCACTCGACACCTGGGTCAGCAATGTGAATCTTTCGTCAATAGTATTCCCTAGTATTAGTACCATTACCCAAGCAAAACATAGTTATAAAAAGGATGATTTAAAAGCTATATGTATGGACTTTTTGGATAATAATTATTCGGATTTCTATCAAGTATACACAGATGGATCTAAGTTCATGAATGATGGATGTGGTTTGGCTATTTATGACCCTCAAATACGTAGTTCCATTCAGCTAAGTTTAAATAATAATATTTCAATAATGTACACCGAGCTTATCGCTATTGCAGAGGCTATTTCTTATCTGCATTCCTTTGAAACCGGGAAGTTTGTAATTTTGACGGATTCTAAAAGCGCTATTCTGCATTTGGCTCGATGTACCTCGACCGTTCGAGGAACACCGATTGCCTATGGCATTTTGGAATCACTATCTAAATTATCTAAAACTAACAAAATTGTAAAAATTCAATGGATCCCATCTCATATCGGCATACCGGGGAATGAAGAAGCCGATCGCCTAGCTAATAATGCATTTGATGACGGAATACCTTTTTATTGTTTACCATTGTTCACGGACCATCTGCACTTGGTCAGAGACAAGTGTACAGAAATGTGGAAAGAGTACTTTGACGAAAGATCTTTGACCAAGGGCATCTGGTACCGTACTATTCAACAAACATTGACGCGTTCGCCGTGGTTCGCTGGGTCGTACCTATCTAGATCAGATATTGTGATTGCTTTGCGACTTCGGTCCGGGCACATCCCGCTCAACAAATTTGCGTTTCTCATGAATAAAACTAACTCACCAAATTGCGAAGAGTGTGGTGTTTTGGAAGATGCTTATCATGTCTTAGTAGAATGTGTCCGGAACGAAGCCGAAAGAATAAATTTATTACAAATGGGAATTGATTTGCACGAGTTTGGAAAATGTAATAGCATTTTGGCCTATCCTCTCTCAGAGGAGGCCAAACTGTTATATAAATTAGTAAAATTATATATGAAACATAGAATATAAGTTAGTTAGTTATTGTATACTATGAGGGTGACATGATCACTTAGATCAAACCCTCCATAATAAATAAAGATATAAAAAAAAAAAAAAAAAAACCCAAAACCCAACTAATTGTTTACCTAAAATACCTATACCTATCAACAAGGCGGTAAGTAAATATGTAGGTAGCTAAAATAACATCTGCGTTCAAGAATTATTATCATTTATTTTAGTTAGGTTAGGTACGTACAGCCTACCATACCTTACTAAAATAAATGTTACGCGGCACGCGGTAATGCCTAATACCTGTAGCATGATGACATGAATGACTTTCGTCAACCCCAACTATGAACGCTTCAAACCCAAACCCAACTCATTTTCTATCTTATGTATCTTGGGCGTATTCTCTTAATCAAATATAATTATTTACGAAATAAGAAATCATTTATTGTTGAAGAAAGAGTGAATTAACAATATTATTATAATTGTTGTCTCATGTCATGACAAATTTAAACAAATCTACAAAACTTGAACGTTTCAACTTAAGGCCCATACACCAGCGAAAGTGGCGCCCCCAACTATTATATCTTATTATTACGTTGAACGCAGGATTTTTTAAAAATCCTACGTTCAGTTTGTGGTATCTATTATAAGCTATTTATTAATGCCTCTGTAATAGTTTCATTTTGTAAAGCTTAGGAAGAGATACGAAGTTGCGCTTTTTGGCCACTAAACTCTATTTTTACATCTCCCCCTAAACTATATGAGATAAAATTATAACGAATTTAATACGACTCGCGACAAAGTAAAACAAATCTACTATACCTACTTGAAAGTCTCAACTTACGGTTTTCAACTTAATTAAAATTAAACTGTCTGTGTCACGCGACAAATGCTCGAAAACATAGAACATGGTATGACTGGGATACCGTTTACCTCAATGCCAAATTTCATTAGGACCCGTTTAGCCGATAAGATATGAAAATGTAACAGACAGACTAACAGACATAGTTAGTTCCATTAGATATAATAATATTGGTAAGAATACGTCCTTTACCCCAAACAATGACGCAAAATTTTAGCGGCTCGCTCCGCTCGTTGTTATTTACTCGGGTTTTCCCGCCGCCCGCCGCTCAAGTGTCAATAATTGTCGCATTCGCACGCGCTTGCTCGTCAGCGCCGTTATATCGTATTTTCATCCTTATCTTTCACAAATAAAAAAAACATCCCAATCGCCTCTAAGTCGTTACAATTTTCGCGGTCACCAAAAGGGTCCCTTTTGGTCATCAAAATATTTGACGGCGTGGGGCGTGACAGCAAGGCTCGCCTCGCTCGCCCTGCTATGCCCCGAAGTTGCATTGCTGCTCGTTACGCTCGCCACAGTGCTACCCCCGCGCGGGGTACAGGGGGGCTCGTGAGCCCGTCCTGTCTAGATCTTGACTGTATGACCCCCCCCCTGACGTGACAGCTGGATCCGCCCTTGGGTGCATCCAAAACTTAACAATAGTGCGTGAAATGAAACACAAATTGACTAGCGCTGGATGATCCTATAGGTGCTTAAAGTTTTTCTTTTTCAAAGATTTGGTCCTTTTTAAATAGCATTTGTTATATTGTAATAATTTAATAATTTTTGTGTCTGCAATAATTTTACAACATAATAATGTTTTAAATTTTTATTATTTTGACCGCAAGAGCGGTGTTCTCTTATTCCCCCCTAACAGTAAAGAAGGTATAGTCCGACCAGAAAGAGTAGAAATTAATTAATTTGGAACTAAAATTTACTATAAACTGGCAACTTTTTTTGAAAGACCAGTGTGGCCGCTTAAGTGAGTTTGTCGCCAGATTCAGCTTTTCCTTGCAAAATTGAACTATGCACGTATTTTTTGATAAAGTATCGTCTTGCTTAGACACTTACCTTCTCTTGCTTATATTTAAAAATCATGCTAAATTAAAAGAATTCAAAATGTTTTGTTGACATTTTGATAATTTTAATGCACTTATTAGATACAATAAGCTGATTATTCGAAAACAGAAGCATAACGCAGTATATTACAACGCATACCTAAAACACACAAATCGCTGCCTCTTCCAAATCTTCAAATAATATTTAAAAACACAAAATATAAAGCAAGCATCCCAATACGGGCATTCTACGTTCTACGTGTAGTACAATAATAAGTATCGAATCACTGTTGAATCGCGGCTAATGATGGATGAAAAAGAAGAATAATTTAGATACAAATCAAGAAAAAACATGGTGAATGACTAGAACAAAGCTAGATTACATAAACAGCCATTTTATCTAGACATGAACTAATGGAGGCCTGTACCCGAAAGGGGTCCAAACCAACAAAAATATATGTTACAATTTTAATCGACGTTAAATTATAAATATTTATAACATGAATGCAATTGTGAAAACCTAGGTACCTTAGTAATTTAATTTTAATTGACAATAAAAATAAAGTAATTTAATAAAAATTACTCTAAATACCTAATAAAATGTAATCTCAATCACTATAGTTAATGAAATTGTTTAGTTGTATTTTTTTGAATTCATTTGATTTGACATTAGTTTGAATTTTTTTGTTTAGAAGCGAATATTTGTTAGAATAACCAGAATAATTTTCCGCTAGTGGAAACACGAAACAATGCAACTTCGGTCGAGCGAGTATACGAGTGGTTTGTTTTGATTTGTTGTTGATGTTTTTATTGTTATTTCTCTAAGTATAAGCAAATAATTCGTAAAATATTAGCAATATGAATAAAACTATACACAGTGGAGCCCGTGATATTATTTACAAAGTGTTTAGGACGTCTCGGTATCAGCGCGCGGTGGACAAAAAGAGGCTATGATTTCGTTAATGCATGTAATAAAAAACAGTTTTACTTTACTATAGCATAGTGGGTTTTATTCTTATTCAGGACAAACCTTTATGTGATGAGCATAAATATTTGTTGTAAAATTTTATAAAATAAGAACTGCAATGTGTTATAAATATATTTGAAAATATTAAGTATCAAAACGTAGTAGCCATAGTATATGGTGATACCATGTAAATTGTAAACAATTGTGGCGCCCTCATTTATTTTCTACTCTTTCCGGTCGGACTGTATGTACCTACCTATATTAAGTACCCAACGAACGGACACGAAGACACTAGAAGTGGCAGCAGCAGGCCCTCCCGAGGCGGCACGAGTGGGGAAGAGGCTGCTACCGCCACCGCCCCGCGCTGCCCTAACTCGTATCCGCAGCCGTACTTTTTTCCTGTACCAAATTTTTTGAGCCAATTTTCCCGGCCGCCCCCCTTCGCTTCTGTGGTAAAGTAAATCCGGTACTGTTGGTAGGTATAGGTATTGTAGGTAAACAATTAATTGGGTTTTGGTTTCGAAGCGTTCGTTTGTGTATATTTGGCGCCCCTCTCGGCCTTCTTTGGGCTTTTTTTTATCTTCAAGCTTCTGAAAGGTAGACAGCGAGGGGCGGCTTCGCCGCCCCTCGAAGCCCGGGCCATGTCCCTTTTGGCCTAGGAGTAAATACGCCCATGTTACTACTATAATTTCGAATAAGCACAATTTATAAAAAAAAAATCGGTCACCCAGCCAGGTAATCATTATTATATAGGATAGTATACTAATAAAGTAATCGTATAGACTAGCACCACCTGGCGGTTTCACCCGCGAAGTTCCTGGCGAGAGATTCAAAGACGGTACGATCAGCAAAAATTGCGCCTTACCACCACTAGGGTGAGTGACTAGTTGCAAACCCCGGCTTGCTCGCATTCTTTTGAATTTTACGCAAAGCAAAATAGTTTCAAAATGGATAGGCATTCCCATACTTACTTTTCTTTCAGGGAGTGACATAGGCTATATTTCACTAATTTTAAATGTGTAAGGAATAAAAGTATTAGTTTGCTTGCTAACAATATTTTATTTAAAAAAATAAATTATTTTAACTCATTATATTATAACAACACTTTGCTTGCACTTCATAATAATATTGCCTTAAATTGGTTATTGGCATAATCCTAAAAGAAGTAAGTAAATCTGCATGCCCTAATTAGAATTAAATATGGAGGCACAAATAATTAATTCTAATTAGTAAAAATATATATAAAAAATAAATAACATTGATTAATCAAATTAAATAATTGATATAAAAAATAATTAATTAATGCCTACACTGGGCACAATGAACACCATCTCATAAGATTCTTGTGGATTAAACTTAACTTATACACTAGCCAAACTCGATGTGGAATGTTTGTAATCAAATCACAACACAAAAATTAAAACTCGCTAGCTTGGCGTCAGATATAATTACGACAACCAAAGTTATCGACATAGCTCTATGAATTAGGAAGCTGAAGTGGCAGTGCGCCGGCCATATCTCGCGAAGAACCGACAACCGCTGGGGTAAACGAGTTTTTGAGTGGAGACCGTAATTAGGCAAACGCAGTGTAGGACGCCAGGTGGGATGACGATCGGCGATAGACTGCAGGAAGATGCTGGATGCGTCAAGCTGAAGACATCATTAGGGTAGACCTATGCCCAGCTGTGGACTAATGCAGGCTGATGATACTGCATTGGAAGAACACCAACATTTCACCATCATGGTTCAGGGCCTATCTAACGATTTAAATCTTTAGGCTCACCACATCGCCAAGCGTTCGGTACCTGCCAATTGTGCGAAACGAGCTCTCCAGCGCAATGTACGCTGGGTCGCGTAACGCGAGCGACTTCCGCTCGCGTTACGCGACCCAGCTCGACCGCTCTTAAGAAGTCCCTCGTTAACACTGATAAAAACAAGGATCTTCGACATCAATTGGACGAAAGAGCTCGTCACCAACATCATAAGTAGGTAGGCAACACAACCTAAGCCGGAACCACACTTGAGACCATGTGACCCGACAAAACGCGATACATGTTAATTTGAATAAAATCGTATTCAATATCTATGACCAGTATCACATTATTAACACCCGACACACGATAAAACGTTGGATGTAATTATTATTAGTTTTAATAGTGCGTGAAAACTAATTCAACATTCCTAATTTTTTAATGTTTGGTTCTAAATAAAGACTTTTGTATTGTATTTGTATTCCGAGGGCTGTTTGAATTCATATAAAAATAGTCTAGAACATCGTTCAAAAAGCGCTGGTGAGATCGATCACTACACCGACTACTCGGGTAAGAAGAGGTCCAATGCGATCTGATGGTACTCCACTCCATTTCAGCGCGAGGCACCTTTCTATCACTGCTGCATGTGTCAACTTCATATCTGAAAGAAAAAATAATTTTAGGTATGGATATTACTAATGTTTTGTTAATACTCTAGTTGTCAGTTCTTGATAATCTTTATACAGGGTGTCCCAGACGTCGACGTCAAGCCGGGAGCGGGTGACAGGCCGAGTCGAAATGCGCTCACGCTCCATCTCGTATCGGCGGAGTAACGTATGCTCGCTGCGAATAATCCATTACGCCCCGTAACAATTACCCGTATCCGGCTTAGTAAAGTAAAGCATACCTGCTTCCAAGGTGCATTCAGCCAGATTAAGCGTGAAGAATATAGCGCTTTTCTTCACTAATGGGTTGCACAGATCGCAGTAGTAATGGAACGCCATGGCCAGATCAGATGGGATGGCTACTACGTCCTTGACTAACATCACTCCGGTCCTGTCCAGATCAGCTTGGAAACGATTTATGAGCTCGCCGTGATCTCGCATCTTTAGGGCGGAACCGTCGACCATTGTGTAGCGGAGGGGTCCTTTGTTACCTAAAAATGTATTACTTATGTAAATCCTATACTTCGCAAAAGTTTGTAAGGATGTTTGTTACTCATTCACGCAAAAACTACAGAACGGATCAGGCAGAAATTTTGCATACAGGTGGTTCTAGGTCTGAAACACATATAGGCTACTTTTTATCCTGTAAATCAGTTCCCTTAGGATAGAAATAATCTTAAAACGTTTCCATAGAAACAATGCGTGCGATGCCGCGGGCAGTAACGAGTAAAGTTAATAATACAGGACAATCCACACAACATCTTCTATTCGTGTATAGACACGCTCGTGGATTTGTTCTAACTAAGGCTAAATTGTAGGTATGTAGGTACCTATAAAAATATAAACTTTCAAACCGCTACTCGAGGCGAGATAGGTCTTGCGAATGTTCTTATTCAAAAGAGTCGACGTGGCGGAAATGAGTTTTGCGCCATAATAGAACTATATATAAAACAAGATAAAATAAACCAAAACCTGATTACGTTATTCACCAATTGTGTTTATTACTTTAACAATGAGTTTTCGACCCTTACCTAAACCCCGGTATCTCGTTAGACCCCCAATATTGTCTGACATCATATACCCTATAACCACCGGGGTATTGAGACGAATCAATTATTGCAGTCGAACGAGTAGTTACAGCGCTACGTAACATAAAAATCAGCTTCATACATACAAACAAACATAAGGTGCCAAGTGAAAACCTCGGCAACGCAAACTCCATAACCCTCCTCCGTTGGTAGTCAGGTTATTAAACGCGGATGGGTTTTGCACTGTATCTGAGTTGCGTTTGAGTAGGCTTAAGATAAGGTGGCGTGTGCGTCAAGTTAGCAGCAGCCCCACCATAGAATTTCGTGGTTTCGTGGGCACATTCATTGGCATCACAGATTACCCCCAATAGATTCCGCATGAAAGACGACGACCGCGCACCGCGCATCAATGCAAATGCACAGATGTAAATCGCCGCTTCGAAGTACGGCTTCAGTTTCGACCAAGTGTCAGACCCCTACGTTTCTGTGCTCTAACGCTTGTCAAAATTGGTTTTGTGATAGAAAATTGGATAAAATGACTACATGTGCAGTGAAATCGTGTGGAAAATCATCAAGAAATTCAAACTACCAAAAGGACGGAATAACATTTCATCGGTAAGTAAAATAATTACAATTTTATCATTTATAGAACAGGTCAGCTTATAATGGCTAATGGTACGTAAGGACGGTCACTTGTCTCTTTTCCGCATTGCTGTTATTGTACTCGTTGTCCTTTTCGGCGAAAGCACGTGTTACGCTAGTGTTGTGAATTTCACTTATTTCTAGTCTAGTCGATATCGTTAAAAATTGTGGATGACGTAGATGAGCGGGACTCTCGGTAGGTAGGTATTATTGTATTAACTAGTACGGAGGACAGTCACTCGACTACGGGTAACAACACCTACAGAGACTGTGATAAATACAAAAATTTCTACAACCTACTACATTTGTAACTCTTAACTTTAAATAGTGCTATTTTATTATTGAAATAAACTTTTAATTTACTTTTCGTTACTTTATAATTGAATTCAAAACAGATGATCTCTCATCATTATTGTGTGTACAATTTTTTTTATTTTATTTAATTAAATAGTAGTACCTAGTGTTTTTGTCATTTACTTAGGTTTAAAATATTAGTTTTAATGTCTGTATAAATTCATGATCCTATAGAAAATTAATTGTTTATTTTCTTTTAATACGAAATTTACAAACTAATTATCGATGAATTCTAATTTGATGTTCGACTTTCCCAACCCTACGGTGAGTATACCCTTAGTTCATTATTAGTGCGACCTTGAAATAGCCAATCACAACGCCTTTGTTTCAGTCCCCGCAACCCGCGCCTTACGCCAATTTTGGTGCGCTAGCATCCGAACAAAAGTATCGTAATGCGGTATCTATTGGGGGTAATCTGTGATTGGCATAGTTGAAACCACGAAATTCCATGGCGGGCTGCCTTGACGCACACAGGTGGCATGACGGAACTACACCAGGTGTCGCAATATTGTGTAGGTATTAAGTAGGTACATAATACACAAAAATACATACGCAAATACTTAGAGATTGTCTCAGAGATATTTTTCATGAAGTTACTGAATTTTTCTTGATTGTAGTTCTGGTCTCTGTTGTTATACACAAACATGAAGGATCCTGTGTCTTCCCTTTTAAGTATTCTTGATATACCTGCAATTAAATTAATTAACGTTAATAACCTTGATTGATATTGTTGTTATCCAAATTATTTCAGCCACACTACTGAGTGATACATGAATGAAATTATTTAGATTATATAGTTTTAAATGTATTTGAGTTTGAAGTATATTGTAATTTGTTTGTTAAAATATGGAACTGGCATAGAAATACCAATGACTCAACATCTTTAACATATATGTACTATATAAGATAAACAAAAAAAACTCAACTTCACTAAAAATCTTACCATCTCTTTCTTTAACATAAATAATAAGGCAAACGATTGCAAGATTTTAAATAAACAACTCACTTACCAGTTTGCATAAGTAAAATGGCATTTCCACCAATATGATATTCATTACCCAATAAATCAATGTCATTGTAAAATCTTGACTCATCATAAATTTCTTTGACTGGTGTATTTATTTGATAATACATATTAAATGGCATCATTAAAACGCCTGCTAGCAATACTAAAATTGCTATAGTCATTCCTATGCTACTTTGAGCTTCATTTCCTGTTGAATTTGGATAGTTGTGCATTCTTGCTGAACCACTGTGATTTATTTCACCACAGGTCTTTATTGTTTTGTTAATTACAATATGGATATTTCGTGTGACAGTTGTTGTTATATTGGCTGATCGCATGTACACATTGTCTTGTTCGGGTATTTTCCTTTCATATGAGTGATCACTATGATATGAATGTGACGGGAGGTTTGCAGGCAAGGACTTGGATAGAATATAGCTGCAAACGGACATTACCAACTCATTAACTACAGATGTTGACTTTTGCTGTAAAAAGTAAATGTGCTTATTTTTTAACTCTAAAGAAATAAATGATATGACTTTTTGTTTTCTATGTGATGATTAGCTACAAAAACCTGCACCAATCAAAAAAGTAGTGTGTAATTGAATTAGAGAACCTTTTTTTTTAATTGTTAAAAATTTAATAAACTATACATGTTATACTGAGTAAGTTTATCAAATGTGATATCCAGAAACCCTGGTGGTGATGATATAATGATATTGTTGTGCAAAAGATAATGTGGTTATAAGAGAAGAATAAAAGTAGAGTTGAGTGGTTTTAATGAGATACAATTTTTTATTTGTTATGATAAAAATAAGACAGATGCATGCTGAAATATTGCTTCAATTATAACTATAATGAAAATATTGACATAGCAAAAAATAAGCACTATTTTTGTTTAAACTAATGGTGAACTATTGAATAATTTGATAGGAAAATAAATACCTCGCATCATCCTCCCCTCTTGACGTATAAATGAGCCGTTCATCCATTTCAAATGAATTTCTTTCCGAATTATTTGTGTGTTTTGGTGGGATTATGGGCTGTACAGGGGTACTGCTAGAAAATAGAAAAAAGATATTATAATTACATCATAGTCATGTATGATTAAAACTATCTATCTATGTAATATATTGCAATAAACAGGGTGTTTGGTATTGCAAACAACATAATTTTTTGGGGAGTGTCTACGAATAAGAATAGTCAGTCACAGTAACTGCTTTAAAAAAATGCCCCAACCAAAGTTGTGCTAAAGTAGGCGGGGCTTAAAAGTCGGGCTCAGCGCGCCATTAGTCGGATATTTATCTTGCAAGCGAACACACGTCCAGTCTGCACAGACGTCTTCGTGAGTATCTTTGTGAAATAGCTGTGAATCATCATGCCAACATGTGTTGTGAAGTGGTGCAGGAGCCATACAAGATTAAAATGCCTAGGGATCACTTTTCACTAGTAAGTAGTAGCTAAATTATAATTACATTCATAGATGTTCAAATACGTCATCAAAATGAAATGTTCAATACTATGCAATATGAATGTCAGTAAATTTTTGACTTCGTTTTTTGTTATTAATACAAAACAATATTATGGTCAATAATACGCAAATTGAAGTCAGGGGGGTTATGCTCTATGACCAATTCCACGTCTTACACAGATACGACAAGATATCGGCGGGGAATGGGACAAAACCGTATTCTGTATGCCTTCGTTGGTTTTCTCAGCTGCGTCACAGCGCGATTCGGGCAAGAATTGAACTGTCATGTAAACACGCCCTCTGCCAGCGTGTTAGGGCACAGATTAGCGTGTTTCTGCGATAGTTACTACGGCTCACTTCTTCAGATTGTCAAAGACAATATGTCAAAGTGAAAACAATAACAACGCAGTGTTTATTTTATGCGGAAAAGGCAAGTATTATTCAATAATTCATCACAAAAGATTTATAAATAGCAGCGACAATAGCCGTATGGCGCCGGTTTAGAATTTGCACCAGCCCAACTCCCGCGGGGGTCGTAAGAAGCGAAGAAGGAATAACCACCGGGGGCAGGCAGCAGTCCCTCCTGCAGAACCATTCTACCATCGAACTGCGATCCCCAACCCGCGTTACTAGCGTGGGGATTATAGGCATCATCCCACATGAGATAAAAGCTCAATGGAACTTATATCAGGGGAGGTCGGCCTACAGCCAGTGCACCACAATAGACTGTTGAGGTTGAGGAGATTCGCCTATCGAAGTATTCAATGCCTAGTTTGGTTGAGTGTTTTTTTTTAATGTGCTGAAAGAAACACATGTCTTATTGATCGGTTTCATTTGCAGAATGCAAGCAAGTACCCGTACGAAGATCAGCTCAGCCCAGCTTTGGCTGAGCATATGTAGGCCCGCCCGGCAGTGGCTGCAGATCAGCAGTATCACCATAAAAGGCCTTGCAAATATATGGAGAATTCTTGGAAAGTGTCTTTAGTCTTGAATTGTATTATCAACGAGAATACAATAACTACGTGGTGTATATCCATCATCACTCTACTATTGGTTTCGCCAAGCTGGACTTGGCCTCGCTGCCTCCATAGGCGCGATGGAATTTGTCTATAATTTCCATCGGTGATCTTTATGGGATGGGATATTTTAAATAAACTGGATAAATTAAATAAATTTGCAACAAAAACCTTTTATTTCGTTTTTTATTCGCAATAAATACACCTACAAGGAAGGCCTATAGAAAATTAGACATAGTTAGGTAGGTACATATAATTATTGTTTACAAACAAGATTAAACACAAATAAATTATCACATTAATTTATGATGCCACATAGGCGTCATCAATCATAGTTTTTGGGGATAGCCAGCAGACAAATCCACCCACTTTGAGGAGTCACTATCCTGCTTACAAGGATCCCTCATAAAAATAATAAAGATACCTATAATAGTAATGCCTAGTAGGTAATTATTTGTTTTGTTCTTTGCAGCAATGATGTTTTAATAAAATATCATTGCTTTGCAGCAATTTAGTGTCCATTGATAGAGGGTCCGCAGGATCCCTTAGTAACCTCCTGTTAATTTATACTTGTGCTTTGTTGGCGCCAACATCTTACCCGTCGTCTTTGTAGAATTATATCCATTTTTATTTTGCTGCTTTGAATAAAATGATGCTTAGGGCTCGTTTAGACATGCACGCGGGAACCGCGCCGCCTATCGCGCGTTAGGGATCCGCAAAATTGTTTTATGAATGCAGACAGTTGCGGTCAGGGTTCGTGATTGATTTAAATGTATAAGTAAGTATACCTATGTATCCATATAGTTATATAGTTACAATGTTAAATAAAACATTTTTTATTTTTTTCAGACGGCGACCGCTCGTCACCCTAAACTGAAACGTGTATGCATGTGGTTATTTGAAGTCCATCTCTCTAGCCTATGATTCGTAAGGGTAAGCCTTACGAATTATAGGTAAATTAAGTTGAATGACCTAGTAAAGTGTGACTAGTACCTAAACTGTATTTGTCTTAATCGCTGATAATGTTAGGTAGGTAGGTACTAGGTACTTAGACTAAGTATGTTTATTTTATTTATTTTTTCATTTTTATATATCTATCTTCCTACAACTTCATGCCAAATTTGTAGCAATACGCCGTAACTGTCGACACTAGACAAACCTTATATGGTTTATAATGTCGTATTAAATAAGATTAGAATTAGTTTTGATTAATAAAGAAGTACCTACAATACAATACAACTAGGTACCTACCTAATTGAATTGATCGGGAAGATATTTCGAGCTCTGAAATAATAATAATAATAAATCAAGAAAGATATAATATGAGGGTTAGCATTTTCTAGCTGTTATCCGTCGGTACCGGCCAGCGCGCGGGCGCGTCTGAACTAACTACGCGGTATCTACGTGAAAACGATTAGGTAAGATAGTAATAATATACGTAAATAAGACCCGCGCGATTCCCACACCATTCTAAAATCATGGTATCGCCGCGTCTGAACGTAGCTTTAGCTAGGAACTTTTTCTGTATATTTTGACACTAAACCAACAATGAAAACTACTTTTTCGTTCCGAAACTAGGCATAAATTACTTGAATGATTAATACAAATCGTTATTTTGGGCTGTAATTTTTTAAATCACACTAAAAATATTGTAAGCTTAACAATTGATGGTTGAGCAAGCATATAATTAAAGATATTTTTTATTTAGATACAAAAACATTAAGTATAATAAAACCGTAAATTTTCCGAGTGAACCGGATGTAAGATTTTGAACGAATCATGTGAAACTGAAAACGAGGCATAGATAACTAGTCTTGTGGCATGCAGAATACAATTTTTGAAAATCATACCACGGCACGGCCAATAATCGCGTTTGTGTTTAGAGCACGCTGTGACGTCACACGATTTGGGCAAGAAATCTCTTAGGTCATAGAGCATAACCCCCCAGTTATTGATTTATTATATTTGAGATACATATTTTATAATCTTAGATTTTTTTTCTTCTTGTTGATGAAATATTGAAATGTAACCAATACAATTAAGATATATTTATAACACTTATGTATGAATTTATTTTGCTTGTATTTTGTGTTTTAGTTTTCCTGCCGATCCTATTCGGAAAAATAAGTCGATAAGTGCAGTAAAGCTAGAAAGACAAAAAACAATTACTAATGAAAACTATGAAAACCAGGGGGGTTATGCTCTATGACCAATTCCACGTCTTACACAGATACGACAAGATATCGGCGGGGAATGGGACAAAACCGTATTCTGTATGCCTTCGTTGGTTTTCTCAGCTGCGTCACAGCGCGATTCGGGCAAGAATTGAACTGTCAAGTAAACACGCGCTCTGCCAGCGTGTTAGGGCACAGATTAGCGTGTTTTTGCGATAGTTACTACGGCTCACTTCTTCAGATTGTGAAAGACATGTCAAAGTGAAATCAATAACAACGCAGTGTTTATTTAATGCGGAAAAGGCAAGTATTATTCAATAATTCATCACAAAAGACGTATACATATACATAGCAGCGACAATAGCCGTATGGCGCCGGTTCAGAATTTGCACCACCCCAACTCTTCCCGCGGGGGTCGTAAGAAGCGAAGAAGGAATAACCACCGGGGGCAGGCAGCAGTCCCTCCTGCAGAACCATTCTACCATCGACCTGCGATCCCCAACCCGCGTTCCAAGCGTGGGGATTATAGGCATCACCCCACATGAGATAAAAGCTAAATGGCACTTATATCTGGGGAGGTCTGCCTACAGCCAGTGGACCACAATAGGCTGTTGAGGTTGAGGAGACTCGCCTATCCAAGCATTGATTATTCAATGCCTAGTTTGGTTGAGTGTTTTTTTTTCAATGTGCCGAAAGAAACACATGGCTTATTGATCAGTTTCATTTGCAGAATGCAAGCAAGTACCTACCCGCACGAAGACCAGCTCAGCCTAGCTTTGACTGAGCACATGTAGGCCCGCACGGCAGTGGCTGCAGATCAGCAGTAGCACCATAAAAGGCCGTGCAAATATATGAAGAATTCTTGGAAAGTGTCTATAGTCTTGAATTGTATTTATCAAAGAGAATTCAACTACGTGGTGTATATCCATCATCGCCAAGCTGGACTTGGCCTCGCTGCCTCCATAGGCGCGATGGAATTTGTCTATAAATTCTATCGGTGCTCTTTATATAGGATATTTCAAATAAACTGGATAAATAAAATAAATTTGCTACTTATAAATCTTTTATTTCGTTTTTTATTCGCAATAAATACACCTACAAGGGAGGCCTATAGAAAATTAGACATAGGTAGGTACTATTATTATCGTTTACAAACACAAGAGTAAAACAAGAGTTAAATTAAACACAAATACATCATTAATGTATGATGCCACATAGGCGTCATCGACCATCGTTTTTGGGATAGCCAGCAGACAAATCCACCCACTTTGAGGAGTCACTATCCTGCTTACAAGGATCCCTCATAAAAAATAATAAAGATGCCTAGTAGGTAATTATTTGTTTTGTTCTTTGCAGCAATTTAGGGTCCATTGATAGAGGGTCCGCAGTAACCTCCTGTTAATTTATACTTGTGCTTTGTTGGCGCCAACATCTTACCCGTCGTCTTTGTATAAATTATATAAATTTTTATTTTGCTGCTTTGAATAAAATTATGCTTAGGGCTCGTTTAGACACGCGGGAACCTTGCCGCCTATCGCGCGTTAGGGATCCGCAAAATTGTTTTATGAATGCAGACAGTTGCGGCAGGGCTCGTGATTCAAATGTATAAGTTATTATACCTATATAGTTATATAATGTTAAATATCTATCTAGGTACTACGATTTTCATAAATTTATATTTTTTCCAGACGGCGGCGCGGCGGTGGTGGCGACCGCTCGTCACCCTAAACTGTTATACGTGTATGCATGTGGTTCGTAATGGTTAGCCTTACGCATCATAGGTAAATTACGTTGAATAACCTAGTAAAGCCTAGTAAAGTGACTGCTACCTAAACTGCATTTGTCTTAATCGCTGATAATTTTAGGTAGGTACTTAGACTAAGTATGTTTATTTTATGTATATTTTCTTTAAAGTATCTTTATTTTTATCTCTATCTTCCTACAACTTCATGGCAAATTTGTGGCAATACGCCGTAACTGTCGACACTAGATGGTTTATAATGTCGTATAAATAAGATTAGAATTACCTAGTTTTGATTAATAAAGAACTACAATACTACTAGGCCTAATTAAATTGATCGGGGAAGATATTTCGACCTCTTAAGTAATAATAATAATAATAAATCAAGAAAGATATAATATGAGGGCAAGCATTTTCTAGCTGTTGGCTGTCGGTGTCTGAACTAACTACGGGGTATCTACGTGTAAACGATTACGATAGTAATAATATACATATAAATAAGACCGCGCGATTCCCACACCATTCTAAAATCATGGTATCGCCGCGTCTGAATGTAGCATTAGATAGGAACTTTTACTGTCTATTTGACACTAAACAACAATGAAAACTGCTTTTTCGTTCCGAAACTAGCCATAAATGACTTGAATGATAATATAAATCGTTAATTTTGGGCTGCAAATTTTTAAAACACACTAATATATTGTAAGCTCAACAATTGATGGTTAAGCCAACATATAATTTTTATTTAGATACAAAACATTAAGTATAATAAAACCGTTAATTTTCCGAGTGAACCGGATGTAAGATTTTGAACGAATCATGTGAAACTCAAAACGAGGTATAGACAACTAGTCTTGTGGCATGCAGAATACAATTTTTGAAAATCACACCACGGCACGGCCAAAAATCGCGTTTGTGTTTAGAGCACGCTGTGACGTCACACGATTTGGGCAAGAAATCTCTTAGGTCATAGAGCATAACCCCCCAGGGGGGTTATGCTCTATGACCAATTCCACGTCTTACACAGATACGACAAGATATCGGCGGGGAATGGGACAAAACCGTATTCTGTATGCCTTCGTTGGTTTTCTCAGCTGCGTCACAGCGCGATTCGGGCAAGAATTGAACTGTCAAGTAAACACGCCCTCTGCCAGCGTGTTAGGGCACAGATTAGCGTGTTTCTGCGATAGTTACTACGGCTCACTTCTTCAGATTGTCAAAGACAATATGTCAAAGTGAAAACAATAACAACGCAGTGTTTATTTTATGCGGAAAAGGCAAGTATTATTCAATAATTCATCACAAAAGATTTATAAATAGCAGCGACAATAGCCGTATGGCGCCGGTTTAGAATTTGCACCAGCCCAACTCTTCCCGCGGGGGTCGTAAGAAGCGAAGAAGGAATAACCACCGGGGGCAGGCAGCAGTCCCTCCTGCAGAACCATTCTACCATCGAACTGCGATCCCCAACCCGCGTTACTAGCGTGGGGATTATAGGCATCATCCCACATGAGATAAAAGCTCAATGGAACTTATATCAGGGGAGGTCGGCCTACAGCCAGTACACCACAATAGACTGTTGAGGTTGAGGAGATTCGCCTATCGAAGTATTCAATGCCTAGTTTGGTTGAGTGTTTTTTTTTAATGTGCTGAAAGAAACACATGTCTTATTGATCGGTTTCATTTGCAGAATGCAAGCAAGTACCCGTACGAAGATCAGCTCAGCCCAGCTTTGGCTGAGCATATGTAGGCCCGCCCGGCAGTGGCTGCAGATCAGCAGTATCACCATAAAAGGCCTTGCAAATATATGGAGAATTCTTGGAAAGTGTCTTTAGTCTTGAATTGTACTATCAACGAGAATACAATAACTACGTGGTGTATATCCATCATCACTCTACTATTGGTTTCGCCAAGCTGGACTTGGCCTCGCTGCCTCCATAGGCGCGATGGAATTTGTCTATAATTTCCATCGGTGATCTTTATGGGATGGGATATTTTAAATAAACTGGATAAATTAAATAAATTTGCAACAAAAACCTTTTATTTCGTTTTTTATTCGCAATAAATACACCTACAAGGAAGGCCTATAGAAAATTAGACATAGTTAGGTAGGTACATATAATTATTGTTTACAAACAAGATTAAACACAAATAAATTATCACATTAATTTATGATGCCACATAGGCGTCATCAATCATAGTTTTTGGGGATAGCCAGCAGACAAATCCACCCACTTTGAGGAGTCACTATCCTGCTTACAAGGATCCCTCATAAAAATAATAAAGATACCTATAATAGTAATGCCTAGTAGGTAATTATTTGTTTTGTTCTTTGCAGCAATGATGTTTTAATAAAATATCATTGCTTTGCAGCAATTTAGTGTCCATTGATAGAGGGTCCGCAGGATCCCTTAGTAACCTCCTGTTAATTTATACTTGTGCTTTGTTGGCGCCAACATCTTACCCGTCGTCTTTGTAGAATTATATCCATTTTTATTTTGCTGCTTTGAATAAAATTATGCTTAGGGCTCGTTTAGACATGCACGCGGGAACCGCGCCGCCTATCGCGCGTTAGGGATCCGCAAAATTGTTTTATGAATGCAGACAGTTGCGGTCAGGGTTCGTGATTGATTTAAATGTATAAGTAAGTATACCTATGTATCCATATAGTTATATAGTTACAATGTTAAATAAAACATTTTTTATTTTTTTCAGACGGCGACCGCTCGTCACCCTAAACTGAAACGTGTATGCATGTGGTTATTTGAAGTCCATCTCTCAAGTAAGCCTTACGAATTATAGGTAAATTAAGTTGAATGACCTAGTAAAGTGTGACTAGTACCTAAACTGTATTTGTCTTAATCGCTGATAATGTTAGGTAGGTAGGTACTAGGTACTTAGACTAAGTATGTTTATTTTATTTATTTTTTCATTTTTATATATCTATCTTCCTACAACTTCATGCCAAATTTGTAGCAATACGCCGTAACTGTCGACACTAGACAAACCTTATATGGTTTATAATGTCGTATTAAATAAGATTAGAATTAGTTTTGATTAATAAAGAAGTACCTACAATACAATACAACTAGGTACCTACCTAATTGAATTGATCGGGAAGATATTTCGAGCTCTGAAATAATAATAATAATAAATCAAGAAAGATATAATATGAGGGTTAGCATTTTCTAGCTGTTATCCGTCGGTACCGGCCAGCGCGCGGGCGCGTCTGAACTAACTACGCGGTATCTACGTGAAAACGATTAGGTAAGATAGTAATAATATACGTAAATAAGACCCGCGCGATTCCCACACCATTCTAAAATCATGGTATCGCCGCGTCTGAACGTAGCTTTAGCTAGGAACTTTTTCTGTATATTTTGACACTAAACCAACAATGAAAACTACTTTTTCGTTCCGAAACTAGGCATAAATTACTTGAATGATTAATACAAATCGTTATTTTGGGCTGTAATTTTTTAAATCACACTAAAAATATTGTAAGCTTAACAATTGATGGTTGAGCAAGCATATAATTAAAGATATTTTTTATTTAGATACAAAAACATTAAGTATAATAAAACCGTAAATTTTCCGAGTGAACCGGATGTAAGATTTTGAACGAATCATGTGAAACTGAAAACGAGGCATAGATAACTAGTCTTGTGGCATGCAGAATACAATTTTTGAAAATCATACCACGGCACGGCCAATAATCGCGTTTGTGTTTAGAGCACGCTGTGACGTCACACGATTTGGGCAAGAAATCTCTTAGGTCATAGAGCATAACCCCCCAGCAGAGTATAAAACAGAAGAGAAGAATTGTACGGTGTTATCAAACATGTAAGACCAACGACGCTTCAACTACCAGAAACCGTGGAATAAATTATAGGCTTTATTACCCGGAAACTGCAAGCCAAAATCAACTATCCAGAATTAATGAAAATGTATATTTTCACAAGCTAATTAATTTGAAAGATTTCGATGTACTCTCGTATCCATCGGTGGTTTTGTTTAAAATATGCTCACGCACCGAGACACTAATAAGATATAAATAAAAATAAATGACCACGGAAAAACACTTACTAGAGCTAGTAATCTATCAGTAATATCAACAGTGTTTTTCTAAAATATTTGATACTGAAGATATTATCGTTGAACTTCTGAAAATCCGTCTTCACTACATTGCGAAGAAAGACTCTTTTTTAATGTCTTCTAGACTAAAACTTAATAAATTAATCATATTTCGCGGAACATAGATTTCATTGATGTGTACAAAGTAACAAAAACAAATTCATAAAAAAACATTGTTAAACATTATATTAATTTATTATTAACTTGGTTCGCTCTACTTATTGCATAACATCATCCACGCCGCCTTGTTTCAGCTGTCATAGCAGACATTGCAGGACGCGCGCGAACCAATCACCGCTTTCATTTAGCAAGCCAATCCCTGCTTTCGTTCTGAATTTAACTAATCACGAAGCAATGTCTAATCGGAACTTTGGCTATGATTCGTTTTTTTACTTAAACGTCATTTTGGTTTGAGCTAGGCCCACTTTTTGTTTGAAGTTTGTTCTGAATTACCCTTCCCGACTATTCTTATTCGTAGGGGAGTGTAAATGGTCACAGGCTACATTTTTCTGGTACACTCAGTGTCACAGTCAGTTATTAATGTGGTCTGCTTAGTCATTATCTTAGGCCTTTGCCCACATACTATGTGGAACTTGAAAATTCTGGGTCTGTAAGTACCTTGTGATGTGAGTATTTATAATGACAAAAACCCAAATAATTTTAAAATAATTTAAAATTTTAATTGGTCTGATGCGTAGAGCCCCAAGCGCAAAGGTTTCCTGGCCCGCTCCACACCTCTTAACCCATTAGTGGCCAAAAACTAGAAGTAATTTTACCACAAATACTTTAATAGAATTAATTATCACAAAAGGACTAAACAAAATATTCTTACAGAAAAAAAAATTATAACAACTTTTCAGGGGGTGTACTCATTTGGGTAAAACGGCCACTTATAGGTGAAATTTTTCAAACCATGGCTTTTCAATGCAAATTGTTTTAAGACTTTTTTACATTGCCAGCGCACTCTAGCATGGCACATAACACATCGGAGTGGTTTCTCCAGCTTTTTTGGATGGTGTCCTGACCCATCTTGAGGCAAACCTGTCACCAGGGATGACGAAGCCTTTGCCTTCTTCTCGATCTCTTGATGTAGATAGAACCTAGCGATGCTACATGGAAACATCAACTGTGGACCAGTTGATGTTTCGACGTAGCATCACTAGGTTTTGTCTTCTCTGCTTAGAACATGTAAACGCCAAGCATTTGCAATAGCCATGTCATCCATATAAGTGAAAAGAACCCACCACCACTTCTTTCCATGAATTGCAATTCTATAGAGTGATATCGATTGGTCAAGCTCATCGACCCCTCCCATACTTATTGGGCACCATCGTTTTACCACTCCCATTGGCTCAATGGAATCAAAATTTGTAGTATAAAGATGTATTCTAACGATTTTATTACTAAATATATCATTTACTTTCATGGAGAATAAATATTTAGTTGACAATGCACTTACCTCTGCACACCGTACTGTAGTCAAACTTCTGTTATCAAAAAGTGGATAAAAAAATGTGGTCTACCCTCAATGCACTTACCTCTGCACACCGTTCCGTAGTCAAACTTCTGTTATCAAAAAGTGTATAAAAAAATGTGGTCTACCCTCAATTTTATTTCTTTCTAATGGCGAGTGTTACTGTGTTTTATAATTAAACAAAACAGATCTGATGGAACTAACTATTTTCTAGTAAAAAAATTACAAGTATGTGTACCAATCAGGTACAGCAACAGCTAATGGGTACTCTATCGGATAATAGGACAAATGTCACAAAAAAAATATGCTAACCCTTATACACATACCTGAAAACATTATCCACTGATGAGGTGCCTCGAACATTGTGCTGATTGGCCGTATGGCTAGACCCTGCTCTGTTCTCTCGTTCATTTTTCGCCATTGTTTCAGAAAGAACAGAAGCCCTGTGACTGTGGATGCTTCGTCTGGCCGACGGTTTGATTGAAACCCACGTGTTCTAAAAAAAATTTTAAATGATTATTTTGGATTATTATACCTTTATAAATACTGCAATGAGAAAACCCTTTTGGGAAGATCATTCAGCAGTGGATGTATGTATCCGTTTTATTCAGCAACACTTCTACACCCAAAAACATTGATGAACAAGTTGCGTGTTCGATTCGAAACTACAAACAAGTCACACAAAAAGGACTGGCACAACAGCACTTACATCAGAAATATTCATTATTGGCCGAAACGAAAATAATAAAATAACCTATGAAAATAACGACAAATATTGCAAGGAGAATAGAGAGAATACAGCCCAGCAAAGAGAATACAATAACTTCGTAAGACAGCCCAGGAAAGATCTGACAAGGAAACGGAAGTTCTTATGCCTCGTTTACGCCTCGTTCGTTTAGTGCAACCTAGCTACAGATAAAAATGTGAAAACCACAGATTAAATAAATAAAGCCAGAAACACATCGGTCGAGCTTACTTTGTGTGTTTGGGGATTGAAGCCCTACTCACATCAATTTTAAGCGCGTCCTGTGTCGCGCGATTTTGTGATATTTGCTTGCAGAACATTTTGTACTAAAACGCAAACGTTGACGCACACTGCCGCGATTCGGCTTGTCCGAGGCGTTTCCTCGTCCTGCAATTTTGGTTCTTTTGAAGCTGCGATTTGTCTTTTTATTTAAGCTGCTATTTGGCTTTTTTTGAATCTGCGTCTTGCGGGCGGGGCGGCGCGGTGCGGTGGGACGGTCTTCGTCGATCGCACTGCCGCCGGTAAATTACCCATTGCATAATTTTTGCTTCTGCAAAACCGAACGATAGTGGATTCAATAGTTTTAGGGACCTCAGATAAACATTTCGTTGATCTTTATTTTCATGTAAAGTCGCTGTTTTAAACGCCTTTTCAACGAATTTCCTTAGTTATGCTTAAATAAGGTACCAGGTTTGGGGGATAAAGATGGTATTCCTCCGAATAAGTACCTACAGAAGGAGATCTCCTCTGACCGGGCCCGACCCATCTGGTCCAGCCCGGTGGTCTTTCGACCGACAGTGGATGTCGGGTATTCATAGATGAGTTAGCGGCAGCGACACAAGCGTTTGCGCGATCTAGGACAGTTCAGCAGTTTGTCGCTAGCGGTCACCAGGCAATCGCACTACAGGTATGCTCAAGTTCTAACAAAATGACGAAAATCGTAAAAAAAAATTGTTCGATGCCTGTTGAATCAATTCATTGGCTTTGCTTTCGTTACCCAAATACAGATTCCGATACAATGGGAAACAGCAATCATTACACTTTTGCATGAAACTGTTCATACTGTTCATACTGTTCATACCCGCAATAGTCGACGAATCGTTCATACCTCTACAATCGTTGAAATTCATCTCCCTAGTCCTAAAATAATTAGAAGGAGCTAAATTACCTGGTTTTCGCCAATCATTTCCTGGAACTGCGGGTGCTGTCGGGGGCAGCGTCTTAGTGACGTAGTGACTCACACCACTCATTGGGCGAGGTTGTTGCGGTCTAGGTGCTATATAGAACGCGTCATCTTGTGGATTATAATTCGCGGGAGGAGCCCGCAACATTTGCTGGGTACGAGTGGGACCAAACTGGCGGGGTTGGTAAATCGGTCTAGGCTGCGGTGGTACTGGTACGGCAGCACTATTCATCGTATTGAGTGTACCTTGAGTATTAGCCCTATTCATTGATATAGAAAAAGGCATTCTAAAGTTGTTAGTTACTGGCATGGAATTCATCATTCTATCGGGAAGACGCTGGTTTCGTTTTTGCAAATAGATCGTATTCATTTCGTCTTGGACAAGTTCTAGCGCCTTTTCGATAGTTTCGGGGCGCATACAACGAATGCGCGATCCTAAGGGATCATGTAAGCCACGTAAGTATGCCTGAAGGGTTAACTTTTTGTATAAATCACGCTTTGAATTAATCACGACTTGCTCGGTGTCATGTAATGTGACATACGTCATAATAGTACTGAACAGTGTCTGGCAGCGCTCATAGTACTCTTGTGGACTACTGGGACCTTGAACTGTGATCACTATGTAGAGTATCCTTACTCTTATGCAATGTATGAGTCACCTTCTCAGGATTGCATTGAATTCATTCAAGCACCGATGATGCCTCAAGATAAGATTGATAACGTCACTGATAAAGATCAGGATTTTCAGAAACCGGCAAAATCAGACAAATTAAAATAGAAATAAATCTGCAGTCCCAACGACAACTTCCGTATATCCAAATTTCATCTCCACCTATGAAACTTTTGATAGATACGGGAGCAAATCAGTCGTTTTTAAGTCCCGCGGTTATACAAAATTTTTTTGCTGATTTTCCACTGAATTATGAAACCTTTCAGGTGTGCAATGTTAATGCTATAACTAGAAGTAACTATTCTATTACACTGCCTAGCTTTTCTGAATTTAATGATTCCAGCAACGTAAAATTTTATGTCTACAAGTTCCACGATTTTTTCGATGGGCTTATTGGGACTGATTTATTGGACAAATGGGAAGCGGTAATTGATTATAAGAATAAAATTCTTTCCACCAAAACTGCTTCGAATCCTATACAGGTTTATGACTCTCGTAACTCCAACCTATAATAAATAATAAAAATAAAAATAAAAATAAAAAATAAAAAAGCCTTTTATTCCATACCTTAAATAACAATAGTCAATTATGCTTAAAATAATATTGAAAATTTCATGAATTAATCTAAAAAATAGTTATGTCAAATATAATAGAATTTATGTCATAGGTTTGATTAATTAATTAAGATAAGTATATCGTTTATTATTTATTAAAATTTTATTTCGTCAATAGTTAGGTTAGGACCCCTCTCGGGTAAAGGCCTCCTCAAGTTCTTTCCAGTGTTTGCGGTCTTTCGCGACGTCTGTCCAGTTTTGTGTTTTTAGGTATTTCCTAATTTTGTCTGACCATCTTGCTAGGGGTCTACCAGTTCGTCTTTTGCCGTTAGGACCTTTCCATGAGGTCACTAAGGTAGCCCACCTTTCATTTGGCATTCTTGCGACGTGTCCGGCCCATCCCCATTTCATTTTAAGAGCATGTTGTAGAGCGTCTATGAATTTTGTTTTTGATCTGGTTTCTATGTGTCGTACCTTGTCTTTCAACCTTATTTTCATTATGTTTCGTTCGATTGCTCTTTGACATTTTATGATTTTGTCTTTTGCCTCGCGCGTATAGGTCCATGTCTGGCTGCCGTACGTGAGCGTTGGAAGTAGGCACGCGTCGAATACTCGTTTCTTTAACCTTAGCGGTAGAGTGCCTTTCAAAATTTCCTTCATACCCCAAAATTTTTTCCAGGTTTTTGTAATTCTTCTATCTATTTCGTCGATGTTATTTGATGGTTTAAATGATACCTGTTTTCCTAGATATATATATTTCTCTACGTATTCTAGAGTCCTGTTTTCAATTAGTAGTTCTTTTTTCTCGTTGTTTGTCATGGCTTGTGTTTTTTGTAGGTTCATTTCTAGACCTCTAGTTTTGCTAGCGTTATGCAGGGTGGTCAGCATGCGCTGCAGTGTTTGAGCGTCTTCTGCGAGAAGGACTATGTCGTCAGCGAAGGCTAGGTATGTTAGGTTCTTGTCGTTTATTTTAATGCCCTCGTTTTTCCAGGGGAGCTCTATTATAATAGAGTGTAGGATGGTAATAAATAGAGTCGTCGAAAGCGGATCCCCTTGCCGTACGCCTCTTCCAATTTTAATAAATTGTCCTGTGGTTTCTAGTTTTACTCTACTTCTGCAATTTTCGTATACATTTCTTATTATTTCTATGTATGTTTCTTCTACCTTAGCTTGTCTCAAGGCTCTCCAGAATACTCGTGCTCTATTGAGTCAAAAGCTTTCTGATAATCGATGAATGCCAGATAAAGAGGTTTACGAAACTCTTGGTATTTTTCGATTATCTGTTCTAGAGTATGGATGTGGTCAATCGTGCTAAATCTTCTGCGAAAACCAGCTTGTTCCGCGTATAGAAACTTTTCTACTTTTGGAGTGAGTCTCTGTTGTAAACCTTGTAAAAATATTTTATACAGACTTGACATAATACTTATTGGGCGGTAATTAGCTATCTCTTTAGGGTCTCCTTTCTTGTATAGTATAACGATGTCCGATTCTACCCATTGTCTTGGAATATTTTTATCATTTAAAATTTGGTTAAATAGGATGGTTAACTCCAACCTATACGAAGACATTATACCGGCAGGTACATCCAAATTAGTGAAAATTCCTATCAATATTCACGATTGTGATGCGTATGTAGAAGAACAGACAATTTCCAGCTGTGTCATAAGAGAATGTGTTAGCGACGACGACTTTATGTGGATTAGATAAGGCTTAAAATAGTTAGAATACTTCATAAACTTGTTGTTTTAAAATAGAGTTCAAAATCGAACGTTATTTTAGGTAAACAGAATATGTAGTAGTAATTGTGTTCAAGTCGTCATAGAATAAGTAATAGTAGTTGCGCCCGAGCGACTCGCTATACATACCTACCTATTTATGTATAGATTAGTTTCTGGAACGAATAGAAAGGAAAGACAAAGACATTAAAGTATTCTAGAATAAAGAAAGGGATAGCTATAGCTTCGGGAAATGTGTGGAATTTTCTAGGCGCGACCGACTTAGATATAAAAGCTGAGCTTTTTGGCCGTTGGATTATTCAGTTCTAAGCGATCGAAGAGTGAACAAGTGATAAGTGAATTATTAAAGTGCAGTTGCAGTGACCTTTTGTATTAAGTGCGTAGTTGAGTGTATGGTTGAATAAACCAACTTAAAGTGTTCTGAAGTGTTTTTACTTTGACATCATTCCCGACCAGCCCTAGTTGAAGTCTTACACCTTCGACGAGCCCCTACAGAATGCTTAACTATGGTTAGTCAAAACCGGGGATTAGTTGAGATAGTTAACCCGAGCCGTAATGACGTAATCTTTTCAATGGACCGTGCCTTAACTGCCGAAGTACATACTATCGAATGCACCGAGCAATGCTCGCCTCGCGTGAATGAAGTACTCTCGCGCCTTCGTACAAAGCATTTGAACGTTGAGGAACGTACTAACTTAGAACATTTATGTGCAGAATATGCAGATGTCTTTTACTTGGAAGGCGAAGCTTTGACTTTTACAAATAAAATAAAACATTCTATTAAAACAACTGATGAGGCTCCAGTTTACACGAAAAGTTACAGGTATCCAAATATTCACAGACAGGAAGTACAAGAGCAAATAAGTAAGATGTTAGAACAAGGAATAATTAGGCATTCTAGTTCCGCGTGGAGCTCTCCAATCTGGGTCGTAGCAAAAAAAGCTGACGCCTCAGGTAAAACGAAATGAAGGATCGTAGTTGACTTTAGAAAACTAAATGAGAAAACCGTCGATGACAAATACCCAATCCCGAACATCTCCGATGTCTTAGATAAATTGGGCAATTGCCAGTACTTCACCACCTTAGATTTGGCAAGCGGCTTTTACCAAGTTGAAATGAATCCAAATGACATTTCTAAAACCGCATTTAATGCCCACGGCCACTACGAGTTTGTTAGAATGCCAATGGGCCTAAAAAATAGTCCAGCTACCTTCCAAAGGGTTATGGACAATGTGCTAAGAGAGCTTCAGAATACTACATGTCTAGTTTATCTTGACGATATAATAGTGTTCAGCACCTCCCTTCAGGAGCACATGGTTAACTTACAAAAAGTCTTTCAAAAGCTTCGTGAATCGAATTTTAAAATTCAAATGGACAAATCGGAATTTCTGAAACTGGAAACGTCTTACTTAGGTCATGTAATAACTAAAAATGGTATCAAACCCAATCCGGATAAAGTGTCAGCAATAAAAAGTTATCCTATGCCTAAAACGAACAGAGAAATTAAACGTTTTTTAGGATTAATTGGATATTATAGAAAATTTATACCAGACTTTGCGAAAATAACCAAGCCTATGACGCAATGCTTAAAAAAAGGTTCAAAAATTATCCAGGATCGTAATTACATTGACTGCTTTGAAAAATGTAAAACTTTGCTCATAAATGACCCGATCCTACAATATCCAGATTTTGCGAAACCATTTTTACTAACAACTGATGCTTCACAATTTGCCATTGGAGCTATCCTTTCACAGGGTCCTGTTGGATCTGATAAGCCTATAGCATATGCTTCGAGGACGCTAAATTCCAGTGAAATTAATTATAGCACAATCGAAAAAGAACTGCTAGCTATTGTATGGGCTACGAAATATTTTAGGCCCTACCTTTTTGGTAGAAAATTTAAAATACTGACTGACCGTCGTCCTTTACAATGGGTAATGAACATTAAGGAACCCGCTTCTCGCCTAACCCGCTGGAGACTACGGCTAAGTGAATACGACTTTGAGTGTGAGTATAAACCAGGTAAGACTAACACAAACGCAGATGCCCTCTCTCAAATTGAATTACATAACGAGGAATCTAGTTCGGTTGTAGTTAATGTTTCGCAGAGATCAGATTCTGGAACCGATAGTATACATAGTGATGCGGAAAACCCATCTACATTATTGCACCGTAGTAGGTAGTTGCGAACGAAACAGAATTTTTGTTTTACCGCAACCAGTTACGAACTTGCAGTTTCGTACGCGGCCGAAGGGTATATTCACCATAAACACCTACTCACACCGCGTCGCCGAAATCGCGCTTAATAATAAGCCGCTGTGGGAATCGCGCTGGAAAATCGCCGAAATCGCGCTAACTAATTAGCGTCTGCGGAGGGCTTAATGTGGAGCTAGCCGCTTCGGCCGCATTCGAATCAGCATAGGTACACCTATGGCTATTTTAATAAATAATATACCAAACGTATATTACTGTAATAAATATGTAGACGAGGCCTGTATTCTAGGTAGCCTACAGGGGTTGTATGATGGACAATTCTAAAGCTGATTAACCTCTTTGCAGTAAGCCTTTGCAATATTTGGGTGTTTATGGTTCTGTTCGTCCAAATCAACGGTTCTGAAGAGGTTCTGAATGTAACAGACAATCTTTATGAAACGGATACGACGTTCAATATTGACAACTGTCAGAATCAGAATCAGAATCAGAATCAGAATCAGAAATATATTTATTGTCAACTGTTGTACAAAAAGATCTTAAGTATAGGGTACAGTTTTAACAGCTTATCTATAATAGACATACAATAAGTTTGAGGTTTAACCTTTATATCTAGGTATATTACATTTAATATAACATGCCAAATTATTTATTTGGTGAACTTAAAAATATTACATCATTTATAAAAAAATTCGTTTAGCGAATAGAAAGGATTTGATACTAACCATTTTTTTAATTTGTTTCTAAACAAATTACCATCTAATGATTTAAGTTCTATGGGAAGATTATTGAAAATTTTTAAGGCTGTGATGAAAGTGCTTTTGTGATACTTAGTGTTGTTGACTTGAGGGATACAAATATTGAATTTATGCTTTGACCTTTGAGAGGATGCACGAACTGATTTCTTTTCAAAAAAATATAGCTTATTGCTCTTTACAAAAATGCACATTTCTATGCACATGTCGAGTGGTCTTGTCGGATTGGGAGCGATGATGGCGGTTAGCAAACAACTAGGACCATCTTAGACCGATCAATGATAAAATCAAAATAAAATTTTGAAAAACCCACGACGGATATAATAAATAGTATGTACTTAATCAAAAAAGGAAGAAATAATTTTTGCAAAACCCCCGACTAAATGGAATTGAAAAAGACAATTAAATTACCTTTAGTTACAATTATAGCTTCCTAAATTTTTTCACCTATCCATTACTACAAAGCCAAAAAAATCCGTCGGGTGGCTGCAGACAACAGATAATCTATACGTTTTTTCAATTGTAAATTCAACATTTATTATAGTTCACATTTGTATCTATTCATTGACTGTATGAGATAATCTTTATACCTAGTCATTTAAATTCAGGAACCTCAACCTTAACGGCCCGGATTAGTCCACTGCTGTACTGACCACTGATAAACGCCTTATTGACGTTTATCTCATGGGGGTAGTGGCCATAATCCCCACGGTGGGCATGCGAGTTGGGGATCGCAGTTCGGTGGTAGAATTGTTCTGTACGGGGCGCTGCTGCCCGCCATCGGTGGATATCCCTTAGTCGCCTCTTACGACACCCACGGGAAGAGATGGAGGTGGTGGTGCAAATTCTAAGCCAGCGCCACACTGGGTACCGGAAAATTCAGAAAATAGATGGCAATTGGCAATTGGAAATGGCAGCCCCCCCGACGGATTTTTTTGGCTTTGTAGTAATAGATAGGTGAAAAAATTTAGGAAGCTATAATTATTGTAACTAAAGGTAATTTAATTGTCTTTTTCAATTCCATTTAGTCGGGGGTTTTGCAAAAATTATTTCATCCTTTTTCGATTAAGTACATACTATTAATTATATCCGTCGTGGGTTTTTCAAAATTTTATTTTGATTTTATTTTAAACTTTTTAGAGATTTTCTACTTTACTTACAGCCGATTTTTCGAACGCAGATCATCCTTTTCATTAATTAATCAATGGTCAACTCTTTAATCAAGTGTATTTAATTTTTAACAAGTCAGAATTAAACACGTCATGAATTTCAGTTGTGTTTGAATACTCGTAAGTTTAACTTTCGGAAACTGAACTGAGGGATGAGTTTGACGACAATATCGAGTCGAGACGTCTCAGTTTCCCATAGATTTTAGTATAGCGCCCCATCTCCCCGTATCGTGCGGACTGGGAACTACGTAAATCCCATACAAATATGAGACGTTACGATCATGTCTATTATACTAGACTATACTACTAGATTATACTATCGTCAAATAGGCTTTCTTTTTGTTAAGTTTTGAAATCGTTGCGTTTCGTTTCACAATAACCGTCAAAACAACAAAAAAAGAAAAATTGTGATAGTCAGGTTGATAAGGTAAAGGAACGCTTTTCGCCTAGATAAATGTGTAGACCATAGACAAAATTCAACTCACCTAAAGAGATTTAGGTAGTGCAACTAGCCAAGTAGCGTCAGAGTTGCGTTCTATAATAAAGATTTACTTGAGCAGAGATTCTAAGCTTGAGTAGAACTCACGAAATGACTGCATAAGTAAAGCATGGGGAAGCCTATACAATACGGACCTTAGTAAAGCAAGCTGAGTGAACCTTACATTAGTAGTATACCGACGACAGAGGCACGCCCTTTTTGTATTTATTTTATTTTAATTATTATGTTATTATTAAATTAGCAACGCACCGCGTTGCCTAGCAACGGAGTGTGTTGGCAAACACGTCTATAAAGGTACAAAGTTTGCCTGGAAGAAATCGCTCTTAGCGATAAGGCCGCCCATTGTGCAACTGTTTTTGTGTTTGTGTTTTCTTTTCTGTATTTCTGTTTCTTGGTGTGCAATAAAGAGTATTTGTATTGTATTGTACAAAAATATTTTTTTAAAACCTCGATTGCAGCGCCCCCTGGTGAGCAAACACCATAAAACTTTGCTAAGAACCATCGCCAATGAACCCCATACCTTATACTGAAAACTGTGTCTCAATCGAACAAACCGTTCTGGAGATAAATGGCAACATTGGTTTTCACTAAACACACATATAACAGCGCCCCCTGGTGAGTGAAGACGATAAAAACTAGCTAAGAATCATCGCCACCTAATGTCGAACCCGAAACTGAAAACCGCACCGTAATCGGTCAAGCCGTTTGGGAGATAATTGGGAACATTGCAAATTGCACATAAATACATACATACATACATACAAACATACATACATACATACATACATACATACATACATACATACAAACAACATCACACCCTAAACGCATATACCGTCTCCGTTCCGTCGCGGGTAAAAAGAATGCTCGTTATTATCAGTTGTTATTGAAATTTATAGCATTCAGGGCTCCGCCGTGTGCGTGAGTCTTCATCAGAAGTGGGATAAACCCATGTTTTACGCTCACAAATGTTTTACCAAGAATGGAAAAGTTCGATGGATTCACATCAAAATGGTGACGACACTCAACAGGTCGACATTTTATGCTGTGACAAATCTGAGCTGGCGACCAAACCTGAATTCTTACGAGAATTTAACTAAGAAGCTTTATGGATGTACAGTAATACAATTGGTTTGTAATGATGTGATGGCTGATAAGGGTATGGCTGTTTTACACTAAAATTACCGGTTTTTATAATGCACCTGGATTGATTTGTACGTAGGTACCTAGACTAGGTAGCATGGTTATTACTATGTAAGCAGTTCAATTTTCATGAGTTTTATTGTGATATGAACCAACGTTTGCTTGATGTTAATTAATCTTGAGAAAGAAATGACTCAAATATCTCGTACAGTTCGTACCTAGCTAGCCAAAGCTGATCAAGTGGCTTTTCCCAAGGATAAAGCATAGCAGGTAAAGATAATTATGTCCTATAGTGTTATTGATGATAGCCTGTGTCGTGTCAATTGCACAACATGCCAGTCGGATGCATTTTTCTGTTGTGATTTATTGGTTTCAGGCTTCAGTAGAAGTGGAGGATGCCAGACAGTACATGCTTGCAGGTCACATGGATCATAGAGGCAAATAAAGATTTTATGATTGACATTGGTTGGAGCCAAAACTACGGGTGATGATACCAGCCAGAGGATTAACTTTGCCTGGAACGACTGGGAATTAAGGGTCCTCATCACAACGCTAAGCGCACACCTACCTACTTCTGAATGGTTTCAGTTCCAAAGTTAGTGGTTGTTCATTTGAAAAAAGAAAGTGAAACAATAAAATTTGTTTGTGTTGATTATTTTGTTATACCTACTGCCCTACTGCTTAATATTGTCTCGCATTATGTTGTTCTGTTGTGTGTTATTTGTAACACTCTTGTATTTACTTGTTTGGTTTTGATCTTTGTATCTGCTATGCTGTTTTTGCTGGAAGTTGAGGTCTTTTTGTGGTATCTTGGACACCAGCAGAACTGGTGTGAACATCTTGGGTTCTTACACTCAGAATAGATCCTTGAGATGTGATAGGTAGCCGTCTGCTTAGACGCGTGTGAGCATATTGAGTACGGTGTCTCAATATTAGTCCTACAAGCATACGGTGTTGCTTGGCAGAACAGTTGTGAGCATCTTGGGTTGCTACACCCAAGATTATCCTTCAGACATGCACGGTGGCTGTCTGCTTGGATGTGTGTGTGCGTATTGAGTACGGTGTCTCAATATTAGTTCTACAAGCATACGGTGTTGCTTGGCAGAACAGTTGTGAGCATCTTGGGTTGCTACACCCAAGATTATCCTTCAGACATACACGGTGGCTATCTGCTTGGATGTGTGTGTGCGTATTGAGGACGGTGTCTCAATATTAGTTCTACAAGCATACGGCGTTGCTTGGCAGAGCTGTTGTGGGCGTCTTGGGTCCCTACACCCAAGACTCCAGACATACACGGTGGATGTCTGGCTAGATGTTGTTTTGTGGCATTGAGTTGCATATTGTAAGTTTGTTGTCGTCTGACCTAGTTGTGTCATGTTTAGTAAATTTGTTGTTGGCTTGTGGTCAAGCAGTTCCTTGTTTTGGGTCCCCTGATATATCTGGTGGTGCCACCGCGGATCTCATCTGTGGTCGGTAACTACCATTGGTTGATCTGTTGGTATGTTCGTGCCTAGAGTACGTTGTTTTCGAGAAATGACACAATTGGCCGGAGTTCTTATGTTTGTTGTATATTGATGATTTGTCTGTTTGCAGCTGACTGAAGCTAGGTGTAGGGAATTGGTGGAGTAACCGGGCTGCGGTGACTAGAGCGACGCGACGGTGCAGACATGCGTTTGCTGGTCTGTGCATTGATCATACCTAGAAGAATGATGTCAGGTTGGACGAGCGATTTTATGACTTTATCGGAGCCTGCCGTTCTTTATTAATTTTTCGCCCCGTGGTATGTACAGGGAGTGCAGATGCTCCAGGGTGAGTCTGTTTTTATTATCTTCAATTGTATTGCAATGTTCAACAAAAACAAACTATACGCTTAGTTTGTTAACGAGGCCATTTCTACTCGCGGCGGTTGGCCTAGGCGATAGCTGTTTCGTTCTCCGGAGTGCAGGCATGGATCTGGCAGTGTTGTGCTTACTTCTGCTGCCGCTGCTGTCCCCAAACGAAAATGCTTTTTTGTGGAGCATCAGCTATACACCCTCGCAAGGACATTCCAGCTCGAGATGCTACATGCATAAAGTGTAATAGAAAGGGCCACTATGGAAAAGTCTGTCGTAGCAGGACACCGACACCTGCTTCAACAACGGCAACAGATGACTGCGGCCACTGCAGTATAATATCTGCGGCGGCACCGACTTCACTGCGCAAGGCAATGGTGACAGTTATTATTAAGGGAGTTCGAGCAGAAGCCTTGATTGACACCGGGAGCTCCCTGAGCTTCGTCAATGAGGACTCTGCCAATCTCTGTCAACTGAAGAAGAGGCGTTGCGACCAAACTATTTCTATGGCTTCCATATCTCACAAGTCATAGGTTAACGGCTCGACTCTCCAGAATGTTAGGATCGGAGACAATGCCTTTAACAACGTCAATATCCTGATTGTGAATAACTTATGTGCCGACGTTATAATTGGCCATGACGTCTTAGAATCACACTCGACTCTAGAATTCAAATTTGGTGGACCGAAAGATAAGTTAAAGGTTTGCAGCGTAGCTGCAGCCTCTGTCCCTGCTGTACCCCTATTTTCTAATGTCACGGCGGACTGCAAACCTATGCGAAATGAAGGAAACACACAAAAAAAAAGGAAGGAATCATAGAAGAAAGTCTGTCACCTTGGCGAGCGCAGGTTTTAATCACGAAAAATGCAAATCACAAGAGGCGGATGGTAATAGATTACTCGCAAACCATCAACAAATATACACAATTGGATGCCTTTGCCTACCCGTTACCCAACATTGAAGAGATGATAACAAAGGTAGCTAAATACGCGATTATTAGCGCTATAGATTTACAGAGCGCATACCACCACGTGCCTATCTTGCCTGACGAAAAAAAAACCTTCACAGCTTTCAAACCATGTGGTAACCTGTATCATTTTCGTAGAATTCCGTTTGGTGTTACCAACGGTGTGTCTAGTTTCCAAAGAACTGTCGACTGGCTCATCAGAACCGAAAACCTAAACGGTACTTTTGCCTACATTAATGATATTACTGTATGTGGAAAGACACAGGACGAGCACGATAAAAATCTTAGACTATTTGTCAAAGCTGTGGAGAAGTACAACCTTACCCTAAACAAAGAAAAGAGCAAGTTCACACAGTCGACTATAAACATTCTTGGCTATACATTTGAAAATCATGTTATTAAGCCAGTTAGTGAGCGACTGAAACCGCTTCTAAATATGCCCCCACCCAATGATGTAGCTTCTCTTCGAAGGACTCTCGGTATGTTCGCACACTATTTGTAGTGGTTTCCTAGTTTTTCATAGAGAATCTATCCTATGATGCATACCAAAAGTTTCCCCTTAAGCTCAGACGCAGTAAAATGTTTCGAGGACCTGAAATCTGTTATAGCAAAGTCACGCCATAGACGACAAGTTACCTTTTAGTGTCGAGATTGACGCTTCCGAGCATTCCATCGCCGCTACATTATCACAGAATTCGAGGCTCATCTCCTTTTACTCAAGGACCCTCAATCAGAGCGAGCGAAATCACTCAGCGGTAGAGAAAAAAGCCTATGACATCGTTGAAGCTCTGAAGAAATGGCGCCATTTTCTTATCGGTAGACCGTTCAAACTCATCACGGACCAACGATCGGTTTCCTTCATGTTTGTTGCAAAACATACAAGTAAAATTAAAAATGAGAAGATCCAGAGATGGCGGCTGGAACTGGCACCATACAGATATGATATTAGTTTCTACATTCACGTGGCATTGCGACTAGCAGAACTACGGCCTACAATCCTCAAGGCAACGGCCAAGTCGAGAAATTGAATTCCACGCTATGGAAAACAGTACAGCTCTCTCTGCGTTCGCTCAACATGCCTATAGAAAATTGGGAGCATGTACTTAATGTGGCTCTCCACTAGATTAGATCGCTCTTATGCACAGCTACTAACTGCACGCCACATGAGCGCCTGTTCACACATCCGCAAAGATCAATGAATGGTCACAGTATTCTAACATGGCTAAGCAATTCGGGGCAAGTCCTCATGCGCTGTTTTGACCATTCTAATAAGTATCAGCCTGTGGTGGAAGAAGTGGAGCTGCTTCAAGCGAATCCAGATTACTCATATGTGAGACTCAGAGATGGAAGAGAAACCACCCGTCTCGAATCGACCTTGCGCCTGTCGAAGGGCAAGGGGAAATTATTTTGGATCAACCGGATGTAATCTAAGTATCGTAAGGTCGGCCAACTGTGTCGATTCTGATACGTCTGCTGGCGTGGTGGCCAAAAGCTGTATTAGTTACCCTATGGCGTCCGTGGACTGACGCATTGTCAGGCATTGGCCGTGTAGACGAGGCCTGTATTCTAGGTAGCCTACAGGGGTTGTATGATAGACAATTCTAAGGCTGATTAACCTCTTTGCAGTAAGCCTTTGCAATATTTGGGTGTTTATGGTTCTGTTCGTCCAAATCAACGGTTCTGAAGAGGTTCTGAATGTAACAGACAATTTTTATGAAACGGATACGACGTTCAATATTGACAACTGTCGAGTGGTCTTGTCGGATTGGGAGCGATGATGGCGGTTAGCAAACAACTAGGACCATCTTAGACCGATCAATGAAAAGAATGCTCGTTATTATCAGTTGTTATTGAAATTTATAGCATTCAGGGCTCCGCCGTGTGCGTGAGTCTTCAAATAATATGCTAAGCTGAGCACAGGGCACAGAGATACACCATAGAATGTAAAAGAGAAAAAAATCAGAACAGGTATCACTGCTTTATCAATAGATCTGGCAACATTGCACTTCACGCTTTTCACGCATGCGCAATGTAAGCTCGCGAGTCATGATAGCTACAAATTTTTGTTTTGTTTGTAATAAGTACCTATTTTTTGAGTTCCAAAATTACTCAGGTAAAAATTATAAATACACTGTTATATATTTTGTGTGCATTTCAATAAAACAGGCACGGAGAGTTTTTTGTGTGGTGTATTATCATTTAAAAAGTATGAAATAGTAGCTTCTGGTTCCGTTTTAAAAAAAATAGATATTGTATTAATAAAGCACTTTACGTAGGGCGTATGATTGGCTGGCGGCAAAACAGGGTCACTAATAATATTGCCATTGGGCGTTTTTCCATTACCCGGCCCGGCACCGGCACCGGCCAGGGATGTTATACTTACCATAATTATGGTATTTGTACCATAATCCAGGTCTTCGTACCATGTACCATAGTACTTCCACTATGGTACGCTTATGTACCATAATTTTCTATCATCCCAAATTTTTATGACGTACGTTAAGGTGGGTCCAGACCATACTCAAAATACTTTAAGTTTTCTGGGCTAGCTTTCTGGGCCGGATAAAAATACATTCTAGATTCTAGTTTCAAAGCAAAAAGGTATTAATTCAGCTTCATTCAGCTTGTGCCTATGCTTCTGCGTTGAAATAGAGGGAGACCCAAAAAGATAAAAGAAGTCGTGTGGCACTCGGGGACTGCCGCGGTAAAGCTATTGCAATGCCACCTAGAATAAACACCAGAACTAAAGAGACAAGCGTGATATTTCAAAAAGTCATTAAAAGTTCTGCTATTCGTCGATAGATGGCAAAACTAAAAAGTATCACCGCTGTGCCGGTCGGAGTGGGGAGCGTGAGGTTTTTTCGTTACGGAATTTCTGGATTCGGTCCCCGCCCTCAAGGCCCGCGATAGAAGCTATGCAATAGCTTAAAAGTGCGCTTGCAGTGTAAACCACATAATGTAGTAGGTATATTTACAAGAAAACTACAGCACTTATGAAAAAACCCAACCGAGGAACCAAAGATTTAGTCCTACGAATCATAACAAAAATCTTTACTATAGACCGCAAGGTTCTTGAGATCAAGAGCAAATTAGGTGCAAAACAGTGCACTCTCATGTTTTTTTATCGTGTTTTTACAACCAAGGAAAGGAACCGAAGAAAAACACCACGGGGATCCCGTGATTACTGAGATCTAGGCCTAGTTTTTTAGCAAATCTACTAGGTTCGAGCTTTAACTCAACCATCAGTGTAAGTTTTATAGAAACCGAAGGTAGGTACCATAATTTTTGTTAGTGTACCATAATTTTGACAGGCCGATGTCATAATTCCTGAGTTGGCATCTAACATCACTGGCACCGGCACCGGCGCCGGCGCCGTGCCGTTGCCGGGGAAGCAAAAATGTATGAAAATGTATGGTTCGCTTTTTTACTTACCGGCGCCGGCGCCGGCTCGGCATTGAGTCCTGCCGGCGCCGTCGCCGTCGCCGGGGTAGCAAGCTTCCCACCGGTGCCGGCCCGGCAAAATTGCATGTGTATTGCATATTTATTATGAATTGTAGCCGTGTGAGTGTGTAACTGCGCGGGGCGGGTAGGAGAGCGCACCGGGCGTAAACCAGCATCGACACCGGCGCAGTGGAAAAACGAAACCCCGGCGCCGCTGCCGGTGCACGGCCATACCGGTGCCGTGCCGGTGCCGGGCCGGGTAATGGAAAAACGCCCATTCACTCTCAGACGAAGTAAACATTCACTGGAAACAATATTTATAATTTTGGTGTAGTAACGACATTTTGCAAAAATTTCAGGCTGACAGCTTTCTTTGCCGGTACATAATTCCAGTAATTTGTTTGTATTTTGTCTCAGACTATTTTGTAATAAATTATAATTTCGATTGCAATACAATTGTAGTTTTTGTGTACATTGTGCGCTTCCTAATGAAAGACACGCCAAGAAACTGCAAAATGGGAAAATTCGACTGCGAAATATCCAATGGTAGAATACCTACCTATGTTTTGGTATCTTTTATACTTTTCTTGAAATGCCGCAAATCCTTTCGCTCCAGTTTCTTTTTATTTATCTTAATCGCGTACATTGGCGGATCCAGGGGGGGGGCCATGGGGGCCATGGCCCCCCCCAAAAGGCACAAGAGTTCCATACTTTCGACTCAATTTTACGATTAAATTCAGATGCACTTTTACACGGGCCACGGCATACCTACTCTTAGGTAGGTTATGTAGTACCTACTTTATATGAAAGTACAGAAATATATTTTTTAGGTAAGTCGGTACTTTACATACATCTACGATAACTAAATTAAAGAGGTTAATTTCTTCTCAGTATTACCACGTCCATCGACACGTTCAACGACTTTGAAATGAACATAGGTAAATGATATCTATTTCTCTTCTTCCGCTAGTGAACACAAGTGAATTATAGCCAATTGCACCTCATTTCTTATTTGATTGACAGTAATAACTATTTTTCAAGCTGTTTATATTGATAGAATGAGAACGCATCCGAATAGTTTTTAGTTTGGTTTCCATTCCACCCCTCTGGTTGCGACACTGGACTTCCTTCTTACTTACGTCAACACGTAATGTGTGTGGATTGCTCGTATTTTTCTTTTAATAAAAACTTAGTTCTAAATTACAAAAACGCTCTTTATTTGACTAAAACCCACATTTATATTAAATAAAATTACTCGTCTAAGTATACCTCGGTATTGGATTTAACTTGAAAATATAAGTTAAGTAAAAGAAAAAGTAGTACAGTGTGCGCGCATGTTACTCGCGAGTACGCGAACTTGCGAAGAAAGAAACGTACGCGTTCCCGCTTTCGTAACATTCAATTCAAACAATTTAATACACAATACAGAGAGATGGCAAAAATATCACTGCTTTTTGCATTTTAATTTGTTTTTTGCATTGAGGTGTTCTTGCCCTTTATTAGCAGAGCCCTTTTAAGAATACTTAGCTAAATAAGTACAAGTACGTACGAGTTATATACGTATCGAATATTTGTAGTTAATTCAATGTAAAACTAACTAACAGATGTATCACCACGGGCGTGGCGAACATCTTTTGCCTCTCTCGACGTGGCCTGGATCTGAACTAAAGCCTCCTTTCAGTTTTCAGTTCAGTTGCAAAATATCAAAATATCTAACAAAACGACAAAACAGCAAAAAAAATCGGTTACATTGTCCTCTGTTTCGTGGTCCATTTTTAATTATACGTGGTCTCGGTCTCACAATAAGATCATTTTGACTACTAACGCGAGAAATTAACAAAAAATATTTTGGTTTCGCGGCTTGCTCCGCTGGAGTACTGTCTCGTCTCTGGCTGTGCACATGAAGGCCCCCCTTATACTGAAATGGAAGTTTCTGATTCGTTTACGTGATAAGCTAATCTTATGCGAGCGAGAGTTCATTTTGTGCGACAGCGAACACAACTTCGATATTCCTTTTCCAAGTAGACACCAGATTTTGATTTTCGTAGATTCTTTAGGGCAGGGCTCATCTATTTTGTTGTAAATCGTTAAAATTTTATTATTTTTCATAACTTACTATCATACCTTTCGCGTCTTGCTAAGCATACTGTTGCGGGCAGCGTTCACCAGGATATGACCTGATACGCCCCTGGGAAAGTATCCCAATAGATTTCGACGTGCACTTTGTCCTTCCGTATGGCTGGTGGCGCACGCCGTCACGCACCCCAGAATGCGTACTGGGTCGCGGAGAAGTTGGTACAGGGCACTATTACCGACACTACATACACTGTTTCCTAAATCCCGGCACTATCCTACCTGCCTACTGGGACGAGGAACTTGGCGTGGGAAAACACAAACACACACTGTTTATCTATAAATAAGTTAAAGGTCTCGGCTCACTAACTGTTTTACTGTTGTTTAGTTTAAACTCACTGTCTACTAGCCTGGCTAACTGTCACTTGACTGCTAGACTGGCTCACTGTCATGTGGCTACTGGACTGCCTCACTGTCACTTGTCTACTGGACTAGCTCACTGTCACTGCCCACTGGACTGGCTCACTTGCCCACTGGACTGGCTTACTTGCCCACTGGACTGGCTCACTTGCCCACTGGACTGGCTTACTTGCCCACTGGCCTACTGAACTAGCTCACTTGCACTGGCCTACTGGACTGGCCCACTTGCCTACTGGACTGGCCTACTATCACTGGCCTACTGAACTAGCTCACTGACTCTAAACTACTAAACTGTTCACTGTTACTACTTGCTGACTTCTTGAGGACTTCTTGATGTTGCTTGCTGACTACTTCTCACTCCGGTGGTTGGATTGCGACTGGCAGTTGCCGGAAGCGAGGATATATTTATATAAGGAAAGCTATACCGCTCGGGCGCCTATCTAAATTTGGCCTATTCCTAACGTTCTATTTCGCTTGAGTCGAGACCGTAATTCTTTGTTTATTCAGTCATTTCCTTATGGATTATCTTATTTCTATGTGTTATATAAGGCGAAAACATGCTTTTCTATGAATAAGTCTTAAAATCTAGGTTTTTATACATATAAAAAGATTCTCATACAAAATTCTAACAAAAAACCAATAAGAACTTATTTTCTAAACACTAAATTTACGATATCTTAAAAACTACTTAACCGATTTATACAAATTAACTTGTAAACATAGTTTTGGGTTAAGCCCCTTCTTTTGACACTAATTTGATCACAAAATATCAACAAACAAAAAAGTGTAATTTCAAGTTACGTAATTCTAATAGGAAAAAATCTAACGAGAATTTTGTCTTATTTTTCACTATGAATTGTCTCTAATTGGGGTTACGTCGCCGACATTCTCCCCCTCGTGCGTCGCACCATCCTCCAGACTCGGCGATTCTTCCGGCACCAACAGCACTACTCTCGTACTGGGTCTGCGCAGCACTCCTCCTCTGGTCTCGATGTCGACGATCCGGATACGCCCATCTGATCCAGGATACACGTGCTGGATTCTTCCGCGTGGCCATGTGCATCTCGGTAGGGTGTGGTCGACGATGAGCACAATGTCTCCGACTCGTAGATCCGTGGCGCTGGTCCTCTTCGAAGTCTTCCTCGGCAGTAGGGTGGGCAGGTATTCGCGCAGCCAGCGTTGCCAGAAGTGGTCGGCAAGCCGCTGCGTGGTCTTCCAGGTGTGTTTGCCCACGAGCTCGTGGTCCTCGAAGCTCCCGATTCTTGCAGCGCCGCAGGATCGCCCGAGGAGGAAGTGGTTTGGAGTGAGTGCTTCCTCCTCAAGGCTCTCGGAGAGGTGGGTGAGAGGCCGAGAGTTCACGATGTGCTCGGCCTCCAGCAGGAGGGTGTGGAGTACCTCCTCTCGTAGATGCTTCTCGTTGAGTGTGGCGCCCAGTGCGGCTTTGATGGACCGCACTAGACGCTCCCATGCACCGCCCATGTTTGGTGCTCCAGGTGGGATGAACTTCCATCGCACGCCGATCTTCTCCGCTTCTGAGATGAGGTCTTCGTTCTTCATGGTGTCCAGGGCTTCCTTCAGTTCCTTGTTTGCGCCGACGAAGTTGGTCCCGTTGTCCGAGTAGATCTTCCTCGGCATTCCTCTTCTGGCAGCGAATCGTCGTAGCGCCATGATCATGCTGTCCGCGGAGAGTGATGGAGCAAGCTCGATGTGCACAGCTCGAGTGGTTAAGCATGTGAACAGAGCGCCCCACCTTTTCTCGTGACGCCTTGCTACGGTGATCGTCATTGGGCCGAAGTAGTCAACGCCGGTGCACGTAAACGGTGGATTACTGTGCATCAGCCTCTCGCCCGGTAGGTTGCCAGTTGGTAGATCTTGGGGTTTCGCCTTCCTTGTCCTGCACCATTGACATCCATGTTGAACAGCCTTGATTGCTGACCTCAGTCCCAGCACCCAGAAGCGTTGCCTTATCTCGTTCATGACCGTTGCGTGGTTCCCATGGTTGAAGCGGCGGTGGAACTCGTCTATGATGAGCTGTGTCGTCTTGTCCTTGCTGTCGAGCACGATGGGCCGCTTGTAGTCCCGGGTCACACCTTGTATCGCGTCGATCCTTCCTTTCAGCCGCAGAAGTCCATCTTCTAGCGCCACGTCGAGCCTTTTCATCTTGCTGCTGCCTTCTACTGGTTTTCCTTGCTGAAGACACCTGATGTCTTCCTTAAAGCTTCTCTCTTGACTCTTCTTCAGCAGTAGAGTTTCCGCTTGCTCCAGTAGATCAGCTTCCAGCGGTATGTGGTTTACCGCTTGTGAAGATGGCTGACTTCGTGTGATGGTCTTCTTTGGTTTCTTTGTCGTCTTCTTCCAGTCGGGGTCTGCTTGGCTGACGTTGACCTTCTCCTTTCGTCTGCAGAGTCTGATGAACTGCAGAATTCTTGCTGTGGCTCGCCATAACCTTGTCCACGATGAGAACCTCTCTGGATCTGGTGATGGTTGGGTGACGCTCGCTGTTGCCGTTATGTCTGCTGCCTTTTCCTCGCCGGTGGTCTCCTTCTTGAATGTCCTTGCTGCTGGCCAGAGATCCTCTTCTGTTGTCAAGAAGTCCGGTCCAGTGTACCATCGGTGAGTGCAGTTGAAGTCTTCTGGTACGTCACGTGTTGCGTCATCCGCAGGGTTCTGCGCTGTTGGGACCCATCTCCAGTCCTGGGGTTTGGTGAGATCTTCAATCTCAGCCAGTCGATGAGCCACGAACGTCTTGAACGTCCTCGGGTCCGTCTTGATCCAAGAGAGCACGATGCTGGAGTCTGTCCAGAATGTCCTTTTCGTCACCTTCAGGTCCATTTCCTCTTCGACTGAATGCGCCAATCTGCTTCCTAGGAGGGCCGCCTGTAGCTCCAGCCTCGGGATTGAGACCGGCTTCAATGGAGTGACTCGTACCTTGGCTGCCATCAAGCTGGTGTGGTAGATCCCGCCTTGGTCTTCTCTTCTTCTTGGTTCTCCAGTAGACTGTAGCTGCATACGCCGTCTCGCTGGCATCGGTGAATGTGTGCAGCTCCCCCTCAGTGCGATGTGGCGCCAGGCATCTCGGGATCTGCAGGTCGTGAAGTAGCTTCATCTTCTCCAAGTAGGTTGTCCACGCTGCGTACTCCTTTTCCTCGATTTCTTCATCCCAGCCGACGCCGCTCCGCCAGATGTCTTGAAGCAGCTTCTTCCCTTGGATGAGGACCGGTGATGCCAACCCTAGTGGGTCGAAGGTCGACATCACGGCGCTGGTGACTTCCCTTTTTGTGGGCACTTTGAGCCCCCTTGCTATTTCTTCTGGTGTGTTCCGGAGGTTTGCCCTGAAGCCGATGGAGTCCCGTTCCGTGAACCAGCGTAGTCCCAGAGTCTTCTCCTCTTTCTCGCCTAGGTCCACTTCAGTCTTCTCCGTCGCTTCAGTGTTCACTCCTTGCAGCAGCTCAGGTTGGTTGGACGCCCATCCCCTGAGTTCGAAGCCCGCCTTCTTATGTATGGAGTCCACTTGGGCTGTCACTCTCCGGAGATCCTCTTCCGAATGAAAGCTGTGGAGGTAGTCGTCCATGTAGTGGTTCCGCTCGATTGCCCTTGCCGCTTCCGGATGTTGCTCCTTGTAGTCCGCTGCATTTCTGTTCTTCACGTAGATTGCTGTGCTCGGAGATGATGTTGCGCCGAAGATGACTGATGTCATCCTGTACTTCTTTGGCGGCACGTCGCGACGATCCCCTCGCCACAGGAACCTCAGGCTGTCTCGATCCTCCGGCCTGATGCGGACTTGCAGGAACATCTCCTTGATGTCGGCTGCTACTGCGAGGGGTCCCTGCCGGAACCTTAGCAGAACTCCGAAGAGCGACTGCAGCAGGTCAGGTCCCGGCAGCAGAGCGTCGTTGAGGCTTCTTCCTTTGGACTTGGCTGCGGCATCGAAGACAATCCTTATCTTCTTCTTCAAGGGGTGAACCACGGAGAAATGCGGTAGGTACCACATCTTCTTCGACTCGTCCTCTCCATCTTGTGCTTCTTCTGCGTAGTTGCTGCTGATAAGATGCTGGATCTGCTTGTCGTATTCCAGCTTCAGTTGCGTATCCTTGTCTATCTTCCTTTCGATGTTGAAGAGGCGGTTCTTGGCGGAAGTGTAGCTCTCCGGCATGGGCTCCTTGTCGTTCTTCCACAGGAGTCCAGCTTCAAAGCGTCCGTCTTCCAGTCGTCTGCAGGTTTTCTCCAGGATGGCGAGTGCTCTTCCATCCGAGTCCGTCGTTGGTCTTCTGGGCTGCACACCAAGTGCTTCGATGGCGAAGTGTTCCTTGATGGTGTGATGCATCTCCTCCTCCGGCGTGCTAATGTGTAGGCACGTGTTGAGGAAATGCACTGGTTTCGTACCTCTGACGTCTGTCCCGTGGAGCACCCATCCAAGTCCCGTCCTGGATGCGACCGGTTCGCCTGGCTTGCCTCTTCTTATTTCTTGAGTCACGATCAGCTCCCAGTTGTCTTGTCCGATGAGTAGCTGTGGTGACTCCCCTTCGTAGTGTAGAGCATCGGCGATCCTCTTCAGATGTGGGTATTCTCGCATCTTTTTCTTGTCAAGGAACTGTGGCGTCAGCTTCAGGTCGTCGATGGTCCGAACTCGCCTCAGGGTCCTCCTTTGTCCTTGATGAACCCCTTTTAGCGTGAGGTCCAGCACCTGCGAGTCCTTCTTCCTGATGAGCTTGCCTCCAACTGTCTCGATGACCAGTTCTTCTTGTATTCCTTGAGCGCCGATCTCTTTTGCCACTTGTTTGTCCAATAGTGAAACCGTTGACCCCTCATCCATGAGGGCCAATATTTTCTTTGATGCCTTGGACCCGAAGACTTCCACTTGAACGATCTTCAGGTAGGCCCTTGCGTTGTTGATTGTGTTCACTGCTCCAGTGACTCCGGCCTCTGGTGATGTTTCTTTCTTCTCATCAGAGGTCCTTCCTTCTGGTTCGACGTGAAGTAGATGGTGATGCCACCTCTTGCACTCCTTGCACGGCGGCTTCCTGCAGCTCTCTTTCCTATGCCTCCCTTGAAGGCACTTAAAGCATATGCGGGTCTTCTTGACGGCTGCCCAACGATCCGGAACTGACGCCTTCAAGAACTTCCGACATTCCAAGAGAAAGTGCTCACCCTCACATATGGGGCAGGTCTTCTCGGTCTTCCTCTGGTCCTTGTCCTTGGAGTCCTTGTCCTTTTCTGTTGTTGAGTGCGCTGCTTGTCTGGTCCTCTTGAGGCCACCGCCTTTGTCTTCCGACGTCGCGAAGGCCCCGCACTTGTCCGCTTCTGTGTTCAGGAACTGTGAGACAAGGGTGAGGTCCGAGAACCCGCCTTCATCTGATGCTGCAGTGAAGTCGTACCAACGGAACTTGAGAACCGTCGGCATCTTGTCCACAATTTGTTTCACTATCTCCGGTGAATGCAGGTACTGTGGTTTCTTCAGCCCTCTGATTGCTGCTACGCTGTTGTTGATCTGGCTCGCGAAGACGCAGATGTCCCTTGGGTTCTCCGTTATTTTTGATAGAGCTCTGACCTTGTCCAGTTCGGCTAGCACCAGCGCATCAGGTCTTCCAAATCTTCGTTTGAGGGCGTCCATAACTTCTAGCGGAGAAGCTTCGGAGTACAGCAGACTCTTAATTGCCTCTCTCGCGCTTCCTTTCAGTGCTCGTCTTAATCGAGCCATGTTCTGGACATTGTTGAACATCGGTGCGGTATCGGCGTAGACGACCTTAAACGCCATCCACTCGCTGCTGTTCCCGTCGAAGTAGGGTAGCTCGTGGATGTAATTCGGCTGGGATGCTGGGCCTCTTCCTCCGGTGAAGGCTTCCTTCAAGGCAGACGTGAGAGCTCGTATCTCAATCGTGGCACTTGAAGGGTTCTCTTCAGGTTTCACCCTCTGCTGGGGCACCTCCTCGGGCTTCAGGCTTCGCTGTTCCGGTTCCTCTTTGTCGTCCTCCAATATGGATGTCCGTATCCAACTCCGCACCTGTGCTTCTCTGTCCTCTTGTTCTTCCAGGTCTTCACCCACAGAGTCTTCATCATCATACTGTGTCAGTTCCAGTCGGACGCGAGCTAGCTTCGTAGCCGCTTGGGCTTCTTTCAGCTCCCGGCGTGCTAATTGCTCCTTGGCTTCCAGCTCACGTCTCCTGGCTGATGAACTCGTGGTCTTCATGGACCTGGCTCGGTGACCGACTCCTGTTGGCTTCAAGGTTGTGGTGGATCCTTCTACACCTTGTGCCAACGCCTGATCTGGAGTCTTCTTGGTCACTTTTTGTGCTGCATGTCCCTCACTGGGATGTCCCTTCCCGGACGCAGCCGTGGTCGCAATCGTCTCCCTCGTAGCAGCAGTATCCGTAGTCACATTAGTGTCCCAAGTATGCGTGGTACCCGTAGTACCCGTGTTTGCCGATGTATATGTAGTTGCGGATGTGCCCGTGGCGGCAGATGTACCTGAAGAATCCGAGGCAGTCCCCATGGTTCCTGGTTCCGGTCCTGACGCAGACGTGACCCCTTCTGGTCTCGACGTTCCTGCAGGGGTATTTTAATTCGTCGGAAAGGCCGTCGGATTCGAATTCGGAATCTCTTTACGAAGAACGCTATTTTAAACTGTCGGATTCGAAAACTTTTGACATTCGAATTCGGATCCATCATAGGATAGTTCCCGACAGCCATTCAGTGTCGGAAACGATTCCGCCGGAGTATTAGATTCTTTGTTATTGTTGATATTACTTTCTTATAGGATTTAGATTCAAGGAAAACTCATTTTATTAACAACGTGAGCATAGGAATAATATCTTGATCGAAACGAGAGAAGTTTTACCTATTTAAGTACCTAATCAATCGAGGATTTTCTGCCACTGTTTATTTTTTAGGTTGTTTACAAATTGAGTAAACAATAGCTTTGTTTCAAACCATAAGTTGCTGTTGAATACCTAGATGGAGCATATACCTACTCGTAAGGGAGAGAGAGAGAGCTCAACGAAACATCCACAGTTCGCAGCAGAGACAAAGAACTATCATTCTTCATTGCACGCTGCGAGATAATGTCGAACCCCTTCCAACTCACTCATGAGCTAACTACCTCTATTTTACACCGACAATAGCTCTGGGGTTGATTGAGGAGTTGAGGAGCTCTTATAGTGAGACAAAATACTCAAATGCAATGCCTGTAGAGCTAAAAGTAAGTCTCTAATAATTGTATTGAGGAAGGTTAGGCCACCTACTAGGTATAACTTATGGAAAGTAAGTGTCATGATGAGATCAACCTGCCTACCTAATTATTTACTTCTTTTTTATAGTTTCTAGCAGCTCTTCACTTTTATGCCCAAGATAGCTATCAAAATCCTGATGGGAGGGATGCCGGTGTTAGCCCTAGGCAGGCATCCGCTTCAAAAGCGACAAGCCAAACTACAGCTGTGCTAAATTTGCCACAAGTGTTGTGCATGTGGATCAAATTCCCTGTTGCCAGGAATGAAAGGGAGCAAATAATTCAAATATAGCTGTATGTAGGTGTATATTTTATTGAAATAAATAAATAATTAACAATTACAACATTTGTTTAAGATATTATGATTTATAGGTATGTGATAGGGATTTGATAATATTAAACATATTATCAAGATATCCAGGCAGCACACATGATGCTTTCATTTTAAGGACTAGTGCAGTCAAAGACTGGATGGCAATTATCTCCGAAACAGCTCCTTGCTGGCTTCTTGGTTAGCAACTGCAACAAAAACATGCAAGTAATTATCAGAAATCAAATATAATAGGCAACTTAACATAACTTTGAGGTGATTCTGGTGCAAGAGCGTCAAGAGTCTGAAATTGAATCAGATGATCCTGCAGATATTGAGGCTGGAGAACATTATATCACTGGATATAAACAATGATGTTCACCGCAGAGGAATCCAAGTTTGGTCTGACCTAATAAATAAATTATTCTAATGTATTGCATTATTACATAACTACATCAATCAAAATTACCTATATGAATCACAAAAAGAAATGTATCTCACCTTAATCTTTATGTCTAACGCTTCTCATTTGCAGCTGCAATTGCCAGTACGGCAGTTGCAACCGAGGCCACATTGACAGCCAACCTATTTAGGTAATGTGCTTTCCGTTTTGGAGAGTGGTGCAGGGGCTGAACCACCACCGGTTCCTGCTTGATTGTTTTTAATTTTTATTGCCTTGGTGTCCAACTTCCAGTCTTCACAGCACTGTAATAAATAATAGTAATAATGTTACAAAGCATACACTCAATAAGTAATATACTAGCACCACATAATTATAAGATAAACATAGGGTAAATGTATGTTCTGCGTTGAACAATCCCTAATTTTTCCTAGTAATAAATATAGCCTATGTTACCCAGAAAGTGAAAGACTACAGGGAGATGCTGGGTGCATCAAGCTGAAGACAGGGTGCTATGGCGCTCATTAGTGAGATGTCCAGCAGTGGGCTAATATAGGGTGATGATGTTACTCAGGGATAATCAGAGAAGCATTGTAATGGTAAAAAAATGTTTGAAATCGTAGTTTTTTAGTTTATTTGTTACATACATACAAATATTTTCTCTTTATAATATTAATAAGTGTAGAAAACAATGACAATACTTACTTTTCACCATTTCTCCGGCAGCTTTGTACCCCAGCGAATTGGGAACCAAAGCAAGTTCTTGTTGAAGAACTTTCTTCGTTCTCGCTGCGTCGGGGGCTGTGACTCGGCCGTGAGCGAGGTCGGCATAGGCCAACATAAACTCTTCTTACGTTGCTCCGGTGATACTCGGGCACTCTGAAGTAGCACTTGATCATGATCATAGAAAGTTGGTAGGTTCACCTCTATCGACAATCAACATAACACAATCATTTAGTGGCTAGTGCGTATTAGATAGATAAGCTTATACATAATATAATGTAATGCTCGTTTTGCTTTCATAGCATAGTAATTCCACTTGTATCACTTCACAAAACAAACACAAATTGAAAATTCTAAAAACAATGTTCAACTCAAATGTTGAGAACAACCGCGAACAAATTCGGAAAAAGTATTTCCAACACTGATTAAAAATTATGTCATAAACTTTATTTTTATTTCTACGAAAACGTCTGTATTGTTCACATAACTTGTATTCGTCAGATAATAGTTTGATTTTAGCCCCCCCATACGAACGTACTTTCCGCTTCATTGACACTATGTCCCCGATCGTATTAAAATTTTCTATACAAAACCGCATGAAAAGTAGCTAAAAAACATTATGATCTTTAAATGAGAGCGAAACTAATTTGCCATATTTTGACCACTAAATCGACTCATTTTCAAGCAAATCACCGAGCATTTCTATTTAAAAGTTGTCATACGGCACACGAGCGCCCTCAATTCCCACGACTCTTCTGTTTTTGAACAGATTCCACCGTCACTCACCGCCTTTGTATTTGATGGTCAGACACGCTTTCTCACTCATAGATACGAACCAACAACAGCTTTCATTCAGCAAGCCCGAACCAATCCCTGGTTTAGTTCCGAATTTCAACTAATCACCGAGCATTTCTATTCAAAAGTTGTCAATTGGGACACGAGCGCCCTCATTTCCCACGACTCTTCTCACACTCTTCAGCCACAGCTTTGTATTGATCGCTTTTGCATTTGACGCGCTTCACTCATAAAACGCCCCATTTCATTCGACGTGAAACAACAACAAATTGGCATGGGCCGTCCCCTGAGATTCGGGAGAGCTTCGTACCCTTTTTAAGAAGCAAATTTGTGTAATTAGGACTCTACGTATGTTATTCTAGACTAAAAAACAAATAAATAAAAAATATTTTTGAAACTCTTTTTTTGATACTTTAAACCCGCTAGATTTGGCGAGAAGTCTAGTAAAGTTGGTAACACTTTTGCCCAAGTAATGGTACGAAGTCATGGTTTATCGAAGTTAGTTTCCTCAACTAACTTAGAACTGGGTGTGAATTTGAAGTGTTTCTTGTTATTGTTGTCATTTAAATCCCGATGATTTATTTATTGATTTAGATACATTAAAGATGCTAAAAAGATATAAATTGAATGTAAAATTACTTAAGAATATTCCATATAAGCATTTCTACTATTTTCTACCATTTCGAAACTGTCTCCGTAAATTCATATTTTCCACCAACCCGCGGATTCGTTTCGGAAACATTCGATTACCGATCCGAGGCGCAATCAAAATAGCGTTTTGTAGATTCGTCGGAATAGAATTCGAATCCGACGGTTTTGTTTCGGAATCGAATCGAATGAATTAAAATACCCCTGCTGGTGTCCCGGCCCTATCCGAGGCACGTGACTGAGGGTGTAAGGGGGCATCCTTCTGCGACCTGGTAACCGGCATCTCGAGTCTTCAAAATCGTCCGGTTTCTCCTCGAGGATCTTCAGACTTCTCCACTACAGGGATCCGGCTCGAAGGACCAACTGTTGCGGGCAGCGTTCACCAGGATATGACCTGATACGCCCCTGGGAAAGTATCCCAATAGATTTCGACGTGCACTTTGTCCTTCCGTATGGCTGGTGGCGCACGCCGTCACGCACCCCTGAATGCGTACTGGGTCGCGGAGAAGTTGGTACAGGGCACTATTACCGACACTACATACACTGTTTCCTAAATCCCGGCACTATCCTACCTGCCTACTGGGACGAGGAACTTGGCGTGGGAAAACACAAACACACACTGTTTATCTATAAATAAGTTAAAGGTCTCGGCTCACTAACTGTTTTACTGTTGTTTAGTTTAAACTCACTGTCTACTAGCCTGGCTAACTGTCACTTGACTGCTAGACTGGCTCACTGTCATGTGGCTACTGGACTGCCTCACTGTCACTTGTCTACTGGACTAGCTCACTGTCACTGCCCACTGGACTGGCTCACTTGCCCACTGGACTGGCTTACTTGCCCACTGGACTGGCTCACTTGCCCACTGGACTGGCTTACTTGCCCACTGGCCTACTGAACTAGCTCACTTGCACTGGCCTACTGGACTGGCCCACTTGCCTACTGGACTGGCCTACTATCACTGGCCTACTGAACTAGCTCACTGACTCTAAACTACTAAACTGTTCACTGTTACTACTTGCTGACTTCTTGAGGACTTCTTGATGTTGCTTGCTGACTACTTCTCACTCCGGTGGTTGGATTGCGACTGGCAGTTGCCGGAAGCGAGGATATATTTATAAAAGGAAAGCTATACCGCTCGGGCGCCTATCTAAATTTGGCCTATTCCTAACGTTCTATTTCGCTTGAGTCGAGACCGTAATTCTTTGTTTATTCAGTCATTTCCTTATGGATTATCTTATTTCTATGTGTTATATAAGGCGAAAACATGCTTTTCTATGAATAAGTCTTAAAATCTAGGTTTTTATACATAAAAAAAGATTCTCATACAAAATTCTAACAAAAAACCAATAAGAACTTATTTTCTAAACACTAAATTTACGATATCTTAAAAACTACTTAACCGATTTATACAAATTAACTTGTAAACATAGTTTTGGGTTAAGCCCCTTCTTTTGACACTAATTTGATCACAAAATATCAACAAACAAAAAAGTGTAATTTCAAGTTACGTAATTCTAATAGGAAAAAATCTAACGAGAATTTTGTCTTATTTTTCACTATGAATTGTCTCTAATTGGGGTTACGTCGCCGACACATACCTCACCAATTTCAAAAAGACTGCGACTCACCGATATTCATTATGTATCTAACAATTCAATCTCAGTCGCGCACTCTTTAAAATTTTCAGGGCTGTCTCTGCTTGCTGATTGTTTTTCATACTGGGGGGTGATTCACTATGACCAATTCAAACGTCTTACCCCGATACGACAAGATATCGGCGTGGAATCAGACCAAACCATATTCTCTATGCCCTACTTGTAATTCCCAACCACGACACGGCACGATAACGGCACGCTAAGAACTGTCAAATAAACGCGCTCGTTCAAAGCGTGTTAGGGCACAGATTAGCGTGTTCCTGCAATAGTTAGTACGGTTGGTTCGTTTTTTTTTAGGTTGTGTTACATCTTCTTGAAACTCGTGAAAGAATTGGGTGTTGTGGATATTTCTCTAAAAGTAAAAATCATTTAAAAAACAATATGGAAAGGTAAGTAATTGGTAATAATTTTACTATAGACTCGCGCGCATAACGCTGACGCACATTTGTTTAGGCGAAAATGTTTTAAGTTTTTGATGTGCTAACTTTTAGGTAATGTACTTGCTGACTCGTCGTGTCTACAACGTATGTATTTATCGGTTTCATTTGCAGAATTCAAGCTACAAGAACTCGAAAGGCCAGCACAGCCCAATTGGCTGCTATGGCCGAACATATGCAGGCTCATCCAGCTTTGGCTGCGGGGATCAGCAGCAGTCTTCAAGGTCGTGCCAACCTTGAGACTGCGTGGAAAAGCCTCGCAGCCAAACTAAATTCTATGGGTGGCCCACTAAAAACTGTGGCCAAATGGAAGCAGGTACGTAGATACCTACATAATAGTCCATTACCAATAGTGTTTACTTTTAAAAAACCATGGTAAATATGTAAGTACAATAAGTACTAAGTTTAATATATAATTCTAATTTTTGTCATTGAATACCTGTCATTTCAGACATGGCGTGACATGCGTAACAACGTAAAAAGAAGGGCAGCGCACAACACCAGTGAGCTCCGGGGGTACGGCCCCAACAGCACCGGCCATGGCCCATCCACACTCAATGAGTTTTCCCAGGTGGATGAGCAGGTCTTATCCATTATGGGCCCTGTGGCTGTCTATGGGTTAGAGGATGTGGCCTGCACCGAGGTAGTTATTAAGTTAATACATTATTTCTAACGAGTGTACAGTGCAAGCACAACACTGAAAATGTTGTTTTTTTTAGCCTAACATCGTGCTGGTGCCGGAGACGATGCCAGTGCCGGAGCCGATGCCAGTGCCGGAGCCGATGCCAGTGCCGGAGCCGGTGCCAGGGCCAGAGCCAGAGCTGGAGCAAGCTGGGGTGGAAGAGGTGGTGGCACAGCCACCGAAGAGGAAGCGTAGGCGCGTTACGCCTCAAATTGGTAAGATAACATTATACACATACTTCATAAAATTCATACCAGAATTAGGCGTCATTAACTCCCTATGAGAGGTTTTAGAACATGCTTTGTCTATTTTCAGATAGCTTTGATGAAAAGCTTCTACAATTAGAGAGGGAAAAACTGCAGACCAAAATCGAAAAAAATTTAATCCTGAATAGGTAATATTGTATTTATTTTGCAACATTATTTTATTAAGCACTTTAAAAGGATTTCCAATGTATAATAAAGTTTACAGGCATTTAAAACGATCAATTATTGGTTTCAAGCTGGACTGGGCCTTGCTGGCTCCAAAGTGAGAGAATCATCAACTACCTTAACCAAGGAGTAGGTGCGATGGAATTTATCTGTAAATTCAATCGCACCAGGTAGTATACACAAATTCTGGTTCTGTGTGTTTTTGTATTTTATAAATACTTGCATATTTGTGGAGGCCAACAGCATGTTACATGTAGGCACTTTCATGAAAAAAAATTAATAAGCTAGATAATTTTTTTGCATGTTGGTTGGGTGTCCTTGATATTATATAAAACTAATTCTGTGTTTGTATGTGTTATAAATACTTCCTTATGTATTGGTGGAGGCTAAAAGCAAATAACAGCATGTTACATGTAGGCACTTTTATAAAGAAATTATCCATATGGATATTTCTAAAACTAATTCTGGGTGTGTGTGTTTGTACTTTATTAATACACGCATAATTGTGGATGCTAACATCAAATAATGGCATGTTACATGTAGGCACTTTTATTGAGAAATTAATAAGCTTGATTTTTTTTTCAGGTTGGTGGGAGCTGTTGAGGAAATTATTAAAATAATCAAAAAATTAAATTTTATAAAACAATTTTTCTTTTATTTAATGTATACATACAAGAGACACAATAATTACAGAGAACAAGAGACACAAATTACAGAGAACAAGAGACACAAAAATAACAGACAACAAGAGACACAAAAATTACTGATACAACAAGAGAAACAAAATTACATTAAACACATTAAATTCTATTATTCCACAATAACTCTATGTATTGCTGCCGTGCCTGTGCACCCGCAAAAGATTCCATTGATATTGATACAAGTGGATCATCAGAAATACCATCATCTGATCTTGATCCACTTGTATCAACCGAAATATTGTCTGTTGCGGTGCCATGGTTCAGGCATAAATTGTGAAGAACAACACAGGCATTGAATATTCTTGCACATTTTGTGGGCTCATAATGTAAAACTCGATGACGCAATAAACATCGCCATCGAGCTTTCAGGAGTCCTATGCATCGTTCAACACACACCCGTGTATGAACGTGCTTATTAGTATAGTACGCTTCTGGGGTATGATCAGCTGCATGGAGCACAGGCGTCATCAACCATGGTTTTTGGGGATAACCAGAGTCACCTAGAAGCCACCCAATTTTACCACTATTGTGTTCTTCTTCAACGAACCGGCTCAATGACCATGATCGCCACACATAGCTATCATGAGCGGCCCCTCCAAATTTTGCACACACACCAGTAATTTTCATATTGCTGTCACATATCTGAAACAAGGCAATTTTGTAATTGTATCAAATAGAAATATAGGTCCACTTATGGGCAGAGTGCAGATATCATTAGGGAAATGCACCCATCAAGAAATACTGGCATGATAAACTAAAATGCAATGTACACTTACTATAGCAGCATTAATGGCATGATATCCTTTGCGACAGAAAAATGCTGCTTCACTTGCGTGGTTTCTGGGTGCAACAATGGCTACTAACGTCCCATCTATGCAACCTATTATGCCTGGCATCCCAAATTTCTCATAGAATCTGTAACAGAGAAACAAAATGTTGAAAAAAAAACACTTGTGGAGATTTTATTCAAATAATACTGAACAAGTCACACAGCATTATAATTAAGTAGTAGAATTAGATCATACCCTTGTTTGATGACAGTCCTCTCTTGTTCAGTTGTTGGAAATTTGACATATATGGGAAGCAGTTCATTGAGGGCATTTACAATTTCCTCCACAATGCGACTCACAGATGCCTGGCTGAGGGGTGCCAACCAATCCTGCCCCACTGGCTTTTGGTAGCTACCAGTGGCCAGAAAATTGAGTGTTGTTAGTATCTACAAAAATAAAATAATTGCGTATTATATCTATTTACTTAGTCTAACTATTAATAAGTAGGTTCAAAATAGAAGATTCTTACAGTGTTGGTAGGTATGTATGTACATTCTAATATGCACCGGTTTTTATCTCATATACTTATGTACCTATTACTAATTCTATTGATGCTTACTTTGAGTTCTGGTGGTATGCTTGTAGACCTTTGAGGAGTCACTATCCTGCTTGCGAGGACTCCGCATAAAAAAGAATACAATTCTTTAGACACTCTGTAATATCGGACGAACAATTTAGGGTCAATTGATAAAGGGTCCGCAGAATCCCTGAGCAACCTTCTGTTGATGCTGAGCGTTTGTTGCCGCCAGCGTCTTACGCGTTCTCTTCGAAGAATGATATCCATTTCGATTTTGCTAAGTGCAAGATTGTTCAAAGAGAATACAATATCTTGAATTTTTAGGTTAAAACAAAACATCAAAACTACTAACTTTTCGTTCCGAAACTAGTCATGCGTGACTTGAATGATTTATTTTTGGGCTCTAAATTTTCAAATCACACTAAAATATTGTAAGGTCAACAATTGATGGTTGAACAAGCTTTTATTATTAAGATATTTATTACTTGAGTTGAAAATCTATAACAAAAATATTTTTCAATAAAACCGACAATTTTCCGATTATAAATTTTGAACGAATCATGTGAAATGATCGAAGAACAAATCATGGGGCATAGACAACTAGTCGTGTGGCGTACAGAATGCCATTTTTAAATTCCACACCAAGGCACGATAAAAACGTGTTTGTGTTTAGATCACGGAGTGACGTCATCACGTTTAGGGCAAGGAATGGCTTTGGTCATAGTGAATCACCCCCCTGATGTGTTTCTACCACTGCGCACTTACTCTTCCCTAAAACTCGCCGTGGTTTATTGTTAGTGGTGATGCGTGTCTCAAATTCTTGGGCTACGACCTCGCCTTATGAATGTAATTCTTTGTTTTTTTCACCTGACCCCCCTTTACAGAATCCTGGCTATTAGTCCAGTCATTTAAGCTTAAATTAGGTAAGAATCCTAGAAATTTAATAGTTGCGCACACCCTACCATAATGTAGGTTTTGAGACAACTTTTAGGGTGTCGATACAAGTATTTACAGACTTACAGCTGGGTATCTCAAATTCCGAGGTGAACTTACTAAAATGACTGCCTTGTGGTTCAAAGTAATAGAATAAGTTTGGTTAGGTTAGGTTAGCTTACATTTGTCGCCGGAGTTGGACCCCAAAAACACGTCCCTAAAAAAACAGTAATGATACTCTTGCTTGGAGCAAAAATGTAACATTTCAGGAAACGAAACATAACTTACGACTCAAGAACCCTGGCAACAATGATCTGTTTCCTTTTCTAAGTAGTTTTAGTAAAGGACGCGGGTTCAAGTCCCGTCAAAGTAAAAAAAAAATGGGATATTATTAACCCCCCCCCCCCCCCCCTACCTGAGGCTTGCGTCCAACAGTGGACCAATACAGGCTGTGGAGGAAGAGGTTGTGATTTTTTTACCCTATATCTGAACATTGTTAAAATGGCCCCCCCCAAAATAAAATCCTGGATCCGCCCCTGATCGCGTATGATGTTTGGCATTCTCATTGAACTACTGACTACCATTACTGGTGCAAGAAACTAATTTTATTTTATATATTTCAGCTTTAGGGCCAAATTCATCCACCCTACAACTTGGAAACTGGACAAGCATTATGCAATGATCTTCCTTCACACCTATACAGAAGTCATAAAATGTCAAGATCATTTTAAAACGAGTATTTTTATTAATCTCGTGATGTTGGGATCACAATCTAGCATCTAAAGCATCCACAGCTGTAAGTATTATTTATTTATTAATATAATAGCAGGGTAGCCTATGAAAACTTTGGGGAGGAGGTTCTTTATGCACATAACCTATGTATTTTTTTAAATATATATTCATCCATTTCTCGGTCAATTATTTATTTATTGATAATGGACGAGCAGCCTGTGGCTGATGTGCATATCAAACAGTGCTGAATTTAGTCATTATGTCACTTTTTTTAGTTTGTTTTTGTTGTCTTGTAACCAGTTGTCAAGTTTATTCTTAAAGGTGTTTAATGATGTGGCTAATATAATGTCTTCTGGTAATAGGTTCCAGTTATGAACCACTCTATTGCTAATAAAATGGTGCGCTGCAAGGGCTTGAGTAGAGTCACAGGCCAATTTAAGCTAGTGTCCACATGTTGAACGTCCTTCTTTCTTTATGTAGATGTCTTGTAAGTATGGCAGGTTGTATTTGTGAGTGAGAATCTTGTAGGTTTCGATGAGGTCACCTCGAAGATCTTGTTCCTCTACAGTAGTGAGGTGTAGTGCGTGTAATCTGTCTTCATAGGATTTCTGTCGTAGTGGGATCTTAGTAGCTCTTCTTTGAACACTTTCAAGCAGGTTTATGTCTTTATGGTAGTATGGGCACCCAGCATGCTTGGAATCCTTCGAGCAGCGGTCTGATCTATGTCTTGGAATTATTGTTTTTTTATTGTATAAAATAATCCTAAATTGGTCCGTAACAATTCAAAAGAATCAAATTGCTTGGTACTAAATTATATTCATTTTAAATTCCAGGCAGCATCAAAACTAAGTTCTGCTGAACACAAGAACTTTGAAACTCACAACGTGAATACTGCTGAGGTGCTGCAACCTTCGACTTCTGTAAGTAATAAATAAAAGCACACTGACTAGATTTGGTCCAGATCTAATATGTGTGCAAAATGTGTGATGCATATGGTAAGAATTCTTTAAAACATGAAGTTATTGTTATTTTCAGAGAAGGAAGAATCATTCAACGAAAATAGAATCTCCTCTCAATAAGTGCAGGCACCTAATAAAACAAGTTTCTCCATTGAAAAAGCAAATCAGAACTAAGAATAAAACTGATATTCTAAATAATTTTGCCACAGATGAAGCAGTTGAGGAGCTTTCCAACAAAATAACAATTCAGAAAGATTTACGTTATTTTATTTTAAATTACATGGAAAACAAACAGCTTGTAAAACTTAAATGAGTAGAAACGATAGTGTTATAACTTAAAGCTAAAGCGGATCAGTATACGATATAGATCACATAAATAACAATTGCATTGTTAACAGTAAGGTTTCAGATAATATATATGAGTGTGGTAGTTAAATAAGAGGGTGGTTTTAGTTACAGTTAATAAAAAGTGTGTACCTATTTATTATGCGATCAGGGAGGCCTTTGTCCTGCAGTGGGCCCTCAGAGTCAAAAGTCAAATCATTTATTTCTTTAAACTTACGAAATAACCACTAAGACAAGTCAACTTTTTTTACCATATAAACAGCTTGATAAAAAGTAATTACTATCAAATAAGAAATAATGTGCAATTGATTCTAATGCACTTCAATTTTTTGTCCACCAATATAATATGTACCTAAATTGGTACTGCTAAGTAGGTATTGAAGAAATTTGTAATTTGATTTCTAAAGATGTTTAGTATTGTATAGGTCTACATGGGAGTCTACATGATTGTGCGGGGCAGGTAATTTAAGTTTATTATAACTAGCTTATAAGTTTTCCTTAGATTTTATTCATATTTTTATTACTTCTATTATACCAACCATACCTATCCTATTTCTATTATTTTCACGTTTGTCTTTGCATTGTTATTTTAGTCGACCAATAATTTTGCCCATGCTGCCACACTCTGTATTTTAGAAAAACACTAGACTTAAGACCTCTTTATTTTTTTACTCTGTATACGTTGTGTTTTTTCTATTGGGTCCATAAATAAATAAATAAATTTATCTTATCTAAAGTACAAACGTTTTTTATTTTAATCCCATAAATAACTTCTATAAAATCTAATCATAATATACCTAAATAAAATTTAAGAAGAGAAGGTAGGTAGGCAATGTAGTTAAGTGGCCATGTGGTGCTGGCTTAGAATTTGCACCACCCCAACCCTTCTCGCGGATGTCATAAAAGGTGACTAAGGGATATCCACCGATGGTAAAACGTGTATAAGGCAGCAGCATCCCCTTCTTGAAAAATTCTGCCTCCGAACTGCGATCCCCAACCCGCATACCAAGCGTGGAGTTTATGGTCATTACCCCTCATGGTACAAAGGCCAATAAGGAGCTTATCAGGTGGAGTCTGCGTCCAGCAGTGGACCAATGCAGGCTGTTGAGGTTGAGGGAGGATATATAAAAATAAATAGAAAATAACAGCTGTTTAAGATTATAAGAAAATTACAAAATTATGGGCAACGTTGTACGGTAAGGTTTTCAAACCAAATTTGACTTGTCTAAGTACATACCTATTTTGTAAGTCTAAAGAAATAAACGCTTTGACTTTGACATTACACGCAGCTACCTACCTACTAACTTTGAGGTAGGGACCTACAGAAGTCAGAATTTTTTTTCTTCCGCCTAGGTACCTATACCTATCCAAACCAAAGAGTGTAGCTACCTATTATTAGGCACATAAGGTAGGTAGGTAGTGTAGGTACCTACTAATGCAAGGGAAGATTTCTCACAGTAGGTAGGTAGGTATTATAGTTAGGTCAGCAAAGCCAGTTGCATTATCTACCTATCAAGCTGGTTCACAAGCAGGCTATTGCACACTTTCAGCCAGAATTTCCAACCAACACTCACGAAATCCAACAAAAGTTTTATCACAAAGTGTTTCAAGACTTTTGGTGCTGGTGATTGTATGTACCACAGGTATGTACCCATGTCCCTAAGTAGGTACCCACATGCAGAAGATTGGACAGATAGAAAGTCGGTTTTTTTAATTAGGTAGGTATAGATAGATAGGTATGACTTCTAAACAGTGAATTTGGAAAGTGTATGGTACTGGTGAGAAGGGCTATGAAACTACTTTGTACCTGCTAATACTACTCCAGAATCTCTTACAGCAGCAGAACATCTGTATCATGTAGGTACTTAATTGAGTCTCAGATAAGGGGTAGGTTAGGTACATGTTCAAATGTAATAAATTAATAATATTAGACAATTCTGACAGAGCTTTTTTGTGGTTCCTAGATAATTAATACAATACACTACGTACCTACATAGACAGATATTTTTTATCGACCTCTTTGGCGCGGTGGGCGAAGGTCCCCTACGATACGACGCAGGAGGTTGCGGGTTCGATTCCCGCCTCGGGACAAATATTTGTACGATCTGTAGATATTTGTTCAGGGCGTTCTGGATGTTTGAAAAATATCTATCTATGTAGTGTAGGTATTGTATTATGTAGATCAGTTATCTAGTACCCATAACACAAGCTTAGCTTGGGGCTACATAATGCTGTGTGAATTGTCCAGCATTATTTTATTTTATTATCATGCATATAAAACATGCCAAACAAATAGGTAACACAATATTATATTGACTGTACTTCCACTCCAACCAACTAAACCAACCAATTGGTTGTGCAGAATGAAACTCGATATAGGTTTTTTTCCAATCTAACTTATTGTACTGGTTGATAGGTACTTAACTTAGGTACCTACTACCTATGCAAGATTACCATTTCAAGGTTTTCATCAAGCAGACGAAAATGTGGGAAACACAATGGTGCAATGTTATAACTATTTACTGTAAGTTCTTAATTCTTAATTCTTAATTCTTTATTGCACTAAAAAAAAACATACATAGAAAACATACAGTAGAGAAGTAATGGCAAAGGCGAGCTTAACCCTAATAAGAGTTCTCTACCAGCAAACCTTATTGGGAGAGAGATACAATATTAAGTGGGTACGTGTGCATATTTTTGAGAAAAAGATGGCTTAATCTTTAATTAATTACTACATAACCAATAGACTACATACATACTATATATTACACTACTTAATATAATATACTATATTATCTAAGATAGCTATTGCAATATATAAAATATAATACTGTATAAATATGTCCAAATACAGTAATTATACATATGTATAATAAATACTTAAATATATAAAATACAATAGACTCATGAAGATAGGTAATGCTCTTTGACTTTACGCTTAAAGGTGAAGAGTGAGGGGCTAGCACGAATATTGTGGGGGAGAGAATTCCACAATCTAACAGAGTCGACGGTAAAGGAGCCACCATAACGGCTGGACGAGTGAACGGGGAATTTAAGCAAAAGGGATAACGATGTTCTGCAGGGCCTGTCACGAGGATAAAGGAACTCAAATCGCTCACGGAGGTAAGAAGGAGAGAGTGGATTGTTCAGAATGTTATAAAGAAGCGAGAGAACGTGCAGATCACGACGGCGACGAATGGGAAGCCATTTTAACTGAGCTCTGAACATTGAAACGTGATCATATTTACGCAAACCGAAAATAAAACGGATGCATAGATTTTGAAGACGTTCTAATTTGTTGAGGATTTCCTCCGTGGCGTCGAGGAAACAAGAGTCAGCATAATCTAATATTGGAAGAAGAGTAGTAAGTAGGTAGGTATATTATGTAAATCATACCTATTGTTGTAAAATAAATAAAATGTTTTGATTTTTTCTTTATGTAATTTATTCAACCAATTTTTTATTTCAATTACCCACTCTTATTTTTAATGTGTTCTTTCTCAGATACATCTTATGTATGAGACCTAGTTCACAATAACTAAGGCACATAACACAGACATAATAAGTGACAAAGCTTGAGAACAATAAGTTGATAGAGTAGAATAGTAAACAAATTAAAAAGTACAGATTTGTAAAAATTGTGTGTGTGTGGTGTTGGCTTAGCACCACGCCAACTCTTCCCAGGGGTATCGTAAGAGGTGACCAAGGAATATCCACCGGGATGGCGGGCAGCAGCGCTCCCAGCATAACAATGAACTGCGATCCCCAACCTGCATGCTCAGCTTAGGGATTATGGGCATTACCTCCCATGAGACAAATGCCAATAAGGTGCTTATCAGGGGGAGGCGTCCAGCAGTGGAGCAATATGGGCTGTTGAGGTGCTGTAGTGCAGCCTAATGATTAGGCAATGGCTCAGCAAAAAGTTATGCTTGATTCGTATTTTTCAAATGCCCATTCCTTTCTTTTATTCAGCAGCTCTACCTCCAGAATAGTTGCAATTTCCAATTTTGACTCTGCTACTATTTCAAATAGGCTTTTCATCTTCGAAGTGGCTGAAACAAGATTTCATTTTTAGCAGCATAGATATTTATGTAAAACTCTGTAGATAATGTTAAGTATTAAAATTACATCTAAACTCAAAGACACGCTTTATCCATTATTTTGCAATTTACGTACTTATGAACAACATACCTATTCGTATCCATTTTGAATGGAGCATAAACGTAAACAAACCGCCCATACTTAACCTAAAATTCACTTTGTTGGCGCATTCTTTTATACGTAATTTACATTAATTGTCGATTTTAGATCCTCCCTTCAATAAAAATGGCTTACAATGATATCTGAAACTCGACGCTAAGCAAGTGAGATTTTGTTATTTGTATCGTACTTTGTTTACTAACATGCTTCATTCAAAATGGATAAACATGAAAAGTCGTACCTAGACCGAAGTGTGACCAAATAAAAATTAAGTACGCGAAAATTGACCTCCGGAACTCAGACCAAGGAATATATTCCTTGGTCTGAGCTCGGAAGAGCCGTTCCAACTAAAGGGAAACCATTGGGGTAACCTGAATTATCATTTACACCTGAAAATAAAATAAAGTTCAGTTCCTGGTGTATGCAAGTACCTATGCTAACAGTACAATACCGAAATACAACAGAACTTTACTTTATTAATTTTCTTTTTGTAACCTGCACTTCAAAATTAATAAATACAGACGAATACCAAAGAGAATACAATAACTTACGAATACACCAAAACAAAACAAACAAAATGTAAATACTTCAACTTCTTGTGTGTGGCTCAACACATATCTATGGTGTGGCTTCTGCTTCTGATATAAAAGACCATAGATTTATTTAAAAGACAATGCAAGGACGAGAAACGTCAGTTTGACTTTGACATTTTTGACAAACAAAATGAAATCACAGATAAAAACGGATCGTGTGGATCTGGTGCTGCCATGTCGCTCTCTATTTTAACTCGAATACTCACATACCATTATAAGCATACCATGTACGTACGTTTGTACGTTTAATACTGTTTACTTAAAAACTAATAACTCTCTAACGATTTTGTTTAACTCTAACTCTAACTAATCGTTAGAGAATCGTTAGAGAGGGCTCTAACGATTCTCTAACGATTAAAAAAATTATTAAATGTCCAAGTTCACTTTTTTCAGAATTAGGGGCCAACTTCACACTAAAAAATAAAATCTTTTTTACGTAAAAACTAATTACTCTCTAACGATTTTGTTTAACTCTACAACTCTCTCTAACGATTCTCTAACGATTAGCATTATTAAGCATTAACATTAGTTTAAAATAAAAAAGTTGGGGGCTTACTTCACGAAAACTAAAATCGTTATAACATAAAAACTAATTACTTTTGCTTTACTCTAAAACTCTCTCTAACGATTAGCAATAGTCATCATTAACATTAGTATAAAATAAAAAAGTTGGGGGCTAACTTCACGGAATCCGTAAAATTTTAAAATATATTTTACGTAAAAACTTATTACTCTCTAACGATTTTGTATAACTCGAAAACCCTCTCTAACGATTCTCTAACGATTAAAAAAAAAAATTAAACGTCAAAGTCCATTGTTTCAGAATATGGGGCCAACTTCACGCAAAAAAATAAAATCGGTTTTACGCAAATACTAATTACTCTAACGATTTTGTTTTACTCTAAAACCCTCTCTAACGATTCTCTAACTATTAAAAAAAGAATTAAACGTCCAAGTCCATTATTTCAGAATATGGGGCCAACTTCACACTAAAAAATAAAATAGTTTTTACGCAAAAACTATTACTCTCTAACGATTTTGTTTTACTCTAAAACTCTCTCTAACGATAAGCATTAACGAAAGTTTAAAACAGCCGACGGCAAACGACTAAAAAAACGGTCCGTTCGTTCATTCAACCAAAGAGAATACTACAACTATTCAACGACCATCCCTAGTCCAAAGAGAATATTACGTTACTCTGAGACCCTACCCTAATCCATAGTAGAATAAAACCAGGTATCGCTCTCCGAGAAATCAGGGTCACGTGGTAGTCACCAGATTACCAACTCCAAAAAAAATTGCCATAATATTACTGTATAAATGAGCTTCACGTTTCGTTAAAATAAAACTGTTTATAAAACATAATTGATTTTTATTAGAGAGGGTATCTATACAAAATAATATAGGCAACAGAGTGAATTTAAGGGTATGGGAAGATTCAATAAAACTAATTTATTTTCTAAACTTTTCAGTGGGAGCATTCCCCCTGACTGCAATGGAATGAACGTAAAAGTGAAACATTGAAAACATTTAAAGAGACATAATATAATTTCCAACAACCTCAAAGACGATGCTGACATTGAAAGCGAACGTAGGGCGCTGGCAGTTAGAGGTAATATGCCGCAGGCTTGTGTACAGAGCAAGTAAAAATAACTCGTTGTAAAGCCTACTGCCAAAATATGTACACAAGAAGCAGTATTCAGTATCTTTATTGCAAACATAAACATTATAAAATCAATATAAGAATAAATAGCTTGTGCTTATCATGACAAAAACTCGTTAGTGACCCTACGTATCCAATATAATAATATTTTTAGGATGATGTTGGGGCTGCCTCGCTTCTGCAGTGCATCAGGGAGTTTGCAGAGTATCAAACGGATGGTTTCGAAGATTTTGGCAAACGAATCTTTATTATGACGATCACTCTGGGAACCGGACATATTATAATAACTACCTAATTAAGTATTCAAATTTTAGGGTTGTACCTACTTAGTACTGAGATTTAATTAGATTGGCCCGACAGCCATCAGGTGCCGATTTTTAAGAAATAAATTCTTAAAAATTGGCACCTGATGGCTGTCGGGCCATCATTTGTTCCTTATTTTGAACTATTTAGTACCTTAACTTGATTTTTACGAAATAGCATGGCTTACAATAATTTTTAATTAGTTTCAGTTTCAGTTACAGTTTATTTATTAATAACATTTTGTTTTACAAGTTAGTTTTTAAGTAATTATAATTTTAATAGCAATGTATACTACTATACATAGGTATATAATAATTTCTCTTTGCATAGGTATTGCAAAAAATCATAATTGACATACTTACAAAATCATGTTTAAAAATAAAATTGAATAAATCTTAGGAAATAAAATTCATAATTCGTTAAGATTATAGTAACATTTTTCGCTAAGCCAGATCTTTAGTTTGCTTTTGAAGGATTGCGTTGAAGAAGCACTGATGATCGCAGGTGGAAGTCGATTATAAACAGCCGGCCCCATTACATGCACCAGCTTCGACTATTTTGAGAGACGCCGCGGGACAGCTCTCACTCAACTTATGCGCGTGACGAGTGGGGTACCTGTGCCCGTCGCCGAACCTGGAGTACTCGTCGAGGTGGTTCCGAGCATACATGGCAGCATGGAACATGACTAGACCGGGGACCGTCATGATCTTCAGAGAGCGGAATATTGGTCGAGCCGGTGTGTCCCACGGCACTCGTACTACAGCTCTTACTGCTCTTTTTTTGCATTCTGAACACTCGCTCCCAGTCCGCGGCTCTCCCGTACAGCTCTACGCCATACTGGAGAAGCGAGTGCACAGATGCTAAGTAGCAGCTCCTCATCATGGTGGTCTCCAGGAACTCCGACAACCTGCACAGGGCGAAGCACGCTCGACCTACCCTCTCGCACAGTTGGTCAATGTGAGACTCCCACGTTAGCCCTTGGTCTAATCTAAAACCTAAAAAGGGGGTGGTTTTGACTTGGGTCACGACTTTACCACCTAAAGTCACCGATATGGTTGGGTAGGTACGGCCGGCTAGATTGAAGTGAACGAAGCTCGTCTTGCTCACATTGAGTAGAAAACCGTTAATACTGAACCAAAAGTGGAGCTGGTTCGCCACCATGATCAGTCTCCTCTCCAACTGCTCCATGTTAGGTGCTTTGACCACCGCCGCGACATCATCGGCATACATGAGGATGTGTGCGTCAGCTATGCACTCAGGTAGGTGATTGAGGAGGAGAGAGAACATGATGATCGAAACACCGCTTACAATTATTTTATGGACCTCTAAGTGCGAAAAGGGCTTGTACCTGATGGACCGGTCCGATGGATCGCGCGCACCCTCCAGCGCCCGCCACGCTGCTCCCAGGTCCGCCGTCGGCGCGCCACACACCGCCGCCGCCGTCACAAAATGTGTGTTCACTGCGTCAAGCAAGGGCTTCCACCTTACTGGCATACTTGGTTCCGTTTGGTGTTCGTAAGTATTCCGTAAGATCATGTTTTTTTCCATCCCGCCCTGTCTCAATTTTTACAACATCCTACATTTTCTTTGAAGTGTTAGATGCACCTGCTATTAGATCGTAATAATATATACTGCGCTCCTTCTTCAAAACATTTGCAGCTCTCTCTTGAAACTCGTGGAATTTCAGCGAGAGGTGCGAGTTAGTAGGAAATTTGTAACTCATACCTTTGATCTCTCTTAGTACAGAGTCTAAGCCCAAGATTTCTTTTGTAACCCAAGTTGGTTTGTTAGTAGTTTTTATAACCCTTTTAATAGGAAAACATATGTCTAAAGTATTTTTAAAAATATTTATTATAGTCTCCGCTAACCTCGCGGCTGGTAGCTCCCTACCGCTAACTTCCACCCAATCAATACTCTCGATGCTAGACACAAAATTAATAGTATTAGCGCGCGAGAACGTCCTGGCGAAGCGAGGCGGCGCGGGCGTTGAGTCACTCACACAGCAGAGCTCGGCTCTCACGGCGTAGTGGTCGCTCAGTCGCCAGTTCACAGCGGTCACTAGCACAACTCCAGCTTGCGCCCGTCCGTTGCTAACGTACGCGTGGTCAATGCATGTACTTGTCGAAGCTGTTACTCTTGTATGGAAGTCAACAATATTAGAATAATCTCGAATATTTAAAATGTCATTCAATCTTTTTTGTGTACTATTTAATGGACATAAAAAATCTATGTTAAAATCTCCAAAAACAACGCAATCCTTCCTGCTGTCGACCAAAAAATCTAGCAGTTGTTCTAGGCACGGATAGAATTGAGATAAATTTGTCAAGTTTGATCTGTATACACATTATTACTACAATATTTTGTTCCGTAAGTTCTACGGCCGAAACTTCAAAAACTTGCTCCACGGAGAAGCAATTGCAGTCAATTTCTTTAAATTTAATGTTAACTTACATAAATGCAGGACCCACCGTGACCAATAGTGAACAATAGCAGAAACAGGAACCCAAGTCAAAATTTGTAACATTTATTGTTTGCAGTTTAAAGTTTTTTAGCCAGTGCTCTGTAATGCAGAGTACATCATTATATTAAGATTGATTGAAGCAAAATTTCTAATTGTCGAGTTTTATTTTTAAGTGATGCAATATTTTGGTGGCAGACTACAATATTATTTTTAGACTTATCACTGGAATCGGCTCCAGCTGGTGTCCGCCGCCGCCGCCGCTGCGCGTCATTCGTACGAGCAGATGAGTCATGCACTACAGCCACTGCCGCCGGCGCTGCCGCTGGAGCTCGAAGAGGTAGTGCTGGAGCTCTCGGTGCCCCGTTGAGTACGGGGCCGGTACAGAAACCACTCTGTAAATCGGACTCCTGCTGGCCAAGCCGTTGGCGTAGTTACATTTTCTGGCATTCCAATGATGAAGGAGGCGTGTCTATTCGATTTTATGTCGCGTTTTTCAACATTTCAGATTTGGTGATATTGTTTAGGAAACAAAGAACCGTCGCGCTGGTAGTCTCGGGCTTGAAAGACCACGTCTGGATGTGTCGCCTTCTCTCCGCTGCTTGGAGGTCGTTGTTGTTAGTAGAAGTAGAAGTTGCCCTCCCTACGATGAGAGGCGCTAATTGTTTCCTCCTACTACAGCGCTTATTTACTACCAGCTGAAAGTCCTCGCATCTGATCTCTGTAGATATATGTCAGAGGAGGTAGTCATGGGATCTGAGTTCACGGTAACCGTAGATGCAGTTGAAACTGCTTCCATGATTTATTTACTGTCAGTAATTTGCTGGTTCTACAAGCTGTTATTTTTGTGTCAGTTTTGGGCGTTGTCGCTGCGCTAGCGCGTACATTGCTGCGTTTCTTCGCTGCGTTTGCGAGATCGGAGATAGCGAGCGAGGCCTGTGCATGCACAGTGCGCACGGGTCATTGCACCGGCGCGGACGCGGTCACGGCGCTCGTAGCCACCGCCGCCGTCGCCGACGAAATATTCGCCACAAAGGATTTGCGGGTAGCGGTATTTTCGATCGGTGTAGTGAGCTTGATTATCAGCTGTGATTGTTCCGATGTAGTGCACTTTAGGGTCTTGACTTCACTCACTAGGACGGCGACTGTTTGTTGCAACTCGCGCACAACGCCTTGAATGGATTTTATCGACCTTATCTCGCGGTAATTAAATAAAAAACGCGGAGCAGAAATGAACGTGTCGCCCGGCGGATATCCATTTCTGCAAAAGCGGCATATTAGCCCTTACTATTTTTTTTTTACGTGAGATCTAGGTAACTAAAGCTGGTATGGGCATGCACTGTCTTGAATAGTAAAAAATTTAAACTGAGAGTTTATCTTTGAATTGAATTAAAAAAAAACCGAAGGATGTCTCTGACCTTCGAGTTCATTAAAAACTTCTTCCGTTTATGGCCATTATAACGGTATGACAAATGTGTACAAAAACATAAAAGAATTAGCGTTTATTAAAAAAATATGCCATTGTGAATAATAGTCTCGTAATCGTGATTTAAGCAGTTTTTGTTCGGTATTACTTTTATCAAAGGGTAGGTATTTAAAACCAAGTTCAATAGTATGGTCGCATGTTTAACTCTCAACAGCATCACTTTTTTTTTCTTTGCGATTTCTTTATTAATTGATATTTATATTAATATTTATTGATATTATAAACAAAAATATTTATTGTTTTATACATTTTTAGGATATCGAGTTTAATTAAATGGTAGGTAGGGAACCTTTCATTTTAGCTACCTAGGTGTATGTATTTTTTATGATATTGAGTAAAGATAAAAAAAGATAAAAATTTGTTTATTTTACCCAAAAGGTATATGAAAAAAAGAGTGGTACAATAATAATAATTTAATTTATATTTGACCCTATGTATTGTAATTTAATGTGTTTTTAATTTAATTTTACGGTTCGTATTTAATTCGATTTGATTATTATGTAATTTGATTTATTGTTATTTAATTTTTTTAATTTAATCTCATGGTAGTTATTTATTTCAATCCCATTATATGTAATTTAATTTAATGTTATATGATTTAATCTAATGTTGTATAAATTTAATTTAAATGAATTTGAATATGAATTTTATTATATTTTATAAATAACTTTACTCACTAACATTTAATATAAGAAACTGTACTAACAAACTATGGATTTATTTATCTGAAAATAAAAAGAATTTGAATTTGAATTTGAATACATAAATTAACAGGTTAAAACGAATAAGTAGGTAATAGGTACATTGGGTAAAAAGGGACCCTAGCTCAGCATTTTGCAGTATAAAGCATTTGCCCTATACTGCGCTGGTTTTCAGTTAGGGTTCCTATGAGTGACGACAATACAATATAGGTACAGCTACATACTTAACCAACGTAACAGGACGAGCAAGACATGTCCCTGACGGTAAGCATCTTGCAACTGACACAGTAACAGGTTCCTATAACTAAAAAGCCCGCGTGTGACTATAATTACAACTCGCGAGATTTTCGTGAGTGTGAAGCGCCCTTTATTTTAGCCGATATTTCGTTTTGGAGTTGGTAACCTTTGAAGAAGCTGGTGTTTATGGTTGATATGACTGGTGACAACCAATGCTCGGAAGGCGATACCTGGTCTGGTTTGGTTTCCCTAATCCAATCCACCATTTCCTTCCTTCCTTCCTTCATTTTATGTTACGGTTCTCATCTAAACGAAGAGTATAAATTTTATTTTTCTGATTAAGTGTTGGGCTGCTGTTGTATTTTCTGGATCCCAACGCGAATGATTCACAACGCGCTTGCAACATACTAGCTCATGGCTCATGTTGGATGATTAGATTGGAGTTTTCGGATAAAATAAGGTATGTTTTCCGTATTTTGTGAGTGTCACTATGAATAATACTTCAAATCGGTAAGGCAATCGAAAAACTCTTTTTTGCCCGGTTGTTCATGGTCCGAGCCTGATTCCTCCGTAATCGTAATGTAGTTTGTATCAGATCTTAGAAAGGCTCTTATTGTTATACATTGTAACAAGAAATAAGATAAGTACCTACCAGCTTTTGTTGTTTTTGGGCTCATGGATTCATTTTATAAAAAGCATAGCTTTGCAATCCTTTTTAGGGTACTCATGGTAGGTACTACACAATCTGGTCGAAACGTTGAGGAACGAGGGCATCAGGTTCTGCCAAACGCAGCATACTGGCAAGAAATCCAAACTCTCGGATGAGACTCGGGCTGATGGCAAAAAGGTGGGAAACCACCCAAGCGACTTCGTCAGACAGGTCATACCTGAACAAGCAAATTGCGAAGATGGTACGGCGCGACCTTCGGAGCTCCAACACACGCCTCATTGAAGAGGCAATAGAGCGAAACCGAGGGTACAAAGTATTCACTCAGCAGCTTGGCAGGAGCCACCTGACGAAGCTTAAAACGCACAATGGGAGGACCGTTTTGTTGAAGTTGGAGATATCCGCCGAGATAGAGGATTTCTATGGCCGATTGTACGCTGCACATACCCCTCGTCCCCAACGAGTCGACCACAATTCAAGAGCCACCCTGACACTCCACTATACCAAAGAACTGCCACACATCAGTCAAGACGAGATTTTGCTAGCTCTGAGGCAGCTTAGAAATGGAAAAGCCCCCGGTGAGGACGGCATAACATCAGAGCTTTTGAAAGCCGGAGGAGCCCCTGTTATACAGGAACTACAGAACCTCTTCAATGCCGTCCTTCACAGTGGGAGAACACCATAGGCGTGGAGCGGGAGTTTGGTGATGTTCTTTTTTAAAAAGGGATATAAAATCCTCCTTAAAAACTACAGATCCATCTCACACCATCTCCTGAGCCAAGCTGTTCTAACGAGTGATTACGAACCGTCTCTCCTGGAGACTCGACAAGTTCCAGCCACCGGAACAAGCCGGGTTTTGCGGAGGATATGGCACCATAGACCACATACACACAGTGAGGCAGATTATACTGAAGTCCAAAGAGTATAATCGGCCCTGTGTCTGGCCTTTGTGGACTATGAGAAGGCGTTTGACTTTGTCGAAACCTGGTCTGTTCTGGAATCCTTACAGCAATGCCAAGTAGACTATCGTTATATCGAGGTGCTGATGAGATGTCTCTACGACGCCGCAACCATGAATGTCCGAGTACAGGACCAGCAGTCCAAACCCATCCAACTGCGCAGAGGAGTGAGACAGGGGGATGTTATATCCCCGAAACTGTTCACGAGCGCGTTGGAAGATATGTTTAAGATGCTGGACTGGAAAGGTAAGGGCATTAACATAAACGGCGATTACATCTCACACCTCCGATTCGCTGATGACAAAGTCGTAATGGCGGAGTCGCTGGAGGAGCTCAACCAGATGCTGGACGGCCTATCTTTATCCTCGCGATGCATCGGTATCGGCGTGAATTCGGATAAAACCAAAATCATGATCAATGGCCTCATTGATCCGGGACCGGTCGTCGTACAATGCCACACTCTCAAAATTGTTTCCGAGAACACTTACCTTGGAAGGAGGCCAAGAGGAGGATCCAGCTAGGCTGGGCAGCGTTTGGAAAACTACGTCGAGTCTTCTCGTCATCCATACCGCAATGCTTGAAAACGAAAGTTTTCAATCATCCTGTCCTACCCGTCATGACCTACGGAGCTGAGACATGGACACTCACGATAGGGCTGGTCCACCAGTTTAAAGTTGCTCAGCGAGCTATGGAAAGAGCTATGCTCGGAGTCTCTCTGAAGGATAGGATTCGTAACGAATACATCCGACAGAGAACCAAAGTTATCGACATAGCTCAAAGAATTAGCAAGCTGAAGTGGCAGTGGGCTGGGCATATTTCCCGATAACCGCTGGGGTAAACGAGTTCTTGAGTGGATACCGCGACTCGGCACACGTAGTGTAGGACGCCCTCCGGCCAGGTGGGATGACGATCTGCGAAAGACTGCAGGCAGATGCTGGATGCGTCAAGCTGAAGACAGGGCGCTATGGCGCTCATTAGGGGAGGCCTATGTCCAGCAGTGGACTAATATAGGCTGATGATGATGATGATGATGATGATGATGATGATGATGATGTTGGTAGGTACCTACTACTTAGTATTCTTACGAAGTTATTGTATTCTCTTTGCTTAGTATTTGATCAAACCAAAGTGAAGCTCTAGGGCTGAGGTGCTCTAACATATATTGTCGGTAATCACTAGAAAATATTTTGAAAGCAAGGGATTGACTAAAGTACTAATAAGATTTTATAGACATGGTTTTTCTTACTACTAGCAAGATTGGAAAAAAAACAGAATTGAAAAAAAGACATGAAAAATAATGCCAGTCTTAAAACAGAAAAATCTACCAAACCTAATGTGAACTCTCTATTTATCGCAATTATATTTAAAAACGCCTATGTTAGAATAATATGAAGGAGAGAGAGAATTAATTATACTGTTTGTTTATATTATTGCCGCATACCTTTCAATGTTATATATTATACTAGCTGCACCCCGCGGCTTCGCCCCCGTGGAATTTATCTCACATCCCGCGGGAACGGGATAAAAAGTATCCTATGTCAGTCTCCTGGTTTTAAGAACAAACATGACTTTCTTTTATACATATAAGATTATATTGCTGGCAATTAATTCCAAAAGCTTTCATGATCAACCAGTCGATTGGGATAGACCCTTTGAGCACCCTGCTCTAGGGTTAAGGTAATATGTATTTGATCAATTTTTCAATTTTTTTATTACAGATTCAGAACAAAATAGAGAGCTAGAGAAACATTTGTAAGAAGAAATAACAACAGAAACTCTGAGACATATTCAACATGGAAAAAGAGTAAGTCCAGTCCTTACCTAATCTTATTAATAATTCTAAAGAAATTGAGATTTCTAGGATTCATAAATCACACTATTATTATGCAAAAATATGGACATATGGATGGTATGAAAAGTAAATAGAATGTTTGTTACCTCTTCACACAAGCTTTGAATACAGTTCATACTAATCTTGGAATCATCAAACATGGCTACTTTTTATCCCATAAATTGGTTCCCATGAGATAGAAATATGAATTAATCATTTTGATAGATTCAATTTATACAGCATCATCTAGTTCAAGCTGTGGGCAGAGCCTGTGATATGAGCGTGAGATAAAGTGTTAGACTTATACACAGATATTATACAATACAATACAATACAATACAATACACTTTATTGCACACCAAAAAAAAAAATACAAATAAAATAAAATACAGGAAAATAGAAATAAAAGAGTTGTACAATGGGCGGCCTTATCGCTAAGAGCGATCTCTTCCAGGCAACCTTGGGATGGACACGAAGCAGTTGTACACGTATAGACGGTGGCGTGTTGATACAATAAATACAAATAATACATACTATAAAATACATATATACTATAATAATAATACATACTCAGTTACATAAAAAGATGTTAGATAAAAACTAACAATTTAAGACTAAGGAGAGATAGTGTTCATAGACCATATTCTTAAATACAGGGAGAGACTTTGCGTGTCTTATGGTAGTAGGTAGAGCATTCCACAGCTTTGTGGCACGCACGGTGAAGGAAGAGCTGTGGGTGTGACAGGAGCGGGATGTCAAGGAGAGGGTTTCGGTGGAACGAAGTGATCGGGAATGGGTTTGGTGGACGTACTCAAAACGTTCCTTAAGGTAATGCGGGGTATTAGGAATGAAGAGGATGGAGTATAAAAGGGAGAGAAAGTGTGCATATTATGTTTATTAATATTATACGTAGAAACAAATATCTGCAAACTGTATAAATTATACATTGTCCTGAGAAGAGAACATGCAGCCGGTGGCACAGGCTACTCCTTGTCCACTGCACTACAGAGGTTGTCATACATAACTATATGTTGGAATGCCAATACTACTAGTAGTAAAGAATTGTACAAGTAAGCCTTTCAGGTATTTCGCAGCTTCCTCCGTAGATACCTAGAACTTTACAAAAATGACACTCAAAATTGTCTACTACTTGTTTTAATGCAGACAGTTTGCTGTTTTAATTACTCTCGGAAACTAAGCCGTTAACTAGCCCGTTCACCATCTAACACCAACAGCATACAGCACATAAAGTAAAAAAAAGTATAAAAACTGCCTCTCTATTCATAAATTAAGAACAAAGTTAAAAATGTAATGCATTCAACCTAAAATTAATACGTAGTTAATAATAATATGTCTCTAATTTTCGTTCTTGACAATATCACATTCTAGTCATTTTTATATCTAGTCAGTTTTCCTAATAGACCTAAGTCTCCAAAAGGTTTCCAACGCTTACCAAGCTTAGAGAGAGCTGAGATAAGCACATTATAGTGGTAAAAAAATCATTCGTTATGAAACCATTAAAACCATTTATTCATTTTGATTGTGGTAAGTAATACATCAGGTCTTAAATTATAGTTTTGGGTCTACTATAGATTGTGCTACTCTTTTGAGCTTATAAAAAGCATTAGTAATCAAAATAATATATCGCCAACTTATTAATTCAAAAACAAATTTATTTAATTATGTCAGTTAAAAATTATTTCATGTTACAGAAACAATTTTGTAAGAGCCAAGTAAATAGTTTTGCTTTGAACTTCTGGAACTTCTTCTTTCTGGCAAGGAAGTTATTATTATAGTAAATACTTTTGCGACCAGAAGATAGCCTAAACATGGGTTGTGGCCAGTTCTTAAAACGCTTACGAATTCTGGTAATTTAAAATTCTGTTTTCCTAAAATAAATATTTTTATATTTTTTACAAAGAAACATATTACAAAATGTAGAGACTGCACAAAGGTTATATTTTAAGATCTGTAAATAGTAGTCTACAAGATTCTTTGTTCGCATTATACTCTGATGCATTTTTGTGCTATAATTACTAACTGAATTTTCAGTAGAATAGCCCCAAAGTATCAGGCCATATCTAAAATTTGAACTTACTAAATTTTGTGTCTTGGATCTTTTTTTTGCCCATGCTTCTGTCCCTGTGCTAAATTCACACACGTTGATGTGATGGCCTGAAATGCCATAAAGTTTATCTTTAGATACAGACTGTTTCAGAGCGCATTTTGAATCCGTGGGGAGGTCGGCGAAAATCTTGATCGCTGCGTAAACCGATTATTTTCCAAATAGCTAACCGCCGGATACTCAAACGCATCAAAAGCACGTCAGATGAGACGATTTTATTAAATTTCACTTGTTAAATTTTTGTCTGACGTTATCAGTAGGAAACATACTCAATAAAAACATTGTTTCATCATCTATTAGGCAGGGCGCAAACGTAGACACTTTAGTCTCTACGTTTACAAGTTACCAATGTAAACGTAGACACTAAAGTATGGATACAAGTTACTACTGAAAATTGGATTTTTATAGGACGTATGAATACATATACTCCCTGCGCATATGTGTGTTCAGTTGCTCCTTAAGAAGGCTATGTACCTCTCCCAAATCTCAGCGGCCGGCCCGTGCGGATTTGTTGTTATTTCACGTATAATCGCATCGTGTTGGCCATTCGGCGGCGGTCGCATTATTTCGGAATTTTGCCCCCTGTGTCGCATCACCCCCCGGCGTGTGAGCGAGCGCTTGCAGATACTAGAAGGAATTCGACCATTTTTGATAATTTTCGTACTTTCCGATTAATTTTGAATAAACGACAGATTTCAGATGCGACAGATTTTTGCAGCTTGACAAATTTTCGAATAAAGGTGTCTATCATGCATAAAAAATAGCTTGAAAATGACTCGATTTGGTAATCAAAATATAGCAAATTAGTTTCGCTCTCATTAAAGATCATAATGTTTTTTAAAAACTACAACACTACAAACATAGCTATTTTTCATCCGATTATGTATAGAAAATTTGTTAAGTTTCCAAATGAAGCGGAAAGTACGTTTGTATGGAGGGCTAAGGTATCCATACCGTTCTTAACACATACTCATGGACGATCAAAAAGTCTTCAGCGTGCCGTGTCGGCAACAAAAAGTGTCTACGTTTGCGCAGCGCTTTACATAAAGACTTGACTTTTTGACGCTCCCTAAACATAGAACCATACTTTTATAAAACAAAAGTTTTTTATTTTATTCATTGGGTTTGACATAAATTGTCCGTTTGTAGCAAAGAGAATACAATAACTTCGTAAGAAGAGACGGGACCTCCTTAGAATAAAATGAGTCTACCAAACGTCACTGTCTATGAATGTATCGCGAAAAACCAACCTATCCACTTCAATTTGGACATGCGCAGACGACACATGTCACAAAGACATTCATGGCTACCAACACAAAAAATAATAATAATAGTGATGTGCTGCTGCGGCTTATTCATCGATATCGATATCGATAAATGCGATTTAGGGGTGACCCCTAAACCACATTCATCGATATCGATATTTTTAGCTGCCCTTATAAATTTACTACCTACAGTTTTCGAAAAATATTTATATTCTATTATAATTATACCCTTTGTTATTTTGGCTCAGTTGACTAAAATAAAAACACCGTTTACCATTACAAATTTATTACACTAATCAAATCCGAAGCATGAGGTAGTGACATAATCCGAAGCATACACGACGATTACATGTTCCTTAAAATATAATTATAATAAACCACCAACATGCCTTAAATCGGTACCCAAGCACGATAATTATAACGAGTTTCGAAGTGAATTTTAGATCATGATGGGTACCAATGTTACATTTATTTATGTTAAGTTTAACCTAGTCAAATTTATACAAAGTTTTGTTAATTACGTACATTATCATCTGAGTAACGAGAAACTTATACAGGAGGTAGATTTTTGATTCACCCTAGAATAGGACAGACAGAAAAAGGTCTCCCTCGTGGTCCTACTAATAGGAGAAAATAGTAGGTCCATGAAAAAACGGCTGTACGTACTTACTATTAAGAATTTATTTTTACTATTTTTAATATACAGAAATATTTACTTGCATGATTTTATAAACAGTTCATCTAGAAATGTAAATACTTACAACTTATGTTATGTTATTATTTATATCCCAAGAGTTCGCTGTAATTTTGTATAAAATACCTACTGATTAAGTATTAATCTTACTTAATAGATTAAGATTACGATCACTGCCATAATCTATCTGACAGGCAGGGTGCATGAATACTTACAAAACTTCAATAAAAATATTGAGTATTTTTCTAAAATATTGAGTACTAATCCTCACGTTGGGTGAGTTGGGGATCGCAGTTGGCGGTGGAATTGTTCAACAGGTAATCTGAAATAGATAAGTACCGTCAGTTAATAAGATATCAGATGAAAACGCGTATTTTATACTAGCTGCGCCCCGCGGCTTCGCACGCGTTGTTCCTATGGAAACATTTTAATGTGATTTTCATCCCGCGGGAACAGATTTATGGGATAAAAAGTATGCCTATGTTTTATTCCAGGATTAGAATTACCTGTATGCAAAATTTCAGCCAGATCCGTCCAGTAGTTTTGGCGTGAAGAAGTAACAAACATCCATCCATCCATACATCCGTACAAACTTTCGCCTTTATAATATTAGTTATAGTTATCACTATAGTTATATGTATTTATCGGCATTGGCAGCAAAGTAAATTGATAGTTTGATAAATACATAAAATATAAATGACAAAATAATGTATGACAGCTACTACAGTAGTATAAATAAATTACATATCCCTAGTAATTTATTTATACGGCCACATAAAATTTTATATTATTATATTTATATAACATTTTATTGAAAGAAGATTTCAATTTGATTTTAAAAACTGCATTCAAAGATTTTTGAAAAATCGCCTGTATCCACCTAAACCGGGAATTGAACCCGAAAATTTGTAAGAAAAACACCGTTAACTAAGATTTCAGACATGTAAGGGCTCAATTGCATGGATTAGTTTTTCCATTTAACAAAGCATCTAAAATAAAAGAAGACCATGAAATTTTAGATTCTATTAAAATAATTACGTTTTCCTTACAGGTAATCTAATTTAGCAAATGCTCAAAATAATAAGTCCCGCCCATTCATTCTGTTGTATACCAATTCTAACTCATTTAATAATTTCGTTACCAGTTGATTTATTTATCTTTTTAAGGTGTTCAGTTTTTTTTGCAGGAGTTACTACAGGACCAAGTTTAGTTTGTAACTCCTGCACATTTTCATACTGCTTATTGTAAACTAACCCCCTTATTCATAATAGTATGCTAACTCAGCACACTGCTCAATCTCGCTCTGTCTTCTTCTATTGACATAAGTCAGTCTGAGATATAACAGTATTTAGCAGCTGTTTTATGTTAGCCCACAATTATGAATAAAAGTAAGGTAATTTTTTCACATAACCTATTAAAAAAATCAGCGGGGCGAGGTCCAGTGATCTCGGCGGTTATCTAATTGGTCCCGTTGGTCAGTAACTATTTTATATAACATGTAAAATTTCATGGTCTTCCTTTTATTTGATATGATTGTTACCTTGGGATGACGATTTGCGAAAGACTGGAGGCAGATGCTGGATGCGTCAAGCTGAAGACAGGGCGCTATGGCGCTCATTAGGCCAATGTCCAGCAGTGGACTAATATATGCTGATGATGATGATTGTTATCTGGAATAAAATAATACGATTGAGCCTTTAAATCGAAATAGTAAAATAAAAGGTGTTTTATCACAATTTTACGGGTTTTAGTGATTTAGATGGGCGATTTTTCAAAAATCTTTGAATAATGTGTAATTGTTTTTAAAATCAAAATGAAGTCTTCTTTCAGTACAATACTCTATCTACAATATTTAAGTACTTCCGCTCCATGTGGCATGGTTGTAGGACACCCTGTGTATAATAAAATGTATATAAATTATGTGTAATTTAACTGAAATTGCAATATACATTTTTGAATTTATTCATTATGTCTTCATTGTAGACCAACTCTTTGGCCCTGCCTGCCCCAAAGAAATCGAGCGATTTGTGGAGATGTGACAGCTCTCGGTGAGATCTTCATTTTGGATGACAGCTGTCAAACTGAAAACGGTCATATCTCGGAAACTACTGATCCTAGACCACTAGTTTGTATGGAGAAGTGACAGGTCTCGACGAGATCTTCATTTTGGATGACAGCTGTCAAACTAAAAATGGTCATATCTCGGAAACTACTCGTCTCAGACCACTAGTTTGTATGGAGAAGTGACAGGTCTCGATGAGATCTTCATTTTGGATGACAGCTGTCAAACTGAAAACGGTCATATCTTCGAAACTATTGATCCTAGACCATTAGTTTGTATGGAGATGTGACAGGTCTCGGTGAGATCTTCATTTTGGATGACAGCTGTCAAACTGAAAACGGTCATATCTCCGAAACTATTGATCCTAGACCATTAGTTTGTATGGAGATGTGACAGGTCTCGGTGAGATCTTCATTTTGGATGACAGCTGTCAAACTGAAAACGGTCATATCTTCGAAACTATTGATCCTAGACCATTAGTTTGTATGGAGAAGTGACAGGTCTCGATGAGATCTTCATTTTGGATGACAGCTGTCAAACTGAAAACGGTCATATCTCGGAAACTACTGATCCTAGACCACTGGTATGTATGGAGAAGTGATAGGTCTCGATGAGGATCTTCATTTTGGATGACAGCTGTCAAACTAAAAATGGTCATATCTCGGAAACTACTCGTCTCAGACCACTAGTTTGTATGGAGAAGTGACAGGTCTCGATGAGATCTTCATTTTGGATGACAGCTGTCAAATTAAAAATGTTCATATCTCGGAAACTACTCGTCTCAGACCACTAGTTTGTATGGAGAAGTAACAGGTCTCGGTGAGATCTTCATTTTGGATGACAGCTGTCAAACTGAAATCGGTCATATCTCCGAAACTATTGATCCTAGACCATTAGTTTGTATGGAGATGTGACAGGTCTCGGTGAGATCTTCATTTTGGATGACAGCTGTCAAACTTAAAACGGTCATATCTCGGAAGCTACTCATCCTAGACCACTAGTTTGTATGGAGAAGTGACAGCTCTCGGTTAGATCATCATTTCGGGTGACAGCTGTCAAACTAAAAATGGTCATATTTCGGAAACTACTCGTCTCAGACCACTAGTTTGTATGGAGAAGTGATAGGTCTCGATGAGATCTTCATTTTGGATGACAGCTGTCAAACTAAAAATGGTCATATCTCGGAAACTACTCGTCTCAGACCACTAGTTTGTATGGAGAAGTGACAGGTCTCGATGAGATCTTCATTTTGGATGACAGCTGTCAAATTAAAAATGTTCATATCTCGGAAACTACTCGTCTCAGACCACTAGTTTGTATGGAGAAGTAACAGGTCTCGGTGAGATCTTCATTTTGGATGACAGCTGTCAAACTTAAAACGGTCATATCTTCGAAACTATTGATCCTAGACCATTAGTTTGTATGGAGATGTGACAGGTCTCGGTGAGATCTTCATTTTGGATGACAGCTGTCAAACTGAAAACGGTCATATCTTCGAAACTATTGATCCTAGACCATTAGTTTGTATGGAGATGTGACAGGTCTCGGTGAGATCTTCATTTTGGATGACAGCTGTCAAACTGAAAACGATCATATCTTCGAAACTATTGATCCTAGACCATTAGTTTGTATGGAGATGTGACAGGTCTCGGTGAGATCTTCATTTTGGATGACAGCTGTCAAACTAAAAATGGTCATATCTCGGAAACTACTCGTCTCAGACCACTAGTTTGTATGGAGAAGTGACAGGTCTCGATGAGATCTTCATTTTGGATGACAGCTGTCAAATTAAAAATGTTCATATCTCGGAAACTACTCGTCTCAGACCACTAGTTTGTATGGAGAAGTAACAGGTCTCGGTGAGATCTTCATTTTGGATGACAGCTGTCAAACTTAAAACGGTCATATCTTCGAAACTATTGATCCTAGACCATTAGTTTGTATGGAGATGTGACAGGTCTCGGTGAGATCTTCATTTTGGATGACAGCTGTCAAACTGAAAACGGTCATATCTTCGAAACTATTGATCCTAGACCATTAGTTTGTATGGAGATGTGACAGGTCTCGGTGAGATCTTCATTTTGGATGACAGCTGTCAAACTGAAAACGATCATATCTTCGAAACTATTGATCCTAGACCATTAGTTTGTATGGAGATGTGACAGGTCTCGGTGAGATCTTCATTTTGGATGACAGCTGTCAAACTAAAAATGGTCATATCTCGGAAACTACTCGTCTCAGACCACTAGTTTGTATGGAGAAGTGACAGGTCTCGATGAGATCTTCATTTTGGATGACAGCTGTCAAACTGAAAACGGTCATATCTCGAAAGCTTCTCGTCTCAGACCACTAGTTTGTATGGAGAAGTGACAGGTCTCGTTAAGATCTTCATTTTGGATGACAGCTGTCAAACTAAAAATGGTCATATCTCGGAAACTACTCGTCTCAGACCACTAGTTTGTATGGAGAAGTGACAGGTCTCGATGAGATCTTCATTTTGGATGACAGCTCTCAAACTAAAATTAAAAAAACACAATGAACAACAGCGGAGTCTTAGTAATAGGGTCCCGTTACCGGTCACCGGGACGGTTACCCAATGGGTACAGAACCCTTTAAATTGACATAATTATAACCAAAACCTTAAAAACTTTAGTGAGAAAAAGAAAGGTCTAATAAATAGCAAATAATCTCTTTTTGCGAATTTGCTACTACGACGGGTTGAGTTACAGAACTTTTATTTTATATTTGAGTAAACAAGTTTACAGCGAGAATGGTGAAAAGCTAATTCTAGACACTTATTTTACGTACCTTGTTGGTATTTGCTTGTATGAACTTCTATGGTACAGCCTATTGTTGGAATACTGCATTCATCTTTAATTGTGTATGAACTAAATTTTGCCCCACAACCTCCAGGATAGCAGTCGATGTTGATGTTGAGGGATTCTATAAAGGAAACAGGCAATTAATATTCAAGTGACTTTTATTCACTACTATTTAGTTCAGTACAGCTGAATTGTGGAGCTGCTTCGGCTCACCGAGCAGACACTTCACAACCTGAACGCGGAACTGTTCTGCCTTGAGCGTGCGCAGATGTTTCCTACGGGTTATATTGTCAATGTCATGTATTGCATTAAGTATATCAATCATCTTTCACACTACTATTATAAACGCTAAAGCTACTGAACGGATCGGGCTCAAATTTTGCATTCCTAATTCTGGAATCAAACAAAGGTTACATATTAACACAGGACAACATACAAAGACAGATGGCGCTACTGCCATGTAAACATCGACTCTACGGAAATTTAATTAAATAAAATGTTCAAAGTATAAAAACAATGCAAATAATAATATAACAAGAATAATAACGCCATAAAACCCACGCGTGAGTGTTATCCAATAAAAAAAACTCGAACTTACGGAGAAACTAAAGTGAATGTGTATTACCAAAAAACTCACGAAAAGACAACTAAGTGCTGTGAAAACCTAATAATAAACATAACTTTGTAATTGTGATTTGTGACTGCGAACCAAAACTGACAGTGTAAAGCTTTAAGTAGATTTACGCCAGAATTAAACAACCCGACTCTAATAATATCAGTGTACAATCATAGACATTTTTATGAACGAGGGTAAAGTTAAAAATAGTGACTCAACTTGCATTTCTAATGTAACGAACTTTCAAATTCAATCAGAGACATTTTTATTACCATATACATAATTTCGACTCCCTTACTACAATCACTATTGGCCTAGCGGTGTTAGGTCTCAGTTTTATGCACATGTGGTTGATGTGACATAAGCTGGTTCGAAACTCGACAAATTAATTAATTTTGCTTTTTTTCAAAATTCAACAAGAGACTCGTCAAGGTGCCATCTACTAAATACGAGTGGTACTAAACTATCAAGATGGGTGATAATGAGAGTTATATCACAGTAAGGCGTGCGGTAACTCAATTGAATATTACCCGAACCGAAGCTGAAATGAGCGCAGACACGATAGATGTCACCACAGGTAGCCTCCCGGAGCTATCGGGTGATCTAAACGAAGAAATGAAAAATCTCATAGATAAAATAGAGACCTTACAAATTGAACTTAACAGTGCCCATAATGAAATAGAGAAATTGTCATTAGAAAATAAGGATCTTAGAAAGAATGTGGAAAACTTAAAAAAGAAAAATGACCTATGTATGAAACTTGGTCGTAACTCTCCGAAAAATTCCCCAAAAACGACACCAAAGTCTAAAAGTGCTAATTTGCAACCTAAACCTAAAAAAACTCATAAAGAGACACAAACAAATATTATTACAGAAAAAGAAAACATAAAATTTCACCAAAAGGACCAGGAAACACAAACACAATTATTCCAGAGATCATTATGAGAATGCGAACACCTACTAAAGAAAATAAACGCACACAAACGAATACTTTACTTACGGACAATCAGCAAAAAACCCATTACAAAATTCGAAACATAGCAAACAACACGAAAAATAAGGCAACGACATTGATAAATAGACCAAAGATATGTTTAATTAGCGAGAACAAAGAAAATAAAGTACTTACCATTGCCCAAGACTACATTCAAAATAATTACAATTTATGTCATTACTTAACCCCCCAAGCATACACTCGACAACTACTAAGGGGACTTAAAACCAAACTAACAGAGTATACAATGAGGGATTACTGCATAATACTTATGGGTGACCAAGATTTTCAGGAGTCATGTGATAACACTGAACTTTTGAGAAATATAAGGGAAACTCTTCAAGAAATAACAGGGACAAATGTTATAATATGTGCACCTATTTACAACTATGGCTATGGCACGAAGAAAATAAATGAAAGAATTCAAATTTTTAACAACCTCCTCTACCATGACATACAAACTTATAAATACGCATACATCCTAGATACAAATAGGCATTTAGTATATGACTACAACATGTTCCATAAACCATCTGGAAAGATAAGTAATCATGGACTTCGTATTGTTATGCAAGATTTAGCCCACCTCCTATGTAACTTAAAGAAATATGTAGAGCAAAGAGAATCATATATAAAAGATGTAGAAAATGAAGAATACGAAGTACAAAATCAGTTTTTTCTTGAGCAATAAATTGAATATTCTACACCAAAACATTGCTGGACTGCTGAATAAATCGGATCTTTTAGATATATGCCTGGATGAATTGACCGAAAAAGAGAAAACAGTTGACGTCGTATGCATCACGGAACATTTCATGATGGAAGGATATGAACAGTATTTGACAATCCCTAACTACACTCTAACCTCTATCTTTTGTCGCAAAGATAGCAAAAGAGGAGGAACATGCATCTTAGTAAGAAATGGATACAAATGGAACAATTTAAAGAAAATCTCAAATTTTTCTGCAGCTGGTACCTTTGAATGCTGTGCAGTGGAACTTATAGACTTCAACATTGTTATCCTTTGTGTGTATAGAATACCTAAAATTGAAAACTTAGATTTGTTTATGAAAACTTTTGAGAAAACATTGCAAGAACTATCACGAAAGAGTTATCAGAATATTCTTGTAGCTGGTGACTTTAATATTAATATATTAAAAAAGAATAACGTAACGCTTGACTTTGAATGTCTGCTTTTAAATTTTAATCTTAAGCTGGCTTTGAAGCAACCTACACGAATAAGGAGCCAAACGTGCATTGATAATTTTGCGCATAGTTTCAAAAAATCATGTGTAACTGAAGTTATAGAGTTCGCGTTATCGGATCACACCGCTCAACTTATTACTTGTCCAATACATAATTATAGTATCATGAAGTATTGGAAAGTTATCAGACGGGATTATTCAGTCGACAATATAAGGAAATTTACACGCATCTTAGAAGGCATTTCCTTTTCCGAAATATACAACGAAGAGGACTGTAATGCCGCTTATAATGAGTTCATAAAAACATTTAAACTGTTTTATGATCTGTGTTTCCCTCTTAAATTAATCACTATTAAGACAACCAGACCAGTTCAATGGATATCACGTGGTATTAAGTTAAGTTGTAAAAAGAAAAGGAAAATGCTTTGGAATTATAGGAGAGTGCCGAATGAAAATAATAAAAAATAATATCATAAATACAGTAAATTGTTGAAAAAAATTATCAAACTTACGCAAAAGGCACAAAATAATTATAAAATAAACTCTTCCAAGAACAAGTCAAAAACATCTTGGAGCATTATAAATAGCTCTAAAAGAAACACGCCAAAGGACCCAATTACTAAAATTAAAATTAATGATACAATTATTACGAATCCAAGTGAAATTTCTAATGCTTTTAATAACTTTTTCATCGATAAGATTACGCCCATTACTGATTCTAAAAAACAGCCCACTAAATTGATAACAAGCCAAAAAGACTCTTTATTTATACAACCTTGTATACCAAATGACATCTTAAAAATAATTGCCTCATTGAATAATACCAATAGCGTTGGATATGACGGAATCGCAACAAAAATTCTAAAACATGTATCTAAATCTTTATGTGGTCCAATTTGTCACCTGCTGAACTTAAGTATTACGCAAGGTGTTTATCCTGATGCGCTTAAAGTATCCGTATTAAAACCTTTACATAAAAAACAGTCTAAAGAAAGCATGGAAAATTACCGACCAATCTCACTTATACCGGTAATCTCAAAAATTTTTGAAAAATATATCTACAATGCTATCAATAGTTATTTTGAAGCTCGTCATATACTTTGTAAAGAACAAACAGGTTTCAGAAAAAATAAAACAATTAATATGGCCTTATATGACTTTCTTTATAGAGTATCATACAATATGGATAAAAGAATACCAACGTGCTCGATTTTTTGTGACATGACCCAAGCCTTTGACTATATTAGACATGACATATTGCTAAGCAAACTTGAACTCTATGGACTAAGAGGAAATGTTTTGTTACTTATTAAATCTTACTTAGAAAATAGAATACAAATGACAGAAATAACCAATATTAATACTAGAACCAAGACTGAAGAATCTTTTACATCTAAAAAGTGGATAATGAAGTACGGGGTGCCACAGGGTAGTGTTCTAGGCCCTCTTTTGTTTATAATATATATTAACGATCTGCCAAAAGCCACCACACAACCCATGACTTTGTTTGCAGATGATAGTACAGTGACCATAACATGTAAAAATATTGCGACATATAAAAGTGACATCAATGTAGCCCTATGTGATATAATAGCCTGGCTAGATGACAATAACTTAAAAATTAATCTCTCTAAAACTAAAATTATTCATTTTCGACAACGTGACCCTGCTGATTCTAGAAACTTTGACATTAAATACAATAATACAATAATAGAACAAGTTACCTCGACGAAATTTTTAGGATTAAATATTGATAAAAAATTAAACTGGAAATCGCACATAGAGCTCTTATGTAAGAAAATTAAATACAATAATACAATAATAGAACAAGTTACCTCGACGAAATTTTTAGGATTAAATATTGATAAAAAATTAAACTGGAAATCGCACATAGAGCTCTTATGTAAGAAAATTAATAGTACTGCGTATGTTCTGTATAAATTATCCCCAACAGTTAACGTAAAAACACTTCTTATAGCATATCATGGTCTAATAGCATCTCGCGTCAGATATGGATTGATTTTTTGGGGGAACTCTACCGACGTTGAAAGGGTATTTAAACATCAAAAACGATGTATTAGGGCGATGTTCAACCTTAACGTGCTAGATACCTGTAAACCTTATTTCATAGAACACAATATCCTTACTATTCCTTCGTTGTATATTCTGGAAACGGCTATGCTGGTAAAAAATAATGCTGATTTATTTTGTAGACTATCCGACGTCGTTGTACGGAATAGACGAGACAATAATAAAGTATGTGTCCCTGACTGTAAAACTACTTATATGCGCAAAAGCGTCTTCTACACCGCTCCTTATTTATATAATAAACTCCCAGAGTCACTGCGAAAGCTCCCTTGTTTGTTGTTTTATAGGAGGTTAAGATCATTCTTATCAAGAACCGCCTATTACACCGTAAATGAATTTATTATTGATAAAAATGTTACTTCATATTTTACTTGACCCAGCTTATACAGAATGATTGACATGATTTTAAATTTACGGTTTGATTTACAGACATTTATTTTTAATTAAGCTTATTATTTTGTGTTATTTTTAATTTAATTTAGTTATATAATTGTATTAAAACGATTGCATGCCTAAAGGCAGAAAACAATGATTCCAATTTAATATATTTAAGATCTTTATAACATTGTATTTCAAGCAATAAATGAACTTTTACTTTACTTTTACTTTTTTTACTTATATTAACCCATAAATCGGTTCCCGTGGGATATAAATCACCTTTAAACGTTTCCATAGAATAAACGCGTCCGAAGCCGCGGGGCACAGCTACTTGCCCTTATTACCAGCTCTGCTTTGTTTTGGGCAAGATAATCAATATTGTTAATCAACACTTTTTTCGATAAAATTGTTGATCCTCAGTCTGAGATGAGCAGTTTCCGAGATATTATGACCGTTTTAAGTTTGACAGCTGTAATCCAAAATGAAGATCTCACCGAGACCTGTCACATCTCCATACAAACTAATGGTCTAGGATCAATAGTTTCGAAGATATGACCGTTTTCAGTTTGACAGCTGTCATCCAAAATGAAGATCTCACCGAGACCTGTCACATCTCCATACAAACTAATGGTCTGAGACGAGTAGTTTCCGAGATATGACCATTTTTAGTTTGACAGCTGTCATCCAAAATGAAGATCTCATCGAGACCTGTCACTTCTCCATACAAACTAGTGGTCTGAGACGAGTAGTTTCCGAGATATGACCATTTTTAGTTTGACAGCTGTCATCCAAAATGAAGATCTCACCGATACCTGTCATATCTCCATACATACCAGTGGTCTAGGATCAGTAGTTTCCGAGATATGACCGTTTTCAGTTTGACAGCTGTCATCCAAAATGAAGATCTCACCGAGACCTGTCACATCTCCATACAAACTAATGGTCTAGGATCAATAGTTTCGAAGATATGACCGTTTTCAGTTTGACAGCTGTCATCCAAAATGAAGATCTTAACGAGACCTGTCACTTCTCCATACAAACTAGTGGTCTGAGCCGAGTAGTTTCCGAGATATGATCATTTTTAGTTTGACAGCTGTCATCCAAAATGAAGATCTCATCGAGACCTGTCACTTCTCCATACAAACTAGTGGTCTGAGACGAGTAGTTTCCGAGATATGACCATTTTTAGTTTGACAGCTGTCATCCAAAATGAAGATCTTAACGAGACCTGTCACTTCTCCATACAAACTAGTGGTCTGAGACGAGTAGTTTCCGAGATATGACCATTTTTAGTTTGACAGCTGTCATCCAAAATGAAGATCTCACCGAGACCTGTCACATCTCGATACAAACTAATGGTCTAGGATCAATAGTTTCGAAGATATGACCGTTTTCAGTTTGACAGCTGTCATCCAAAATGATCGAGACCTGTCACTTCTCCATACAAACTAGTGGTCTGAGACGAGTAGTTTCCGAGATATGACCATTTTTAGTTTGACAGCTGTCATCCAAAATGAAGATCTCACCGATACCTGTCATATCTCCATACATACCAGTGGTCTAGGATCAGTAGTTTCCGAGATATGACCGTTTTCAGTTTGACAGCTGTCATCCAAAATGAAGATCTCATCGAGACCTGTCATATCTCCATACATACCAGTGGTCTAGGATCAGTAGTTTCCGAGATATGACCGTTTTCAGTTTGACAGCTGTCATCCAAAATGAAGATCTCATCGAGACCTGTCACTTCTCCATACAAACTAATGGTCTAGGATCAATAGTTTCGAAGATATGACCGTTTTCAGTTTGACAGCTGTCATCCAAAATGAAGATCTCACCGAGACCTGTCACATCTCCATACAAACTAATGGTCTAGGATCAATAGTTTCGGAGATATGACCGTTTTCAGTTTGACAGCTGTCATCCAAAATGAAGATCTCACCGAGACCTGTCACATCTCCATACAAACTAATGGTCTAGGATCAATAGTTTCGGAGATATGACCGTTTTAAGTTTGAAAGCTGTCATCTAAAATGAAGATCTTAACGAGACCTGTCACTTCTCCATACAAACTAGTGGTCTGAGACGAGTAGTTTCCGAGATATGACCGTTTTCAGTTTGACAGCTGTCATTAAAGATGGATTTTTCGTCATCACCTTTTAATTGACACATAATAAATTACTATCACCAGTATTTTTTCGTGAGACGTTGGGAATGAGTAGGTCTCACGTGAGACGCTGGGAATAACTCATGCTCGTACGTCCACTCCGCCAAACAGGGACACAAATTACTACCGATACAAATTTTATGTTTTCTTACCTGAATTTCTTTCATCATAAATGATGATGCCATGTCACATGCAGAGGAAACTCAATTACCAGGTCATCCTGCATACGCTGGTGCAGTTTTTCAATAGGTAGGTACATAAATCAAATATTCTACGCCCGATGCTTTCACCCACAATCGACATCTGAAAAAAATTAAAAGCAGTATGTACTAGGTATCAAAATTAAACAGATAACATGTGTTTTTTTCACCAGAATATTATATAAATAAATACAATTTGTTTATGAGGAGGAGCTATGGAACTACTGGTATGATTTACAAATTATGTTGCACAGAAAGAGTGACGTACATTGCTACGTTGTCCAGGTACCCACTCGACCCCAATATTGAAAGGAAGTAGTGACGTGAAGTAGAACAGTGGTAGTTGAAAGGCCTGTCTACCTTCCCACGTGTAGGAGTATCGAATTCAGCTTCACAATAATAACCATGTAAAATTGGAGAAGTATGTAGGTACTTACCGATCAGGGTCTAGTGGAAAACTTGAAAGAAGCATGACCATCTTGGTTACCTTTCGTTTACCACACTTCCTGTTACGCCGACTATCCATGTTACTGAAGTTTTCACGGTAGTTATCTGCTGAAATACTTGAATTTTCAGAATTGTTAGTCTGATCCAAAATTGTTGTTTATCTCAACAATCCGATATAAAACTATAACAGGAAACACGCAAATTATAACACAAATCCATTTAAGTCACTCTAGCAGCGAAATATTTGATAATAATCAACAGTTTGTATTTTCGATCGAATCAATCTCAAATTTTGTAAAAAATGTAAAAAAAATAAAATCTGACAAAAACGCCATCAAAGACCGCCATTGACAATAAAATCATTGAGTAGAACTAACCATAAGGCATAAAATAGTCATTTCCGGTGCCAACTTGAGAAAAATAAGATTTGGCTTCAAAAGTTGGCTAAATTTCATTACATTACAACCATAGACTAGTAAATTTCATGGTTAAATTTTTGGCAATTGTGTTGCGACAGGCTGGTTTGTAGTTTGAGTCATCAGGCTGATTTATTTGTGTTTTGGAGCTATGAAATAGTACATGAAAATATAATGTAAAAATAGAAAATATATTCGCAAATGTAAATTTAAAAATAATTAGTTATACATACTTCCGAGACCTACCGTAGCTCTGATCTTACCCATTCATAATGAGTTCAATCTTTACTATTAATATATCTATAGAATTTATAAATATACCTATTATAAAGACAAGGTAACAGAAGTAAATAAAAAACGAAATCCAATAACGTTCTAAATGAACCAAATTCATAAATTTGGTGTAATATTGCAGAGTTATTAAATCGGTTAAAGAAAAAAATGAAGAGCCAGAACAGCGAAAAGAAATATTCGTAAGTATTTACAATGTAAGGACGTATATTTGTTTCAGGGGATGCATCAGTGATTCAAGCTCTGTAGATAGTATCGAAGAAGAAGTAAAGAAGAAAAAACACAAGAAAATAAAGAAACGCAAAAATGAAGATGATGTGAGCAAAACGAAGAAAAAATCCAAGGAGTTAAAAAAAAGTCGTCCTAAATCTGAAAGCGAGACTTCCCTGTCAGATCTCGACGAACTAATCCGAAAATCACAGCAATGTAAAAAAGCTGTAAAAAGTGAGCCGGAGCCTAAAGCTAAGAACGGCTCCGGATCCCAGACGAAATCTACAAAAAACACGGAAGCGGATGCACTGGAGAGCATATCGTCGTCGGAGGACGAGAACTACCAGGAGGACTGTGTGAGCCCCGAGATGGCAACGCTCGACGAAGACTACAATCTGGAGGAGTTGATGAAGCAAAAAGAGCTGCTGCAGGCTCGCCTCGTCGCCTGGAACTCAGACCGCAGCGGCAGCGAGAGCGTCGGTGCCCACCGCACCAAGTCCGCCGACGTCGCCCCCTTCGACCACGTAACCAAACACGCGCATAAGAAATCTAAACGGAACCGAGAGCGGAAAGTCTCCAAACATACATCCAAGAAGGAATCATCATCCGATAGGAATAAGTACAAAACGCGACGTCAGACAGAGGACCTCAGAGAGATCATACGAAGAGAGAACAGAAAGGTGACGGAGAAGCGGTCTGACGATAAAGAGAGGAAGGACCGAGACAAGCGAAGGGTCGTGGAGCGAGAGAGGGACAGAAACCGCGATCGTGACCGGGAGCGAGATCGGGGGGATAGAGATCGTTTTCGGGAGAGAGATAGGGGACGGGATAAAGAGAGGGAAATCCGAGCTCGGGAGTTGGCGCGCCTTCCTCGCAGAAACGAGACTGATCGTCGCGTCGTTCGGCGGTCGCGTAGTCGGTCTCGTTCGCCGCGGGGACGTCGGCCAAGCGAGCGCGACCGTGGTCGGCGGTCCCATGACCGCACGCGAGACAGGTCGCGAGAGCGACGTAAACACAGCAGGGAACGTAAGGTATCCTTGGGAATTTTTCTATTTATGCTTGTGTGCAAGGCGCTGGATCCAGGGCCTTTTGTATAGCTGTTTATGGTTTCGAAACCCTTATGGTCTCGCTATGTCTGTTCTGTTTTCCCTCTTTAATATCATAGCTACTACCGCCTCTAGTAACTTGAAATTTCAATACAAATTGTGATGTCGAAATTTTGAAACAAACAAAAAGGTCAAATCGGCTACCAAATGTAACGGTTTGTGCATCTTAAAGGACTTTTTGAAATTTCTCTAAGTTACATACCTTATGAAAATTTTCTAAAATTTACGTTGTAGTTCAAATCTCCGAAGTTTGCAGAGTTATCCATTAAAACTTAGGTAGGTACCTACCTTTTTTATGGACAAGAAGCCTACCTACCATATTTGTTTAATTGACAAACGTTTGAAACCCTTGGCGCAAATAATGGATACTTTATATGATGGACCAAACCGAGTTCGAATGCGGACATAGAATGGTCATTCATGGTAACGTACACCTAGTCCCTTATTAGTATTCATTGCAGATGTAAGAAGGTTAACTACCAACCTTATTTTGTGTTGGTAGAACACCAACGTTTCATCCCTTAACGAGGGATATTTATCGAACTACGATAGTTTTTAGGATTCCGTTCCGAAAGGGTAAAACGGTACCCCATTAAACTGTGATAGTTAGACAGTTGAAATTTTCACAGGTGATGTATTTCTGTTGCCCCGGATAACAACAATACTAAAAAACAGAATAAAATATATATTTAAGTGGGCTCTAGGTGTTTTTATAGATAATGGTACCCTTCGTGCGCGTCTATACTCGCACTTGGCCGGTTTTTAATAGTAAAATAGTAATCCCTAGTTAGTACTTACTAGACCTTATTTAATTCCAGGAATCAAATGAAGTGGCCCAAATAGTGCCAAGCTCCAGTGATGATGAGCTGGACATCTGTATCAATTCCGATGACGAGGAAGCTGAGGAACAAATCATCGAACACAGAAGGAAAGAGAGGGAAAAACTACTCAAGGTATGATAATGGGGAAATACAGGTTTATAATAATATTGTAACTAAAAAAAAAGACAAAAATATACATATAATTTCGTTATTTTCAACCCCTATGGTTAACAAGGAGCACTTAGTTATGTCAAAAAATTACAGGATAGTAAATAATAATCAGAGATAGGTATATGTAGTGCAATTTAGGGTCGATGACCTCAAACATTATCAATATTATGGATACGTCCCCGGGATTCCGGGAAAATATTGGAAAAATATGATGGGACCGATTTCAGATGAAAAGACATTATTTTCAATCTTGTTTTAATATTCTTATGTTTTTTACATGTCAATAATCCATTACAAGTAAAAAATATTAGCAACAAATATTAAATACCAACCATAAGTTAATATTTAGTAAAATAACAGTGATGCCAACTTTCAAGGCGATACTACCGAGGATGATTGAAACTTAACGTGAATAAAATATAACCTAAGTTACATTTTGTTCAATCTTCGTCTTCACTATCGCTTTCAAGATATGAAATTGAAATATGTTACAATAAGTTTTTCAATATGTTCTACTTTTAACGAAGTGAATGCTTATAAGGAATACCTTTTGACATTAAATATCCACTTATAAGTATAAGTAAAAAAAAAAAAAGATCTAGATCTCAAAGAAGGCAATGCTTGCGGCGTATTTGGTAGTGATGGATATTCATTCATCAACTCCCTATCTCTTGATTGAGGCGACGGCGGTACGTAAATAGTAAAGGCTTTTTAATAGGAGCAATTAAATTCTGCCATTAACTCTAAGTAAGTCGTCTTTCCCTGTGATAGACTGGACATATTTATGACATAGCCATATGCCTTCCCATGCAATTGTTGCATTTAAACAGTGTCGTCTCGCAGTTTGCATGTGGTTTTGTGCATTTAGGGCAGATAATTTTTACAGACGGACACATTATGATTGTGTGACCAAATCGCCAGTAACGTGAGCATTGCGTGACTGGGTAAGTGTAGGGGCTAACCTTTAATGTAGTGCCATAGATAAAAACGTGAGTGGGTAAAGATGGTCCATCAAAGCATAACCTCACCGATTCACATAGTTCCCAGTGCCCATCGAATGTATTCTTGCGTTTTAATCTCTTTACGTCTAGAATAGCCGTCAGGCTGCTTATCTGTTGCTGAATCTCCTCAACACTCGGTTCGATCGATATTTTGAATGACGCACCATACGAACGGTCTATTTCCATAGGTCTTTGACATTTCAATCCATTTTAATTGAAAGTCTTGCATTGTACTAGGACTTCGGCACTTTAGTTTATAGTTTCTTTAAAAACGTAAAAGATTTTACCAAAGTTCAACAAGTATTTTTATTCGTAACTAGATTTAATAAACTGTTATGGCCTGTATTGGTCCACTGCTGGATGCAGGCCTCCCCCTGATAAACGCCTTATTGGCTTTTATCTCATGGGGGCTATAATAACCCCACGCTACTGGGCGGGTTGGCGATCGCAGTCCGGTGGTAGTTGTTCTGCAGGGGGTTAGGTTAACCATAGGGGCTGCTACTCGCCCTGAGGGATATCCCTTAATCGGCACATACGACCCCCGTGGGAAGAAATGGAGTGGTGCAAATTGTAAGAAGGCACCACCCTGCACTTTACTGACGAGCAAGCCCAAATAGCCTTCACCATGTTATTTGTTTTATTTCAGAGTCTCAATGCAAAAAGAAATAACAACGCCTCGGGTCCGGAGAAACTCGTGGCCCGAGTTTCCCCTTTAAATTCTACTGATACTCTAGAAGCACCAAAACCGGCTACAGAACTTAAATCAAAGACTACTCAGATGGAGCTTACAAAGCCACCGCCTGACGAAGATGTCAAGGAAGATCCTAATGATACAAGATTCGATGCGGTGGTCTCTGAAGGTGATGTGACGAAGGAGGTTAAGGACGATGTACGGGAATGGGATATGTTTGCTGATAAGGACAACTTTGAGGCTATGGATGTAAGTTCGTCACTGGTTTAGCCGTGATTTGTTAAATCTCAACAATACTCAAACTCAACAAATTTGTTTTATTTTTAACACTGAGCAAACTATACCTTATTGCTGATTTCTTGGCCGAATTTGCGATTACCATAATTTTGTTTACTTACACCTTTCAGAACAAAGTATCCCAGAGGCACAGAAAGAGTACAGTTGAGAATCCGTCACTGAACGATAACTGGGACGACGCTGAAGGATATTATAGGTTAGTTTTATCACCTGCATCTGCCTGCAGCTTCGTACGCATTTCGGATAGCAAGTAGTCAGTATTTTATTCCAGATCTTTAACTAGACCTCAACATAAAGACAATTTGGCTTCGTCTTTGGCCAAACATCTCGCAAATAATATTTGTAGGATATAGTTCTTAACGAATAAGCAAGGTGAAGTGGCAGTAGGCTGACCATATCTCGTGAAGAACCCTCAACAAGCTCGGGTTTACGTGCTCTTGAGTGGAGACCGCGACTTGGCAAACGTAGTGTAGACCGCCCTCCAGCCAGGTGGGATGACGACCATGAAAGATTTCAGGCAGATGCTGTCTGCGGCAAGCTGAAGGCAGGGCGCTATGGCACTCATAAGGCGAGTCCAATGTCCAGCCGTGGACTAATATAGGTTGACGATGATGGTGAACAGCCTTACCATGAACCTTTAATTCCAGGCAATAGACGCCGTAAACTGAACTTCCCGACATTTTTGTAATATGAACTTCAATTCAAGCCAGTCAGCGGTCACGTGACACTTGACCGACTTTTGAACTGTGGCAATTTGACACTCCTATCCATGTTTTATCCGTTAAACCAAACCATTATGTTTACGCTGCGACTATTGAGCTTTTTGTAAATTGTTTGGAAGTTTTGCTTATAAAAAAATAGTTTTCGGCAAATAAAAATGAGTGAAATGTTAGAAATGTTTGAGTTCTTGGAGAGTGATCAATCGAAGTAAATAACAATTAAGAAAGTACAGAAAAACGACTCCAAGATAAGTGCAATCCGTTTTCTATGAGCGACGCCCAATTCATCAATCAGTTAGTAAATAAATAAAAGCATTGTTATAAGATAGTACATTGAATAACAACCCTACCTAAGTATCGTAATCTAAAATACTTACGCCATTCTAAGCTGAACACCAATTAAACTATAACACGTCCGTAGTTGTTGACCCTCTGTTACCCTACACGTGTCCTCTGGGTGGTGCTAAGAGCGGTAAGTACCCTCTGGTGGTTGGCTTCGGCCGTGGCTTGTCACCACCCTCCGGACTAAGCCAGTCCGTGAAGCAACTCTGTTGTGTTTCGGAATGTGGTCCGGAGTAGCCATCTTCTAGACCTTCAGACCTTCGTGATACGTCGTCGGCCGCATCTTCGGTTTCCATCAGGTGAGACTGCGGTCAAACAAAAGTCTATTTCTGATTTTAAAAAAAGAATTCACATGCTCTACACTACACTTACTAAAAGTTATCAGAGAATTTTATCACTTTTAGATTATAAATTGGATAAGCTATTGTTTCTTTATCCGCGAGGAACTTCCCGCCCGCCGTGTGTGGTGGCGGGCGGTATGATGACGATCCGTTCAGAAACCTAATAACATTTTGACATATTGAGAAATCTTAATAGGCATGTGCTTAATTACATATTTAAAGTAATGAAATTCCTACAACGTTCATTGTTTGATAGATTGTAATCAACATTTTATCAAAATGAATTATTATGCTCACTAAATGTGTCCTAACTTTCAAGTCAATAACATAAAATCAACCATATACCTAACCGTCTGGTGTTGTTTGTGAAATACTTAATACAAAAAGTTGATATTTCATTAGTAAAACAAAAACCTCTCAAAATCTGTAAGAACCAAGTATTTTAATTTATTACTTTTAAATCTATTGTTCTGCATTGAAACGTGCTGAGTTGCCGTTAAATAACATCGGTTACAATACAAACTATATAGATAGAAAACATTTTACTATACCATACAAAAACAGTTACAATATTCTTACAGACAGAAATGCTTATCGGTCATACAGGAAGTATAAAGGGCGGCCTTAAAGCTGTGAGCAACTTCTTCCAATACTATCTTGGGAACTGAGTTCGTTACATTCATATCAACATGCGTCTAGTCCACAGCTGGACACAGGCCTCCCCTAATGAGCGTCATAGCGCCTTTTCTTCAGCTTGACGCATCCATCATCTGCCTGCAGTCTTTCGCAAATCGTCATCCCACCTGGCCGGAGGGTGACCTACACTACGTTTGCCGAGTCGCGGTCTCCACTCAAGAACTCGTTTACCCCATCGGTTGTCAGTTCTTCGCGAGATATGGCCGGCCCACTGCCACTTCAGCTTGCTAATTCTTTGAGCTATATCGATAACTTTGGTTCTCTGTCGTATGTATTCGTTCATTCACAATGATCAGTATTAATACAACACTAGTCTATAACATGGAAAACTATTGTCAAATATTTGTTTCTTGTCTTCAGCAGTCTATGGCCATTGTTGCCAGGGAAATAATATCACTATCCTTGATGGACAAAAGACTTAATAGATGTATTATGTAATAGAATATATTTGATTAGTTTAACATTGCTTGCAGGGTGCGCATCGGCGAGACGCTAGACAACCGCTACAGCGTGTACGGGTATACCGGCCAAGGAGTGTTCTCAAACGTGATACGAGCGCGGGACCAGGCGCGCTCTAATGCAGACGTCGCCGTGAAGATCATTAGAAACCACGAGATCATGTTAGTATAAAGCCGGAAATACACGTGCCTGTCGCAGGTACACTTCTAATTCTAAGAGAGGGAAATAATCTTAGTGCAGATCTCTGCAAGGAAATCTCGCATAGGAGTGTATTGAGCATTATCCCCTGCCTAAACAAACCCTAACCAGCCCAGAAGTACCTATCAAGTGCGTGTGAACTGAAAGCTAACTTTTGAAATCCTTGCAAGACTTGAAAAAATCACAGATTTAGATAAAATATTGTTAAACATGAAGCAAAGGTCCATTAATTTGTTAAACTTAAAAGCCGGTATTAGCCCTAGAGTAGAGACCTCAGTCCATACGCTTGAAAAATAGGCATAGCGTATCTCAGAAATTATTGTGTCATGTTTTTAGTTTTTATTTTAGGATTCAGTTACGAATTATCTAAAGCCATTCAAAAGTTTCCAACTCGCTAGAAAACGCTGTTACAAAGTTATAGAGGTTCAACTAGAGCTCAGTAAAAAAAAACGTTCAAAACATGCCTTCTAATAACACGTGGAGATTATTTGACTTTCATTACTTGTAATTGACTCCCTGCAACGCGGATTGGCTCTACACGTATATTTTTTACAATTTAGTGACAAAATAACTTGACAATACCGATATAACTTGAGCACTATTTATAGATATATATAACAAAAACTTTAGTGCTGATATTTGTTCATTGGCGTCAATTCAAACAAAAGCGTGTAAAATCGCTTCTCCGTAAACGCACTCTGCCAACGCAATTATGTTTGAATTCAGTGCGGACCGTGCCTCTGCAGCTATACGCGCCGCGCCTCCTCAAGGGACAAGCTACCAACTTCAACCTGAACAGTCTGTATTGGTCCGCTGGACGTAGCCCGCGCCCACTACTGAGTTCGGCCAGACAAATTGTGTAGCCTTAAGCCACACAAAGCCGCTGGCCCCGACAGTGTCTTCCCCGCCCTTCTTAAGTGGAATCTAACAAGAATTACACCAACGTTAGCCTCCATCACAGAAGCTGTATCGCATGGAAATACATATTATACCCCGACTTGGAGGGAAGTCAAAGTAATCTTCCTACCGAAACTCGGCAAAACAGATTACACCCAGCTAAAGTCATTTAGAATTTAATAGCTAAATCACAACCAAAGCTTAAGCTCGTTCCTACTAAGACACTAGAAAGGTCATGTGACTAGTACGGAAAGAAGTTGTTCAGAAGTGGGCCGCTGGAGCTGCTTAAAAACCCGGAGCAGGCAGCAGCGCCCCCTGCAGAAGAATTCTACCACCAAACAGCGATTCCCAACCCGCATGGCATGTGTGTAACGTAGGGATTATGGCCATTACCTTCCAAGAGATAAATGCCAACAAGGCGCTTATCAGGGGGAGGCATACGTCCAGCTGTGGACCAATATAGGCAGTTGAGTTTGAGGAATTAAAATTGATGGATCTATTGTTTTGGATTTCAGGCATAAGACGGGTCTTCGTGAGTTGGAGATCCTCAAGCGGTTGAACGATGCCGATCCTGAGGACAAGTTCCATTGCCTTCGACTCTTCCGGCGCTTCTTCCATAAGCGGCATCTCTGCATGGTTCTAGGTAAGACTTTATAGCGTTCTAGTTTGCTGCTCGTGGTTTCACTTTCCCTAGATCCCTAGAAAAAGCTCGCCTTGTAGGTATGGTATAAGTAGCTATTATTAGCTAAATATTAAATATAACGCAGGAATAGAACACGCAGGCAGATCTTTGCGGTTTGCCTGCGGGTTCGATTCCTGCACAGATTAGGTTTTTGTCGTAAATAAAACGGATTTGACGACCTCTGTGGCACAGCTGAAGCTCCGCCTGCGACGCAGGAGGTTGCGGTTTCTGCAGATATTTGTTCAGGGCGTTCTGGATGTTTTCTATGTAGTATAAAAAAATATCTATCTATGTAGCGTATTGTATTATGTATATCAGTTATCTAAACCATAACACAAGCTCTGCTTATCTTGGGGCCAGATAATGCTGTGGGAATGGTCCAGCATTATTTATTTAATATTTATTTTATTATTTTTATATGGATTGAAAAAAAAAAAAAACATGACGCGGTCACCTGTCCAAGTACACACCGCGCCTGACGTTGCATAACTTCGGTAATCGTTTCTATCCTAACTTGTATCTAGGTCTCTCCAAGCAAAACTGCATTTAACTGAGCTTTAACCAAAACGGAAGATTCTGATTCTGTTTTGCTTCCGAAATACTTCACGTACATAATCCCTCGGTTATAAAACGAGGTGGTTATGGAACCACCTCGGTGTTATACTCTACATAAAAGCCAAAGAATCATCAAAATCGGACAACAGTTGGCGAAGATAACGATTAATGTACATACTGTTAAAAAAATAACATACAGGTGTATCGAACAAGAAGTCAAAAAGAAGAAGGAGTTTTTCGTTGGTCAACGGAGATGACTTCGTGGTGATGGGTGGAAAGTATGCTTTCAATGTCTAAAAGCGATTTTTTATCTGTTTTGTTTGCAATTTTTTGAGTGAACTGCTGATGTCGTGGTAGAGCGATAGTTTGTCCAAAACATGACTTCATTTTAAAACAAAGAGACTTTGTTTTTGCATTTTGTATGAGGCTTATGCTAGGTTCCAGTGTCGTTATACGAAGTCAATATCGACTATCGACCATTTGGCATTTTTATAAATGTGTTCGTTAACCTTAAGCAGCTGTGGATTTCCTTGCTGGCGGTGGTGCAATGCAATTTGATTAAAGACCAAAATGTTAGCTCGCTGGATAATGGCGCGGTTAGATGCTCCAGGATCAAACAGCTCGCTCCCTGATACTGTTCCCCAAATGTTTTCAAGTTACTTTGATCATAATAAAACATTACGCGTCAGATAAAACTGTTCTTGTACTGTTGCCCGGCGGCGGTGGATCGCACTTTCGAACCAAATAAACCTAAGCTATTCAGCAGCTCGCGGCCAATAAGCTTCACCTTTTTCTAATACCTTTAAACTAGCAATTCTTGTATAACTTTAAACGAGTAATTCTTGTATACATACATATAATCTGAATCTCGGAAACGGCTCTAACGATTTTCATGAAATTTAGTATACAGGGGGTTTCGGGGGCGATAAATCGATCTAGCTAGGATTCATTTCTAGAAAATGTCGTTTTATTCGTGTTTTCCATAAACTTTCATCAACTTAACATAATCAATTGACTCTTCCTGACATCTATTGGCGAATAGTTCTAATATTTTATTTATGTTTTCAATTATCAACTTTATTCTCATCAACATAAAGATTAAACTGAAAAATATGACTCTTCCTGACATCTATTGGCGAATATATACTATACTATACTATAATTTCTAAAATTTGCAAAATTCAAAATTTTCCAATAAAATAACCGACCGAAGTTTGGTCATCCAGGTACTTGGATTTATTACACAGATCCAGAACTGCATTCTAAGTTTTAAACTCTCGCTTTAGTTTTGGCGCGACGGAGCAATAAATAAATAAAAGACACTGTATATTGGTTACACAGCAAACATACTAACATTAAGAAATCAAGTAATAAAAGTTCAAATTTTCGCGGAGTGTCGTGTTATGTTATTTATCTACCTGTATACGCCAAAGCTAAGCGAATTGCTTTGCGTTCTATCTCAGAAAAAGAGGTTGAATACAAATCCTGTCGATCTAAATAACAGTATGCTGAGTGTTAACTGCCATCGACTGCCACTGCCTTTACTACATAGTTTGCGTTACTCTATTTCTATGAAAATGTGACGGACTTGAAGTGGGAAGCTTTTACAACTTTCACATTCCCTTAAAAAATAGAGTAACGGAAGCTTTATAGTAAACAGTTCACACTCAGCATACTGTCATACGGTTTACAAAAATAGCGTTACTATATTTTCCATGGAAATGTGAAAGTTATGCAAATTTTCCGTTTGGAGCGCTGTCACATTTCCATGGAATATAAAGTAACGCATTCTTTGTAGTAAACAGTATGGCACTCCACATTCAGCATACTGAGCACAAAACCGTGGGACAACTTGAAAGCAGCCCCAGACGTGTTCTTTTTGTTTGTGTATAAGATAGACTGTAGACGATGGATCGGTTATTCATATTTATGATGATGCGTTATGGCGGAGAAAATATATAACTGCTGTACCAAATAACACGTTTAGTTATAATCGGCTTCCAACAGCAATACTTTTACTATATGAACATTTTCAATCTTCTTGCAGCAAGAAGTGTGCATAAAAATTTGCGACTTTTTCATGATTAGACTAGGTAGGTAGCGCAGGATCTTAGTATAAAATACGAGCAGCGCCCCGCGGCTTCGCACGCGTTGTTCCTATGGAAACGTTTAAAGGGGATTTTTATCCAATGGGAACTGAATTATGGGATAAAAAGTAGCCTATGTTTGATTCCGGGATTAGAATTACCTGTGTGCAAAATTTTAGCCAGATCCGTTTAGTAGTTTTGGCGTGAAGAGGTAACAAACATCCATCCATCCATACAATCTTTCGCATTTATGATATTAGTGCGTAACATCATATTTAACCTACAAAAGGTAATTTAAAGAACAGCGACAGGCTGCCTATGCATTGTATGCATCACGCGAATATAATTACATATATGCTGAAACACATTATGGTAAATTGCACGGCCACAGAGGAGTCCTGACACAAAACGGTACTATAGAAAAGCTGAAACGACGCTGTCAGCCACTAAAAGTCCTGCTCCGATACTTCAAGGAGCTAGGCTGGTTAGGGCCTGCTTGTTCCCCTGCTCCTTGTTCCCAACGAGACGACCACGATTCCAGAGCCACCCTGACACGCCACTATACCGACGAACTGCCTGACATCAGTCAATACGAGATCGTGTTAGCTCTGAGGCAGCTCAAAAATGGAAATGCCCCTGGGGAGGACGGAATAGCATCAGAGCTCTTGAAAACCGGAGGAGCCCCTGTTATACAGGAACTACAGAACCTCTTCAACACCTTCACAGTGGGAGAACTCCGAAGGCGTGGAGCGGGAGTTTGGTGATGCTCTTTTTTAAGGGAGATAAAACCTTCCGTAGAATAATCAGCCCCTGTGTCTGGCCTTTGTAGACTATGAAGAAGCCTTTGACTCTGTCGAAACCTGGGCTGCTCTGGAATCCTTACAGCGATGCCAAGTAGACTGTCGTTATATCGAGTTGCTGAGATGTCTCTACGTCGCTGCCACCATAAGTGTTCAAGTACAGGACCAGCAGTCCGAACCCATCCAACTGCGCAGAACAGTGAGGCAGGGGGGTGTTACATCCCCGAAACTGTTCAAGAGCGCGTTAGAAGATATTTTTGAGACGCTGGACTTGTAAGGCAAGGGCATTAGCATAAGCGGCAAAACATGTCACACCTGCTATTCGCTGATGGCATAGTCTTAATGGCGGAGTCGCTTGAGAAGCTGAACCGGATGCAGGACTGCCTAGCTTCAGCCTCGCAATGAATCGGTCTCGGCATAAATTTGGATAAAACCGAAGTCATAATCAATGGCCTCATTGATCCGGGGCCAAACGTCGTACATGGCCACCCTCTCGAAATTGTTTCCGAGTACACTTACCTTGGGCAAATTCTGCAGTTAGGTAAAAACAATTTTGAGAAGGAGGTCAAGAGCAAGCCCGGATCCAAGGCGGGGGGGGGGGGCCCCATGACCCCCCATTAGACATGAAAATGTAACAGACAGACTGACAGACATAGTTCCTTTAGATATAATAATATGAGTATGAATACGTCCTTTTCCGCAAACGATGACGCAAAATTTTCCGACTCGCTCCGCTCGTCCTTATTTACTCAGGTTTGTCCGCCGCCGCGAATGTGTCAATAATAGTCACAGTTCGCACCGCTCGCTCGTCAGCGCCGTGTTCTCGTATTTTCATCCTTCATCATCAGCTAGTCCACTGCTGGACATAGGCCTCCCCTAATGAGCGCCATAGCGCCCTGTCTTCAGCTTGACGCATCCAGCATCTGCCTGCAGTCTTTCGCAGATCGTCATCGCACCTGGCCGGAGGGCGTCCTACACTACGTTTTCCGAGTCGCGGTCTCCACTCAAGAACTCGTTTACCCCAGCGGTTATCGGTTCTTCGCGAAATATGGCTGGCCCACTTTTCATCGTTATCTTTCACAAATAAATAAAAACTTCCCAATCGCCTCTAAGTCGTTAATATTTTTGTTCTTATATGGTCTTTGTCTCCATTTCAGTAATTAATTTCCCAAACTTCGTTAAATCTTTGACAATTTCTAAGCTCGCTCTGCTCGCCGTTTTATCTTCTTTTCTTTCATTATGCATACAAATTTCGCAATCGTCGTTAAAAAATCTTTGAAAAGTTCGAGGCTTGCTCAACGCGCCGTATTAAATTTTACCAAGAATCGCTAAAATCTTGACTGAGTGACCCCCCCTCCCCCTGACTTGACAGCTGGATCCGCCGTTGGTCAAGAGGAGGATCCAGTTGGGCTGGGAAGCGTTTGGAAAACTACGTCGAGTCTTCTCGTCATCCATACAGCAATTCTTGAAAACGGAAGTTTTCAATCAGTGCGTCCTACCTGTCATGACTTACGGAGTTGAGACTTGGACACTCACGATAGGGTTGGTCCACCAGTTCAAAGTCGCTCAGCGAGCTATGGATATATACCTATGCTCGGAGTCTCTCTGAAAGATAAGATTCGTAACAAATACATCCAACCAGACTGCAGGCAGATGCTGGATGCGTCAAGCTGAAGACAGGGCGCTATGGCGCTCATTAGGGGAGGCCTATGTCCAGCAGTGGACTAATATAGGCTGATGATGATGATGATGGCATCCAACAGAGAACCAAAGTTATAGACATAGCTCAAAGAATTAGCAAGCTGAAGTGGCAGTGGGCCGGCCATAATCTCGCGAAGAACCACGACCGATGGGGTAAACGAGTTCTTGAGTGGAGACCGCGACTCGGCAAACGTAGTGTAGGGCGCCCTCCGGCCAGGTGGGAGGGAGACCTATGACCAGCAGTGTACTAATAGGCTATGGACTAACAGGCTGATGATGATGAATAATCCGTTTTGCACAGATAAGTTTTGACAATCTGTTTGAATTTATTTATTGCAACTCATGGGGATTTTTATAGTGGAAGAATATACATTGCCTTTTAAAACATATATTAATTTTGAGTCAGCTTGTTGTGGCACAGCGAGTTTACTTTTTTTTTCTAAAAGTTAAATAAATAATGCTTAACAATGCACACAGCTAGCTTCTCTAGCTTCAAACTATTATCTAGCCCCAACCTAACCAGAGTTTGTGTTATGGGTACTAGTTGAATGATTATACATAACATACATAGATATATTTTTTTTACTATACATATATTAGGTCCTTACATATGAAATTGGCGTTTTTCGTACTGGCCACTTTAATCACAAATTTCTCCTCTTTGGTAAGGAATTCCAAATTCAAATTTGTACAGCTATAGACTCATGTATTTGTGCTTCGATGATCGTCATTCATTTGTTTTTTTTCTTCTGTTTTTTTCTGTTTGCGTCACTCATTTTACAAAATGGAAAACTTAAAATATCGCATTATTTACGAGTACGAGTTCCGCCGTGGCACTAGTGCTGCGGAAACAACTCGAAGGGTGAATGATGTGTATGGCGGTCGTGTTGCAAAAGAAAACACAGTTCGTTTTTGGTTCCAACGTTTTCGTTCTGGAAATTTCGACCTGCAGAACAAGCCCCGTGGACGGCCTGAGACTCAAGTTGATAATGAAGAGTTGAAGGCTATTGTGGAAGCGGATCCATCGCAAACCACGTCCGAGTTAGCTGCAGGCTGCGATGTTAGTGATAAAACTGTTTTAATTCACTTGAAGCAAATTGGGAAGATTAAAAAGCTTGAAAGGTGGGTACCTCACGAATTGACTGAAGCAAACCGGCAAACGCGCGTCGACTGCTGCGTTACATTACTAAACCGGCACAATAATGAAGGTATTTTAAACCGAATCATTACCTGTGATGAAAAATGGGTTCTTTACGATAATCGGAAGCGCTCAGCGCAATGGTTGGATCCTGGCCAGCCAGCCAAATCCTGCCCCAAGCGAAAATTAACCCCAAAAAAGTTACTTGTAAGCGTTTGGTGGACTAGTGCCGGTATTGTTCATTACAGTTTTCTCAAATCTGGCCAGACTATTACGGCTGATGTCTATTGTCAGCAATTGCAAACCATGATGGAAAGCTAGCGGCTAAACAACCTAGGCTGGTCAATCGCTCCACGCCACTGCTGCTTCACGACAACGCTAGACCACACACTGCGCAACAGACGGCTACTAAATTAGAAGAGCTTCAATTGGAAAGTCTAAGACATCCTCCGTACTCCCCGGACCTTGCTCCAACAGATTACCATTTTTTTCGAAATTTGGATAACTTCTTGCAAGGGAAAAAATTCAACTCCGATGGGGCAGTCCAAATCGCCTTCAAAGATTTTATTGATTCCCGTCCGACTGGTTTTTTTAGTAAAGGGATCAATGAACTACCTATAAGATGGCAAAAGTGCATAGAAAATAATGGTTCATACTTTGATTAATTAAATATATTATATTAAAAAATATTCGACTTTTTGTTCCTCCCATACAAAACGCCAATTTCATATGTAAGGACCTAATATAATATCCAGAACAAATGTAGCAGATCGTACAAAAATTTGTAACCCCTTGCGTTTCTGACTGCTTTCCCTGCAGAGTCAATTCTTTTAGATAGCTTATCTGTGTGTAAGCCCCAGTTGAAGTTTATTATTAAAGGTGGTTCCCAATTATTTGGTACTTGCAACAATTTTAACGTTTTTCTTTTTATGTTCATGTTTACATCAGACCTAACATGTTAAATATTTAGTAGAAGACATGTAATACTTATCTTTATGGTAATGTTAAAAAAATATGAATGCAGTGGAAGCACTACTGTATTATGCTATGATTCTTATGATTCGCTTTACAAATCTGTGTTGTAACAAACCAGTGTTCGTTTGATATTTTGGTGGGTACGCGTACTGGACTTATCCAGTCAAGATATTTTTTTTTTTAATTTGATATCAGCTAATTTTTTTCTGTTTCTCCCAATTATCTCACTTTTCTGGATCATTAATTCAGTTATTTCTGACTGTTTAGACAATATCATGGATCCACCGTTATCTAAGTCAACCTGTTCTTCTTTTGCCGCTTTGGCCTTCCTATCGAGTTGATTCTTTAGTCCGCCTTCAATCCGTCACCCTTCACGCCTCCAGCCCCCCCTGAACTAGGGTTCAGGGGGATAGGTCCCCCATCCAAGAATTTGAAATGGCGAGCCTATAGCGAGCTAGGTTTCCCTTTGCCATTTTTTGCATTCCATTTTTATCTGTGATCAGGTCTCTGACTGTAAGCGAATTTGGTGTGGTCGGGAGTCTATCATGTGTTGTCTGCGCAGCATCTTATAGTAGGAACTGTTTGTAGAGGTAAGCTGTGACGCGAGTTGATTAAGGTATTGGGTCAGTCGTTGGTATTTAGCTGATGATTGCTTTATTTCGTCTTTGACAGCGATTTTGTCCAGTGTTATGTAACTTACAGATCCTTAGGAACCATAAAGCATTGAATAGGTTTCTTAAACTTCCATTTTTGTATAATTGATAAGATGGATTTACAGGCACATATCTGCCCATTGCCATTTAATTTTAGTACACCTAGTACAAACGGTCACTTGTGTTTGTTTGCCTTGATTCTTATCTTTTGCATATTTTAATGCTACTTTAAATTGTCTTAAAACAACCAATAATCTTTCGTCTACTAAAAGCGAAATACATATAATTATAAAACTTTAAAATAGGTCAGTACTACTTTAGATATCCATTGTACCAAACAATCGAAGTTATTGTAATTCATTCGCTATGCAAATTTTGCCAACCATTGCCCGGCTATCTCAGTGGGTACAGCATGAGACTCTTTATTATTAGGTACTAGCTGCGCCCCGCGGCTTCGGACGCGTTGTTCCTATGGAAACGTTAAAAGGTGATTTTCATCCCACGGGAACTTATTTATGGGATAATAAGTAGCCAGTAGCCTATGTTTTATTCCAGGATTAGAATTACCTGTATGCAAAATTTCAGCCATTTCCGTCCAGTAGTTTTGGCGTGAAGAAGTAACAAACATCCATCCATCCATCCATACAAACTTTCGCATTTATAATATTAGTGTGATGTTAAGAATTCGATTAAAACTAACGAAGGAATTCTTGCTAAAGTCGCTATATAATAATGTTGACTACTAAACAGCTTAGACATTTTAATTAATTTTCACGTAGAATTAGATTCGTAGGGGAGGACATAGCTTTATGCACAATATTCATGGGTCTTTGTTTTGTCGGTGGGCATGGTAGCAGCGAAATGTGAAAATAATCATAAAGCTTAGCATCGTTTTTATGTTTGGCAAACAGTGTCTGAACTATATGTGTTATAATGGCGATTGGAGCACTCCACATTTATTTTTATTATTATGCGCTATATTATTTGACTTTACCATGTTTAAGTACTTTTTGTTCCGCAGGAAAAAAATTTGTTCCGTCTTTCGGACTAGTCAGGTATCCTGTCAATTTCAACTACGATTTACTTAAAAATATATGTCTAACACGCAGAACCACTGTCCATGAACCTGCGTGAAGTTCTCAAGAAGTATGGCAAGAACAGCGGCATCCACGTCAAGGCTGTGCGCAGCTACACGCAACAAATGCTGCTGGCACTCAAGCTGCTCAAGAAAACTGGAATATTACATGCAGGTTTGTACTAACTTGAATAGTTATGATCTTGCTTAACTCGTGATATCTCTTCAAGTAATAGTGTCAATTAGGCAATTTAATATGGACCCCTTTAACAATGTTATCGGAAGCAATTACCCACTTAGGGCATGTTACAACAGTTTGTGCGAACAGGAAAGGGGGACAGTATTGCTCACGTCCGTAGGTGTTGACCCTCTGTTACACTACACGTGTCCGCTGGGTGGTGCTAAGAGCGGTACTCTCTGGTGGTTGGCTTCGGCCGTGACTTGTCACCACCCTCCGGACTAAGCCAGTCCGTGAAGCAACTCTATTGTGTTTCGGAATGTGGTCCGGAGTAGCCATCTTCTAGACCTTCGTGATACATAGTCGGCCGCATCTTCGCTTTCCACTAGGTGAGATTGCGGTCAGACAAAAGTCTATATATGATAAAAAAAAATGGGATTTTGCTTTCAACAAATAATTAGTAGTAAATAAATTACGAATTTAAACAGAAGTCTGCTGGGTTAAAGCTCACGAAATTAGGTACGGAACAGTGCACTTCCTTTTTTTTTCAATCCAATGCCTTGGTACGTCACATGGACGGCAGCTATTGAGAACCTTATTTTCTTGGACCATCTCGGAGCATTTTTCAGCCAAGCAAAATCTTTGTTGCAAATAAAACCTAGGCACTGAATTTTTCGAGGCAAGCTACATGCCATACATCATCATCATCATCAGCGTATATTAGTCCACTGCTGGACATAGGCCTCCCCTAATGAGCGCCATAGCGCCCTGTCTTCAGCTTGACGCATCCAGCATCTGCCTGCAGTCTTTCGCAGATCGTCATCCCACCTGGCCGGAGGGCGCCCTACACTACGTTTGCCGAGTCGCGGTCTCCACTCAAGAACTCGTTTACCCCATCGGTTGTCAGTTCTTTGCGAAATATGGCCGGCCCACTGCCACTTCAGCTTGCTAATTCTCTGAGCTATGTCGATAACTTTGGTTCTCTGTTGGATGTATTCGTTACGAATTCTATCCTTCAGAGAGACTCCGAGCATAGCTCGCTGAGCGACCTTTGAATTGGTGGACCAACCCTATAGTGAGTGTCCACGCCTCGGCTCCGTAGGTCATGACGGGTAGGACGCACTGATTGAAAACTTTCGTTTTCAAGCATTGCGGTATGGATGACGAGAAGACTCGACGTAGTTTTCCAAACGCTGCCCAGCCCAACTGGATCCTCCTCTTGGCCTCCTTCTCAAAATTGCTTTTACCCAACTGCAGAATTTGTCCAAATGTCATACATAACTCCTAAAATTACGAGTTTCATAAATAATTTAGTTTGGTTAATTTACCATGACCCACAAGGTATTACTATTTTGTCATCACATCACCCACACGCTGACTGACCGATCATATAAATGTTAAGGTTGAAGAACCTTAACATTTATATGATATGACATTTATATGCAACACAGGATATCAGGCAGGACTTCTCCTGCCTGTGTTGTACACCAACTGGTTCATTATAATATGACAGATATATCTACAGAAATTTGAAAAATAAGGTTGGGGTGGCGTAGCTAGATGGACAAGGGCCCCGGTGCATACAGAAAGAATTGGGCCCACACACACTTGAACTTGATAGGAAAAAGACTAGGATACAGAGAGTTCAACTTATCCCTAGTTGGATAAATCCATACGTCATCTCTATGAGAGGTAAAATCTAGAGATAACACAGACAATTACATTGCATAGGTGTCTCATAAAAGAAAATGAGAATAAATAAAAATGTGAACAGGCTCGAGATTATTGAGGCTTTCAGTAAGCTGGCTTCCTCTCGTCTCACAGCTGAGGTTAGAGGGCCCTCTGAGCTCGGTAGAAATATCTAATAATATAATATATTATCCTAAACAAAGGGGAAATATCAAATCATGAATTTTTTGGGGTCTGTAGTAAAAAAACGTAATATTTTAGAACCGCTTAATATTTTCAGATATAAAGCCAGACAACATCCTCGTGAACGATACAAAGCTGCTCTTGAAACTCTGCGACTTCGGTTCTGCATCGCTCGTCACCGATAATGAGATCACGCCCTACCTCGTCTCCAGGTAACTATCATTCTACACAGGAAAATTAAAGTTAAAAACTACAACCCGACTACGTAAAAGTTGTAAACAAGTGTTCAACGAATTCAGCACACCTAGCCTATAATAACCACCGGCATGCAGAGACGTTCGAGTAGTTTCAGTGCTACATGTGAACATAAATTCGGCTACATAAATACATACATACAAACCTAGAGTGTCAACCTCAACCCTCCTCCGTTGGTAGTCCGGGTAAAAAAACATTTACACTCCTGTGTCTGTAAAATAATACAAGATTTTGAGCAACAATAACAAAATCGAATTCAATTTCTTCTAGTGACAGTAGAGTCTGTTCTAAATGAGAAGAGTCGTCGCGTTACGGTGAACTAACACTTTTAGTCGTACTGCAATGATAGAGCAGTGTTGTCAACGCAACAAAAGTTGTCAAATGGCACACGAGCGCCCTCAATTCCCATTCAGACTTTATCTGTGCCGACCGACTCTCCCTCGATCTCTCGGTTCTGTTCTTCCGCGCACTCCAGGATCCGTCTACTCGTCATCCTCGACCTAGGATCTTCTAATCTAAAGTACATAAAAGTAATTTTTTATATGTGTGTCGTAACGAAATTGAAGCATTATATATTTTAGATTTCATGCTAAATGTGAAAATAATCATAAAGCTTAGCATCGTTTTTACGACGGTTGGCATGTAAGGAATGAAATGGATGTAAATATGTTTTTGTTATTTGTGCAGGTTCTACCGTGCCCCGGAGATAATTCTCGGCGTCCCATACGAGCACGGCATAGACATGTGGTCTGTCGCTTGCACCATCTACGAGCTGTCGACTGGCAAGATCCTCTTCAGCGGGAAATCGAACAACGAAATGCTGAAGTATTTCATGGATCTCAAAGGAAAGTTCCCAAACAAAATGATCAAGAAGGGAACATTTAAGGAGCAACATTTCGACTCAAATTGTAACTTCACCTACCATGAAATTGATAAGGTCACGGATAGGGTGAGTTCACATTCGTTTACTTAATTTATAATAATAATTTAACATATTTAAAAAAACTATAAACAGACTTCCAATTCCGGTTAATTAGTATTCATCTAAGCCTCGGACATCACCCTTCCCTTACTATTCCTGATCGAAGATCTATAATCACAGCGTGTTGAAATTTTAGAAACCTACGTTCCATGGCGCACAAAGCAATTCCGCGAAAATAAAACTTAGAGGACCACCTCTTTCTCTCAAGCTGAAGTTTTACGATTTTAGATTTTTTGAACGGATCGGACTGAAGTTCTGTGTATTATCATATGTTATTATTATTATATATATTATTATTGTAATCCTGGAATCAAACATAGGCTACTTTTTATCCCACAAATGAGTCCCCGTGGGATAACATTCCTATAGAAAAAACGCGTAGGTAGCCGCGGGCAGTAACTAGTTCTGTATATAATAAACAAATATTTTATGTTTTGTTGCAGGAAAAAGTAGTAGTGCTATCGAGTATAAAGCAAACACGTGATCTTCAATCGGAGCTAGCGCCGGCGCACCACCGCCTGCCGGCAGCCGAAGCCAAGAAAGTTACCCAACTGAAGGACCTACTTGAACGTATGCTGATGCTAGACCCATCCAAACGCGCCTCTGTCAACCACTGCCTTGCACACTCTTTCATACAAGAGAAGATTTAAAACCGCGTTCTTTTAACAAATATAGAGTCAAATTTGATTTCAATCCTTTAATTATATCAATTAATTACTATACCTTATCTATCGAGCTTGTAGAATGGTAGTAAACAAACCGCGCGTACTTAACGTAAAATTCACTTTGTCGGCGCATCCATTTATACGTAATTTACATGACTTGTCGATTGAAGATCCTTCAATAAATATTGCTTATAATTACATCTGAAACTCGACGTCAAGCAAGTGGGTTTTAGTTTTTTGTGTCGTGGTTTGTTTGCTAACATTTTATGGATTAGGTTATCTCGATGGATTAGGTTTAGATTTTATTTCCCTTGGTCATTTTTTAAATTAATGTGAAGTCAGTTTATTTAAATCATTATTATATTCGGATCGGAGATGGCCAATTATTACTTTGCTTCGTCTATCCCTCGAATGAAATTTATGTACATTTTGTTAGCGCATTTAATTTTGATAGAAATAAAACCGGTATTGTAACTAGATTGTAATTTGGAAATTATAACATTTGTTGATATTGGAATCGTAGTTACTTGCATTTCTAGGATAAGTATCTAATAGGCCTGGGCCGCACTAATAGGGTATATGACTTCAAAGAAGCTAATTATCTTTTTACGTATTCTCTATTGATGTAGAAATATATCTGTATATTTATTTTTGTATTTTTTGATGTTTTTATTGTGAAATTCAAACATTGAAAAGTTGATATTTTAAATGTCAACCGCAATTTCTAAACAACGCTATTGGCAGCCGAACTGTGGCGTCACACTTGTACTTTTTTGTATGGTTGTCGTGAAGCTTAGGTTTGACTTTGAGTTGACATAGGTGATCCGATGAAACGTGACGTATCTCTCGAAACTGAGTGCAGTTTTACTTTTGGTTTTTTATCTCAATAATTTGAAATTTTGTGGACGTTATATATTTTTCGGTTACGTATTTAGCGAAATATTCGAATAAAAAAACCATGCATATACCCTATTGCGGTCGTCCAACTGTTCGGGTTATGGCGATACTTCGCTACACATTTCTTAAGCTGTACACCCAGAAGTAGTAGTCCGTTGTAAATTTAGGCAGATAATATATAAACTCCGCACACTTTCACTTTCCTGTGACTTTGTGTGCGGTGTTATAATTTCTGCGTACGTCTTAGGCATTAGGTTGTTGTTTAATAAAAAAAAATACAAATAATAAAAACATTCGTGATTTTGAAAATGTTAAAGATCTAAACTTGGATATTAGAACTCGACTTTACGAATTTCTTGTAGAATAGGCACATGTAATTTAAATAGTCGTTTTGGACTCCATTGACACAAATTTGATTTTAGTAATCAACACAAAAAATCCAAACCACAATTGATTCGTAGATAATACGCCTGGCCAAGGACTTAAGTTCCTAATTTTTGGTACTGTATCAAGAAGTTTATTTTGATAGAGATGAACAAAACAATGTTGAATAACAGATAAAGCTGTCTCCATAATTCGTTTATTGTTTGTAAGTCAAGTACATTACGCAGTCCGTTATAAATTAGTCTAGACAACTGAATTATAACAATTAGTAAAATATATTAACAAAAAAATAATCTGTAATTCTATGTTTAATAAAGAACTAATGTTTTTTAGTAAGGCATGATGCAGTAATGTACTTTATTGATGCAGAGATTGCCTAAAAATAAAATGTTAACCTTCACATAATTGTTCATACTTTCTAGTTTTTGCCTTTTATAGTCATATCGATTCTCGCCTCGAGGCAAATGTTTGTACTCCTCAACCTTAAACTCAACAACAGCCTGTATTGGTCCACTGCTGGACGCAGGCCTCCCCTGATAAGCGCCTTGTTGGCGTTTATCTAATGGGGGGTAATGCTCATAATCCCCACGCTGGGCATGCGGGTTGAGGATCGCACTTCATGTTTGTAGTATCTGCAAATATTTGTTACGGGTCTTCTGGATGTTTTCCATGTATTATTATAAGATATCTGTCGTAGTAAGTAGTGTTTGTTACACAAGCTTTGCTTAGCTTGGGGTAATAATGCTGTGCAATTGTGTAAATTATCCAGCATTATTTATTTATTATTCACGATAGTAAACTGAAAAACATTTAATTTGTATGTTGTAATGTTACCTTGATGTGTTTATCATGTAGTGTTGTGCCAACGCTTGTTGTAAACGAATGATGCATTTTATTCATAGAACCATCGAATACTTAAAATTTAGGGAAAATCACCCAATTACTTCCCCCAACCAATTATTGGCACCAGGCATTTAAAAATATAGTTCTGTAAGGATCCAAACTTGGTGATTAAAAAAATGAAATATTTTCTGTGTTTTGTGTTCATTGTTTCAGCGAAAAAAGAATCGCAATATTGAAAAATTGTAGCCATTAAGATGAGATAGTATTTTGTATTCATATTTGACAAAGATATAAATCGTTAGATATGCCCTTACCTCAGTGAGACCGCGCCGTTTTGTGTCCAAGTCGAACCTTACGCCTGCTTAAACCTGCACTCAGTGTACATCTACGCACAGTGTTAGCCGGACATGTAGGTAGTGAAGGATGTTTGCGAGCAGTATTATAGTGATACAAAATGACGTGTGCCTTTTGAAAGTGCAACAAAAATTCAAGAAACACAAATAAAGCCAGAGGTGTAACATTTCACTCGCAAAAAAGGTATTGCGAGTTAATGAAAATACTTTTATTTTATCGTCCGCATTGTCAAAAATGACTACGATAACAAATTTAAATGGCGTGTGCACGAAAGAGAAAGTTGTGTTTGCACCTAACGTGTGAGAAAAAGAGATGACACTATTTTCTCAGTACGCTTGTTTTGTTTGTGTACATTGCTACAGTTTTTGGTGGTCGGGGCGTATCTAACGATTTATATCTATGATATTTGATATTTAAGGAAAGCTTTTGTTCAACTTGTTGGAATACTTCTACTCATTATTTCATTGTTTTTTTACTTTTTATGTCATCAAAAACATGAAATCTCAGGCCAATAATTGGATATTTTATACTCACAGACATATTATTTTGATTGTAAATACGGTATACTAATACGTATTTTATAAATTTCGTCGTCTTTTCAACAAATCATTTGATGTTGTCTTATAGTGAAAATGTAATTAAAATAGGACATGACATTGGGTTGTTTTATTAATTTTGCTGCAAGGCTAGTCAAAAACGAGTTTTGAAAGTGAAGGCGTAAGTGCCACTTTCCGACACGTTTCATTAGCTTAATAGGGAACTCCACGGACGACGTAGCAATATCTATTTCGCGACCGGGCCGCCGAAAACCGTGGTCGACCGTGCACTCTCGCTCAGATTGCAGTGTAGAAAGAGATGCCCTCCATCCTCCATCTCAACTTAATGCAGTAAGGCTGGCCTCACACATAGTATAAATGGTGAAAAGGAATGCAATTTTTCTCCAGAAGTTTGAATAATGGGGCATAAGGACAGAACGGATACCTTAGCCCCCATGCAAACGCTCTTCCGCTCCATTTGGAAACTACGTCCCCGATCGTATTGAAATTTTTCATACATAATCGGATGACAAATAGCCATGTCTGTAGTGTTTTCGTTTTTTAAAAAAATTAAGTATATGAGAGCGAAACTAATTTGCCATATTTTGACCACCAAATCGAGTCATTTTCAAGCTATTTTTTATGCATGATAGACACCTTTATTCGAAAATCTGTCACACTGCAGACATCCTTAATATATTCACAATAATTAGAAATAATCAAAAAAAATTCTAAAATCAGTCGTTTCTTCAAAATGAATCGAAGTGCGAAAAACTATCAAAAAATGGTGAAAATCCTTCTAGTTTCTGCAACCGCTCGCTCGCACGCGGGGGTCGATGCGGCGCAGGGGGCGAAATTCCGAAAAAAGGCGAACATCGCCGAATAGCCGACACGATGCGATGACGACGACCGACGACGACGCGGCGACCAGGGATGTTATAATTATGGTATTTGTACCATAATCCAGGGGCCTAATTCCACTATTTTTTAAACAAAATGCCATAATGGCGCTATAATGGCGCCATACGATTAAGATAGAGATTTATTCGTAAATGTATTTGGTATTCCAATACCATAAGATTACAATCTCTATGACTTATAATATCGTGTCAATAATGTTGTGGGGCATATAATCATAATCGTAATAGTCATAGATATGGCATAAAAGAAAAGATCGTGTTAGTAGAATACCAAAAGGTGTCAATGGCGGTGATTGTAACGCGATAATGAAGCGATAATATTGTCATAGTGAAGCGATTGTGTTAGTGGAATCAGGCCCCTGGTCTTCGTACCATGTACCATAGGACTTCCATTATGGTACGCTTATGTACCATAATTTTCTATCAACCCAAACTTTTCTGACGTACCTACGTTAGGGTGGGTCCAGACCATAGTCAATATAGGCACTTTAAGCTTTCTGGGCCGGATAAAAATACATTCTAGTTTCAAGGCAAAAAGGTAATTCATTTTCATTCAGCTTGTGCTTATGCTTCTGCGTTGAAATTGAGGGCATCTATTTTTACATTCTGCAAACTGAGCGAGACTTCAGACCCAAAAAGATAAAAGGTGCGCTTGCAGTGTAAAACCACTTATAATAGTGCAGTATATTTAAAAGTAAACTACAGCACTAAAAAACTCCAACCTAGGAACCAAAGAATTAGTCCTACGAATCATAACAAAAATGTAATGCTATAGACCGCATGGTTCTTGAGATCTAGAGCAAATTAGATGCAAAACAGTGCACTCTCATGTTTTTTTTAACGTATTTTTTTAATGAATCGTGTTTTTAGAACGAAGGAACCGAAGATTTTTTTGTAAATTTTATGTAATTATTGTTTTTTTACCACCGGGATCCCATGATTACTGCGATCTAGGCCTAGGTTTTCTAGTAAATGTACTAGGTTCGAGCCTTAACTCAACCATCAGTGTAAGTTTTTAGAAACCGAAGGTAGGTACCATAATTTTTGTTAGTGTACCATAATTTTGACAGGCCGATGTCATAATTCCTGAGTTGGCATCTAACATCACTTGCGGCGACGAATCTTTTCGTAGTCGATCGGGTCGGGCGTCGTCGGCTATTCTATGTTAGTTGTTTACTTCTGCTACACGTATTAGTATTTTGCCTTAGGCCGTCCGCACATGGAGCTACTCAAAAATGACGGAACTAATCAGTAATTGTAATTACAAAATAGTTAGAAACTGTACCTCGCACACGACGCTACTCAAGTTGCAAGGTTTCAGTCAGTTTAATTTTTTCTCGTTCATTTTTCACAACAAAAAATAAAGAAAAGTCGGTAACTAGTAGCGTCGTGTGCGAACCTGTGCGAGAATGTATAGGCGGTGACGCTCAAGTAAGGCCGTACCTAACCTACCTACCTAACCTACTATGGATGCTGTTTTATAGAAATGGTTCTGAATTGATCACATAAAAGTTTTACAATCGAAGGATTACTATTTATCCCGTCAAGCTTAAAAAACAACCAAATAAGTAGGTACCTACCTACCTACTTCAGAAAAACTACATTTTTGGTGACATCTTCGCCAATTCTGATCGAAGTTTAATGATTCTTTATTTACTGCCTGTTACACTATTTATAACTCAAGAACGGCTGAACCGATTTGGCTGAAAATTGGTGGGGAGGTAGCTTAGAACCAGAAGACGGACATAGGCTAGTTTTTATTTCGTTCCCGGCTGAACGAATCTTGATGAAATTTGGCAGGGAGGTAAACGGTATCCTGGGAACGGACATAGGCTACTTGAATAGAGCGTGCGAAGCCGCGGGCAAAAGCAAGTATATTATAAAAGAAAGTTTTGTTAGTTACACTATTTATAACTTGAGAACGGCTGAACCGATTTGGCTGAAAATTGGTGGGGAGGTAGCTTAGAACCAGGAGACGGACATAGGATAGTTTTTATTTCGTTCCCGGCTGAACGAATCTTGATGAAATTTGGCAGGGAGGTAAACTGTATCCCAGGGACGGACATGGGCTACTTGAATAGAGCGTGCGACGCCGCGGGCAAAAGCTAGTATCACACTAATATTATAAATGCGAAAATTTGTATGGATGTATGCTTGTTACCTCTTCACGCCAAAACTACTGAACGGATCTGGCTGAAATTTTGCATACAGGTAATTATATTACTGGAATGAAACATAGGCTACTTTTTATCCCGTAAATCTGTTTCCGTGAGATAAAAATCACCTTTAAGTGAGTTTGTGGCATAGTGGGTTTATTCTTATTCAGGACAAACCTATAGGTGATGAGCATAAATATTTGCTGTAAAATTTTATAAAATAAGAACTGCAATGTCTTATAAATATATTTGAAAATATTAAGTATCAAAACGTAGTAGCCATAGTATATGGTGATACCATGTAAATTGTAAACAATTGTGGCGCCCTCATTTATTTTCTACTGTTTCCGGTCGGACTGTACGATGAAATTTTGTCCTCCTACTGACACCTGGAGGGCAATTCTCAGTATCACGTGAAATTTTATCAGGTGATACACAGTATCACGGGATAAATTATCAGGTGATAAATATCGAGCCTTGAATAAATATCGAGTTCAGCCGAAAACTGCATTCTCGTGCACTCTTCGATATTTTCATCATAGACAATTTGATTATTCTTGTCTTTACATAATTAAATGTCAACGTTGCATACCTTACAAATGTCAATGTCTAAATTGGTTGTAATCAGTAATGCCAACTTAGTTATAGCTGAAACTAGCAATTTTTATAGCAATTTGTCAAAAATCTAGACGGTATTTATGTTTATTAGCTGCTGCAACTTTTTATTTAATGCTAAATAATTTGAAATGCTGTTTATTAAAAATACGTATTGATAAAATAGCTGATCAGCGGCCTCTCTACTGTGTCGGGATAGCCGTACGAAGTGGGCGTAAGTAATCTAGTCAGCAGGCAACACCGCCTACATTTTATTTTCGTTTCGTTTCGGTAATCTTACCAAAAATTTGTATTGCAAATTGCATCTTTGCTTTAAAAAGAACTACGCGAAATATTTTCTATTGAAATCAAACAAAACATAAAAAAAGTGAGCTGAGTGAGATAATACTCACGTTCTTCTTTCTCCCTCTTCGATAGTGCGAACGAGTGCCCGGAACCACTCGTTGCATATCGAGCAACTTATAGAAAAAAAGCCCTCGATAAATATCGAATTGCAGATGTTGAGAATAGGCTTGTTTGATTCGAAGCAATCACTCGATATTTTTACAGTTTATATATACATTTTATATATTGCGAGAATTGCCCTCCTGAGCTTTCATATTTTGCAAACCCGGACGAAGAAAATCACTTCTATTTTTCCAATGGCATAAGGACCGAGAGGTCGTCACCTCTCGAGTTGAAGCCGGCGTAAAGAGGCCACGCCTCGAGGCCCCCCTCCGTGCCCCCACAAGGGCCGGAAAGAAGTTGCTCCTTGCAGAATCAGAAGCCAAGCCACACACAAGAAGTTGAAGTATTTACATTTTGTTTGTTTGTCTTACGAAGCTAAGTATGGCGAAATTATGTCAACCCAGACGTAGACGCATAGATAAGTAAGAAAAGTACCTACTTCGTAGACGCCATTAAGTATGGGCGGTTTGTTTACGTTTATGCTCCATTCAAAATGGATACGAATAGGTATGTTGTTCATAAGTAGGTAAATTGCAAAATAATGGATAAAGCGTGTCTTTGTGTTTAGATGTAATTTTATGAGTTAGCTAGCACTGAACATACTTAACATATCTACAGAGTTTTACATAAATATCTATGCTGCGAAACAAGAAATCTCGTTTCAGCCACTTCGAAGATGAAAAGCCTATTTGAAATCAGAGTCAAAATTGGAAATTGCAACTATTCTGGAGGTAAAGCTGCTGAATAAAAGAAAGGAATGGGCATTTGAAAAATACGAATCAAGCATAACTTTTTGCTGAGCCATTGCCTAATCATTAGGCTGCACTGCGGCACCTCAACAGCTCAGGGGGAGGGGGAGGCGCCCACAGCTGGACGTCTCCCCCTGATAAGCACCTTATTGGCATTTGTCTCATAACTCATAAGTCAAAGTCAAATCATTTATTTCTTTAGACTTACAAAATAAGTACTTAGACAAGTCAAAATTTTACTGGGAGGTAATGCCCATAATCCCCAAGCTGAGCATGCGGGTTGGGGATCGCAGTTCATTGTTATGCTGGGAGCGCTGCTGACCGCCGCCGTCCCGGTGGATATTCCTTGGTCTTAATGTAGTATTATTTTTAAACTAAGTAGGTACCTAGGTACTTAGTTTCTTAGTACTACCTAGTAGTAGTATAATAATTGAAATCGTATCTTTTAGACAGGTATGAACAGTGAGATAGTTTGAAATATATTTTCGTTTTCATACTTTGAAAAAGTTCAAATTCACTTTTTATGGTTTTTGAGCAGTACTATAGGTTAAAACAATTAAATTATTCAGTTTTATGTCAATTTCAATCATATTTGACCCTTGAATGAAGCAAAAAAAGAAATTAAAAAAAAAATCCTATGAAAGGGAAGCTCTAAATCCAGACCATTGTGCGCCGTCCCGGTGGATATTCCTTGGTCACCTCTTAAGGTAGGTACCCCTGGGAAGAGTTGGCGTGGTGCTAAGTCAGCACCACACACACACATTTTTTACAAATCTGTACTTTTTAATTTGTTTACTATTCTACTCTATCAACTTATTGTTCTCAAGCTTTGTCACTTATTATGTCTGTGTTATGTGCCTTAGTTATTGTGAACTAGGTCTCATACATAAGATGTATCTAAGAAAGAACACATTAAAAATATGAGTGGGTAATTGAAATAAAAAATGGTTGAATAAATTACATATATAATATTCATTGATTTATTAAAAACGTTTTTTAAATCACCCCTTTTTAAATCAATGATAATATTGTTATTTGTTTGGCATGTTTTAGATGCATAATAAAATAAAACAATGCTGGACAATTCACACAGCATTATGTAGCCCCAAGCTAAGCTTGTGTTATGGGTACTAGATAACTGATCTACATAATACAATACCTACACTACATGGATAGATATTTTTCAAACATCCAGAACGCCCTGAACAAATATCTACAGATCGTACAAATATTTGTCCCGAGGCGGGAATCGAACCCGCAACCTCCTGCGTCGTAGAGGACCTTCGCCCACCGCGCCAAAGAGGTCGATAAAAAATATCTGTCTATGTAGGTAAGTAGTGTATTGTATTAATTATCTAGGAACCACAAAAAAGCTCTGTCAGAATTGTCTAATATTATTAATTTATTACATTTGAACATGTACCTAACCTACCCCTTATCTGAGACTCAATTAAGTACCTACATAATACAGATGTTCTGCTGCTGTAAGAGATTCTGGAGTAGTATTAGCAGGTACAAAGTAGTTTCATAGCCCTTCTCACCAGTATCATACATACACTTTCCAAATTCACTGTTTAGAAGTCATACCTATGGCTGCCTCGGGAGTAGGTATGTGGCTCCTCGCCGCGTGAAGTAAGAAGGAAACGATAGGATAGATTTTACATGAAGCTCATAAATGCGTTTAATGAAAGAAGTCAACTTAATTTAATTTAAATAAAAATGTATGAGCAGACGAGAGAAGCAAGGTGCAAAAGCTAATAAGCGCGAGTGAGTCGTAGCAAGGCAGCTAATGGAATGGCGCTGGGCTTCTCGCTCGCCGGCTTGCTGCACCTAGGTGACGTCAGCTTCGTTCGGTATAAGCGTCACTGCTCTCGTGTCCCGCCCGGTGCATCGGAGGATATACGTGCGCGGGGTGCGCGCGCGCATCTGCACGACCAGGCTCTGAAAGTAGAATTTGGTGCAAGTATATCTGTGAGGAATTATGAGCACTACAGGACCCCCTTACGAATAATACGGAGTATTGAAGCGAACCGGAGGTTTTACTTTCCGGCCCGATCTTGTAGTACGTAAAGGATTCGTGTCTGGGCTTGAAATTGGAACTTCAGTTTGCGGCGCAGTATCAGCTGACGGACTTGAATTTACTGGAGTTTCTATGTCATTCTGACTTATAAAAGCAGGTTTCACTCTATCTATAGAAACTTTTACAGCTTTTTCTCCAATTTTAATATCTATAGTCTTTGCGTTTCTAGAAATGACTTTATAAGGGCCTGTATAGGGTGGTTCGAGTGATCCACGTAATATATCTTGCCTTAAAAATATATGTGATGTGCTGGCTAGGTCCTTGTGCACGAACACCTTGTGCTGTCCGTGATGAGCTGCTGGGCTGGGACGTAGCTGGGATATCTTCTGGCGCAAGTGAGCAATAAAATCAGGATACTCAACCTGAGTAGAAGATGGCGAGAAAAATTCGCCAGGAACGCGTAGCTGTTCTCCGTATACCAGCTCTGCCGATGAACATTGCAGGTCTTTCTTCCAGGCGGTTCGGAGTCCAAGAAGGACTATGGGTAAAGAAGAAATCCAGTCCTTACCGCCATGAGTCCTGATAGCTGCCTTCAAAGTGCGATGCGTGCGCTCGATCATGCCGTTGCACGAAGGATGGTAGGCTGTTGTCCTCGCGAGTTTGATGCAGCACAGCTTGGCTAAGCTGTGGAATAGTCGGGATTCGAATTACCTGCCTTGGTCCGTGACGATCTTCTTCGGGCACCCGTAGCGGGATATCCAGTTCGTCAGAAACGCTCGTGTGACAGTCTCGGGGAGCGTTCAAGTATTACGTAACGCAATTCGGGGGGGCGGGGGGTCTCGTAAAACGTTACGATGCGTTACAGGGGCGGGAGGGGGTCTTTCTTACAACACGTTACGTAACATCATCTTTTTTTTATATAAAAAATTAGGGAATTAAAACTCCCAAATTGGCAACCCTTTTCGTTTACGTTTTACGGGAATCCCTTGATTGTATTAGTGTGGTCGCCAAAAATTTATAAAAAAATAAACAAAAATACGCAGGTGTTCCGAATTAAAAATCTCTTGTTTTATTAAAAGGCAATTAAAAGTACACCTAAAAATGATCACTTGAGTGTTACGTAACGTTTAGAAAGGGAGGGAGGGGGGATACAGAAAAACGTTACGTTACGGAGCGTTACAGTGGGGGGAGGGGGGGGGGGGGGGGGGGGGGGTCTTTGACATGGAACGCACTCTCTGACCCAAACGCGAATATCTTTCTTGAGGCCTGGCCAAATAAAACGTTCACTAACCAATCTCGTGGATGCTTTGACTCCTGGGTGGCTCAGGCTGTGCAGTGTCTCGAAAATCTGTCTTCTGTGGGCAGCTGCTACGAAGGGACGAGGTTTGTGTATAGACACGTCGCAGTAAATAGGTATGTCAGAAAGTGTTACCTTCTCAAGCTGCAGGGAAGAGTTACCCTTAAGAAGATACTGTAGCTCAGGATCGTCTTTCTGTGAAAAAGCGAGATCTTTGATGTCTACTGGCACGCTGACAGCTTCTATACGGGACAGAGTATCCGCGACGACATTTTCTTGACCGGAGATGTGCTCCACGTCTGTCGTGAACTGCGAAACAAAGTATAGCTGATTGATTTGACGTGGGGAACCTTTCTGATCTTTCTGCTGAAATGCGAATATAAGTGGTTTATGGTCCGTAAATATCGTAAAGTGACGACCTTCTACCATGTGTCTGAAATGTTTCACCGACTCGTACACGGCAAGAAGCTCATGTTCATAGGCGCTATAACGTTGCTGCGTGGGACTCATCTTCTTCGAGAAAAATGGTAGGGGTTGCCAAGCATTTTCAACGCGCTGTTGAAGCACGGCTCCTAGGGAAACGTTCGATGCATCGGTGACTAGTGCCAGTTTCACTCCTGGAACTGGGTGGACCAGCATGACTGCATCTGAGAGGCTTTTTTTACAAAGCTTGAAAATATCTAGGAGTTTAGGAGTCCAGTGAACGGGCTTAGAACCTTTCTTGTCGTTTCCAACCAAGAGATCGTTGAGTAGCGCCTGTAGCTCAGCTGCATTTTTCAGGAAGCGTCGGTAGAAATTCAGCATTCCTAAAAATCTTCTAAGGCCTTTGACTGTCTGAGGTGGAGGAAAGTTTTGTATCGCCTGTACCTTATCCTCGAGTGGTTTCAAACCTTCTCCTGAGACAGAATAACCAATAAATGTTACCTTAGGTTGACCAAAAGTGCATTTCTGTACGTTGATGACTACGCCGTTCTCATTCAGGTGGGCAAACAGGATGCGCAGATGTTCTTCATGCTCTTCCTTGTTCCTTTAAGCAATAAGTATGTCATCTATGTATGGGAAACAGAAGTCTAACCCCCTCACGAGGCCATCAATGAACCTTTGAAAGGTCTGGGCCGCATTGCCTAGGCCATAGGACATGACAGGACACTCAAATAGGCCAAATGGGGTTGATATGGCAGTCTTCTCCACGTCGTCCGGGTTGACTGGAATCTGCTGATAAGCCTTCACCAAGACAAGACAGAAAAGATAGTACATCCGCTTAACAATTGTGATACATCTTGAATGTGTCGGACAGGGTATCTATCGGGAACAGTGCGTGCGTTTAGTGCGCGATAATCACCACAAGGTCTCCAGGTCTGGTCCTTCTTAGGCACGAGGTGAAGTGCTGACGCCCATGGACCACTCGAACAGCAAGCGGTTACTTCCTTAAGCATGGCCTCGAACTCTGCTTTCGCGATCTTGAGGCGATCAGGTGCGAGTCTTCGAGGTTGACAGAATACAGGTGGTCCAGGCGTAGTGTTAATAAAGTGAACTGTAGAGTGCTGTACATGTCGATGAGTGCCAGCTGGACGGGTTATCTCGGGGTACTGCCTAAGTAACTCGTGGTACTCCGATGAACCTGCGAGGGCCTTGACGCTGGGTATGCCGATTGAAATTGCCGTTGCTGCGGGAACTGACAGGTTGGTAACACCATCAACCAATCTATTGTTGCGACAGTCGACCATGAGGTTGTTAAATGAGAGAAAATCATACCCAATGATAGGCTTCGACACGTCCGCGACAATGAACTTCCAGCTGAAGTCTCTCCGCAGTCCAAGGTTCAGTTGCAGGGGTAAGTAGCCATAAGTGGATATGGTAGTACTGTTCGCTGCTGAAAGATCGTAGTTGACTCTGACACGGCGCTCGCGGAGGTAGCTGCGAGGGTAGACACATAAATCCGAACCAGTATCTACGAGAAAATGTTTCTTGGAGATCTGTGACAAATAGACGGCTGGAAATGCTGCAGCAGTCGCTCTCCGTCTTTAGCGACTGGCTTTGGAGTTTTTCGCTTGCTTGTTGGATGTGTAGTTACAAGGTTGATCGCAATGCAACGCGCTGTCTCTATACTTAGCATGGCAGCACCAGCAGATGGGACTGCCATTCCCAGTCTTGAAGGGATGAGATCTGGATCGGCTACGGGAACGAGACCTGTTAAATCTTTTATTACCATTCCCCCTCCTTCTGTAGCCGTATATCATCTAATTCTGCAATAACTTGGGCATCGAGGTTACCTACTACGGTGTAATATTTAGTGGCATCTGTGGTAATTCTAGCTAACTCAAACTGCCCTTCTATTTGAGCGAACCATACTGCGGGTTTCTAGCTCCAAAACGGTGGTACTTTGACTCAGATATGTTCAACATTTTTCCCAAGCATGTCCATAAGGGCTGTCAAATCCGTTGATGGCGTAGCTGTAGAAGCGCTAGGCGTAGTATCTTGTGACATTATAAAAATAATTAAATTCAAAAACTTGCGTGAAATCCTGTACGGCCTTATGCGGGTGAAACGTAAACTGCGAATTCCTTGTTGAGATTTCTTGATCGAACAGCGAGCTTCCGATACGCCGTTATTCCGGCGGCGTGGCGTTGGTTTCTTCGTTCGTCTGGTCTGGGGTCACCAATTTATGGCTGCCTCGGGAGTAGGTATGTGGCTCCTCGCCGCGTGAAGTAAGAAGGAAACGATAGGATAGATTTTACATGAAGCTCATAAATGCGTTTAATGAAAGAAGTCAACTTAATTTAATTTAAATAAAAATGTATGAGCAGACGAGAGAAGCAAGGTGCAAAAGCTAATAAGCGCGAGTGAGTCGTAGCAAGGCAGCTAATGGAATGGCGCTGGGCTTCTCGCTCGCCGGCTTGCTGCACCTAGGTGACGTCAGCTTCGTTCGGTATAAGCGTCACTGCTTTTCAATTAATATTTAGCCATGAACGGTAATTAATTGAAAAAATAATTATCACCATTTTTTAGATTTTAAATTTTTCAATAGTTATAAAAAATCATAATTAACAAATTAATAAACTTTAATGAAAATAAACCGCAGGATCTTAAAAAGTACATAATATCAAAAGGGCTCCACGAAGTTTAAAATTTATAGGCTAATTATTTATACCTTTTATCCCATTGTTTATGCCCATGGACATTGGGAAAAAATTGGTTAGTTAACAATTGAATAACTTTTTGAAAAATGGTGATTAAACTTTTTTTCTTCAGGGCTCAATTCTTTCAAGTGTTAAGAAGATTTTTAGTATAATTGAATATAAAGTAGAACTAGAATTTTTTCAAATTTTTAAAATCACGTTTTATGTTATAAAAAAAATATTTTTTATTGCTGAACTCTCTTTAGCGGCGGCGCGCGCATGCCGTAACTGCCGCGCGGAGCCCTTTATTCAACGTCTAATTAAAATTATAAATCATGGAGATAGAATTCCGGGAGTGAGGACTTTTTTATTGGAAATTTCCTCCTCTTTAACGAGCTTTTTCCAAATTGCTTAAATGTTAATTTTTTTCGAGTTATTAACAAAAAACAAAATATCATTTTTTTTCATCTTATTTTGTTAATAACAATTGCAATTTTTAACCTGCACCAAAATCCTTCAAAAACATTTTTCTAGAGGTGATTCCGAATCGAATGAGCCATCGCTCATATTTTTAGGACCTTTATCTCTATTTTTCACGTTTTTGAACTTGTTGACTAGACTAGCTGGGCTTCTCGCTCGCCGGCTTGCTGCACCGCGGTGACGTCAGCTTCGTTCGGTATAAGCGTCACTGCTCTCGTGTCCCGGTGCATCGGAGGATATACGTGCGCGGGGTGCGCGCGTGCATCTGCACGACCTGGCTCTGAAAGTAGAATTTGGTGCAAGTATATCTGTGAGAAATTATGAGCACTACAATACCTATCTATCTATAGGTATACCTATACCTAATGAAAAAAACCGACTTTCTATCTGTCCAATCTTTTGCAATCTACCTGCTTAGGAACATGGGTACAATCACCAGCACCAAAGGTCTTGAAACACTTTGTGATAAAACTTTTGTTGGATTTCGTGAGTACCTACCTATCGTGAAATCAGTCCAGCAAGTATATACCTATCTATGGTTTATCCATCCAGCATGGAGCATGTTAGTAAATAAACCACGATACAAATAACAAAAACTCACTTGCTTGGCGTCGAGTTAGTTTCAGATATCAGCAATCAGCAATCAGCAATTTTTATTGAAGGGAGGATCTAAAATCGACAAGTAATGTAAATTACGTATAAAAGGACGCGCCAACAAAGTGAATTTTAGGTTAAGTATGGGCGGTTTGTATACGTTTATGCCTCATTCAAAATGGACACGGTATAGTTTCGAAGCCTACTCGGAACAAACAAACAAACAATCAAATATTTCCTCTTTATATCATATACCTTTAAACGAGCACTTCTTGAATATATACCCATTGATTAATTAAAAAGGGAAGATGAGGTACTAGTTTCTCGAAAATGGCAACCTCATATTGTGTAAAATTGTGTGCTCCCACCTCAGTCACAGTCGGACCGGCGGTCGTGTTCGCGTGAAATATTGTTCTCGGTCTTAGGTGGGTGAATCAACTATTTTACCCACACTTTGGACGGTGTAGAAATATTTTTTTGAAAAATAAAAACATTAATATTCTTTTATTCTAATTTGATTAGGGCATTAGAAATATCATCTACTTTAACAACCTAGAAGGGCAGCGACGTATATTCATATTTTTTACAAGAAACTACAACACAGACCCTCAAAATCTGTCACCTGAGTTACCGGCACTTAATCTTACATAAATGCTGAATGAAACTCGAAACCATTACTCATTTTCATTTTTTTTATCCTGCATGCATAATCAAATATTTTGGTAAAATCAGTCTCCATATAATACTTAAATTTTAGTAGAAAACTAACTGCAATTCCATCCAAAAAACTATAGCTATTTCTACATTCAACTAAATATAAAAGTATTACAAATAAAAATGAATTATTTAAGGAAGCTCTTTAATTGTTAAAATAGGTACTGGCAATTTATAGATAAAATGGAAAGAAATACGCATTTTACGATCGGATATGTTTTGTTTATTTTTGGGACATCAAGTAACTCCAGAGACAAATTTTGGTAACGCTTAAGACATACTAGAAAAATATTGGTTTAATAAATAAACGGCTCGGAACATTGATTAAACTTAAATCGATAATTTATGATACAAAATCAAAAAAACAAACAATAAATCAACAACAGACAAAGAAAATTACAAATTTACAATCAATAATATAAATAAATTAAGCCAAGTATTTACAATTGAAGCAATTCAGCTAAATGCAAACTGTTGCATCTAATCTAAAGATAACTCAACTGATCCATATCAATACCAGTCGGAAGCGTCAGACTAGTATTGATATGAAGCACAAGACACTGGCTGCATTGCCCCGCTGTAAGGCAATGCTGAAGTGCTGCGCCAGATCACTTCGACTAGTAAATTTTTTTTTTCAAAGATTTGGGTCTTTTTATATAGCATTAGGTGTCTGCAATAATTTTACAACATAAGATGTTTTAAATTTTAATTATTTTAACCGCAAGAGCGGTGTTCCCTTATTACCCCTTAACAGTAAAGTAGGTAGGTATGTACCTATATTAAGTACCCAACAAACGGACACGAAGACACTAGAAGTGGCAGCAGCAGGCCCTCCCGAGGCGGCACGAGTGGGGAAGAGGCTGCTGCCGCCACCGCCCCGCGCTGCCCTAACTCGTATCCGCAGCCGTACTTTTTTCCTGTACCAAATTTTTTTTGAGACAATTTTCCCGGCCGCCCCCCCTAAACTTCAGCCATTTCAACTTCTATGGTAAATCCGGTACTGTTGGTAGGTATAGGTATTGTAGGTAAACAATTAGTTGGGTTTTGGGTTCGAAGCGTTCGTTTGTTTAAATTTGGCGCCCCTCTCGGCCTTCTTTCTTTTTTTTTATCTTCAAGCTCCTGAAGGGCAGACAGCGAGGGGCGGCTTCGCCGCCCCTCGAAGCCTTACGCCCCGGGCCATGGCCCTTTTGGCCTAAGGGTAAATACGCCCATGGTACTACTATAATTTCTAATAAGCACAATTTATAAAAAAACATCGGTCACCCAGCCAGGTAATCATTATTATATAGGATAGGTATACTAATAAAGTAATCGTATAGACTAGCACCACCTGGCGGTTTCACCCGCGAAGTTCCTGGCGAGAGATTCAAAGACGGTACGATCAGCAAAAATTGCGCCTTACCACCACTAGGGTGAGTGACTAGTTGCAAACCCCGGCTTGCTCGCATTCTTTTGAATTTTTCGCAAAGCAAAATAGTTTCAAAATGGATAGGCATTCCCATACTTACTTTTCTTTCAGGGAGTGACATAGGCTATATTTCACTAATTTTCAATGTGTAAGGAATAAAAGTATTAGTTTGCTTGCTAACAATATTTTATTTTTAAAAAATAAATTATTTTAACTCATTATATTATAACAACACTTTGCACTTCATAATAATATTGCCTTAAATTGGTTATTGGCATAATCCTAAAAGAAATAGTAAGTAAATCTGCATGCCACACTAATTAGAATTAAATATGGAGGCACAATGAACACCATCTCGTAAGATTCTTGTGGATTAAACTACTTATACACTAGCCAAACTCGATGTGGAATGTTTGTAATCAAATCACGACACAAAATTTAAAACTCGCTAGCTTGGCGTCAGATATAATTACGACAACCAAAGTTATCGACATAGCTCTATGAATTAGGAAGCTGAAGTGGCAGTGCGCCGGCCATATCTCGCGAAGAACCGACAACCGCTGGGGTAAACGAGTTTTTGACTGGAGACCGTAATTAGGCAAACGCAGTGTAGGACGCCAGGTGGGATGACGATCAGCGAAAAACTGCAGGAAGATGCTGGATGCGTCAAGCTGAAGACATCATTAGGGTAGACCTATGCCCAGCTGTGGACTAATGCAGGCTGATGATACTGCATTGGAAGAACACCAACATTTCATCATCATGGTTCAGGGCCTACCTAACGATTTAAATCTTTAGGCTCACCACATCGCCAAGCGTTCGGTACCTGCCTATTGTGCGAAACGAGTTCTCTAGCGCAATGTACGCTGGGTCGCGTAACGCGAGCGACTTCCGCTCGCGTTACGCGACCCAGCTCGACCGCTCTTAAGAAGTCCCTCGTTAACACTGTTAAAAACTATATAAGAAAGTCGTGCTAATAACACTATTTATAACTCAAGAACGGCTAAACCGATTTGGCTGAAAATTGGTGGGGAGGTAGCTTAGAACCAGGAGACGGACATAGGATGCTTTTTATTCCGTTCCCGGCTAAACGAATCTTTAACGCGACCATTCGTTCTACTGGGAAAGAAAGCGTTCGCAACGCAAAGAGAAGAAGAGTGTACCATAAACAATTTACTTCAAAATCGTTATTTATCTCAGAATTTGTAAAAGCCTTCATATTTAGAGAATATTATTTCGATCTTTTATCTTGAATTACGTGTTTTAAAAACACGATCGGTAAAAGATTTCTCGTTAGTTTATGTTTTTGATTAAAAACAGATGTTTTGAACACATTTTGCTATTTATCTCAGGAACAGCACACTTTTTTTCTTCGGCTTTTGTTTTGGTAAAAATCCTAGAAGTATTTATGTCTTAATTTTTCGATGGTTGTTTCATTAGCTTGGTAATTACGTAATAACAGTTTTGGCGCATAGAACATTCGGTGCACGTCTCTGCTCTACTTCTCACTGGTGAGAAAACCATACCTTGTCATCTCGCTCACAATCCATCTCGTAGCGGCGGAGTAACGTATGCTCGCTGCGAATAATCCATTACGCCCCGTAACAATAACCAGTAACTTAGTAAGGTAAAGCATACCTGCTTCCAAGGTGCATTCAGCCAGATTAAGCGTGAAGAATATAGCGCTTTTCTTCACTAATGGGTTGCACTCATCGCAGTAGTAATGGAATGCCATGGCCAGATCAGATGGGATGGCTACTATGTCCTTGACTAACATCACTCCGGTCCTGTCCAGTTCAGCTTGGAAACGATTTATGAGCTCGCCGTGATCTCGCATCTTTAGGGCGGAACCGTCGACCATTGTGTAGCGGAGGGGTCCTTTGTTACCTGAAAATGTATTACTTATGTAAATCCTATACTTCGCAAAAGTTTGTAAGGATGTTTGTTGCTCATTCAAGCAAAAACTACAGAACGGATCAGGCAGAAATTTTGCATACAGGTGGTTCTAGGTCTAAAACACACATAGGCTACTTTTATCCTGTAAATCAGTTCCCTTAGGATAGAAATAATCTTAAAACGTTTCCATAGAAACAATGCGTGCGATGCCGCGGGCAGTAACGAGTAAAGTAAATAAACCAGGACAATCCACACAACATCTTCTATTCGTGTATAGACACGCTCGTGGATTTGTTCTAACTAAGGCTAAATTGTAGGTATGTATGTATGTAGGTACCTATAAAAATATAAACTTTCAAACCGCTACTCGAGACGAGATAGGTCGTGCGAATGTTCTTATTCAAAAGAGTCGACGTGGCGGAAATGAGTTTTGCGCCATAATAGAATTATATATAAAACCAGATAACGTTATTCACCAATTGTGTTTATTACTTTAACAATGAGTTTTCGACCTAACTTACTTAAACCCCGGTATCTCGTTAGACCCCCCCAATATTGTCTGACATCATATACCCTATAACCACCGGGGTATTGAGACGAATCAATCGATACCGCATTTATTGCAGTCGAACGAGTAGTTACAGCGCTACGTAACATAAAAATCGGCTTCATACATACCTACAAACAAACATAAGGTGCCAAGTGAAAACCTCGGTCAAGTTAGCAGCAGCCCCACCATAGAATTTCGTGGTTTCGTGGGCACATTCATTGGCATAGTTGAAACCACGAAATTGCATGGTGGGGTGGGGCTGCCTTGACGCACACAGGTGGCATGACGGAACTACACCAGGTGTCGCAATATTGTGTAGGTATTAAGTAGGTAAATAATTAGAGATCGGATATTCGGATGCATATATACCTACAAATGTGATGTTGTCTATTTATGGAATGCACTTTTTAATTCAAATATCCCGCGAATTTTTTGCGAAAAAGTTTGAATCCCGGGATTCAAGTTTTGTTTAATTCCGTTTGATTGTAATAAACCCAATTTGACACAAATGACAGTTACAATGTATGCTTGCTATTCCCTTGTTTTATTATCAGTGATTTATGGCGAGATTTGTAACAATGATCAAATCGGGCCTATTAAACCTTAGGGAATCGTAATAAATGACCAAAAAGGCTAAATACCAAGCCAAAAATACAAAAGCAAGCAGATTTTTTTTTTTTTTGCGGCGACTTTTGCAATAACTCATTTCAAAATCTTGCGTATACCTATATAGAATAGTTGTACATTAAAATTGTTGTAATTTTTTTTATATACCTCTCCAACCTTACCCGAAACATACCGTTTTTATCAGTTACGCGAATTTACACGCACCTTATTAAAAAACGATCATACAAAATCAGAATATTTATACGCTGTCTTGTAAGAAACTTGGTGAGAAATCCACACATGCATATATAGATATCAATATTGATAAAATATTTTGTTGTGTGCGAGTGAGATGGCCAATTATACCCGAGTATGCGCAAGTAGCGACCCAAAAATATAACTGCATTCATCGCTACGCTTGCTGTCAGGGTTGAAAAAAAAACAGTTTTTTTTCATGTTTTATAAGACAAACTGTTCAAAATGTTTAAAACAAGTGTTTTTTTGTTATTTTTTTTACTTTTTACCTTTAAAGATCAATTTCAAATCAATTACCTATACCGAATAATAAAATATTTTATCCATTTCTAAACTATTTCCTATAAGTAAAAATTAACAAAACGATAAATATTTACTTTTTGTTGCGTATCTCAGTATCTCTAATCTTATTATAAAAAATATATAATTGTTAATCAATACAAAACACTTACATACACCTTTTATGTAGTTTAGTATAGGTAGGTACGTAAAGAACTAGAGAGAACGGGGAATACCCACTAATCCAGTGAATTACTTTCTTTCGACGGTCGATTTATTTTAAGCTATTGAGAGTTCTACATATTTATTCGTTTAGATTTATTTCCATTCATTTGCAATAAAAGGTAGTTTTAAACCCTGTTTTTATCGTCATGATTTAAACATTGTTTAGAACTCGTTTTAAACTGTGTTTTTAAACACTTAATTATAAAACATAGTTTTATTTCAAACTAATTTAAACACTGTTTAAAACACGTTTTAATCATGATTAAAACAACTTGTTTTAATCATGCCAACCCTGCTTGCCATGCGTTCGGGTGTGTTTCTCAAGTGTCTTTTATTATACATAGAAATACCCAAAACACCCGGAACAAATTTTTGTAGATCGTACAAACATTTGTCCCAAGGCAGGAATCGAACCCGCAACCTCCTGTGTCGCATTCGGGCCTTCGCCCAATGCGCCACATCGGTCGTCGAAATATACATCCGATAAGTTAGGCAATCCCTGAATCCCGGGATTTTATTTTTAATAAAAGTATCCTAAGAAGCCTCTTCCATATTTTATTAGCCAAAAATGAAGTTTAGGTAAATATGCATCCGATTATCCGATCTCTATACATAATACACAAAAATACATACGCAAATACATAGAGGTTGTCTCGGAGATATTATTCATGAAGTTACTGAATTTTTCTTGATTGTAGTTCTGGTCTCTGTTGTTATACACAAACATGAAGGATCCTGTGTCTTCTCTTTTAAGTATTCTTGATATACCTGCAATTAAATTAATTAACGTTAATAACCTTGATTGATACTGTTGTTATCCAAATTATTTCAGCCACACTACTGAGTGATAAATGAATGAATTTATTTAGATTATATAGTTTTAATGTAATGTATTTTAGTTTGAAGTATATTGTAATTTGTTTGTTAAAATATGGAACTGGAATAGAAATACCAATGACTCAACATCTATGTATGTACTTATATAAGATAAACAAAATAAACTCAACATCACTAAAAATCTTACAATCTCTTTCTTTAACATAAATAATAATAATAAGGCAAACGATTGCAAGATTTTAAATAAACAACTAACTTACCAGTTTGCATAAGTAAAATGGCATTTCCACCAATACGATATTCATTACCCAATAAATCAATGTCATTGTAAAATCTTGACTCATCATAAATTTCTTCGACTGGTGTATTTATTTGATAAAACATATTAAATAGCATCATTACAACGCCTGCCAGAAATACTAAAATTGGTATAGTCATTCCTATGCTACTTTGAGCTTCATTTCCTGTTAAATTTGGATAGTTGTGCATTCTTGCTGAACCACTGCGAATCATATGCATATTTCGTGTGACAGTTGGTGTTCTATTGGCTGATTGCAATCCAGATGTATTTGTAGGTGTTATCACTGTACACATTGTCTTGTTCAGGTATTTCCCCTTCATATGAGTGATCACTGTAATATGAATGTGACAGGAGGTTTGCAGGCAAGGATTTGGATCGAATATAGCTGCAAACGGACATTACCAACTCATTAACTACAGATGTTGACTTTTGCTGTGAAAAGTAAATGTACTTATTTTATATATCTAAAGAAATAAACGATATGACTTTTTGTTTGCTATGTGAAGATTAGCTACAAAAACCTGCACCGATCAAATAAGTAGTGTTTAATTGAATTAGAGAACCTTTTTTTTATAATTGTTTAAAACTTAATAAACTATACATGTTATAGTTTATCAAATGTGATATCCAGGAACCCTGGTGGTGATGATATAATGTCATTGTTGTGCAAACGATAATCAGTGGTTATAAGAGAAGAATAAAAGTAGAGTTGAGTGGTTTTAATGAGATACAGTTTTTTATTTGTTATGATAAAAATAAGACAGATGCATGCTGAAATATTGCTTCAATTATAACTATAGTGAAAATATTGACATAGTAAAAACTAAGCACTATTTTTGTTTAAACTAATGGTGAACTATTGAATAATTTAATAGGAAAATAAATACCTAGCATCATCCTCTCCTCTTGACTTATCAGTGAGTCCTTCATTCATTTCAAATGAATTTCTTTTCTCTGAATTATTTGTGTGTTTTGGTGGGCTTAAGGTCTGTACAGGGGTACTGCAAGAAAATAGAAAAAAGGTATTATAATTACATCATAGACATGTATGATGAAAACTATATATCTATGTAATATATTGCAATAAACAGGGTGTTTGGTATTGCAAACAACATAATTGTTTGGGGAGTGTAAATGGTCACAGGCTACATTTTTCTGGTACACTCAGTGTCACAGTCAGTTATTAATGTGGTCTGCTTAGTCATTTATCTTAGGCCTTTGCCCACATACTATGTGGAACTTGAAAATTCTGGGTCTGTAAGTACCTTGTGACGTGAGTATTTACAATGACAAAAACCCAAATAATTTTAAAATTAAATTTTAATTGGTCTGATGCGTAGAGCCCCAAGCGCAAAGGTTTCCTGGCCCGCTCCACACCTCTACTCTATCGGATAATAGGACAAAATGTCACAAAATAAATAAGCTAACCCATAAACACATACCTCAAAACTTCATCCACATCAGTGCCTCGAACATTGTGCTGATTGTCCTAAGGGTTATTAGACCGTGCTCTGTTCTCCCGTTTATCTTTCAAACCGCTTGTTTTGGGAAGAACAGATGTGTGGGAAGCCCGACTGTGGATGCTTCGTCTGGCTGACGGTTTTATTGAAAACCACGTGTTCTAAAAAAATTTTCCACTGATGAAGTGCCTCGAACATTGTGCTGATTGGCCCTATGGCTAGACCCGGCTCTGTTCTCTCGTTCATTTTTCGCCATTGTTTCAGAAAGAACAGATGTGTGGGAAGCCCGACTGTGGATGCTTCGTCTGGCTGACGGTTTTATTGAAAGCCACATGTTCTAAAAAAATTCGCCACTGATGAGGTGCCTCGAACATTGTGCTGATTGGCCCTATGGCCAATCTGACCCTGCTCTGTTCTCTCGTTCATTTTTCGCCATTGTTTCAGAAAGAACAGATGTGTGGGAAGCCCGACTGTGGATGCTACGTCTGGCTGAAGGTTTTATTGAAACCCACGTGTTCTAAAAAAATTTCCACTGATGAGGTGCCTCGAACATTGTGCTGATTGGCCCTATGGCTAGACCCTGCTCTGTTCTCTTGTTTATTTTTCGCCATTTTTTCAGAAAGAACAGATGTGTGGGAAGCCCGACTGTGGATGCATGATGTGGAAAACGCGATGCATGTTAATTTGAATAAAATCGTATTCAATATCTATGACCAGTATCACATTATTAACACCCAACACACGATGAAATATTGGATGTAATTATAATTAGTTTTAATAGTGCGTGAAAACCAATTCAACATAGGTACCTCATCTTTTAATGTTTGGTTCCAATTAAGACTTTTGTATTGTATTTGTATTCCGAGGGCTGTTTTAATTCGTATAAAAATAGTCTAGAATATCGTTCAAAAAGCGCTGGTGAGATCGATCACTACACCAACTAGGTACTTGGGTAAGAAGAGGTCCAATGCTATCTGATGGTACTCCACTCCATTTCAGCGCGAGGCACCTTTCAATCACTGCATGTGTTAACTTCATATCTGAAAGAAAAATATAAATAATAATTAATGTTTTCTTAATACTCTAGTTTTCAGTTCTTGATAATCTTTATATACGAAAGTCGTGCTAATAACACTATTTATTACTCAAGAACGGCTGAACCGATGTGGCTGAAAATTGGTGGGGAGGTAGCTTAGAACCAGGAGACGGACATAGGATGCTTTTTATTCCGTTCCCGGCTAAACGTATCTTTTACGCGACCATTCGTTCTACTGGGAAAGAAAGCGCTCGCAACGAAAAGACGAGTGTACCATAAACAATTTACTTCAAAATCGTTATTTATCTCAGAATTTGTAAAAGCCATTAAGTATTTAGGGAATATTATTTCGATCTTTTATCTTGAATTACGTGTGTTAAAAACACGATCGGTAAAAGTTTTCTCGTTAGTTTATTTTTTTGATTAAAAACAGATGTTTTGAACACATTTTGCTATTTATCTCAGGAACAGCACACTTTTTTTCTTCGGCTTTTGTTTTGGTAAAAATCCTAGAAGTATTTATGTCTTAATTTTTCGATGGTTGTTTCATTAGCTTGGTAATTACGTAAAAACAGTTTTGGCGCATAGAACATTCGGTGCACGTCTCTGCTCTACTTCTCACTGGTGAGAAAACCATATCTTGTCATCTCGCTCACAATCCATCTCGTAGCGGCGGAGTAACGTATGTTCGCTGCGAATAATCCATTACGCCCCGTAACAATAACCAGTATCCGGCTTAGTAAAGTAAAGCATACCTGCTTCCAAGGTGCATTCAGCCAGATTAAGCGTGAAGAATATAGCGCTTTTCTTCACTAATGGGTTGCACTCATCGCAGTAGTAATGGAATGCCATGGCCAGATCAGATGAGATGGCTACTACGTCCTTGACTAACATCACTTCGGTCCTGTCCAGATCAGCTTGGAAACGATTTATGAGCTCGCCGTGATCTCCGTAGACCATTGTGTAGCGGAGGGGTCCTTTGTTACCTGAAAATGTATTACCTACTTATGTAAATCCTATACTTCGCAAAAGTTTGTAAGGAGGATGTTTGTTACTCATTCACGCAAAAACTACAGAACGGATCAGGCAGAAATTTTGCATACAGGTGGTTCTAGATCTGAAACACACATAGGCTACTTTTATCCTGTAAATCAGTTCTCTTAGGATAGAAATAATCTTAAAACGTTTCCATAGAAACAATGCGTGCGATGCCGCGGGCAGTAACGAGTAAAGTAAATAATACAGGACAATCCACACAACATCTTCTATTCGTGTATAGACACGCTCGTGGATTTGTTCTAACTAAGGCTAAATTATAATATAAAAATATAAACTTTCAAACAGCTACTCGAGACGAGATAGGTCGTGCGAATGTTCTTATTCAAAAGAGTCGACGTGGCGGAAATGAGTTTTGCGCCATAATAGAATTATATATAAAACCAGATAAAATAAACCAAAACCTGATTACGTTATTCACCAATTGTGTTTATTACTTTAACAATGAGTTTTCGACCCTTACTTAAACCCCGGTATCTCGTTAGACCCCCCCAATATTGTCTGACATCATATACCCTATAACCACCGGGGTATTGAGACGAATCAATCGATACCGCATTTATTGCAGTCGAACGAGTAGTTACAGCGCTACGTAACATAAAAATCGGCTTCATACATACCTACAAACAAACATAAGGTGCCAAGTGAAAACCTCGGCAACGCAAACCTCCATAACCCTCCTCCGTTGGTAGTCAGGTTATTAAACGCGGATGGGTTTTGCACTGTATCTGAGTTGCGTTTGAGTAGGCTTAAGATAAGGTGGCAGTGTGCGTCAAGTTAGCAGCAGCCCCACCATAGAATTTCGTGGTTTCGTGGGCACATTCATTGGCATAGTTGAAACCACGAAATTCCATGGTGGGGTGGGGCTGCCTTGACGCACACAGGTGGCATGACGGAACTACACCAGGTGTCGCAATATTGTGTAGGTATTAAGTAGGTACATAATTCACAAAAATACATACGCAAATACATAGAGGTTGTCTCGGAGATATTATTCATGAAGTTACTGAATTTTTCTTGATTGTAGGTTCTGGTCTCTGTTGTTATACACAAACATGAAGGATCCTGTGTCTCTTAAGTATTCTTGATATACCTGCAATTAAATTAATTAACGTTAATAACCTTGATTGATATTGTTGTTATCCAAATTATTTCAGCCACACTACTGAGTGATACATGAATGAAATTATTTAGATTACATAGTTTTAAATGTATTTTAGTATGAAGTATATTGTAATTTGTTTGTTAAAATATGGAACTGGAATAGAAATACCAATGACTCAACATCCTTAATATAAATGTATGTACTTATACATATAAGATAAACAAAAAAAACTCAACATCACTAAAAATCTTACCATCTCTTTCTTTAACATAAATAATAATAATAAGTCAAACGATTGCAAGATTTTAAATAAACAACTAACTTACCAGTTTGCTTAAGTAAAATGGCATTTCCACCAATGAGATATTCATTTCCCAATAAATCAATGTCATTGTAAAATCTTGACTCATCATAAATTTCTTCGACTGGTGTATTTATTTGATAAAACATATTAAATAGCATCATTACAACGCCTGCCAGAAATACTAAAATTGGTATAGTCATTCCTATGCTACTTTGAGCTTCATTTCCTGTTAAATTTGGATAGTTGTGCATTCTTGCTGAACCACTGCGAATCATATGCATATTTCGTGTGACAGTTGGTGTTCTATTGGCTGATTGCAATCCAGATGTATTGTAGGTGTTATCACTGTACACATTGTCTTGTTCAGGTATTTCCCCTTCATATGAGTGATCACTGTAATATGAATGTGACAGGAGGTTGGTTACACAAACATGAAGGATCCTGTGTCTTCCCTTTTAAGTATTCTTGATATACCTGCAATTAAATTAATTAACGTTAATAACCTTGATTGATACTGTTGTTATTCAAATTATTTCAGCCACACTACTGAGTGATACATGAATGAAATTATTTAGATTATATAGTTTTATATGTATTTTAGTTTGAAGTATATTGTAATTTGTTTGTTAAAATATGGAACTGGCATAGAAATACCAATGACTCAACATCTTTAACATATATTATGTACTTATATAAGATAAACGAAAAAAACTCAACATCACTAAAAATCTTACCATCTCTTTCTTTAACATAAATAATAAGGCAAACGATTGCAAGATTTTAAGTAAACAACTAACTTACCAGTTTGCATAAGTAAAATGGCATTTCCACCAATACGATATTCATTACCCAATAAATCAATGTCATTGTAAAATCTTGACTCATCATAAATTTCTTTGACTGGTGTATTTATTTGACAATACATATTAAATAGCATCATTAAAATGCCTGCTAGCAATACTAAAATTGGTATAGTCATTCCTATGCTACTTTGAGCTTCATTTCCTGTTGAATTTGGATAGTTGTGCATTCTTGCTGAACCACTGTGATTTATTCCACCATTGGTCTGTATTGTTCTGTTAATTATAATATGGATATTTCGTGTGACAGTTGATGTTCTATTGGCTGATCGCAATCCAGATGTATTGTAGGTGTTATCGCTGTACACATTGTCTTGTTCAGGTGTTTCCCCTTTATATGAGTGATCACTGTAATATGAATGTGACGGGAGGTTTGCAGGCAAGGACTTGGATAGAATATAGCTGCAAACGGACATTACCAACTACAGATGTTGACTTTTGCTGTGAAAAGTAAATGTGCTTATTTTTTTTATCTAAAGAAATAAACGATATGACTTTTTGTTTGCTATGTGAAGATTAACTACAAAAACCTGCACCGATCAAATAAATAGTGTTTAATTGAATTAGAGAACATTTTTTTTTACAATTGGTAAAAACTTAATAAACTATACTACATGTTATAGTTTATCAAATGTGATATCCAGGAACCCTGGTGGTGATGATATATTGATATTCTTGTGCAAAAGATAATCAGTGGTTATAAGAGAAGAATAAAAGTAGAGTTGAGTGGTTTTAATGAGATACAGTTTTTTATTTGTTATGATAAAAATAAGACACATGCATGCTGAAATATTGCTTCAATTATATATAACTATAATGAAAATATTGACATAGAAAACTAATGGTGAACTATTGAATAATTTAATAATTTAATAGGAAAATAAATACCTAGCATCATCCTCTCCTCCCTCGTTACGGGGCGTAATGGATTATTCGCAGCGAGCATACGTTACTCCGCGCCGCTACGAGATGGATTGTGAGCGAGATGACAAGATATGGTTTTCTCACCAGTGAGAAGTAGAGCAGAGACGTGCACCGAATGTTCTATGCGCCAAAACTGTTTTTACGTAATTACCAAGCTAATGAAACAACCATCGAAAAATTAAGATATAAATACTTCTAGGATTTTTACCAAAACAAAAGCCGAAGAAAAAAAGTGTGCTTGTTCCTGAGATAAATAGCAAAATGTGTTCAAAACATCTGTTTTTAATCAAAAAAATAAACTAACGAGAAAACTTTTACCGATCGTGTTTTTAAAACACGTAATTCAAGATAAAAGATCGAAATAATATTCCCTAAATATGAAGGCTTTTACAAATTCTGAGATAAATCACGATTTTGAAGTAAATTGTTTATGGTACACTCGTCTTCTCGTTGCGAGCGCTTTCTTTCCCAGTAGAACGAATGGTCGCGTAATAGATTCGTTTAGCCGGGAACGGAATAAAAAGCATCCTATGTCCGTCTCCTGGTTCTAAACTACCTCCCCACCAATTTTCAGCCAAATCGGTTCAGCCGTTCTTGAGTTATAAATAGTGTTATTAGCACGACTTTCGTATATAAAGATTATCAAGAACTGAAAACTAGAGTATTAAGAAAACATTAATTATTATTTATATTTTTTCTTTCAGATATGAAGAATGCATGTGTTAAATGCAGTGATTGAAAGGTGCTTCGCGCTTTGCCCACATACTATGTGGAACTTGAAAATTCTGGGTCTGTAAGTACCTTGTGACGTGAGTATTTACAATGACAAAAACCCAAATAATTTAAAAAATTAAATTTTAATTGGTCTAGAGCCCCAAGCGCAAAGGTTTCCTGGCCCGCTCCACACCTCTTAACCCATTAGTGGCCAAACAAAAACTAGAAGTAATTTTACCAACAATTACTTTAATTCTATAACACAAAAGGACTAAACAAAATATTCTTACAGAAAAAAAAATTATAACACTTTTCAGGGGGTGAGGGGGGTGTACTCATTTGGGTAAAACGGCCACTTATAGGTGAAATTTTTCAAAGCACGGCTTTTCAATGCAAATCGTTTTAAGGCATTTTTTTACACTGCCAGCGCACTCTAGCATGGCACATAACACATCGGAGTGGTTTCTCCAGCTTTTTTGGATGGTGTCCTGACCCATCTTGAGGCAAACCTGTCACCAGGGATGACGAAGCCCTTGCCTTCTTCTAGATCTCTTGATGTAGATAGAACCTAGCGATGCTACGTCGAAACATCAACTGGTCCATTTTGTCTTCTCTGCTTAGAACATGTAAACGCCAAGCATTTGCAATAGCCATGTCAACCATGTAAGTGAAAAGAACCCACCACCACTTATTTCCATGAATTGCAATTCTATAGAGCGATATCAATTGGTCAAGCTCATCAACCCCTCCCATACTTTTATTGTAAGTCTGGAATAGATGCCGAATGTCAACATCAGTCCTCTCTCATTTTATTGGGCACCATCGTTTAACCACTCCCATCGGCTCAATGGAATCATAATTTGTAGTTTATAGATGTATTCCAACGATTTTATTACTAAATATATCATTTACTTTCAAGGAGAATAAATATTTAGTTGACAATGCACATGCACTTACCTCTGCACACCGTTCCGTAGTCAAACTTCTGTTATCAAAAAGTGGAAAAAAATGTGGTCTACCCTCAATTTTATTTCTTTCTAATGGCGAGTGTTACTGTGTTTTATAATTAAACAAAACAGATCTGCTGGAATTAACTATTTTCTAGTAAAAAAATTACAAGTAGGTGTACCCAATCAGGTACAGCAACAGCTAATGGGTACTCTATCGGATAATAGGACAAATGTCACAAAAAAAATAAGCTAACCCTTATACACATACCTGAAACAATTATCCACTGATGAGGTGCCTCGAACATTGTGCTGATTGGCCCTATGGCCAGACCCTGCTCTGTTCTCTCGTTCATTTTTCGCCATTGTTTCAGATAGAACAGATGTGTGGGAAGCCCGACTGTGGATGCTTCATCTGGCTAACGGTTATATTGAAACCCACATGTTCTAAAAAAAATTTTATATGATTATTTTGGGTATTCGTAAGAACTCTTCCTTCTTTACCTACTGTGATCAGCTGATCACAGAATGAAATACAAGAATTGTTGAACAAGTTGCGTGTTCAATTTGAAACTACAAAAAGTCACACAAAAAGGACTGGCACAACAGCACTTACTTTCTGGTCATCAGAATTATTCATTATTGGCCGAAAATAATAAAATAACGACAAATATTGCAAGGAGAATACAATAACTTCGTATTATTTTTCAAGAGAGGCCCTATTTTATGCTCGATAAATTATTTTGCAAAGCAAGCAAAGAGCAGCCGGTCGCAACACGCAACACACGTGGCCAAAACTTTCCTATGAAGGGGTAATGAAGTTTAGCCAACTTATTTCATTTTTATTTGAAGCCAAATCTTATTTTTTTCAAGTTGGCACCGGAAATTACTATTTTATGCCTTATGGTTAGTTCTACTCCATAAGTCCATAGATGGTTTCTCCTTCTACGTTCTACTCAATGATTTATTGTCAATGGCTTACGAAGGGTACTATTCTCTTTGGCAAAGTTATCGACCTAGAACCTGACGAAAATGTAACTCAAAATGGTCTACGACTTGTTTTGACGCAGACAGTTTGCGCAGAGCCTGACAAGGTTTCTGCGGAACAAGAAATTAGTGTCAGACCATGACGCAGCAGAGCCAAAAATAAAAAGAAAAAGAAGAAGAAATTAGTGGGCAGGAATTTGGAACACCTCCGTGATGTTGGCCCCCCGACTTTCTATTTTTAAACTTTCGTTAATGTTATCGTTAGAGAGAGTTTTAGAGTAAAACAAAATCGTTAGAGAGTAATTCGTTTTTGCGTAAAAACTATTTTATTTTTTAGTGTGAAGTTGGCCCCAAATTCTGAAAAATAGACTTGGACGTTTATTTCTGTTTTTAATTGTTAGAGAATCATTAGAGAGAGTTTTAGAGTTTAACAAAATCGTTAGAGAGTAGGTAATTAGTTTTTACGTAAAAAATATTTTAAAATTTTACAGAAAACCGTGAAGTTAGTCCCATCTTTTTTATTTTATACTAATGTTAATGCTAACTATTGCTAAAATTTCCAAAAATATTGGCCAACTTCTGATGTCACCTTCAAATCTAAAGGTGGTAATTTTACGGCTCTTTTATGTGTACTTCCATCTGAGGACTTCTCACCGCTATGAATCACCGATGGTATCATTCAATTGTAAACATATTTGACACAACAGATATTTAGACAATTCCTCGAAGGCACTGAATGCCTGATTATCAATACTGGCCTTGGCATCGCATAGCAGCTTTAAAGTGTTATAATTGTGACATATTTCCTTCAAATCACTCCGAAGCTGTTCCAGGTTCATGCAAGCGCTGAGAAAAATTTCTCTAGTACCATCATTGTGATTAGTGTTTTTGGAGTGGTCAAATATGTTTTGCAATCTAGCAAATAATGCATTGCGATGAGCTAATGCTACCTTTAAATCTATAGAGCTATCTCTTGTATTCTTTAAACCACCTTTCTCCATGTTATTTAAGTTTTAGGAGTTAACGAGCTATATGTATCATAACATTTAATTTTAATCTTAATTTAAGAGTGCAATGCAAACTCAAGAGATTTGCAAAGGCATCCGCTATGGTTGATTTTTTGATATAATAAACACCCTATAAGTGGTACTTAATGCCAATTATGTTAGATAGAGCCTCAGACAAATTCCTTTGTCTGAGGATAGCGCTAATAAATAATTGCTTGTTGTTTGTATTATTATCAAATTATCTCTAATATTTAGCCTATTGTATCTATTCAGTGGTAATTCACTTCCTTTCCCAAATATTTAAATTTTAGATAAGATCCCAATAAGGTTATGGTAAACCCATCCCACACATCTAACCTCCAATTACAATTTTATAGCGAATTAGTATAATCTTGCTGTCTCGAAGGCCTGTACAACATACATACAACAAAGGTCTATATTTAAATCCATATACAACCAAGAATTACAATGAAAGCGATAAGGTTTAAGTGTGCTTGTGCAGGTTATGTAGTACCACAATGCAACAGTATATCAGGGCTGGTTTTGTATAAAATCCGGCTCGTAATGACCAAAATGTTAACTAACGCAGGGGTGAATCTAGCAGGAAGGACCATGGGAAAGAATTTGGAGTAAATACCTGGATACAAAAGGGTTTTGTGTCTGGCGAGTGGGCAACGCGGCAATACATTTCCTCTCGCGTTCCGTGACAAAAGTGAGGCATCCGCATCCTCGCCATCTTTTTTCTCTCTTCTTTTTTCATTCTTCCGGTTTAATTGTTGCCAGTGCATTGCTTCGATATTGTTATGCACTTCCGTCAGTTTCATAGACTATCAAATCGATTGATTGACAGTTGGCCAGTCTGCACTTGCAAAGGCACAGACGAGGGAAAATTGGGAAGGAAGGGGAGCTCCATTCACCGTAAAAATAGCAATTACCATTATGGCGTAGGCATTATGTTATGCCGTAGAAGGAGAAACCTATAGAAGGCTGACGAATGCCATTTCACTCGCACTAAAGCGAGAACGACTTATGATTTAAGCTTATGAAGAAATGAGATAGAACGATTGGTTTTGTGTCTCAACCGCATAGCCGGATTTTGGAAATAAGCTACTAGATGAGCTAAACAAATTTGCGTAGTGATCGACCATAGTTGTTTTAAGCTATTGCATAGCTTCTATCGCGGGCCTTGAGCGCGGGGACCGAATCCAGAAATTCCGTAACGAAAAAACCTCACGCTCCCCACTCCGCCGGGCAAGGAGGTGTGGCTTTAAGGCCGTGCATCGTCTAACGTCGTTTCAGTTCGGCAGTCTTCGACACGGCGTTGTGTGCGTGCGATTAGACGTATTGTACGACTCTACGAAACTCGCACGAATCGAGACGAGTTGCTCCGAAATCGGACGAATACATAAGCAGCTGTTTATGAGAAAGTATATAGGTGTATAGGGTCACCACGCTCAAAAAGTGTTACTTGAATTAATATCAAAGAAAAAGCAATACTGCATGAATAAAATAAATACCGTCAAACACCCTAATTTCGCCTGGTGTACCTTAATTCGCCTGATTTTTTTAAATGGTCAGAACATGGACCATAACATAGATAACGGTTCCTAAACCTACCATTAAGTAGACAATTTTATTTTATGACAAGATTCTGCAATCGAATTGTAGCAAACTTCATGTATGAGATGACAGTCACATTTTGAGTAAAGTCGAACAAGGCAAGTTTTTTAAGTGGTCTGCAAAACTTCATCTGGAAACCGAAGAAAATAAGAGGTAAGACCATTAGCACCGTAATTAGTCTAAGCTGAATTTTGCCGGCTTTCTAACAATATATTAATTTATAAGCTAAGTTAAGTGGTTGTGACAAAAAATCCATTTGAATAATTAGAGGTAAAATTTCTGACATGTTAGTTCCGAAATTCACCTGGGTTTAGGGTTGTCACTTGGTTTCCTTACCCGACTGCAAAATTAAGGGTTATGATTTTGTTGTATGTTGTGATCTAATGACTGAAAAATGATATACTATCGATGCTATATAATACTCGGTTCATAGCACAGATCGCGGTGGTGATTTTTTTTTCTATTAATATGTATTACCCAAGGTGCGATGCAACAAAAAAATATATGGATTTAATAATATCTACAATTTGCAATGCATAATACTGGGTGTACTAAGCCGATGGGGTGGTTTTAGTCACAGTTGGGCGTTTATTTTTTTAAATTTTTCATTTCATTTTTAATGTTACATTTCAATATATTATCTTCGTTTGTATGTTCTATTAAAGTTCTTACATAATAAACAATCTACAATTCATTTTTTATGAAAATATCGCCACTGTCATTAGCATCATCCACAACCTGAATTTACCGACAGGTGGGTTTAGTTCTCCAAATTCTTAATAATTAATAAATGAAAAATAAATAAATAATTTAATAACAATTGATTCTGATAAATACATTTATAAAATGTTTGTTACGTTGTACAACTTAAATAAAAGATTTACCTATGCAATAAACAATATTCCAATGAAACTTAAACGTAAAAGCAATTGTAACAACGAACACAAAAATTTGTAACAAAAGGATATTTTTAATTAAAATGGTAGGTGGGTACTAGGTACGCCTTGTTGTTTGCTTGAATGGTGATGGAAAGCTTTTATTTATATTTCAGATAGCGATGCCTAAAATAAAAAAAATTTCAAAACGGCGGAGCAGACAAAACGGCGGAGAACAGCAAGTGATATACGTAGAGAAAGACTCGCATTTAAATATGATTTAAAAATTATAAAGTTATGTTTTTAAAAGACATTATTGTTTAATTTTGATTAAAAACTGCCTATATTTGTTAGATTTATTGAAGACTCTAAATGTGTTTTATAAGCTAAAAAACTAAAGTGACACATAATTGAACAACTTTACTTTGAAGGATAAGTTACTTCTTTTATGAATAAAATTTCTTATTTTTTTTTATATTATCAACCATCGTTTCATTTTAAAGACACACTTCAGTAGGATAGGTATACATACTAGGTTTGCTTTACATTCGCGCCAGGGACCGAGTACGACGTAGTAAGTGCATATTGGTCTCATTATACAACAAAAAATATTTTTGGCAGCCCTAACCACAACTCGCATAATGTATGGAGCTGATGTGCGCATTGTTCAAAAGCGTGCCTAAATTCGCCTACCCCATTTTTTGTGAATTAGACTTTGTTTATGAAACATTAGAGTTTGAATTCGTTTAAAGCAAAACTTTTATACAAAACTTCTCTAACAACGCAATTCTCACGTCTTACAGGGACTGAAAAAATGAGGATAGGCGAATTTAGGCACAAGTGCCTAAATTCGCCTGGCATCTTTGCGACCCATTTTAGTATGCAAATAATTAACATTTTATCTCTTTTTAACTCTTTTTAGATAACCTGATGTAAAAGAAAGTGACTGGTATATTTGATTTTGTTCAAAACTACATATATCTAGAATAGCAAACAAAAATGTGTCAAAAGTAGGCGAATTTAGGGTGATTGACGTTAATAAAATTATAATCGCATAAGTTGATACAAAATGCTATGCAATAGCTTTACCGCGGCAGTCCCCGAGTGCCACACGTATATTTTTTTCATTCTATGACAACGGACTTCGCAAAATATTGTGATTGTGAACTTTTTAAGGCTTTAAGCCACCAATCTCTCACAGAGAACACCTACCCTAGTTATGGGTTACAGATTATAAGCTCTTGTGTGAAGTGGAACGAATTAACACCGCATTCGTAAAAATGCAAGAGGAAATGCTGCTTTCAACCACAGCCACAGAAATCAGAAAAAGATGTCGTGCATGCATAAGGTGTGGAGGCGGTCAATTTGAGCAAATGTTGTAGTTTAAATGTAATAAAAACAACATAACATAAAAAACGTATTTTCTTTACCTTGACCCTAGCAACAAAGTATCACTAAGGTCTTAAGAAAATGCTAACAGAGGTTCTAAGAATTGGCTGATTATGATAGACATTGAAACACATAATGTAATTTCAGTAGAATCCGGGAGGTACAAACGGGTATAAACGAAAAAACATTACTTGAAGCATCGAAATTGGTCAACAGTTGTCGATTTTCGGAAACTGACAAAGATTCTTCTGAAATAATAAGTTGTATATCTAGAGCGATACATAGGTACAATCATAGACCTTAAATCAATAAACACGATTTCAGCCTAATCTAGAAGGTACAAACGTGTAAAATAAAAAAAAATTACTTCCGATTTCGTCAAATGTTGTCGATTTTCGGAATCTTACAATGTTTCTTCAGAAATAATAAGTTGTATATCTAGACCAAAAGCTATACCTAATGATAGACCTTGAATCAATAAAGATGATTTCAGCCAAATCTGGAAGGTACAAACGAAAATTTTAGCATTGTTACTAAAACTGTATGCAAAATATCCCGATTTATTATAATTGACAAAATTTCCTCAGAAAATGCTTACAAAGGTTCTAAGAATTAGCTGATTATGATAGGCATTGAAACACGTAACAAAACTTTACTTTTAAAATTTTGTACTGTGCTTACGTGCGTAGCCACCTCGAATACGCGTCGCAGGTGTGGAACCCGAACTACGCGATTTATTCGTCGCGTCTTGAATCCATACAAAAAATATTTTTACGATACCTACAATACCGAACTAAAATGTACCCACCGGATTATTTTACAAGGTGTCGCAAGTTTCATTTCCTTCCACTCTCTAATCGGAGGCAAGCTGCTGACCTAGCATACCTCATAAACATCTGCAATGGCAATGTAGACTGTCCTGAGCTGCTGGAGCAATTAGGGTTCCGTACAAATACTGCTGCATTGAGAAAGCCGAGTATTCTCCACGTTCCTACAGTAAAAACGAATTATAGACAAAACGCATTCTTAATACGAGCTAGCAAATCGTTCAACTCATTGGTCAAAAACATTGATGTCGATTTATTTAACACATCTGCAAGTACCTAAGCTAAAACGCTTGCTTAGCGATGAATTCTTTTTAAGATAACTAATTTTAAATTTCAATTTGTGTTGCTTTTTTCCTCTTATATACTTTTCCTCAAGTCGTCTACTTTCACTGTGTAATTTATTATCCTATTTAAGTAAATATCTGTGGAAACTTATAATTGGCCCTCAGCACACATGCGCTGGTCTGTACCGGCATGTATTAAGTAAATAACTATTCTTAAGACATAGCTGTAAGTTTTCCTAAAACTCTGTAAATAAATAAAAAATAAATAAATAAATAAAATTTCAGTAGAATCCGGAAGGTACAAACGAAATAGTTTATGGAAAAGTGTACTTAAATATCAGTCATTCGCTAATTGTAAGAAGCAATATGATTGCAATTAGGTATTAAAATTAACTGTTTTATATTGTCTTACATTTATTCCGGACTATTGTCTTCATAGCTATCAAATAGTAGTCTATTTGTTTACAAGTTTAATTTAGTATTAAACCTACAGAACAAGTAACATTTAGACAGAAATAGCCCGATAACTATTACTAAAAGTCCAGGCGCTTTAAAGCGCCTGGAAAATTAGTCACAGCAATCGGTTGGCATTTTTATTTTCAAATTAATCTAAAACCAAACCATATATTTAAATTCTGACTGTGATATTGTAAGGTACTAAGCAGGTACATTCATATGACAATGAATCCATACACAAACAATTGGTTTTTCATTCAGAAACAGAAATACACCCGCCATCCTGACGGCTCACTTTATTTTTGTTATATCTCTGTATTCAAAGAGGTACTTTCATTTTCATTATTGGTAGAATCAAGGTAGATTCGACCCACATTTACTATATGCTGATTCGCAACAATACACCCGCCATTCTGATGCTCAGTTCCTATAAGAGCAATCAATATGATATATTTTGTATACCTCGTACGGTGTGGTTACCCTATTTATATGTATACATTTTGTCGCTATAGTATACGTAGTTTTCGAGCATGGGCATGTGTAGGCTAGCTTGACTTTCAAGCTGGCGTACACACTAAGTATGGTCATTATTTCTTAAACCAAAGAGGCGCTATTTATTTCACTTATAATTCATACACTGTTTTACTCTATTCATTGGCATATCAATAAACGTAATATCGCGTATGTGTACGCTACCTTGACGGACACAAGCTAAGCTTGTGTTATGGGTACTAGATAACTGATCTACATAATACAATACCTACACTACATAGATAGATATTTTTCAAACATCCAGAAAAATATTTGTCCCGAGGCGGGAATCGAACCCGCAACCTCCTGCGTCGTATCGTAGGGGACCTTCGCCCACCGCGCCAAAGAGGTCAATAAAAAATATCTGTCTATGTAGGTACGTAGTGTATTGTATTAATTATCTAGGAACCACAAAAAAGCTCTGTCAGAATTGTCTAATATTATTAATTTATTACATTTGAACATGTACCTAACCTACCCCTTATCTGAGACTCAATTAAGTACCTACATGATACAGATGTTCTGCTGCTGTAAGAGATTCTGGAGTAGTATTAGCAGGTACAAAGTAGTTTCATAGCCCTTCTCACCAGTATCATACACTTTCCAAATTCACTGTTTAGAAGTCATACCTATGGCTGCCTCGGGAGTAGGTGTATGTGGCTCCTCGCCGCGTGAAGTAAGAAGGAAACGATAGGATAGATTTTACATGAAGCTCATAAATGCGTTTAATGAAAGAAGTCAACTTAATTTAATTTAAATAAAAATGTATGAGCAGACGAGAGAAGCAAGGTGCAAAAGCTAATAAGCGCGAGTGAGTCGTAGCAAGGCAGCTAATGGAATGGCGCTGGGCTTCTCGCTCGCCGGCTTGCTGCACCTAGGTGACGTCAGCTTCGTTCGGTATAAGCGTCACTGCTCTCGTGTCCCGGTGCATCGGAGGATATACGTGCGCGGGGTGCGCGCGCGCATCTGCACGACCAGGCTCTGAAAGTAGAATTTGGTGCAAGTATATCTGTGAGGAATTATGAGCACTACAGGACCCCCTTACGAATAATACGGAGTATTGAAGCGAACCGGAGGTTTTACTTTCCGGCCCGATCTTGTAGTACGTAAAGGATTCGTGTCTGGGCTTGAAATTGGAACTTCAGTTTGCGGCGCAGTATCAGCTGACGGACTTGAATTTACTGGAGTTTCTATGTCATTCTGACTTATAAAAGCAGGTTTCACTCTATCTATAGAAACTTTTACAGCTTTTTCTCCAATTTTAATATCTATAGTCTTTGCGTTTCTAGAAATGACTTTATAAGGGCCTGTATAGGGTGGTTCGAGTGATCCACGTAATATATCTTGCCTTAAAAATATATGTGATGTGCTGGCTAGGTCCTTGTGCACGAACACCTTGTGCTGTCCGTGATGAGCTGCTGGGCTGGGACGTAGCTGGGATATCTTCTGGCGCAAGTGAGCAATAAAATCAGGATACTCAACCTGAGTAGAAGATGGCGAGAAAAATTCGCCAGGAACGCGTAGCTGTTCTCCGTATACCAGCTCTGCCGATGAACATTGCAGGTCTTCCTTCCAGGCGGTTCGGAGTCCAAGTAGGACTATGGGTAAAGAAGAAATCCAGTCCTTACCGCCATGAGTCCTGACAGCTGCCTTCAAAGTGCGATGCATGCGCTCGATCATGCCGATGCACGAAGGATGGTAGGCTGTTGTCCTCGCGAGTTTGATGCCGCACAGCTTGGCTAAGCTGTGGAATAGTCGGGATTCGAATTGCTCGGAGTCCAAGTAGGACTATGGGTAAAGAAGAAATCCAGTCCTTACCGCCATGAGTCCTGATAGCGTCCTTCAAAGTGCGATGCATGCGCTCGATCATGCCGATGCACGAAGGATGGTAGGCTGTTGTCCTCGCGAGTTTGATGCCGCACATCTAGCCAAGCTGTGCGGCATCAAACTCACTGTGGAATAGTCGGGATTCGAATTGCCTGCTTTGGTCCGTGACGATCTTCTTCGGGCACCCGTAGCGGGATATCCAGTTCGACAGGAACGCTCGTGTGACAGTCTTGGCTGTAATGTCAGAAAGAGGTATTACTTCTGGCCACCTGGTAAACCTATCCACCGCAGTCAGGCAATATTTGAAACCTGAGGAAACGGGAAGAGGACCAACTAAATCGATGTGGACTTCGGAGAATCTTGCATCAGGCAGGCCGTAATTTCCGACGGGAGATATTGTGTGCTTCGTCACCTTGGATTTTTGACATGGAATGGAACGCACTCTCTGACCCAAACGCGAATATCTTTCTTGAGGCCTGGCCAAATAAAACGTTCACTAACCAATCTCGTGGATGCTTTGACTCCTGGGTGGCTCAGGCTGTGCAGTGTCTCGAAAATCTGTCTTCTGTGGGCAGCTGCTACGAAGGGACGAGGTTTCTGCATAGACACGTCACAGTAAATAGGTATGTCAGAAAGTGTTACCTTCTCAAGCTGCAGGGAAGAGTTACCCTTAAGAAGATACTGTAGCTCAGGATCGCCTTTCTGTGAAATAGCGAGATCTTTGATGTCTACTGGCACGCTGACAGCTTCTATACGGGACAGAGTATCCGCGACGACATTTTCTTGACCGGAGATGTGCTCCACGTCTGTCGTGAACTGCGAAACAAAGTATAGCTGATTGATTTGACGTGGGGAACTTTTCTGATCTGTCTGCTGAAATGCGAATATAAGTGGTTTATGGTCCGTAAATATCGTGAAGTGACGACCTTCTACCATGTGTTTGAAATGTTTCACCGACTCGTACACGGCAAGAAGTTCATGTTCATAGGCGCTATAACGTTGCTGCGTCGGACTTATCTTCTTCGAGAAAAATGGTAGGGGTTGCCAAGCATTTTCAACGCGCTGTTGAAGCACGGCTCCTAGGGAAACACGTTCGATGCATCGGTGACTAGTGCCAGTTTCACTCCTGGAACTAGGTGGACCAGCATGACTGCATCTGAGAGGCTTTCTTTACAAAGCTTGAAAATATCTAGGAGTTTAGGAGTCCAGTGAACGGGCTTAGAACCTTTCTTGTCGTTTCCAACCAAGAGATCGTTGAGTGGCGTATATCTGTGAGGAATTATGAGCACTACAATACCTATCTATCTATACCTATACCTAATGAAAAAAACCGACTTTCTATCTGTCCAATCTTCTGCAATCTACCTACTTAGGAACATGGGTACAATCACCAGCACCAAAAGTCTTGAAACACTTTGTGATAAAACTTTTGTTGGATTTCGTGAGTGTTGGTTGGAAATTCTGGCTGAAAGAGTGCAACCAGCTTGATAGGTAGATAATGCAACTGGCTTTGCTGACCTAACTATAATACCTACCTACCTACTGTGAGAAATCTTCCCCTGCATTAGTAGGTACCTACACTACCTACCTACCTTATGTGCCTAATAGGTAGCTACACTCTTTGGATAGGTATAGGTACCTAGTCGGAAGAAAAATAAATTCTGACTTCTGTAGGTCCCTACCTCAAAGTTAGTAGGTAGGTAGCTGCGTGTGATGTCAAAGTCAAATCGTTTATTTCTTAAGACTTACAAAATAGGTACTTAGACAAGTCAAATTTTTACTATATAAACAGCTTGATAAATAGTTATTACTATCAACAAGAAATAAGGTGCAATTAACTTTAATTCACTTCAATTTTTTGATCGGTGATATATAGCCATTTATAAAGCACGATTTCTCAAACAAGATACCTACCTATAGGGCCTAGGTAGGTATGTTTATTAGGATAAGAGGTAGGTAGGTAGATACCTACATTAGGATTGAATTTTTTGGGTGTGATATACCTATACCTACCCTGTATTATAGACTAGCAGCGCCTCGCGGTTTCACCCGCGTAGTTCCTGTTTCCGTGGGGATTCGCATCTGTTTCTGTTCTGAATTTCGCTCTCTGAAAAGTAAGCTTGATAATGGTGTGGTGAAATATATTTTTTAAATCAGTCCAGCAAGTATATACCTATCTAGTTTCGAAGCCTACCCGGAACAAACAAACAAACAATCAAATATTTCCTCTTTATATCATATACCTACCTTTAAACGAGCACTTCTTGAATATATGGGTGAATCAACTATTTTACCCACACTTTGCTGTCCCCGACCATTTTTTATTAAAGTACGTTTATTGGTTATAGTTACACACTTAATCAATATGGCAATAGCATCTATGATTAATAGGCACCAAAGAAAGTTAAATTATGTTCTCGAAAATCTTTAATTTCCATGAAATTTTACGGTAACTCAGTATACGAAAAATTCACTCCATACAAAATATGCCTGTCCGAAGACCGCAGTCTCTATGTAAAACTTTAATTTAAATGAACCTAAACTTCTTGCTTTCGGTTGATTCTGATTACACAACAAGTCAGTATGTTAAAGTTTACCGTGTGCATATCAAAATAAAAATAGCCTTAACCACTTTTTAAAAAAAAAATCTTGAAATTTTGTCCCTGGCTAAAATGATTTTACCCTTGTATGCTGAGTTACCGTCGTAAATTTTACCTGGAAACATATAGATGGTACTGTTTGCCATGGGTAGCTTCGTTTGTGTTTCCTTACGCTCGCAAGGAGCGGCGGTGTCCCTAGAAGACGCTGTCGAGCCGCCAGGCCGCGCAGAACGTTCGAAGGGAGTGCGTGCCTTTTTGTGTCGTCTGCTGAGTGACCGCGATATCTCGATGTAGGTTTATTATTTAGTTAATATTATCAGATATTTTTGGAGTACCTAACATATGTTTTAGATTAAAGTTTGTGTTGGTACTATAGTCAAATGGATAATGTGCTATTTTCATGAAAATACACCATTTGTCTGTTGAGTTACTTGTATACTGAGTTACTTTGGCGGTAACTCCAGAGACATTCTTGGTAACTCCTAAGACATTCACGTACTTAATGAGTATTACCTTGAGTAAAATGAACTTTTATTATATATTTTAGTTTAAAACATTCAATGATTTTTTGTTTGGGATTTATTTTGTTTTTAAATTTGTTCCTTACGTACAAATATTTTTTTGTGTATACCTAATTTAGATTATTATCATGTTTTGCTACTTCTATTTTTTCTTAGTCGGTTTAAATATATTGTAAATTGGCTTTCTGTAAAACGAGTTAGTAGTTATAGTAAATAAATACCGGCAAAAATAAATAGTTAAATAATGGTAACTCCCGTGAGCACTTCCACAAAATTAAACGGCTTGCAAAAGATTTAACATTATTTAAAAAGAAACAAGTTCTGGAATTTGAGACACAGAATAGGTACAAAATGAAGCCGAAGAACTTACAATTGACCTTGAATGCAACACCACCAAATTCCCAGGCAAGTAAACTCAATGACTACAACGGATCACCACTAGCATGTCCGGCATCCATAGCATTCCCAAGAACTTGGCCGAAAGAAGGTAAGAAAAGACTGAGTAAAGTGCACAGCTAGAACATAAAAAGACTAAAAGAAAACCAGAACAAAAAATATCCCAAACAAGAAGGTTGAAAAAAAAATACGAAGTACCTACAGGAAAAGACCGAATAAAAATAAATTATGGAAAGATACAGAAAGAGAACCATAATTATAAGATATTGACAAATTTGATTAAAGAACGGAGAAAGCACTGTTCAAAAGCCTTTTTGAAAGTGATATCATAGAACATAGAAAAAATCCTTCTAAGGAGCAATATGGCAAGTTCCAATGGCTTGGCACAATGCTTGCCCTGATGCTGGTCTCCAACGTAACTTTTGCTCGTTGACATGGAATTTGTTTTTTTATGTTACAAACGTGCTCTGCGGATCCTGGCTATTTCTAAATGGAAGTCGGGACATTGGTTGCAAGTATTTCCTTCCACTCTATTGGATCCTGTAACTTTCCGTATTGCAACATGTCTTCGTTTGGGTGCAAGGTGTTGCGCACCTCATTAATGCGCACTGGCATTAATGAGGTGCGCAACACCTTGCACCCAACCGAAGACATGAACCTAGTAACAACTGCTAATTCTAATTCTAAGTGGGGAAACTAAGATCTGCACGGACGTCTCGCATAGAAGTTTATTGTGAATTATCCCCCTGCCTAAGCAGGTCCTAACCAACCCAGCTTCTTGATTATCGGAGCAGGACTTTAGGTGACTGACAGCTTCGTTTCAGCTTTTCTGTGGGTGTGGATATGGTTGATGTCTCAATGAGACACTTCAGCCCCGTTTTGTGTCTGGACTTCTATGTGGCCGTGCAGTGTACCACAACGTGTACCACATTCTCTACTTCTTGTAAGCAGCCATGACATAAGCTGCTGTCTGTGGTTCCAGTGTTGAAAAGATAATAGTTCAATTCATTCGTGACCTGTGATGATGCCCACCATCGTTATTAGGTCCTCTCGGCTCATTTTGAGCATTGTGTTGGTGTTTTTCCTTTCTTTGGAGGGGAATATTGATTTAGTATGCTTGCAGTCTGTCCGACGCTCCCATAGCTTTTGATGTTCTTTATCAGAGTTAAGTTTTAATCTGTTTTTTGATAATGGTATGAGGCTCGACGGTATGACACTAGTCCCATAGGAGTTATGGAGATCCATTGTGTGGTATGGTACATGCGTCGGTCGACACACTTCCGTCTTCCCATTTATCAAGAACAACCGTGAGAGGCAGATTTGGCCGAGGATCTCAAAAGGCGCAATTATGCAGATCGCGACAGAGCCTACACATGAGACGCTAGGTCCGTTGGGTACCGAGGCTCTTCGGATTTAAAAAAATATCTGAGATTCTGGTCGAAGTGATCTGGCGCAGCACTTCAGCATTGCCATACAGCGGTGCAATGCAGCCAGTGTCTTGGCTCCATATCAATACCAGTCGGACGCTTCCGACTGGTATTGATATGGATCAGTTGAGTTACCTTTAGATTGGATGCAACAGTTTGCATTTAGCTCAATTGCTTCAATTGTAAATACTTGGCTTAATTTATTTATATTATTGATTGTAAATTTGTAATTTTCTTTGTCTGTTGTTGATTTATTGTTTGTTTTTTGATTTTGTATCATAAATTATCGATTTAAGTTTATTCAATGTTCCAAGCTGTTTATTTATTGAACCAATATTTTTCTAGTATGTCTTAAGCGTTACCAAAATTTGTCTCTGGAGTTACTTGATGTCCCAAAAATAAACATTACATATCCGATCGTAAAATGCGTATTTCTTTCCATTTTATCTTTAAATTGCCAGTACCTTATTTTAACAATTAGTGAGCTTCCTTAAATAATTCATTTTTATTTGTAATACTTTTATATTTAGTTTAATGTAGAAATAGCTATAATTTTTTGGATAAGGGTAACGCAAAAGACCAATTGCAGTTAGTTTTCTACTAAAATTTAAGTATTATATGGAGACTGATTTTACCAAAATATTTGATTATGCATGCAGGATAAAAAAAATGAAAATGAGTAATGGTATCGAGTTTCATTCAGCATTTATGAAAGATTAAGTGCCGGTAACTCAGGTGACAGATTTTGAGGGTCTGTGTTGTAGTTTCTTGTAAAAAATAGCTAAAATATGAATAAACGTCCGTGCCCTTCTAGGTTGTTAAAGTAGATGAAATTTCTAATGCCCTAATCAAATTAGAATAAAAGAATATTAATGTTTTTATTTTTCAAAAAAATATTTCTACACTGTCCAAAGTGTGGGTAAAATAGTTGATTCACCCATATACCCATTGATAAATTAAAAAGGGAAGATGAGGTACTAGTGTCTCGAAAATGGCAACCTCATATTGTGTAAAATTGTGTGCTCCCACCTCAGTAACAGTCGGACCGGCGGTCGTGTTCGCGTGAAATATTGTTCTCGGTCTTAGGTGGGTGAATCAACTATTTTACCCACACTTTGGACGGTGTAGAAATATTTTTTTGAAAAATAAAAACATTAATATTCTTTTATTCTAATTTGATTAGGGCATTAGAAATATCATCTACTTTAACAACCTAGAAGGACAGCGACGTTTATTCATATTTTTTACAAGAAACTACAACACAGACCCTCAAAATCTGTCACCTGAGTTACCGGCACTTAATCTTACATAAATGCTGAATGAAACTCGAAACCATTACTCATTTTCATTTTTTTATCCTGCATGCATAATCAAATATTTTGGTAAAATCAGTCTCCATATAATACTTAAATTTTAGTAGAAAACTAACTGCAATTGGTCTTTTGCGTTACCTTGATCCAAAAAACTATAGCTATTTCTACATTCAACTAAATATAAAAGTATTACAAATAAAAATGAATTATTTAAGGAAGCTCTCTAATTGTTAAAATAATGTACTGGCAATTTAAAGATAAAATGGAAAGAAATACGCATTTTACGATCGGATATGTTATGTTTATTTTTGGGACATCAAGTAACTCCAGAGACAAATTTTGGTAACGCTTAAGACATACTAGAAAAATATTGGTTTAATAAATAAACGGCTTGGAACATTGATTGAACTTAAATCGATAATTTATACAAAATCAAAAAACAAACAATAAATCAACAACAGACAAAGAAAATTACAAATTTACAATCTATAATATAAATAAATTAAGCCAAGTATTTACAATTGAAGTAATTGAGCTAAATGCAAACTGTTGCATCTAATCTAAAGATAACTCAACTGATCCATATCAATACCAGTCGGAAGCGTCCGACTAGTATTGATATGAAGCACAAGACACTGGCTGCATTGCCCCGCGCTGTAAGGCAATGCTGAAGTGCTGCGCCAGATCACTTCGACTAGTAAAGTTTTTTTTTCAAAGATTTGGGTCTTTTTATATAGCATTAGGTGTCTGCAATAATTTTACAACATAAGATGTTTTAAATTTTAATTATTTTGACCGCAAGAGCGGTGTTCCCTTAAACAGTAAAGAAGGTAGGTATGTACCTTTATTAAGTACCCAACAAACGGACACGAAGACACTAGAAGTGGCAGCAGCAGGCCCTCCCGAGGCGGCACGAGTGGGGAAGAGGCTGCTGCCGCCACCGCCCCGCGCTGCCCTAACTCGTATCCGCAGCCGTACTTTTTTCCTGTACCAAATTTTTTTTGAGACAATTTTCCCGGCCGCCCCCCCTAAACTTCAGCCATTTCAACTTCTATGGTAAATCCGGTACTGTTGGTAGGTATAGGTATTGTAGGTAAACAATTAGTTGGGTTTTGGGTTCGAAGCGTTCGTTTGTTTAAATTTAGCGCCCCTCTCGGCCTTCTTTGGGCTTTTTTTTATCTTCAAGCTTCTGAAGGGCAGACAGCGAGGCAGAAGCCTGACGCCCCGGGCCATGGCCCTTTTGGCCTAAGGGTAAATACGCCCATGGTACTACCATAATTTCTAATAAGCACAATTTATAAAAAAAAAATCGGTCACCCAGCCAGGTCATCATTATTATATAGGATAGGTAGCGGTTTCACCCGCGAAGTTCCTGGCGAGAGATTCAAAGACGGTAAGATCAGCAAAAATTGCGCCTTACCACCACTAGGGTGAGTGACTAGTTGCAAACCCCGGCTTGCTCGCATTCTTTTGAATTTTTCGCAAAGCAAAATAGTTTCAAAATGGATAGGCATTCCCATACTTACTTTTCTTTCAGGGAGTGACATAGGCTATATTTCACTAATTTTAAATGTGTAAGGAATAAAAGTATTAGTTTGCTTGCTAACAATATTTTATTTTTAAAAAATAAATTATTTTAACTCATTATATTATAACAACACTTTGCACTTCATAATAATATTGCCTTAAATTGGTTATTGGCATAATCCTAAAAGAAATAGTAAGTAAATCTGCATGCCACACTAATTAGAATTAAATATGGAGGCACAATGAACACCATCTCGTAAGATTCTTGTGGATTAAACTACTTATACACTAGCCAAACTCGATGTGGAATGTTTGTAATCATATCACGACACAAAAATTAAAACTCGCTAGCTTGGCGTCAGATATAATTACGACAACCAAAGTTATCGACATAGCTCTATGAATTAGGAAGCTGAAGTGGCAGTGCGCCGGCCATATCTCGCGAAGAACCGACAACCGCTGGGGTAAACGAGTTTTTGAGTGGAGACCGTAATTAGGCAAACGCAGTGTAGGACGCCAGGTGGGATGACGATCGGCGAAAGACTGCAGGAAGATGCTGGATGCGTCAAGCTGAAGACATAATTAGGGTAGACCTATGCCCAGCTGTGGACTAATGCAGGCTGATGATACTGCATTGGAAGAACACCAACATTTCATCATCATGGTTCAGGGCCTATCTAACGATTAAAATCTTTAGGCTCACCACATCGCCAAGCGTTCGGTACCTGCCAATTGTGCGAAACGAGCTCTCCAGCGCAATGTACGCTGGGTCGCGTAACGCGAGCGGAAGTCGCTCGCGTTACGCGACCCAGCTCGACCGCTCTTAAGAAGTCCCTCGTTAACACTGTTAAAAACTATATAAGAAAGTCGTGCTAATAACACTATTTATAACTCAAGAACGGCTGAACCGATTTGGCTGAAAATTGGTGGGGAGGTAGCTTAGAACCAGGAGACGGCCATAGGATGCTTTTTATTCCGTTCCCGGCTAAACGAATCTTTAACGCGACCATTCGTTCTACTGGGAAAGAAAGCGTTCGCAACGCAAAGAGAAGAAGAGTGTACCATAAACAATTTACTTCAAAATCGTTATTTATCTCAGAATTTGTAAAAGCCTTCATATTTAGGGAATATTATTTCGATCTTTTATCTTGAATTACGTGTTTTAAAAACACGATCGGTAAAAGTTTTCTCGTTAGTTTATTTTTTTGATTAAATGACAAGTTTATTTTTTTGATGAATGAAACAGATGTTTTGAACACATTTTGCTATTTATCTCAGGAACAGCACACTTTTTTTCTTCGGCTTTTGTTTTGGTAAAAATCCTAGAAGTATTTATGTCTTAATTTTTCGATGGTTGTTTCATTAGCTTGGTAATTACGTAAAAACAGTTTTGGCGCATAGAACATTCGGTGCACGTCTCTGCTCTACTTCTCACTGGTGAGAAAACCATACCTTGTCATCTCGCTCACAATCCATCTCGTAGCGGCGGAGTAACGTATGCTCGCTGCGAATAATCCATTACGCCCCGTAACAATAACCAGTATCCGGCTTAGTAAAGTAAGGCATACCTGCTTCCAAGGTGCATTCAGCTAGATTAAGCGTGAAGAATATAGCGCTTTTCTTCACTAATGGGTTGCACTCATCGCAGTAGTAATGGAACGCCATGGCCAGATCAGATGGGATGGCTACTACGTCCTTGACTAACATCACTCCGGTCCTGTCCAGATCAGCTTGGAAACGATTTATGAGCTCGCCGTGATCTCGCATCTTTAGGGCGGAACCGTCGACCATTGTGTAGCGGAGGGGTCCTTTGTTACCTGAAAATGTATTACTTATGTAAATCCTATACTTCGCAAAAGTTTGTAAGGATGTTTGTTACTCATTCACGCAAAAACTACAGAACGGATCAGGCAGAAATTTTGCATACAGGTGGTTCTAGATCTGAAACACACATAGGCTACTTTTATCCTGTAAATCAGTTCCCTTAGGATAGAAATAATCTTAAAACGTTTCCATAGAAACAATGCGTGCGATGCCGCGGGCAGTAACGAGTAAAGTAAATAATACAGGACAATCCACACAACATCTTCTATTCGTGTATAGACACGCTCGTGGATTTGTTCTAACTAAGGCTAAATTATAATATAAAAATATAAACTTTCAAACAGCTACTCGAGACGAGATAGGTCGTGCGAATGTTCTTATTCAAAAGAGTCGACGTGGCGGAAATGAGTTTTGCGCCATAATAGAATTATATATAAAACCAGATAAAATAAACCAAAACCTGATTACGTTATTCACCAATTGTGTTTATTACTTTAACAATGAGTTTTCGACCCTTACTTAAACCCCGGTATCTCGTTAGACCCCCCCAATATTGTCTGACATCATATACCCTATAACCACCGGGGTATTGAGACGAATCAATCGATACCGCATTTATTGCAGTCGAACGAGTAGTTACAGCGCTACGTAACATAAAAATCGGCTTCATACATACCTACAAACAAACATAAGGTGCCAAGTGAAAACCTCGGCAACGCAAACCTCCATAACCCTCCTCCGTTGGTAGTCAGGTTATTAAACGCGGATGGGTTTTGCACTGTATCTGAGTTGCGTTTGAGTAGGCTTAAGATAAGGTGGCAGTGTGCGTCAAGTTAGCAGCAGCCCCACCATAGAATTTCGTGGTTTCGTGGGCACATTCATTGGCATAGTTGAAACCACGAAATTCCATGGTGGGGTGGGGCTGCCTTGACGCACACAGGTGGCATGACGGAACTACACCAGGTGTCGCAATATTGTGTAGGTATTAAGTAGGTACATAATACACAAAAATACATACGCAAATACATAGAGGTTGTCTCGGAGATATTATTAATGAAGTTACTGAATTTTTCTTGATTGTAGGTTCTGGTCTCTGTTGTTATACACAAACATGAAGGATCCTGTGTCTCTTGAGTATTCTTGATATACCTGCAATTAAATTAATTAACGTTAATAACCTTGATTGATATTGTTGTTATCCAAATTATTTCAGCCACACTACTGAGTGATACATGAATGAAATTATTTAGATTACATAGTTTTATATGTATTTTAGTTTGAAGTATATTGTAATTTGTTTGTTAAAATATGGAACTGGCATAGACATACCAATGACTCAACATCTTTAATATATATGTATGTACTTACATAAGATAAACAAAAAAAAACAACATCACTAAAAATCTTACCATCTCTTTCTTTAACACAAATAATAATAATAAGTCAAACGATTGCAAGATTTTAAATAAACAACTAACTTACCAGTTTGCTTAAGTAAAATGGCATTTCCACCAATGAGATATTCATTACCCAATAAATCAATGTCATTGTAAAATCTTGACTCATCATAAATTTCTTCGACTGGTGTATTTATTTGATAAAACATATTAAATAGCATCATTACAACGCCTGCCAGAAATACTAAAAATGGTATAGTCATTCCTATGCTACTTTGAGCTTCATTTCCTGTTAAATTTGGATAGTTGTGCATTCTTGCTGAACCACTGCGAATCATATGCATATTTCGTGTGACAGTTGGTGTTCTATTGGCTGATTGCAATCCAGATGTATTGTAGGTGTTATCACTGTACACATTGTCTTGTTCAGGTATTTCCCCTTCATATTGCAATCCAGATGTATTGTAGGTGTTATCACTGTACACATTGTCTTGTTCAGGTATTTCCCCTTCATATGAGTGATCACTGTAATATGAATGTGACAGGAGGTTGGTTACACAAACATGAAGGATCCTGTGTCTTCCCTTTTAAGTATTCTTGATATACCTGCAATTAAATTAATTAACGTTAATAACCTTGATTGATACTGTTGTTATTTAAATTATTTCAGCCACACTACTGAGTGATACATGAATGAAATTATTTAGATTATATAGTTTTATATGTATTTTAGTTTGAAGTATATTGTAATTTGTTTGTTAAAATATGGAACTGGCATAGAAATACCAATGACTCAACATCTTTAACATATATTATGTACTTATATGAGATAAAATAAAAAAAAATTCAACATCACTAAAAATCTTACCATCTCTTTCTTTAACATAAATAATAAGGCAAACGATTGCAAGATTTTAAATAAACAACTAACTTACCAGTTTGCATAAGTAAAATGGCATTTCCACCAATACGATATTCATTACCCATTAAATCAATGTCATTGTAAAATCTTGACTCATCATAAATTTCTTCGACTGGTGTATTTATTTGATAAAACATATTAAATAGCATCATTACAACGCCTGCCAGAAATACTAAAATTGGTATAGTCATTCCTATGCTACTTTGAGCTTCATTTCCTGTTGAATTTGGATAGTTGTGCATTCTTGCTGAACCACTGCGAATCATATGCATATTTCGTGTGACAGTTGGTGTTCTATTGGCTGATTGCAATCCAGATGTATTGTAGGTGTTATCACTGTACACATTGTCTTGTTCAGGTATTTCCCCTTCATATGAGTGATCACTGTAATATGAATGTGACAGGAGGTTTGCAGGCAAGGATTTGGATCGAATATAGCTGCAAACGGACATTACCAACTCATTAACTACAGATGTTGACTTTTGCTGTGAAAAGTATATATACTTATTTTATATATCTAAAGAAATAAACGATATGACTTTTTGTTTGCTATGTGAAGATTAGCTACAAAAACCTGCACCGATCAAATAAGTAGTGTTTAATTGAATTAGAGAACCTTTTTTTTATAATTGTTTAAAACTTAATAAACTATACATGTTATAGTTTATCAAACGTGATATCCAGGAACCCTGGTGGTGATGATATAATGATAATGTTGTGCAAAAGATAATCAGTGGTTATAAGAGAAGAATAAAAGTAGAGTTGAGTGGTTTTAATGAGATACAGTTTTTTATTTGTTATGATAAAAATAAGACGGATGCATGCTGAAATATTGCTTCAATTATAACTATAATGAAAATATTGACATAGAAAACTAATGGTGAACTATTGAATAATTTAATAGGAAAATAAATACCTAGCATCATCCTCTCCTCTTGACTTATCAATGAGTCCTTCATTCATTTCAAATGAATTTCTTTTCTCTGAATTATTTGTGTGTTTTGGTGGGCTTAAGGTCTGTACAGGGGTACTGCAAGAAAATAGAAAAAAGGTATTATAATTACATCATAGTCATGTATGATGAAAACTATCTATCTATGTAATATATTGCAATAAACAGGGTGTTTGGTATTGCAAACAACATAATTTTTTGGGGAGTGTAAATGGTCACAGGCTACATTTTTCTGGTACACTCAGTGTCACAGTCAGTTATTAATGTGGTCTGCTTAGTCATTTATCTTAATAAAATTATAACAACTTTTCAGGGGGTGAGGGGGGTGTACTCATTTGGGTAAAACGGCCACTTATAGGTGAAATTTTTCAAAGCACGGCTTTTCTATGCAAATCGTTTTAAGGCATTTTTTTACACTGCCAGCGCACTCTAGCATGGCACATAACACATCGGAGTGGTTTCTCCAGCTTTTTTGGATGGTGTCCTGACCCATCTTGAGGCAAACCTGTCACCAGGGATGATGAAGCCCTTGCCTTCTTCTCGATCTCTTGATGTAGATAGAACCTAGCGATGCTACGTCGAAACATCAACTAGTCATGTAAACGCATGTAAACGCCAAGCATTCGCAATAGCCATGTCAACCATGTAAGTGAAAAGAACCCACCACCACTTATTTCCATGAATTGCAATTCTATAGAGCGATATCGATTGGTCAAGCTCATCGACCCCTCCCATACTTTTATTATAAGTCTGGAATAGATGCGGAATGTCAACATCAGTCCTCTCTCGTTTTATTGGGCACCATCGTTTTACCACTCCCATCGGCTCAATGGAATGCACTTACCTCTACACACCATTCCATAGTCAAACTTCTGTTATCAAAAAGTGGATAAAAAAATGTGGTCTACCCTTAATTTTATTTCTTTCTAATGGCGAGTGTTACTATGTTTTATAATGAAACAAAACAGATCAGCTGGAATTAACTATTTTCTAGTAAAAAAATTACAAGTAGGTGTACCCAATCAGGTACAGCGACAGCTAATGGGTACGCTATCGGATAATAGGACAAATGTCACAAAAAAAATAAGCTAACCCATAAACACATACCTGAAAACTTCATCCACATCAGTGCCTCGAACATTGTGCTGATTGTCCTCAGGGTTATTAGACCGTGCTCTGTTCTCCCGTTTATTTTTCAAACCGCTTGTTTCGGGAAGAACAGATGTGTGGGAAGCCCGTCTGTGAATGCTTCGTCTGGCTGACAGTTTTATTGAAACCCACATGTTCTAAAAAAAAATTCCACTGATGAGGTGCCTCGAACATTGTGCTGATTGGCCCTATGGCCAACCTGACCCTGCTCTGTTCTCTCGTTCATTTTTCGCCATTGTTTCAGAAAGAACAGATGTGTGGGAAGCCCGACTGTGGATGCTTCGTCTGGCTGACGGTTTTATTGAAACCCACATGTTCTAAAAAAAAATTCCACTGATGAGGTGCCTCGAACATTGTGCTGATTGGCCCTATGGCTAGACCCTGCTCTGTTCTCTCGTTCATTTTTCGCCATTGTTTCAGAATGAACAGATGTGTGGGAAGCCCGACTGTGGATGCATGATGTGGAAAACGCGATGCATGTTAATTTGAATAAAATCGTATTCAATATCTATGACCAGTATCACATTATTAACACCCAACACACGATGAAATATTGGATGTAATTATAATTAGTTTTAATAGTGCGTGAAAACCAATTCAACATACCTCATTTTTTAATGTTTGGTTCCAAATAAAGACTTATATTGTATTTGTATTCCGAAGGCTGTTTGAATTCATATAAAAATAGTCTAGAATATCGTTCAAAAAGCGCTGGTGAGATCGATCACTACACCGACTACTTGGGTAAGAAGAGGTCCAATGCTATCTGATGGTACTCCACTCCATTTCAGCGCGAGGCACCTTTCAATCATTGCATGTGTTAACTTCATATCTGAAAGAAAAAATAATTTTAGGTATGGATATTATTAATGTTTTATTAATACTCTAGTTTTCAGTTCTTAATAATCTTTATAATAAGAAAGTCGTGCTTATAACACTATTTATAACTCAAGGACGGCTGAACCGATTTGGCTGAAAATTGGTGGGGAGGTAGCTTAGAACCAGGAGACGGACATAGGCTTTTTATTCCGTTCCCGGCTAAACGAATCTTTTACGCGACCATTCGTTCTACTGGGAAAGAAAGCGCTCGCAACGAGAAGACGAGTGGACCATAAACAGTTTACTTCAAAATCGTTATTTATCTCAGAATTTGTAAAAGCCTTCATATTTAGGGAATATTATTTCGATCTTTTATCTTGAATTACGTGTTTTAAAAACACGATCGGTAAAAGTTTTCTCGTTAGTTTATTTTTTTGATTAAAAACAGATGTTTTGAACACATTTTGCTATTTATCTCAGGAACAGCACACTTTTTTTCTTCGGCTTTTGTTTTGGTAAAAATCCTAGAAGTATTTCTTTAGTTATGTCTTAATTTTTGATGGTTGTTTCATTAGCTTGGTAATAGGGTATAGTATATGCATGTGATTTCAAAATGGCTAAAGAAATATATACGTATTCTCTATTGATATAGAAACATATCTACATATTTATTTTTGCATTTTGTGATGTTTTTTTGTAGCATTTAACCATTGAAAAATTGATATTTTAAATCTCAATCGCAAAATTTCAAAACGCTACGACATTGACTACTAGAGCGGACGTGACATCACTGTACACATTTCTTCTTTTTTTATTCTGCTTGCTGCACCTTGATTTGACACTATTCTGCCCACTTGACATTTCGTATTGTCGATTATTTTCAGTTTTTTCGGAAAACCTCTTTCCTGAGATGATCACTACCGAGGTCGTCACCAAAGGTTTTAATCAAGTGTGTACGTCGACGTCACATAAACATGGCGCCAATATGGCAGCGTTTTTATCACCCGAAAATAATTGTAGTTTTGATTTGTTTTTTTTACCTTGTTAATGCGAAATTCAGTGAGCGTCTTATCATTCCTCGGTTAAATAATGACCTAAAGAATCGATTAAAACAATAAAAAAAATCGATGCATATACCCTATTACGTAAAAACAGTTTTGGCGCATAGAACATTCGGTGCACGTCTCTGCTCTACTTCTCACTGGTGAGAAAACCATATCTTGTCATCTCGCTCACAATCCATCTCGTAGCGGCGGAGTAACGTATGCTCGCTGTGAATAATCCATTACGCCCCGTAACAATAACCAGTATCCGGCTTAGTAAAGTAAGGCATACCTGCTTCCAAGGTGCATTCAGCCAGATTAAGCGTGAAGAATATAGCGCTTTTCTTCACTAATGGGTTGCACTCATCGCAGTAGTAATGGAACGCCATGGCCAGATCAGATGGGATGGCTACTACGTCCTTGACTAACATCACTCCGGTCCTGTCCAGATCAGCTTGGAAACGATTTATGAGCTCGCCGTGATCTCGCATCTTTAGGGCGGAACCGTCGACCATTGTGTAGCGGAGGGGTCCTTTGTTACCTGAAAATGTATTACTTATGTAAATCCTATACTTCGCAAAAGTTTGTAAGGATGTTTGTTACTCATTCACGCAAAAACTACAGAACGGATCAGGCAGAAATTTTGCATACAGGTGGTTCTAGATCTGAAACACACATAGGCTACTTTTATCCTGTAAATCAGTTCCCTTAGGATAGAAATAATCTTAAAACGTTTCCATAGAAACAATGCGTGCGATGCCGCGGGCAGTAACGAGTAAAGTAAATAATACAGGACAATCCACACAACATCTTCTATTCGTGTATAGACACGCTCGTGGATTTGTTCTAACTAAGGCTAAATTATAATATAAAAATATAAACTTTCAAACAGCTACTCGAGACGAGATAGGTCGTGCGAATGTTCTTATTCAAAAGAGTCGACGTGGCGGAAATGAGTTTTGCGCCATAATAGAATTATATATAAAACCAGATAACGTTATTCACCAATTGTGTTTATTACTTTAACAATGAGTTTTCGACCTAACTTACTTAAACCCCGGTATCTCGTTAGACCCCCCCAATATTGTCTGACATCATATACCCTATAACCACCGGGGTATTGAGACGAATCAATCGATACCGCATTTATTGCAGTCGAACGAGTAGTTACAGCGCTACGTAACATAAAAATCGGCTTCATACATACCTACAAACAAACATAAGGTACCAAGTGAAAACCTCGGCAACGCAAACCTCCATAACCCTCCTCCGTTGGTAGTCAGGTTATTAAACGCGGATGGGTTTTGCACTGTATCTGAGTTGCGTTTGAGTAGGCTTAAGATAAGGTGGCAGTGTGCGTCAAGTTAGCAGCAGCCCCACCATAGAATTTCGTGGTTTCGTGGGCACATTCATTGGCATAGTTGAAACCACGAAATTCCATGGTGGGGTGGGGCTGCCTTGACGCACACAGGTGGCATGACGGAACTACACCAGGTGTCGCAATATTGTGTAGGTATTAAGTAGGTACATAATACACAAAAATACATACGCAAATACATAGAGGTTGTCTCGGAGATATTATTAATGAAGTTACTGAATTTTTCTTGATTGTAGGTTCTGGTCTCTGTTGTTATACACAAACATGAAGGATCCTGTGTCTCTTAAGTATTCTTGATATACCTGCAATTAAATTAATTAACGTTAATAACCTTGATTGATATTGTTGTTATCCAAATTATTTCAGCCACACTACTGAGTGATACATGAATGAAATTATTTAGATTACATAGTTTTATATGTATTTTAGTTTGAAGTATATTGTAATTTGTTTGTTAAAATATGGAACTGGCATAGACATACCAATGACTCAACATCTTTAATATATATGTATGTACTTACATAAGATAAACAAAAAAAAACAACATCACTAAAAATCTTACCATCTCTTTCTTTAACATAAATAATAAGGCAAACGATTGCAAGATTTTAAATAAACAACTAACTTACCAGTTTGCATAAGTAAAATGGCATTTCCACCAATACGATATTCATTACCCATTAAATCAATGTCATTGTAAAATCTTGACTCATCATAAATTTCTTCGACTGGTGTATTTATTTGATAAAACATATTAAATAGCATCATTACAACGCCTGCCAGAAATACTAAAATTGGTATAGTCATTCCTATGCTACTTTGAGCTTCATTTCCTGTTAAATTTGGATAGTTGTGCATTCTTGCTGAACCACTGCGAATCATATGCATATTTCGTGTGACAGTTGGTGTTCTATTGGCTGATTGCAATCCAGATGTATTGTAGGTGTTATCACTGTACACATTGTCTTGTTCAGGTATTTCCCCTTCATATGAGTGATCACTGTAATATGAATGTGACAGGAGGTTGGTTACACAAACATGAAGGATCCTGTGTCTTCCCTTTTAAGTATTCTTGATATACCTGCAATTAAATTAATTAACGTTAATAACCTTGATTGATACTGTTGTTATTTCAATTATTTCAGCCACACTACTGAGTGATACATGAATGAAATTATTTAGATTATATAGTTTTATATGTATTTTAGTTTGAAGTATATTGTAATTTGTTTGTTAAAATATGGAACTGGCATAGAAATACCAATGACTCAACATCTTTAACATATATTATGTACTTATATAAGATAAACAAAAAAAACTCAACATCACTAAAAATCTTACCATCTCTTTCTTTAACATAAATAATAAGGCAAACGATTGCAAGATTTTAAGTAAACAACTAACTTACCAGTTTGCATAAGTAAAATGGCATTTCCACCAATACGATATTCATTACCCAATAAATCAATGTCATTGTAAAATCTTCACTCATCATAAATTTCTTTGACTGGTGTATTTATTTGATAATACATATTAAATAGCATCATTAAAACGCCTGCTAGCAATACTAAAATTGGTATAGTCATTCCTATGCTACTTTGAGCTTCATTTCCTGTTGAATTTGGATAGTTGTGCATTCTTGCTGAACCACTGCGAATCATATGGATATTTCGTGTTACAGTTGGTGTTCTATTGGCTGATTGCAATCCAGATGTATTGTAGGTGTTATCACTGTACACATTGTCTTGTTCAGGTATTTCCCCTTCATATGAGTGATCACTGTAATATGAATGTGACAGGAGGTTTGCAGGCAAGGATTTGGATCGAATATAGCTGCAAACGGACATTACCAACTCATTAACTACAGATGTTGACTTTTGCTGTGAAAAGTATATGTGCTTATTTTTTATATCTAAAGAAATAAACGATATGACTTTTTGTTTGCTATGTGAAGATTAGCTACAAAAACCTGCACCGATCAAATAAGTAGTGTTTAATTGAATTAGAGAACCTTTTTTTTATAATTGTTAAAAACTTAATAAACTATACATGTTATAGTTTATCAAATGTGATATCCAGGAACCCTGGTGGTGATGATATAATGATATTGTTGTGCAAAAGATAATCAGTGGTTATAAGAGAAGAATAAAAGTAGAGTTGAGTGGTTTTAATGAGATACAGTTTTTTATTTGTTATGATAAAAATAAGACAGATGCATGCTGAAATATTGCTTCAATTATAACTATAATGAAAATATTGACATAGAAAACGAATGGTGAACTATTGAATAATTTAATAGGAAAATAAATACCTAGCATCATCCTCTCCTCCCTCGTTACGGGGCGTAATGGATTATTCGCAGCGAGCATACGTTACTCCGCCGCTACGAGATGGATTGTGAGCGAGATGACAAGATATGGTTTTCTCACCAGTGAGAAGTAGAGCAGAGACGTGCACCGAATGTTCTATGCGCCAAAACTGTGTTTACGTAATTACCAAGCTAATGAAACAACCATCGAAAAATTAAGACATAAATACTTCTAGGATTTTTACCAAAACAAAAGCCGAAGAAAAAAAGTGTGCTGTTCCTGCGATAAATAGCAAAATGTGTTCAAAACATCTGTTTCATTCATCAAAAAAATAAACTAACGAGAAAACTTTTACCGATCGTGTTTTTAAAACACGTAATTCAAGATAAAAGATAGAAATAATATTCCCTAAATATGAAGGCTTTTACAAATTCTGAGATAAATAACGATTTTGAAGTAAATTGTTTATGGTTCACTCGTCTTCTCGTTGCGAGCGCTTTCTTTCCCAGTAGAACGAATGGTCGCGTAAAAGATTCGTTTAGCCGGGAACGGAATAAAAAGCATCCTATGTCCGTCTCCTGGTTCTAAACTACCTCCCCATCAATTTTCAGCCACATCGGTTCAGCCGTTCTTGAGTTATAAATAGTGTTATTAGCACGACTTTCGTACATAAAGATTATCAAGAACTGAAAACTAGAGTATTAAGAAAACATTAATTATTATTTATATTTTTTCTTTCAGATATGAAGTTAACACATGCAGTGATTGGAAGGTGCCTCGCGCTTTGCCCACATACTATGTGGAACTTGAAAATTCTGGGTCTGTAAGTACCTTGTGACGTGAGTATTTACAATGACAAAAACCCAAATAATTTAAAAAATTAAATTTTAATTGGTCTGATGCGTAGAGCCCCAAGCGCAAAGGTTTCCTGGCCCGCTCCACACCTCTTAAAACATTAGTGGCCAAACAAAAACTAGAAGTAATTTTACCAACAATTACTTTATTTCTATATCTCAAAAGGACTAAACAAAATATTCTTACAGAAAATAAAATTATAACAACTTTTCAGGGGGTGAGGGGGAATAAAACATTTTTACTCATTTGGGTAAAACGGCCACTTATAGGTGAAATTTTTCTAAGCACGGCTTTTCAATGCAAATCGTTTTAAGGCATTTTTTTACACTGCCAGCGCACTCTAGCATGGCACATAACACATCGGAGTGGTTTCGCCAGCTTTTTTGGATGGTGTCCTGACCCATCTTGAGGCAAACCTATCACCAGGGATGACGAAGCCCTTGCCTTCTTCTCGATCTCTTGATGTAGATAGAACCTAGTGATGCTACGTCGAAACATCAACTGGTCCATTTTGTCTTCTCTGCTTAGAACATGTAAACGCCAAGCATTCGCAATAGCCATGTCAACCATGTAAGTGAAAAGAACCCACCACCACTTATTTCCATGAATGGCAATTCTATAGAGCGATATCGATTGGTCAAGCTTATCGCCCCTCCCATACTTTTATTATAAGTCTGGAATAGATGCGGAATGTCAACATCAGTCCTCTCTTGTTTTATTGGGCACCATCGTTTAACCACTCCCATCGGCTCAATGGAATCAAAATTTGTAGTATAAAGATGTATTCCAACGATTTTATTACTAAATATATCATTTACTTTCAAGGAGAATAAATATTTAGTTGACAATGCACATGCACTTACCTCTGCACACCGTTCCGTAGTCAAACTTCTGTTATCAAAAAGTGGATAAAAAATGTGGTCTACCCTCAATTTTATTTCTTTCTAATGGCGAGTGTTACTGTGTTTTATAATTAAACAAAACAGATCTGCTGGAATTAACTATTTTCTAGTAAAAAAATTACAAGTAGGTGTACCCAATCAGGTACAGCAACAGCTAATGGGTACTCTATCGGATAATAGGACAAATGTCACAAAAAAAATAAGCTTACCTTTATACACATACCTGAAAACATTATCCACTGATGAGGTGCCTCGAACATTGTGCTGATTGGCCCTATGGCTAGACCCTGCTCTGTTCTCTCGTTCATTTTTCGCCATTGTTTCAGAAAGAACAGATGTGTGGGAAGCCCGACTGTGGATGCTTCGTCTGGCTGACGGTTTTATTGAAACCCACATGTACTAAAAATAAATTTTAAATGATTATTTTGGGTATTCGTCTTCCTTCTTTACCTACTGTGATCAGCTGATCACAGAACTGTTTGCCAGGTGTTGTGATTAGCAAAACCCTCAAAGAACATAAATACTGCATTGAGAAAACCCTTTTGTTTGGAGGAAGATCATTCAGCAGTGGATGTATCCGTTTTATTCAGCAACACTTCTACACCCAAAAACATTGTTGAACAAGTTGCGTGTTCGATTCATAACTACAAAAAGTCACACAAAATGGACTGGCACAACAGCACTTACTTTCTGGTTTTCAGAATTATTCGTTATTGGCCGAAAATAATAAAATAACGACAAATATTGCAAGGAGAATACAATAACTTCGTATTATTTTTCAAGAGAGGCCCTATTTTATGCTCGATAAATTATTTTGCAAAGCAAGCAAAGAGCAGCCGGTCGCAACACACGTGGCCAAAACTTTCCTATGAAGGGGTAATGAAGTTTAGCCAACTTTTGAAGCCAAATCTTATTTTTTTCAAGTTGGCACCGGAAATGACTATTTTATGCCTTATGGTTAGTTCTAACTAACCATAAGGCATAAAATAGTCATTTCAGTTAGTTCTAACTAACCATAAGGCATAAAATAGTCATTTCCGGTGCCAACTTGAAAAAAATAAGATTTGGCTTCAAAAGTTGGCTAAACTTCATTACCCCTTCATAGGTAGTAGACTCCATAGATGGTTTCTCCTTCTACGTTCTACTCAATGATTTATTGTCAATGGCTTACGAAGGGTATTCTCTTTGGCAAAGATATCGACCTAGAACCTGACGAAAATGACACTCAAAATGGTCTACGACTTGTTTTGACGCAGACAGATTGCGCAGAGCCTGACAAGGTTTCTGCGGAACAAGAAATTAGTGTCAGACCATGACGCAGCAGAGCCAAAAATAAAAAGAAAAAGAAGAAGAAATTAGTGGGCAGGAATTTGGAACACCTCCGTGAAGTTGGCCCCCCGACTTTCTATTTTTAAACTTTCGTTATTGCTTATCGTTAGAGAATCGTTAGAGAGAGTTTTAGAGTAAAACAAAATCGTTAGAGAGTAATTCGTTTTTGCGTAAAAGCGATTTTATTTTTTAGTGTGAAGTTGGCCCCAAATTCTGAAAAAATAGACTTGGACGTTTATTTCTTTTTTTAATCGTTAGAGAATCATTAGAGAGAGTTTTAGAGTTTAACAAAATCGTTAGAGAGTAATTAGTTTTTACGTAAAAAATATTTTAAAATTTTACAGAAAACCGTGAAGTTAGCCCCCATCTTTTTTATTTTATACTAATGTTAATGCTAACTATTGCTAAAATTTCCAAAAATATTGGCCAACTTCTGATGTCACCTTCAAATCTAAAGGTGGTAATTTTACGGCTCTTTTATTTATACTTCCATCTGAGGACTTCTCACCGCTATGAATCACAGATGATATCATTTGATTGTAAACATATTTGACACAACAGATATTTAGACAATTACTCGAAGGCACTGAATGCCTGATTATCAATACTGGCCTTGGCATCGCATAGCAGCTTTAAAGTGTTATAATTGTGACATATTTCCTTAAAATCACTCCGAAGCTGTTCCAGGTTCATGCAAGCGCTGAGAAAAATTTCTCTAGTACCATCATTGTGATTAGTGTTTTTGGAGTGGTTTTGCAATCTATCTATCAAATAATGCATTGCGATGAGCTAAAGCTACCTTTAAATCTATAGAGCTATCTCTTGTATTCTTTAAACCACCTTTCTCCATGTTATTTTAGTTTTAGGAGTAAACGAGCTATATGTATTATAATATTTAATTTTAATCTTAATTTAAGAGTAGTTATGCGATGCAAACTCAAGAAATTTGCAAAGGCATCCGCTATGGTTGATTTATTGATATAATAAACACCCTATAAGTGGTAATGCCAATTATGTTAGATAAAACTCAGACAAATTCCTTTGTCTGAGGATAGCGCTAATAAATAATTGCTTGTTGTTTGTATTATTATCAAATTATCTCTAATATTTAACCTATTGTATCTATTCAGTGGTAATTCACTTCCTTTCCCAAATATTTAAATTTTAGATAAGATCCCAATAAGGTTATGGTAAACCCGTCCCACACATCTAACCTCCAATTACAATTTTATAGCGAATTAGTATAATCTTGCTGTCTCGAAGGCCTGTACAACATACATACAACAAAGGTCAATATTTAAATCCATATACAACCAAGAATTACAATGAAAGCGATAAGGTATAGGTGTGCTTGTGCAGGTTATGTACCTACCACAATGCAACAGTATATCAGGGCTGCTTTTGTATAAAATCCGGCTCGTAATGACCAAAATGTTAACTAACGCAGGGGTGAATCTAGCAGGAAGGACCATGGGCAAGAATTTGGAGTAAATACCTGGATACAAAAGGGTTTTGTGTCTGGCGAGCGGGCGACGCGGCGTGGTTATTTCCAAAGACGCTGGTTATTTCGATAGATGATGTTATCTCGTTTGGGGTTTGCCGGGCCCGGCTGCTTCTCAATATATTAGTATTCCAATCACAAAACTAATTATTCATGAAAATAATACGCGATTCAATGAATTTTCTCTCGCGTTCCGTGACAAAAGTGATGCATCCTCGCCATCTTTTTTCTCTCTTGTTTGTTCATTCTTCCGGTCTAATTGTTGTTGCCAGTGCATTGCTTCGATAATGTTATGCACTTCCGTCAGTTTCATAGACTATCAAATCGATTGATTGACAGTTGGCCAGTCTGCACTTGCAAATTCTGGTTTGAGGTAGTACTATTCTGGTTTGAGGCGGGAATCGAACCCACAACCTCCTGCGTAGCAGGCGGACCTTCGCCCACCGCGCAACTTTTAAAAAAATACGGTCGAATTGTGAACCTTCTCCTTTATTTGAAGTCGGCTATAAAATGAATTTACTTTATTGTGAACAGTGTATCTAGTTTTAGAAAACTTACACAGAAGTCGGTAGGAGCGGCAAAAAAATTAAAGCTTTGGGGCGGCAAATGTGTAAATCCAGCACTGGGTAGGCCTATGTCCATTGGTGGACTAATATAGGCTGATGATGATGATGATAATTTATCGTTAGAGGAACACTAGAAATACGCCCTCAGTCAAAATTTATAATGCCTAACCATTGATTTAAAAAGGGCGCGTTTTTAATAAATCAATGTGCCTAACTATCACGATTCATAAAATGCAGCCCGCTGATAGACAGGAGGCTTAGTAATAGGTACAAATTTTGCGACCCTTACGCGTACAAAACCCTAAAAATATCATCAGCCCAGAACTGATCTTCCTTCGTTCTATGCTATCCGTCTTCATTGATACTTTTTGGATAGGTATCCTCGCATCAATCTTATAAGCCCCTTGTTATTACGTCCGTTGCCATGGGGATCATAGAGATAAATTATTAGTAACTAGCTTTTACCGGCGCGGCGGCTTCCCACGCTCTATTCAAGTAGCCTAAGTCCGTTCCCGGGATACTGTTTACCTCCCTGCCAAATTTCATCAAGATTCGTTCAGCCGGAAACAAAATGTCCATCCTATGTCCGTCTCCTGGTTCTAAGCTACCTCTCCACCAATTTTCAGCCAAATCGGTTCAGCCGTTCTTGAGTTATAAATAGTGTAACTAACACGACTTTCTTTTATATACATAGATACAGATAGATCAGTGAAATTATCATGAGAAGAGGATGTTTTAGATACTACCTACTTTTTATGTTTCAAACTTTAGACAGTAAAGAAAGAATTATTAAACTTCGATCAGACTTGGCGAAGATGTCACCCAAAATGTAGTTTTTCTGAAGTAGGTAGGTAGGTACCTACCTACTTGGTTGTTTTTTAAGCTTGACGGGATAAATACTAATCCTTCGATTGTAAAACTTTTATGTGATCAATTCAGAACCATTTTCTATAAAACAGCAAAATAATTCGGTCCATAATCCATAGTAGGTTAGATAGGTAGCTTAGCTAGGTACCTACTTACTGGATGGGTCCATTTTTGCTGGTCATTTGCAAGTATGTTCGTAGTTTACCAAGTCAAAGGCAAAATCCAAATCCAATACACAGGCCAAGTCGTAAGTTTTCTAAATAGAAATAATAGGTACCGTTTGATTACGTCTAAATAAGGCAAAATACTAATACGTGTAGCAGAAATAAATAACTAGCACAGAATAGCCGACGACGCCCGACCGACTACGAAAAGATTCGTCGCCGCGTCGTCGGTCGTCGTCATCGCATCGTGTCGGCTATTCGGCGATGTTCGCCTTTTTTCGGAATTTCGCCCCCTGCGCGCCGCATCGCCCCCCGCGTGCGAGCGAGCGGTTGCAGAAACTAGAAGGAATTTCACCAATTTTTGATAGTTTTTCGTACTTCCCGATTCATTTTGAAGAAACGACTGATTTTAGAAATATTTTTGATTATTTCTAATTGTGAATATATTTAGGATGTCTGCAGTGTGACAGATTTTCGAATAAAGGTGTCTATCATGCATAAAAAATAGCTTGAAAATGACTCGATTTGGTGGTCAAAATATGGCAAATTAGTTTCGCTCTCATTTAAAGATCATAATGTTTTTTAAAAAACGAAAAAACTACAGACATGGCTATTTGTCATCCGATTATGTATGAAAAATTTCAATACGATCGGGGACGTAGTTTCCAAATGGAGCGGGAAGTACGTTTGTATGGGGGCTAAGGTATCCGTTCTGTCCTTAAGGCAATATTATTATGAAGTGCAAAGTGTTGTTATAATATAATGAGTTAAAATAATTTATTTTTTAAAAATAAAATATTGTTAGCAAGCAAACTAATACTTTTATTCCTTACACATTGAAAATTAGTGAAATATAGCCTATGTCACTCCCTGAAAGAAAAGTAAGTATGGGAATGCCTATCCATTTTGAAACTATTTTGCTTTGCGAAAAATTCAAAAGAATGCGAGCAAGCCGGGGTTTGCAACTAGTCACTCACCCTAGTGGTGGTAAGGCGCAATTTTTGCTGATCTTACCGTCTTTGAATCTCTCGCCAGGAACTTCGCGGGTGAAACCGCTACCTATCCTATATAATAATGATGACCTGGCTGGGTGACCGATTTTTTTTTTATAAATTGTGCTTATTAGAAATTATGGTAGTACCATGGGCGTATTTACCCTTAGGCCAAAAGGGCCATGGCCCGGGGCGTCAGGCTTCGAGGGGCGGCGAAGCCGCCCCTCGCTGTCTGCCCTTCAGAAGCTTGAAGATAAAAAAAAGCCCAAAGAAGGCCGAGAGGGGCGCTAAATTTAAACAAACGAACGCTTCGAACCCAAAACCCAACTAATTGTTTACCTACAATACCTATACCTACCAACAGTACCGGATTTACCATAGAAGTTGAAATGGCTGAAGTTTAGGGGGGGCGGCCGGGAAAATTGTCTCAAAAAAAATTTGGTACAGGAAAAAAGTACGGCTGCGGATACGAGTTAGGGCAGCGCGGGGCGGTGGCGGCAGCAGCCTCTTCCCCACTCGTGCCGCCTCGGGAGGGCCTGCTGCTGCCACTTCTAGTGTCTTCGTGTCCGTTTGTTGGGTACTTAATAAAGGTACATACCTACCTTCTTTACTGTTTAAGGGAACACCGCTCTTGCGGTCAAAATAATTAAAATTTAAAACATCTTATGTTGTAAAATTATTGCAGACACCTAATGCTATATAAAAAGACCCAAATCTTTGAAAAAAAAACTTTACTAGTCGAAGTGATCTGGCGCAGCACTTCAGCATTGCCTTACAGCGCGGGGCAATGCAGCCAGTGTCTTGTGCTTCATATCAATACTAGTCGGACGCTTCCGACTGGTATTGATATGGATCAGTTGAGTTATCTTTAGATTAGATGCAACAGTTTGCATTTAGCTCAATTACTTCAATTGTAAATACTTGGCTTAATTTATTTATATTATAGATTGTAAATTTGTAATTTTCTTTGTCTGTTGTTGATTTATTGTTTGTTTTTTGATTTTGTATAAATTATCGATTTAAGTTCAATCAATGTTCCAAGCCGTTTATTTATTAAACCAATATTTTTCTAGTATGTCTTAAGCGTTACCAAAATTTGTCTCTGGAGTTACTTGATGTCCCAAAAATAAACATAACATATCCGATCGTAAAATGCGTATTTCTTTCCATTTTATCTTTAAATTGCCAGTACATTATTTTAACAATTAGAGAGCTTCCTTAAATAATTCATTTTTATTTGTAATACTTTTATATTTAGTTGAATGTAGAAATAGCTATAGTTTTTTGGATCAAGGTAACGCAAAAGACCAATTGCAGTTAGTTTTCTACTAAAATTTAAGTATTATATGGAGACTGATTTTACCAAAATATTTGATTATGCATGCAGGATAAAAAAATGAAAATGAGTAATGGTTTCGAGTTTCATTCAGCATTTATGTAAGATTAAGTGCCGGTAACTCAGGTGACAGATTTTGAGGGTCTGTGTTGTAGTTTCTTGTAAAAAATATGAATAAACGTCGCTGTCCTTCTAGGTTGTTAAAGTAGATGATATTTCTAATGCCCTAATCAAATTAGAATAAAAGAATATTAATGTTTTTATTTTTCAAAAAAATATTTCTACACCGTCCAAAGTGTGGGTAAAATAGTTGATTCACCCACCTAAGACCGAGAACAATATTTCACGCGAACACGACCGCCGGTCCGACTGTTACTGAGGTGGGAGCACACAATTTTACACAATATGAGGTTGCCATTTTCGAGAAACTAGTACCTCATCTTCCCTTTTTAATTAATCAATGGGTATATATTCAAGAAGTGCTCGTTTAAAGGTATATGATATAAAGAGGAAATATTTGGTAGTTTGTTTGTTTGTTCCGAGTAGGCTTCGAAACTAGATAGGTATATACTTGCTGGACTGATTTAAAAAATATATTTCACCACACCATTATCAAGCTTACTTTTCAGAGAGCGAAATTCAGAACAGAAACAGATGTGAATCCCCACGGAAACAGGAACTACGCGGGTGAAACCGCGAGGCGCTGCTAGTCTATAATACAGGGTAGGTATAGGTATATCACACCCAAAAAATTAAATCCTAATGTAGGTACCTACCTACCTCTTATCCTAATAAACATACCTACCTAGGCCCTATAGGTAGGTATCTTGTTTGAGAAATCGTGCTTTATAAATGGCTATATATCACCGATCAAAAAATTGAAGTGAATTAAAGTTAATTGCACCTTATTTCTTGTTGATAGTAATAACTATTTATCAAGCTGTTTATATAGTAAAAATTTGACTTGTCTAAGTACCTATTTTGTAAGTCTTAAGAAATAAACGATTTGACTTTGACATCACACGCAGCTACCTACCTACTAACTTTGAGGTAGGGACCTACAGAAGTCAGAATTTATTTTTCTTCCGACTAGGTACCTATACCTATCCAAAGAGTGTAGCTACCTATTAGGCACATAAGGTAGGTAGGTAGTGTAGGTACCTACTAATGCAGGGGAAGATTTCTCACAGTAGGTAGGTAGGTATTATAGTTAGGTCAGCAAAGCCAGTTGCATTATCTACCTATCAAGCTGGTTGCACTCTTTCAGCCAGAATTTCCAACCAACACTCACGAAATCCAACAAAAGTTTTATCACAAAGTGTTTCAAGACTTTTGGTGCTGGTGATTGTACCCATGTTCCTAAGTAGGTAGATTGCAGAAGATTGGACAGATAGAAAGTCGGTTTTTTTCATTAGGTATAGGTATAGATAGATAGGTATTGTAGTGCTCATAATTCCTCACAGATATACGCCACTCAACGATCTCTTGGTTGGAAACGACAAGAAAGGTTCTAAGCCCGTTCACTGGACTCCTAAACTCCTAGATATTTTCAAGCTTTGTAAAGAAAGCCTCTCAGATGCAGTCATGCTGGTCCACCTAGTTCCAGGAGTGAAACTGGCACTAGTCACCGATGCATCGAACGTGTTTCCCTAGGAGCCGTGCTTCAACAGCGCGTTGAAAATGCTTGGCAACCCCTACCATTTTTCTCGAAGAAGATAAGTCCGACGCAGCAACGTTATAGCGCCTATGAACATGAACTTCTTGCCGTGTACGAGTCGGTGAAACATTTCAAACACATGGTAGAAGGTCGTCACTTCACGATATTTACGGACCATAAACCACTTATATTCGCATTTCAGCAGACAGATCAGAAAAGTTCCCCACGTCAAATCAATCAGCTATACTTTGTTTCGCAGTTCACGACAGACGTGGAGCACATCTCCGGTCAAGAAAATGTCGTCGCGGATACTCTGTCCCGTATAGAAGCTGTCAGCGTGCCAGTAGACATCAAAGATCTCGCTATTTCACAGAAAGGCGATCCTGAGCTACAGTATCTTCTTAAGGGTAACTCTTCCCTGCAGCTTGAGAAGGTAACACTTTCTGACATACCTATTTACTGTGACGTGTCTATGCAGAAACCTCGTCCCTTCGTAGCAGCTGCCCACAGAAGACAGATTTTCGAGACACTGCACAGCCTGAGCCACCCAGGAGTCAAAGCATCCACGAGATTGGTTAGTGAACGTTTTATTTGGCCAGGCCTCAAGAAAGATATTCGCGTTTGGGTCAGAGAGTGCGTTCCATTCCATGTCAATAAACTAGCTATCGACAGTGGCGTAGCTGGGTGGACAAGGGCAGTGTTGTTAAGCATGAAATGCCAACAGCACAAATACCTGAGCACTGTAAAATTTATGAGAGAACGCTATACGTTATGTGATGTGGGTGATAGACGAGCAAGTAAGTTCGCGAACTTGTGGCTCGACGACCTTTTTCGCTGGTGTGTCACCATAGTAAGTTCGTTGGCGATCCGACAAGTTTGAAATTTTGCTCGTAGCTCGTCTTAGCTCGTACGTGTGCGAGCGACCATTTTGCTTGCATCTTATAAGAAGGTATTCTCTTTGTTTTGTTACGCCCCGCCATGCCAGTTCGTGGACGCGCACGCTTGTCGTTTTTAGAGATTTTTGCAATTTTTGTGTTAATTTTAATTTTATTCGCATGAACTGCTTACCGAATTTATAGAAGCTTTCCGAAATAACCCTTGTCCTTGGAAAATTAGAAGCAACGATTACAAAAACAAAAATATGAAGTTTCAAGCATAATGTACAATAATTTATTAGAAATTATACCTACGTAAGGTGGAAAGAGATGCTACGATTGAGAACGTTAAGAAAATAAAAATGCTTAAGGGCTGGGTACCTACCGTAAAGAACATCATCATCATCAGCCTATATTAGTCCACTGCTGGATATAGGCCTCCCCTAATGACCGCCATAGCGCCCTGTCTTCAGCTGAACGCATCCAGCATCTGCCTGCAGTCTTTCGCAGATCGTCATCCCACCTGGCCGGAGGGCGCCCTACATTACGTTACTTTTACGCCGAGTCGCGGTGTCCACTCAAGAACTCGTTTCGATTCGACCCCATCGGTTGTCAGTTTTTCGCGAAATATGGCCGGCCCACTGCCACTTCAGCTTGCTGATTCTGTGATCTATGTCGATAACTTTGGTTCTCTGTCGGATGTATTCGTTATGAATCCTATCCTTCAGAGAGACTCCGAGCATAGCTCTTTCCTTAGAACATAAAGCTATAATTGGTGTAACTAAGCGCAAAACTTCTTCATACACCAGCTCAGGCATTCTGAAATAATTATGGAAATCTTCCTTCTCTTCATGTCTCTTACTAAATTCACATGTGATAAACGCTCTCTTTTCGTAAGCCAGGTTCTTAACCCACACTTTTCGAGTTCGTCTATTTTTTTTAGTTTTTAAGATGTAATATAATATAATTATAATTAGGTATATAATTCCTAAATAACACAAAGCTTCTTTTGTCGACGACGACATCGCAATTCAGAGTGAGTAAGCCTCACGTGTGTCACCGACGACGTCGCGTCGCCGTCGAGCCGAGTAAGTCCGCGATCTTAAAAACCGCGTAGGTACTTTAAGTTCGTACGTCTATCACCCACTTAAGACAGTCTCAGCCAGCATGGCACCTGTAACACTGTGAAAAATGAGAATGAAAGCCGTACCGGGCGGTAGACTGAAAATAAATACATTGAACTATGGTTTTTCGTTTTTCGCCTCGTTCGCTTGCATAATTTGGAGGGTTTTATTGTTTTCAACCAGTTCGACTTTTTCGAAGTTTATTATTGTTCACAATGTCTTTCGAAACCAGAAAGTGCGCTAAATACCATATTACCTTTGCGTGTAGTTGTAACACATGCCAATTTTTGAATAAGCGCTGGGAGAACGTAACCTATCTTCCCTTTTCAATTATGTAATAAATTACCTCACCTATTAAAATGCTTCTGGAACAATTTCCTGAAGTACAACATTGAGTGCACTCAAGCGATGGAAAATGATGAAAAACCAATAAGAGGTGATTATGATTTCATTATTATAGCTCCTAACTTACTGTGTGAAAAATTTACTTCCATCGTAATTTTTTTGCCCGAGCTGCTATTAACTGCTGGTCTCTGCCCGTGAATTTGCTTACGTCCTCGTATCCCTATAAAGGTCGCCCATATGTAGATATCTCTTGGTTATCGATAATTATCTAAATTGGACCAGTAGGTACTTGCGAATATTACTTAGGTATATGTACCTACAAACTAACTTTCAAAAGTAAGTTTAGTCTCTTGTTTAGTATTCCTATCCACACTATATCCATATTATCTATATAAAATTACGAAAGTAACTATTGTCTTTGAAAGGTCCTACCTTACCGGATTTTAATAAAATTCGACAAAGATTTCAAAGATTTCATTGGTATCACAGGAAAGAACATTTCATCGCAATATTCTTATTTTTGTTTGTTTCTTTCAGATGAACTTCCACAAGAAGCTACGGCAACCGCAATGATCGACGAAAAAATGGACCAATTATTTGATGCTTTGAATGGTGATACTCCTGATCTTAGGAGGGGAAAGAAATTACCCACAAATTTGACCCCAAGGAGTCCCCATCTTCAATACTTTATCGAAATGAAGAGGTTCTTCCAAGAGATGAGATTTGTTGGTGCCAGGTGCCAGGGCCATGGATTTATTAGAACACTAAATGCAGTTGAACGCCTATCTCAAAATTTACACAAATTCTATGGTGTAAAGATCTTAGCCACGCGACGATTAAACCAAGACCCACTTGAAAATTGTTTTGGTTGCATCCGCAGCTTGTTTACTAGCTTTAAGGAGTACAAAAGTATGGGTAGCAGCTTATTTTATGTAAATTTAAGTTTTACCCAGGCTGTCGATATTGCCGCAACTATTGTAAACAAATATTTAAAAGAAAAAGGTGGCTCATAGTCAAAAAACTTTAAAAGCTAAATTAGATAATGAAATAGATTTTGAGTGGTTGCGACATTGATTTAAAAAGGGAAGATAGGTTACGTTCTCCCAGCGCTTACTCAAAAATTGGCATGTGTTTCAACTACTCGCAAACACATACGCTCACAGTTATATTTCCATTCCTGTGCAATACAAAGAAGAACAAAGACGGAAAGACTTATCTAGGACCGAAGTGAGACTCAGACAACACGAACACGAATCACGACCGCCCGTGCCGCCGCCGGCCGGTCAGACGGTGACTGATGTGGGAGAACACAATTTTACACAATTTGAGGTTGCCACTTTCGAGCAACCAGTGCCTCATCTTCGTTTTTAATTAATCAATGGGTTGCGAGGATGCTTTCGACATTATGAAAAAATAAATGGCATGTTATTGACTCAACAATAAGCATATGCCTAAAACGGCACTGATTAGTAAAAAATAGACAGTTCACTGACGAAGCCTCGAAGAAAGCAATGAAAAGAAAAATAAACATACTACAAAACACTTAAAAATACTTGTATTTTTCTTTATTTAGTACAATATAGTGAAAACAAGGTGAAATACGTGTAAAATATAAAAATAATATATGAGTTAATATATGTAGGTATACCTACTTAATTATAATTACTTACCTAGAATTAATTACCTGTTTTGACTGTATTGGCATTTTAATTAAGTACCCGTCCTTCCTGAAGTACAATATTTTGTAAGGTGCAATTTTTTTAATTTCTCTGTGATTTTTTATCACATAAAAGGTAAAGTTTTCTGGGGCCATAAATCGATCTAGCTAGGATTAATTTACAAAAAATGTAATTTTATTCGTGTTTTTAATAATCAACTTTATCGTAATCAACTTAAAAAAATATGACTCTTCCTGACATCTATTAACGAATAATAATACTATAATTGCGAAAAAAACCCGAGTGAGGCTCGGTTATCAAGGGACCTATACCTACTAAGTTTTATTTGCACTAATTATGTTCTTCTGGTCTAAGAGGTCTTATTCCGCAAATTTCGCGGTCAAAATCGCTCGTTAGGTACCTACCTATACCAGGTCCATTTTGAATGAAGCATGTTAGTAAACAAACCGCCCATACTTACCTAACCTAAAATGCACTTTGTTGGTGCGTCCTTTTATACGTAATTTACATTACTTGTCGATTTTAGATCCTTCCTTCAATAAAAATAGCTTACAATTATATCTGAAACTCGACGTCAAGCAAGTCAGATTTTGTTATTTGTGTCGTACTTTGTTTACTAACATGCTTCATTCAAAATGGATAAACCATAGTAACTATAATGATAGTCTTTATCTTACTTGTTTTTGCTTTAAATAGGTATTTAGGTAGTTAAATGATGATAGTTGCATTTTCAGGGTACGAGCAGTGAAAAGAAGTGCCTTGCCTAACTACCAAGTAAAAAAAGTATGCAATGTTATTGAGTGTAATATTCACGTTATTAAAAACAAAAATTGAATAAAACCTCTACCTAGTCTTGTTATTTAATAGTACATTGTTACCCAAGGGATTAAAGTAACCCTCGAACTATTAGCGGGTCTCGTGTCTAAACTAGTAACTTTCACCGGAAGTAAACACTGTGCTTTTCATCACGAATACCTACAAGGTAAGTAATAAATGGCTAAGTAGTACTTTTTCAAACTCCTCAACAGCCTGTATTTGGTCCACTACTCGTAAGGTACGAGCAAGAAGTACCTTGCCTAACTACCAAGTAAAAAAAGTATGTTATTGAGTGTAATATTCATGTTATTAAAAACAAAAATTGTTAGTCTTGTTATTTAATAGTACATTGTTACCCAAGGGATTAAAGTAACCCTCGAATTCTTAGCGGGTCTCGTGTCTAAACTAGTAACTTTCACCGGAAGTAAACACTGTGCTTTTCATCACGAATACCTACAAGGTAAGTAATAAATGGCTAAGTAGTACTTTTTCAAACTCCTCAACAGCCTGTATTTGGTCCACTACTCGTAAGGTACGAGCAAGAAGTGCCTTGCCTAACTACTAAGTAAAAAAAAGTATGAGATAAACGCCAATAAGCGCTTATCAGGAGGAGTCCTGATAAGCGCTTATTGGCGTTTATCTCATGGAGGGTAATGCCTTTAACAATCACCACGCAGGGCGTGCGGGTTGGGGATTGCATTTTGGTAGTATAATGGTTCTGCAGGGGCGCTGCTGCTCGCCCCTCCCGGTGGATATACCTTCGGGAAGAGTTGGGGTAATACCAATTCTAAGCCAGCACCACACAGCTAAGGTAAAATACCTGTATGATTACAATAATGATTAAGTATTTAAAAAAATATCCATTTTAATACCAGTTGGAAGCGTTAACAATCTACAGGTAGCTCAAATGATCCATATCAATACCAGCCGGAAGCATAAAAATAAAACATGAATTAGCATAAGGACAGATGAGTGAAAGACGTTTAATCCATATCTGAATATAATAATACAAATCGAAGCCACACAGCTAAAGTAATACCTATATGATTACAATAATGGTTATTTAAAATTATATCCATTTCAATACCAGTTGAAAGCGTTAACAATCTACAGGTAGCTCAAATGATTCATATCAGTACCAGCCGGAAGCATAAAAATAAAACATGAATTAGCTTATGGACAGATGAGTGAAAGACGTTAAATCCATAACTGAATAAATATAATAATACAAATCGAGTTAGTGTTCTGTCAGTTGTGTGTCGTCCGAGTGTATATATGTCTGTGTTATGTGCCTTAGTTATTGTGAACTAGGTCTCATACATAAGATGTATCTAAGAAAGAACACATTAAAAATATGAGTGGGTAATTGAAATAAATAAATGGTAGAATAAATTGCATATATGCTTAATATAGTGTTATTAGTTTGTCATGTTTTATATGCATATAATAAAATAAAATAATGCTGGACAATTCACACAGCATTATCTAGCCCCAAGCTAAGCTTGTGTTATGGGTACTAGATAACTGATCTACATAATACAATACCTACACTACATAGATAGATATTTTTCAAACATCCAGAACGTACTGAACAAATATCTACAGATCGTACAAATATTTGTCCCGAGGCGGGAATCGAACCCGCAACCTCCTGCGTCGTAGGGGACCTTCGCCCACCGCGCCAAAGAGGTCGATAAAAAATATCTGTCTATGTAGGTACGTAGTGTATTGTATTAATTATCTAGGAACCACAAAAAAGCTCTGTCAGAATTGTCTAATATTATTAATTTATTACATTTGAACATGTACCTAACCTACCCCTTATCTGAGACTCAATTAAGTACCTACATGATACAGATGTTCTGCTGCTGTAAGAGATTCTGGAGTAGTATTAGCAGGTACAAAGTAGTTTCATAGCCCTTCTCACCAGTATCATACACTTTCCAAATTCACTGTTTAGAAGTCATACCTATGGCTGCCTCGGGAGTAGGTATGTGGCTCCTCGCCGCGTGAAGTAAGAAGAAAACGATAGGATAGATTTTACATGAAGCTCATAAATGCGTTTAATGAAAGAAGTCAACTTAATTTAATTTAAATAAAAATGTATGAGCAGACGAGAGAAGCAAGGTGCAAAAGCTAATAAGCGCGAGTGAGTCGTAGCAAGGCAGCTAATGGAATGGCGCTGGGCTTCTCGCTCGCCGGCTTGCTGCACCTAGGTGACGTCAGCTTCGTTCGGTATAAGCGTCACTGCTCTCGTGTCCCGGTGCATCGGAGGATATACGTGCGCGGGGTGCGCGCGCGCATCTGCACGACCAGGCTCTGAAAGTAGAATTTGGTGCAAGTATATCTGTGAGGAATTATGAGCACTACAGGACCCCCTTACCAAAGAGAATACAATAACTTCGTAAGACCCCTTACGAATAATACGGAGTATTGAAGCGAACCGGAGGTTTTACTTTCCGGCCCGATCTTGTAGTACGTAAAGGATTCGTGTCTGGGCTTGAAATTGGAACTTCAGTTTGCGGCGCAGTATCAGCTGACGGACTTGAATTTACTGGAGTTTCTATGTCATTCTGACTTATAAAAGCAGGTTTCACTCTATCTATAGAAACTTTTACAGCTTTTTCTCCAATTTTAATATCTATAGTCTTTGCGTTTCTAGAAATGACTTTATAAGGGCCTGTATAGGGTGGTTCGAGTGATCCACGTAATATATCTTGCCTTAAAAATATATGTGATGTGCTGGCTAGGTCCTTGTGCACGAACACCTTGTGCTGTCCGTGATGAGCTGCTGGACTGGGACGTAGCTGGGATATCTTCTGGCGCAAGTGAGCAATAAAATCAGGATACTCAACCTGAGTAGAAGATGGCGAGAAAAATTCGCCAGGAACGCGTAGCTGTTCTCCGTATACCAGCTCTGCCGATGAACATTGCAGGTCTTCCTTCCAGGCGGTTCGGAGTCCAAGTAGGACTATGGGTAAAGAAGAAATCCAGTCCTTACCGCCATGAGTCCTGACAGCTGCCTTCAAAGTGCGATGCATGCGCTCGATCATGCCGATGCACGAAGGATGGTAGGCTGTTGTCCTCGCGAGTTTGATGCCGCACAGCTTGGCTAAGCTGTGGAATAGTCGGGATTCGAATTGCTCGGAGTCCAAGTAGGACTATGGGTAAAGAAGAAATCCAGTCCTTACCGCCATGAGTCCTGATAGCGTCCTTCAAAGTGCGATGCATGCGCTCGATCATGCCGATGCACGAAGGATGGTAGGCTGTTGTCCTCGCGAGTTTGATGCCGCACATCTAGCCAAGCTGTGCGGCATCAAACTCACTGTGGAATAGTCGGGATTCGAAGATCTTCTTCGGGCACCCGTAGCGGGATATCCAGTTCGACAGGAACGCTCGTGTGACAGTCTTGGCTGTAATGTCAGAAAGAGGTATTACTTCTGGCCACCTGGTAAACCTATCCACCGCAGTCAGGCAATATTTGAAACCTGAGGAAACGGGAAGAGGACTAACTAAATCGATGTGGACTTCGGAGAATCTTGCATCAGGCAGGCCGTAATTTCCGACGGGAGATATCGTGTGCTTCGTCACCTTGGATTTTTGACATGGAATGGAACGCACTCTCTGACCCAAACGCGAATATCTTTCTTGAGGCCTGGCCAAATAAAACGTTCACTAACCAATCTCGTGGATGCTTTGACTCCTGGGTGGCTCGGGTGTGCAGTGTCTCGAAAATCTGTCTTCTGTGGGCAGCTGCTACGAAGGGACGAGGTTTCTGCATAGACACGTCACAGTAAATAGGTATGTCAGAAAGTGTTACCTTCTCAAGCTGCAGGGAAGAGTTACCCTTAAGAAGATACTGTAGCTCAGGATCGCCTTTCTGTGAAATAGCGAGATCTTTGATGTCTACTGGCACGCTGACAGCTTCTATACGGGACAGAGTATCCGCGACGACATTTTCTTGACCGGAGATGTGCTCCACGTCTGTCGTGAACTGCGAAACAAAGTATAGCTGATTGATTTGACGTGGGGAACTTTTCTGATCTGTCTGCTGAAATGCGAATATAAGTGGTTTATGGTCCGTAAATATCGTGAAGTGACGACCTTCTACCATGTGTTTGAAATGTTTCACCGACTCGTACACGGCAAGAAGTTCATGTTCATAGGCGCTATAACGTTGCTGCGTCGGACTTATCTTCTTCGAGAAAAATGGTAGGGGTTGCCAAGCATTTTCAACGCGCTGTTGAAGCACGGCTCCTAGGGAAACACGTTCGATGCATCGGTGACTAGTGCCAGTTTCACTCCTGGAACTAGGTGGACCAGCATGACTGCATCTGAGAGGCTTTCTTTACAAAGCTTGAAAATATCTAGGAGTTTAGGAGTCCAGTGAACGGGCTTAGAACCTTTCTTGTCGTTTCCAACCAAGAGATCGTTGAGTGGCGTATATCTGTGAGGAATTATGAGCACTACAATACCTATCTATCTATACCTATACCTAATGAAAAAAACCGACTTTCTATCTGTCCAATCTTCTGCAATCTACCTACTTAGGAACATGGGTACAATCACCAGCACCAAAAGTCTTGAAACACTTTGTGATAAAACTTTTGTTGGATTTCGTGAGTGTTGGTTGGAAATTCTGGCTGAAAGAGTGCAACCAGCTTGATAGGTAGATAATGCAACTGGCTTTGCTGACCTAACTATAATACCTACCTACCTACTGTGAGAAATCTTCCCCTGCATTAGTAGGTACCTACACTACCTACCTACCTTATGTGCCTAATAGGTAGCTACACTCTTTGGATAGGTATAGGTACCTAGTCGGAAGAAAAATAAATTCTGACTTCTGTAGGTCCCTACCTCAAAGTTAGTAGGTAGGTAGCTGCGTGTGATGTCAAAGTCAAATCGTTTATTTCTTAAGACTTACAAAATAGGTACTTAGACAAGTCAAATTTTTACTATATAAACAGCTTGATAAATAGTTATTACTATCAACAAGAAATAAGGTGCAATTAACTTTAATTCACTTCAATTTTTTGATCGGTGATATATAGCCATTTATAAAGCACGATTTCTCAAACAAGATACCTACCTATAGGGCCTAGGTAGGTATGTTTATTAGGATAAGAGGTAGGTAGGTAGATACCTACATTAGGATTTAATTTTTTGGGTGTGATATACCTATACCTACCCTGTATTATAGACTAGCAGCGCCTCGCGGTTTCACCCGCGTAGTTCCTGTTTCCGTGGGGATTCACATCTGTTTCTGTTCTGAATTTCGCTCTCTGAAAAGTAAGCTTGATAATGGTGTGGTGAAATATATTTTTTAAATCAGTCCAGCAAGTATATACCTATCTAGTTTCGAAGCCTACTCGGAACAAACAAACAAACTACCAAATATTTCCTCTTTATATCATATACCTTTAAACGAGCACTTCTTGAATATATACCCATTGATTAATTAAAAAGGGAAGATGAGGTACTAGTTTCTCGAAAATGGCAACCTCATATTGTGTAAAATTGTGTGCTCCCACCTCAGTAACAGTCGGACCGGCGGTCGTGTTCGCGTGAAATATTGTTCTCGGTCTTAGGTGGGTGAATCAACTATTTTACCCACACTTTGGACGGTGTAGAAATATTTTTTTGAAAAATAAAAACATTAATATTCTTTTATTCTAATTTGATTAGGGCATTAGAAATATCATCTACTTTAACAACCTAGAAGGACAGCGACGTTTATTCATATTTTTTACAAGAAACTACAACACAGACCCTCAAAATCTGTCACCTGAGTTACCGGCACTTAATCTTACATAAATGCTGAATGAAACTCGAAACCATTACTCATTTTCATTTTTTTTATCCTGCATGCATAATCAAATATTTTGGTAAAATCAGTCTCCATATAATACTTAAATTTTAGTAGAAAACTAACTGCAATTGGTCTTTTGCGTTACCTTGATCCAAAAAACTATAGCTATTTCTACATTCAACTAAATATAAAAGTATTACAAATAAAAATGAATTATTTAAGGAAGCTCTCTAATTGTTAAAATAATGTACTGGCTTGTTAAAATAATGTACTGGCATATTTAAAGATAAAATGGAAAGAAATACGCATTTTACGATCGGATATGTTATGTTTATTTTTGGGACATCAAGTAACTCCAGAGACAAATTTTGGTAACGCTTAAGACATACTAGAAAAATATTGGTTTAATAAATAAACGGCTTGGAACATTGATTGAACTTAAATCGATAATTTATACAAAATCAAAAAACAAACAATAAATCAACAACAGACAAAGAAAATTACAAATTTACAATCTATAATATAAATAAATTAAGCCAAGTATTTACAATTGAAGTAATTGAGCTAAATGCAAACTGTTGCATCTAATCTAAAGATAACTCAACTGATCCATATCAATACCAGTCGGAAGCGTCCGACTAGTATTGATATGAAGCACAAGACACTGGCTGCATTGCCCCGCGCTGTAAGGCAATGCTGAAGTGCTGCGCCAGATCACTTCGACTAGTAAAGTTTTTTTTTCAAAGATTTGGGTCTTTTTATATAGCATTAGGTGTCTGCAATAATTTTACAACATAAGATGTTTTAAATTTTAATTATTTTGACCGCAAGAGCGGTGTTCCCTTAAACAGTAAAGAAGGTAGGTATGTACCTATATTAAGTACCCAACAAACGGACACGAAGACACTAGAAGTGGCAGCAGCAGGCCCTCCCGAGGCGGCACGAGTGGGGAAGAGGCTGCTGCCGCCACCGCCCCGCGCTGCCCTAACTCGTATCCGCAGCCGTACTTTTTTCCTGTACCAAATTTTTTTTGAGACAATTTTCCCGGCCGCCCCCCCTAAACTTCAGCCATTTCAACTTCTATGGTAAATCCGGTACTGTTGGTAGGTATAGGTATTGTAGGTAAACAATTAGTTGGGTTTTGGGTTCGAAGCGTTCGTTTGTTTAAATTTAGCGCCCCTCTCGGCCTTCTTTGGGCTTTTTTTTATCTTCAAGCTTCTGAAGGGCAGACAGCGAGGGGCGGCTTCGCCGCCCCTCGAAGCCTGACGCCCCGGGCCATGGCCCTTTTGGCCTAAGGGTAAATACGCCCATGGTACTACCATAATTTCTAATAAGCACAATTTATAAAAAAAAATTGGTCACCCAGCCAGGTAATCATTATTATATAGGATAGGTAGCGGTTTCACCCGCGAAGTTCCTGGCGAGAGATTCAAAGACGGTAAGATCAGCAAAAATTGCGCCTTACCACCACTAGGGTGAGTGACTAGTTGCAAACCCCGGCTTGCTCGCATTCTTTTGAATTTTTCGCAAAGCAAAATAGTTTCAAAATGGATAGGCATTCCCATACTTACTTTTCTTTCAGGGAGTGACATAGGCTATATTTCACTAATTTTCAATGTGTAAGGAATAAAAGTATTAGTTTGCTTGCTAACAATATTTTATTTTTAAAAAATAAATTATTTTAACTCATTATATTATAACAACACTTTGCACTTCATAATAATATTGCCTTAAATTGGTTATTGGCATAATCCTAAAAGAAATAGTAAGTAAATCTGCATGCCACACTAATTAGAATTAAATATGGAGGCACAATGAACACCATCTCGTAAGATTCTTGTGGATTAAACTACTTATACACTAGCCAAACTCGATGTGGAATGTTTGTAATCATATCACGACACAAAAATTAAAACTCGCTAGCTTGGCGTCAGATATAATTACGACAACCAAAGTTATCGACATAGCTCTATGAATTAGGAAGCTGAAGTGGCAGTGCGCCGGCCATATCTCGCGAAGAACCGACAACCGCTGGGGTAAACGAGTTTTTGAGTGGAGACCGTAATTAGGCAAACGCAGTGTAGGACGCCAGGTGGGATGACGATCGGCGAAAGACTGCAGGAAGATGCTGGATGCGTCAAGCTGAAGACATCATTAGGGTAGACCTATGCCCAGCTGTGGACTAATGCAGGCTGATGATACTGCATTGGAAGAACACCAACATTTCATCATCATGGTTCAGGGCCTATCTAACGATTAAAATCTTTAGGCTCACCACATCGCCAAGCGTTCGGTACCTGCCAATTGTGCGAAACGAGCTCTCCAGCGCAATGTACGCTGGGTCGCGTAACGCGAGCGGAAGTCGCTCGCGTTACGCGACCCAGCTCGACCGCTCATAAGAAGTCCCTCGTTAACACTGTTAAAAACTATATAAGAAAGTCGTGCTAATAACACTATTTATAACTCAAGAACGGCTGAACCGATTTGGCTGAAAATTGGTGGGGAGGTAGCTTAGAACCAGGAGACGGCCATAGGATGCTTTTTATTCCGTTCCCGGCTAAACGAATCTTTTACGCGACCATTCGTTCTACTGGGAAAGAAAGCGCTCGCAACGAGAAGACGAGTGTACCATAAACAATTTACTTCAAAATCGTTATTTATCTCAGAATTTGTAAAAGCCTTCATATTTAGGGAATATTATTTCGATCTTTTATCTTGAATTACGTGATTTAAAAACACGATCGGTAAAAGTTTTCTCGTTAGTTTATTTTTTTGATTAAATGACAAGTTTATTTTTTTGATGAATGAAACAGATGTTTTGAACACATTTTGCTATTTATCTCAGGAACAGCACACTTTTTTTCTTCGGCTTTTGTTTTGGTAAAAATCCTAGAAGTATTTATGTCTTAATTTTTCGATGGTTGTTTCATTAGCTTGGTAATTACGTAAAAACAGTTTTGGCGCATAGAACATTCGGTGCACGTCTCTGCTCTACTTCTCACTGGTGAGAAAACCATACCTTGTCATCTCGCTCACAATCCATCTCGTAGCGGCGGAGTAACGTATGCTCGCTGCGAATAATCCATTACGCCCCGTAACAATAACCAGTATCCGGCTTAGTAAAGTAAGGCATACCTGCTTCCAAGGTGCATTCAGCCAGATTAAGCGTGAAGAATATAGCGCTTTTCTTCACTAATGGGTTGCACTCATCGCAGTAGTAATGGAACGCCATGGCCAGATCAGATGGGATGGCTACTACGTCCTTGACTAACATCACTCCGGTCCTGTCCAGATCAGCTTGGAAACGATTTATGAGCTCGCCGTGATCTCGCATCTTTAGGGCGGAACCGTCGACCATTGTGTAGCGGAGGGGTCCTTTGTTACCTGAAAATGTATTACTTATGTAAATCCTATACTTCGCAAAAGTTTGTAAGGATGTTTGTTACTCATTCACGCAAAAACTACAGAACGGATCAGGCAGAAATTTTGCATACAGGTGGTTCTAGATCTGAAACACACATAGGCTACTTTTATCCTGTAAATCAGTTCCCTTAGGATAGAAATAATCTTAAAACGTTTCCATAGAAACAATGCGTGCGATGCCGCGGGCAGTAACGAGTAAAGTAAATAATACAGGACAATCCACACAACATCTTCTATTCGTGTATAGACACGCTCGTGGATTTGTTCTAACTAAGGCTAAATTATAATATAAAAATATAAACTTTCAAACAGCTACTCGAGACGAGATAGGTCGTGCGAATGTTCTTATTCAAAAGAGTCGACGTGGCGGAAATGAGTTTTGCGCCATAATAGAATTATATATAAAACCAGATAAAATAAACCAAAACCTGATTACGTTATTCACCAATTGTGTTTATTACTTTAACAATGAGTTTTCGACCCTTACTTAAACCCCGGTATCTCGTTAGACCCCCCCAATATTGTCTGACATCATATACCCTATAACCACCGGGGTATTGAGACGAATCAATCGATACCGCATTTATTGCAGTCGAACGAGTAGTTACAGCGCTACGTAACATAAAAATCGGCTTCATACATACCTACAAACAAACATAAGGTGCCAAGTGAAAACCTCGGCAACGCAAACCTCCATAACCCTCCTCCGTTGGTAGTCAGGTTATTAAACGCGGATGGGTTTTGCACTGTATCTGAGTTGCGTTTGAGTAGGCTTAAGATAAGGTGGCATTGTGCGTCAAGTTAGCAGCAGCCCCACCATAGAATTTCGTGGTTTCGTGGGCACATTCATTGGCATAGTTGAAACCACGAAATTCCATGGTGGGGTGGGGCTGCCTTGACGCACACAGGTGGCATGACGGAACTACACCAGGTGTCGCAATATTGTGTAGGTATTAAGTAGGTACATAATTCACAAAAATACATACGCAAATACATAGAGGTTGTCTCGGAGATATTATTCATGAAGTTACTGAATTTTTCTTGATTGTAGGTTCTGGTCTCTGTTGTTATACACAAACATGAAGGATCCTGTGTCTCTTAAGTATTCTTGATATACCTGCAATTAAATTAATTAACGTTAATAACCTTGATTGATATTGTTGTTATCCAAATTATTTCAGCCACACTACTGAGTGATACATGAATGAAATTATTTAGATTACATAGTTTTATATGTATTTTAGTTTGAAGTATATTGTAATTTGTTTGTTAAAATATGGAACTGGCATAGACATACCAATGACTCAACATCTTTAATATATATGTATGTACTTATATAAGATAAACAAAAAAAAACAACATCACTAAAAATCTTACCATCTCTTTCTTTAACATAAATAATAATAATAAGTCAAACGATTGCAAGATTTTAAATAAACAACTAACTTACCAGTTTGCTTAAGTAAAATGGCATTTCCACCAATGAGATATTCATTACCCAATAAATCAATGTCATTGTAAAATCTTGACTCATCATAAATTTCTTCGACTGGTGTATTTATTTGATAAAACATATTAAAAAGCATCATTACAACGCCTGCCAGAAATACTAAAAATGGTATAGTCATTCCTATGCTACTTTGAGCTTCATTTCCTGTTAAATTTGGATAGTTGTGCATTCTTGCTGAACCACTGCGAATCATATGCATATTTCGTGTGACAGTTGGTGTTCTATTGGCTGATTGCAATCCAGATGTATTGTAGGTGTTATCACTGTACACATTGTCTTGTTCAGGTATTTCCCCTTCATATGAGTGATCACTGTAATATGAATGTGACAGGAGGTTGGTTACACAAACATGAAGGATCCTGTGTCTTCCCTTTTAAGTATTCTTGATATACCTGCAATTAAATTAATTAACGTTAATAACCTTGATTGATACTGTTGTTATTCAAATTATTTCAGCCACACTACTGAGTGATACATGAATGAAATTATTTAGATTATATAGTTTTATATGTATTTTACTTTGAAGTATATTGTAATTTGTTTGATAAAATATGGAACTGGCATAGAAATACCAATGACTCAACATCTTTAACATATATTATGTACTTATATAAGATAAACAAAAAAAACTCAACATCACTAAAAATCTTACCATCTCTTTCTTTAACATAAATAATAAGGCAAACGATTGCAAGATTTTAAGTAAACAACTAACTTACCAGTTTGCATAAGTAAAATGGCATTTCCACCAATACGATATTCATTACCCAATAAATCAATGTCATTGTAAAATCTTCACTCATCATGAATTTCTTTGACTGGTGTATTTATTTGATAATACATATTAAATAGCATCATTAAAACGCCTGCTAGCAATACTAAAATTGGTATAGTCATTCCTATGCTACTTTGAGCTTCATTTCCTGTTGAATTTGGATAGTTGTGCATTCTTGCTGAACCACTGCGAATCATATGGATATTTCGTGTTACAGTTGGTGTTCTATTGGCTGATTGCAATCCAGATGTATTGTAGGTGTTATCACTGTACACATTGTCTTGTTCAGGTATTTCCCCTTCATATGAGTGATCACTGTAATATGAATGTGACAGGAGGTTTGCAGGCAAGGATTTGGATCGAATATAGCTGCAAACGGACATTACCAACTCATTAACTACAGATGTTGACTTTTGCTGTGAAAAGTATATGTGCTTATTTTTTATATCTAAAGAAATAAACGATATGACTTTTTGTTTGCTATGTGAAGATTAGCTACAAAAACCTGCACCGATCAAATAAGTAGTGTTTAATTGAATTAGAGAACCTTTTTTTTTATAATTGTTAAAAACTTAATAAACTATACATGTTATAGTTTATCAAATGTGATATCCAGGAACCCTGGTGGTGATGATATAATGTCATTGTTGTGCAAAAGATAATCAGTGGTTATAAGAGAAGAATAAAAGTAGAGTTGAGTGGTTTTAATGAGATACAGTTTTTTATTTGTTATGATAAAAATAAGACAGATGCATGCTGAAATATTGCTTCAATTATAACTATAATGAAAATATTGACATAGAAAACGAATGGTGAACTATTGAATAATTTAATAGGAAAATAAATACCTAGCATCATCCTCTCCTCCCTCGTTACGGGGCGTAATGGATTATTCGCAGCGAGCATACGTTACTCCGCCGCTACGAGATGGATTGTGAGCGAGATGACAAGATATGGTTTTCTCACCAGTGAGAAGTAGAGCAGAGACGTGCACCGAATGTTCTATGCGCCAAAACTGTGTTTACGTAATTACCAAGCTAATGAAACAACCATCGAAAAATTAAGACATAAATACTTCTAGGATTTTTACCAAAACAAAAGCCGAAGAAAAAAAGTGTGCTGTTCCTGAGATAAATAGCAAAATGTGTTCAAAACATCTGTTTTTAATCAAAAAAATAAACTAACGAGAAAACTTTTACCGATCGTGTTTTTAAAACACGTAATTCAAGATAAAAGATCGAAATAATATTCCCTAAATATGAAGGCTTTTACAAATTCTGAGATAAATAACGATTTTGAAGTAAATTGTTTATGGTACACTCGTCTTCTCGTTGCGAGCGCTTTCTTTCCCAGTAGAACGAATGGTCGCGTAAAAGATTCGTTTAGCCGGGAACGGAATAAAAAGCATCCTATGTCCGTCTCCTGGTTCTAAACTACCTCCCCACCAATTTTCAGCCACATCGGTTCAGCCGTTCTTGAGTTATAAATAGTGTTATTAGCACGACTTTCGTATATAAAGATTATCAAGAACTGAAAACTAGAGTATTAAGAAAACATTAATTATTATTTATATTTTTTCTTTCAGTTATGAAGTTAACACATGCAGTGATTGAAAGGTGCCTCGCGCTTTGCCCACATACTATACGGAACTTGAAAATTCTGGGTCTGTAAGTACCTTGTGACGTGAGTATTTACAATGACAAAAACCCAAATAATTTAAAAAATTAAATTTTAATTGGTCTGATGCGTAGAGCCCCAAGCGCAAAGGTCTCCTGGCCCGCTCCACACCTCTTAACCCATTAGTGGCCAAACAAAAACTAGAAGTAATTTTACCAACAATTACTTTAATTCTATAACACAAAAGGACTAAACAAAATATTCTTACAGAAAAAAAAATTATAACACTTTTCAGGGGGTGAGGGGGGTGTACTCATTTGGGTAAAACGGCCACTTATAGGTGAAATTTTTCAAAGCACGGCTTTTCAATGCAAATCGTTTTAAGGCATTTTTTTACACTGCCAGCGCACTCTAGCATGGCACATAACACATCGGAGTGGTTTCGCCAGCTTTTTTGGATGGTGTCCTGACCCATCTTGAGGCAAACCTATCACCAGGGATGACGAAGCCCTTGCCTTCTTCTCGATCTCTTGATGTAGATAGAACCTAGTGATGCTACGTCGAAACATCAACTGGTCCATTTTGTCTTCTCTGCTTAGAACATGTAAACGCCAAGCATTCGCAATAGCCATGTCAACCATGTAAGTGAAAAGAACCCACCACCACTTATTTCCATGAATGGCAATTCTATAGAGCGATATCGATTGGTCAAGCTTATCGCCCCTCCCATACTTTTATTATAAGTCTGGAATAGATGCGGAATGTCAACATCAGTCCTCTCTTGTTTTATTGGGCACCATCGTTTAACCACTCCCATCGGCTCAATGGAATCAAAATTTGTAGTATAAAGATGTATTCCAACGATTTTATTACTAAATATATCATTTACTTTCAAGGAGAATAAATATTTAGTTGACAATGCACATGCACTTACCTCTGCACACCGTTCCGTAGTCAAACTTCTGTTATCAAAAAGTGGATAAAAAATGTGGTCTACCCTCAATTTTATTTCTTTCTAATGGCGAGTGTTACTGTGTTTTATAATTAAACAAAACAGATCTGCTGGAATTAACTATTTTCTAGTAAAAAAATTACAAGTAGGTGTACCCAATCAGGTACAGCAACAGCTAATGGGTACTCTATCGGATAATAGGACAAATGTCACAAAAAAAATAAGCTTACCTTTATACACATACCTGAAAACATTATCCACTGATGAGGTGCCTCGAACATTGTGCTGATTGGCCCTATGGCTAGACCCTGCTCTGTTCTCTCGTTCATTTTTCGCCATTGTTTCAGAAAGAACAGATGTGTGCTGACGGTTTTATTGAAACCCACATGTTCTAAAAAAAAATTTATATGATTATTTTGGGTATTACTACTGTGATCAGCTGATCACAGAACTGTTTGCCAGGTGTTGTGATTATTGCAAAACCCTCAAAGAACATAAATACTGCAATGAGAAAACCCTTTTGTTTGGGGGAAGATCATTCAGCAGTGGATGTATCCGTTTTATTCAGCAACACTTCTACACAAAAACATTGTTGAACAAGTTGCGTGTTCGATTCGAAACTACAAAAAGTCACACAAAAAGGACTGGCACAACAGCACTTACTTTCTGGTCATCAGAATTATTCGTTATTGGCCGAAAATAATAAAATAACGACAAATATTGCAAGGAGAATACAATAACTTCGTATTATTTTTCAAGAGAGGCCCTATTTTAGGCTCGATAAATTATTTTGCAAAGCAAGCAAAGAGCAGCCGGTCAAAGAGAATACAATAACTTCAGCCGGTCGCAACACACGTGGCCAAAACTTTCCTATGAAGGGGTAATGAAGTTCAGCCAACTTTTGAAGCAAAATCTTATTTTTTTCAAGTTGGCACCGGAAATGACTACATTATGCCTTATGGTTAGTTCTACTCCATAGATGGTTTCTCCTTCTACGTTCTACTCAATGATTTATTGTCAATGGCTTACGAAGGGTATTCTCTTTGGCAAAGATATCGACCTAGAACCTGACGAAAATGACACTCAAAATGGTCTACGACTTGTTTTGACGCAGACAGTTTGCGCAGAGCCTGACAAGGTTTCTGCGGAACAAGCAATTAGTGTCAGACCATGACGCAACAGAGCCAAAAATAAAAAGAAAAAGAAGAAGAAATTAGTGGGCAGGAATTCGAACACCTCCGTGAAGTTGGCCCCCCGACTTTCTATTTTTAAACTTTCGTTATTGCTTATCGTTAGAGAATCGTTAGAGAGAGTTTTAGAGTAAAACAAAATCGTTAGAGAGTAATTCGTTTTTGCGTAAAAACGATTTATTTTTTAGTGTGAAGTGGGCCCCAAATTCTGAAAAATAGACTTGGACGTTTATTTCTTTTTTTAATCGTTAGAGAATCATTAGAGAGGGTTTTAGAGTTTAACAAAATCGTTAGAGAGTAATTAGTTTTCACGTAAAAAATATTTTTTAATTTTACAGAAAACCGTGAAGTTAGCCCCCATCTTTTTTATTTTATACTAATGTTAATGCTAACTATTGCTAAAATTTCCAAAAATATTGGCCAACTTCTGATGTCACCTTCAAATCTAAAGGTGGTAATTTTACGGCTCTTCATCTGAGGACTTCTCACCGCTATGAATCACCGATGGTATCATTTGATTATAAACATATTTGACACAACAGATATTTAGACAATTCCTCGAAGGCACTGAATGCCTGATTATCAATACTGGCCTTGGCATCGCATAGCAGCTTTAAAGTGTTATAATTGTGACATATTTCCTTCAAATCACTCCGAAGCTGTTCCAGGTTCATGCAAGCGCTGAGAAAAATTTCTCTAGTACCATCATTGTGATTGGTGTTTTTGGAGTGGTCAAATATGTTTTGCAATCTAGCAAATAATGCATTGCGATGAGCTAATGCTACCTTTAAATCTATAGAGCTATCTCTTGTATTCTTTAAACCACCTTTCTCCATGTTATTTAAGTTTTAGGAGTTAACGAGCTATATGTATTATAATATTTAATTTTAATCTTAATTTAAGAGTAGTTATGCGATGCAAACTCAAGAGATTTGCAAAGGCATCCGCTATGGTTGATTTATTGATATAATAAACACCCTATAAGTGGTAATGCCAATTATGTTAGATAGAGCCTCAGACAAATTCCTTTGTCTGAGGATAGCGCTAATAAATAATTGCTTGTTGTTTGTATTATTATCAAATTATCTCTAATATTTAGCCTATTGTATCTATTCAGTGGTAATTCACTTCCTTTCCCAAATATTTAAATTTTAGATAAGATCCCAATAAGGTTATGGTAAACCCGTCCCACACATCTAACCTTCAATTACAATTTTATAGCGAATTAGTATAATCTTGCTGTCTCGAAGGCCTGTACAACATACATACAACAAAGGTCAATATTTAAATCCATATACAACCAAGAATTACAATGAAAGCGATAAGGTTTAAGTGTGCTTGTGCAGGTTATGTACCACAATGCAACAGTATATCAGGGCTGGTTTTGTATAAAATCCGGCTCGTAATGACCAAAATGTTAACTAACGCAGGGGTGAATCTAGCAGGAAGGACCATGGGAAAGAATTTGGAGTAAATACCTGGATACAAAAGGGTTTTGTGTCTGGCGAGTGGGCAACGCGGCAATACATTTCCTCTCGCGTTCCGCACGCTATGGAATCGCGCATACAAAATCGTCGGACACTATCTATCTACAGTTAATTTTAGATCGTATTTGTTTAAACATAGAGTTCATAATCAAAAATAGAACGCTTGGCAACACTTCGGCGCTAGTAGCACAGCATTCAATTGGTAGATACCTGCAGCATTATTTTTATCGTGTTCTAAATACAACATGGCGGCTTTGGTGATACGACAAATTGAAATTCTGTGGATGTTGTGTAAATAAAAGTGAGAAACTGTGTGAAATAAGTGTAACTAAATCTTGTGTTCCTAGTTGTGAAACCAACAGCGAGAGATTTTACGAGAATGATCGCCTAGTTAGCCAAATTGCGCGGCCAGCTATTTACGGCAGCGCGGCGGCAGAAATCTACAGTGTCTACCAATAAATGGACAAAGTAAGTTAGTTTGCTTCCTATTCATATCCAGTGAATAAAATATATCTCTTAAATCGACAATTAATGTCCCAAATATAGATTTTAGTTGATAAAATCATCATTACTGTGTAAACAATGAGAAAAATAGGGATGGGGAACATCAAGTTATTATTTAGTTCGTTATCAATATTTTGGCACTTTTTCCCGACTGTCAAAAACTTTACTACTGAGAGTAATATTTTAAAGGAGTATGTAGGTATGTATTTGGACATAATATATACCTATGAAAATATACATAGTATACATTCAAATTTTAATTGATATCCTATGGTACCTATGGTGTACATACAGGTTTACCTATTATTATTTTTTACCAACGGAGGAGGGTTATGAGGTTGATACCCTATGTTTGTATGTATATGGGTAGCCTATTTTATGTTCCCACGTAGCGCTGACACTACTGATCCGATCCGATACCAATAAATGTTCAAATGTATCGCTTGATTCGTCTCCTACGCCGGATAAGTCTACGTCACAACGATTTTTTTTTTGTCAGTAATACAGAAAAAAATCGCTGTAATGAGCGCAGCTGGTAGGTACAGTTAATAACATCTTTACACTTAGTACTAGTTTCTGCCTACGGCTTTGCATGCGTTATTTCTATTTTTATCCCAAGGGTATTTATGGGATTAAAAGTAGCCTATGTCTGATTCCAGGTTTAGAATTTAGTAAACATTATTAAAATTGAGGCAAATAAAATTAAATTAAAAACTACAACCCAACTACGTAAAAATTAAAACAAGCTTTCTATGCTGTTCCAAATAAATATTACCGATTGAAAATTATAATTATTCAAATTGTTTTATTCATGGAGCCTCCCCGGCTCCAACCTAATGAATTATGTATGTACCTACAAAGGCCTCCGACTACTTGAACATAAAAATTCAATGATGGATAACTTTCAATCGGTAATATTTATGTGGAAAAGCATTAAAAGCTTGTTTATAACTTTTACGTAGTCGGGTTGTAGTTTTTAACTTTATTTTATCAACTATGAGCAGACATTATTATTAATGATTTGTTTATATTTCAGAAACGAAAAATTGTGCTACAATAACAACACCTCATGAGACTCCATGCAAGAGACAACGAAGAACTGGAAGAATTCTCACTCTAAACATAATTAAAAAAAGATTTAAAATAACTTGTGAATACATCAATTTCACAATTTGCACCGCTTGAGTGGAATGCCAGAATATCAGCCAATTTCACTCATATTTTTTACGTGGGTAACATGATTTATGTTTTATGTGAAACGAAAACTTTTCTATTTTAGTACTGAATAAAATCTGTTATTTTATTGTGCTTGGTAGGTGAACTTATGTATAATTTCCACATACGATGAAGGCATTTTTTGTAACTCAGACATTAAGCAGAGAATATCGTTACCTATCTATTTATCAGCGCACGTAGGACACTTCTGACACTTCTGGCATTTATATAAAAATATTGTTTCATTATGTCTGATAAATAATAAATACATTATCAAATCTATAGTTTTTTATTTCGACAATAATGGTATGTAGGCATATCGATATCGATATTTTATGGATATTCAGGTACACCACTGGCAAGAGGCGAGACAGGGCGAGGTATATCTATCTCTTTCATACAGCACACTAGCGATCTTCTCTTGGCAAACATAACTATAATTAGCGTCCACGGCTTTGGTTGGTCCGATTCCTATCTGTACTTTAGTACTATTCTTACATATCTATGGCGTTCCGTGACAAAAGTGATGCATCCTCGCCTCGCCATCTTTTTTCATTCTTTCGGTCTAATTGTTGCCAGTGCATTGCTTCGATAATGCTATGCACTTCCGTCAGTTTCATAGACTATAAAATCGATTGATTGACAGTTGGCCAGTCTGCACTTGCAAAGGCTCAGACGAGGGAAAATTGGGAAGGAAGGGGAGCTCTATTCACCGTACAAATAGCAATTACCATATGGCGTAAACATAATATATGTTAATTAGTGAAGATGTAATATAATATAATTATAATTATGGTTTATCCATCCAGCATGGAGCATGTTAGTAAATAAACTACGATACAAATAACAAAAACTCACTTGCTTGGCGTCGAGTTTCAGATATAATTGTAAGCAATTTTTATTGAAGGGAGGATCTAAAATCGACAAGTAATGTAAATTACGTATAAAAGGACGCGCCAACAAAGTGAATTTTAGGTTAAGTATGGGCGGTTTGTATACGTTTATGCCTCATTCAAAATGGACATGGTATAGGTACCTATATAATAATAATTCCTAAATAACACAAAGCTTCTTTTGTCGACGACGACATCGCAATTCAGAGTGAGTAAGCCTCACGTGTGTCACCGACGACGTCGCGTCGCCGTCGAGCCGAGTAAGTTCGCGATCATAAAAACCGCGTAGGCATTGATTTAAAAAGGGAAGATAGGTTACGTTCTCCCAGCGCTTACTCAAAAATTGGCATGTGTTACAACTACACGCAAACACATACGCTCACAGTTATATTTCCAGTCCTGTGCAATACAAAGAAGAACAAAGACGGAAAGACGTATCTAGGACCGAAGTGAGACTGAGACAACAATATTTTACGCGATTCACGACCGCCCGTGCCGCCGGTCAGACGGTACCTGATGTGGGAGAACACAATTTTACACAATTTGAGGTTGCCATTTTCGAGCAACCAGTACCTCATCTTCATTTTTAATAAATCAATGCGCGTAGGTACTTTAAGTTCGTACGTCTATCACCCACTTAAGACAGTCTCAGCCAGCATGACACCTGTAACACTGTGAAAAATGAGAATGAAAGCCGCACCGGGCGGTAGGCTGAAAATAAATACATTGAACATGCATTGAACCATGGTTTTTCGCCTCGTTCGCTTGCATAATTTGGAGTGTTTTATTGTTTTCAACCAGTTCGACTTTTTCGAAGTTTATTATTGTTCACAATGTCTTTCGAAACCAGAAAGTGCGCTAAATACCATATTACCACCAACAGTGAAACCGAAGATGATAACAACTTGCGTTTTCATAGGTTTCCGCTACCTGGGAAATATGGACCTGTGAGGTAAGTATTAAAACCTATTAATTTTCTTGTCTAATTTGTATTATGACTAGGATTGAAACAATGTCGACAGTGTCACTATAAACAATAATAGGTACAACCCCTCAATGATTTCAGTGCACGAGTGATGGGCATGAATACTGCTTTCCAGGAGGGGACTGGTCTACTGAAAAGTCTTTGAAAAGCTTGCACCAACAACATTTAATAATGTTATGATAATATTATCATTAATAATGTTATCACTTTGACGACACTGCATATACCAACAGTGATAGGAAGAGAATGAATAACTTTGCCATCCCGACAGGCACAGAAGGCATAATGTTGAGGCTACGGCAGGAACAACCCCCAACTTCTAGCAAAACAGTCACAAATATCCGAGGACCAATTCAAGTAAGTTTATGTTCTTTATTATACCTAATCCTTCACTCATCTTGGTCGAACTTCTTTTTATCATCATCATATTTTTATCAGCAGCAGTGGACTGGTATCTACTCGTATATGTGTACGTACCAAATATCTATTGCTGTCTACGGATGTGGCGCGGCGGCGGCGGGCGAAGCCACCTGTGATGCAGATTGTTGCGGGTTCGATTCCTGCCTCGGGTAGGAGGTCTAGTTTTCAAAAGACACGAAGCTGTTTTGTCTTCACACGATTCATTTATCTACGGTAGTTTTACTGGCATTGCTGATAGTACCAACCAATCTACTGAGTAGGTACTCTCAGATTGGTTCAGAAAGTATTTCATGTGAGATCTTCCTGAACTAGCACAATGTTATGTTAATTTTATAGCAATAAATCAATCTAATGTTTTATTTCCAGGAACTGGCCATGGTCACGGAAAACATTGATCAGCCAATACAAGACTCAACTCCTGAAGATGACAGAAGAGCGGTTGTTCTTAAGGTGTGTAAATAATGTCTATGGCGTCAAAGCTCAATATTAAGTTGTCAAAACGAACTTTCAATAATTAAAGACAGTAATAGGATAGCTTGTTTCACTAGTGGTGGGAAATTCAAATATTTTCAGGTTTTTAGGAGTTGTTTCTACTCCATCCTCCTCCAAAAGGCCCAAGAGTTCCATACTTTCGACTCAATTTTACGATTAAATTCAGATGCACTTTTACACGGGCCACGGCATACCTACTCTTAGGTAGGTTATGTAGGTACCTACTTTATATGAAAGTACAGAAATATATTTTTTAGGTAAGTCGGTACTTTACATACATCTACAAACTAAATCCAAGAGGTTAATTTCTTCTCAGTATTACCACGTCCATCGACACGTTCAACGACTTTGAAATGAACATAGGTAAATGATATCTATTTCTCTTCTTCCGCTAGTGAACACAAGTGAATTATAGCCAATTGCACCTCATTTCTTATTTGATTGACAGTAATAACTATTTTTCAAGCTGTTTATATTGATAGAATGAGAACGCATCCGAATTAGTTTTTAGTTTGGTTTCCATTCCACCCCTCTGGTTGCGACACTGGACTTCCTTCTTACTTACGTCAACACGTAATGTGTGCGGATTGCTCGTATTTTTCTTTTAATAAAAACTCAGTTCTAAATTACAAAAACGCTCTTTATTTGACTAAAACCTACATATATATTAAATGGACTGCCGCGGTAAAGCTATTGCAATGCCATCTAGAGGCGAGTTGCTGAACTAAAGAGACAAACGGCAAGGTTTTTTCGTTACGGAATTTCTGGATTCGGTCCCCGCGCTCAAGGCCCGCGATAGAAGCTATGCAATAGCTTAAAAATATTTTGGTTTCGCGGCTTGCTCCGCTGGAGTACTGTCTCGTCTCTGGCTGTACACATGAAGGCCCCCCTTATACTGAAATGGAAGTTTCTGATTCGTTTACGTGATAAGCTAATCTTATGCGAGCGAGATTTCATGTTGTACGACAGCGAACACAACTTCGATATTCCTTTTCCAAGTAGACACCAGATTTTGATTTTCTTAGATTCTTTAGGGCAGGGCTCATCTATTTTGTTGTAAATCGTTAAAATTTTATTATTTTTTATAACTTACTATCATAGCTTTCGCGCCTTACTTAGCATACCTCACCAATTTCAAAAAGACTGCGACTCACCGATATTCATTATGTATCTAACAATTCCTCCTAACAATTCAATCTCATTCGCGCACTCTTTAAAATTTTCAGGGCTGTCTCTGCTTGCTGATTGTTTTTCATACTGATGTGTTTCTACCACTGCGCACTTACTTTTCCCTAAAACCCGGAAAAGTCCCTAAAAATTCGCGGCTCGCTTCGCTCGCCGTGGTTTATTGTTAGTGGTGATGCGTGTCTCAAATTCTTGGGCTACGACCTCGCCTTATGAATATACATTAGGTATATTCTTTGTTTTTTTCACCTGACCCCCCTTTACAGAATCCTGGCTATTAGTCCAGCCATTTAAGCTTAAATTAGGTAAGAATCTCGGAATTCGAGATACCCAGCTGTAAGTCTGTAAATACTTGTATATCGACACTCTAAAAGTTGTCTCAAAACCTACATTATGGTAGGGTGTGCGCAACTATTAAATTTCTAGGTCAAAGGTCACAAAAAATCCGTTTTTTGTCAATATCTCATTTCCTATGGGTTTTTTGCTATTTGTATGTATGATCAATATTGTAGCAGACAAAATTCTCTATAAATTTTGTTAAATTTTTTTTTTATACGGTGAACCGTTTTCGAGATAGAGGGCGGAGAACGCGCGGTCACAGCATCACGTTTTGATACAAGTATTTACAGACTTACAGCTGGGTATCTCAAATTCCGAGGTGAACTTACTAAAATGACTGCCTTGTGGTTCAAAGTAATAGAATAAGTTTGGTTAGGTTAGGTTAGGTTAGCTTACATTTGTCGCCGGAGTTCGACCCCAAAAACACGTCCATAAAAAAACAATAATGATACTCTTGCTTGGAGCAAAAATGTAACATTTCAGGAAACGAAACGTAACTTAACTCAAGAACCCTGGCAACAATGATCTGTTTCCTCTTCTAAGTAGTTTTAGTGAAGGACGCGGGTTCAAGTCCCGTCAAAGTAAAAAAAAAAATGGGATATTATTAACCCCCCCCACCCCCCCTACCTGAGGCCTGCGTCCAACAGTGGACCAATACAGGCTGTGGAGGAAGAGGTTGCGATTTTTTTACCCTATATCTGAACATTGTCAAAATGGCCCCCTCCAAAATAAAATCCTAGATCCGCCCCTGGAAGAAAACTTATGCATTTTGGCATTTGATGAAATGTCGATTCGTAAAAATTTGACGTATAATGTTTACAAGACATTATTGAAGGATACCAAGACCATGGCAACCAAGGCAAAACTATAGAGCCAGCAACCCATGCACTGTTATTTATGGCTATTGGAATAAGAAGAAGATGGAAGCAACCACTTGCTTTTTACTTTTCTGGTGATTGTGTTACAGCTGATACATTATCTGCTCTTATCAAAGAGGTATATAAAGGTAGGTATATTGTATTAGAAATAAAATCAAATCGATATAATTTTATTATAATTTTTCCATATCATAATGCTAATTTTATATTATTTATACTTAGGTACTTGATACAGGCTTCCAGGCTGGTCTCAACATCGCTGCTGCTGTCTCTGACAACTTTACTGTCAACATTAAAACTTTGAATTCAGTGGCCCATCCATATTTTGATTTCAAAGTTCATGAAATAGTCACAATTATGGATCCACCTCACCCATTGATTAACTAAAAAGGGAAGATGAGGTACTAGTTTCTCGAAAGTGGCAACCTCATATTGTGTAAAATTGTGTGCTCCCACCTCAGTCACCGTCGGACCGGCGGCACGGGCGGTCGTGATTCGCGTGAAATATTGTTGTCTCGGTCTCACTTCGGTCTTAGATACGTCTTTCCGTCTTTCTTGTTTACAAAGAACAAGAGGACTGGAAACAGGGGCGGATCCAGGATTTTATTTTGGGGGGGGCCATTTTGACAATGTTCAGATATAGGGTAAAAAAATCACAACCTCTTCCTCCACAGCCTGTATTGGTCCACTGTTGGACGCAGGCCTCAGGTAGGGGGGGTAATAATATCCCTTTTTTTTTTACTTTGACGGGACTTGAACCCGCGCGGGGTTGGGCAATGCGAAACGTGATGCTGTGACCGCGCGTTCTCCGCCCTCTATCTCGAAAACGGTTCACCGTATAAAAAAAAAATTTAAACAAAATTTGTAGAGAATTTTTTCTGCTACAATATTGATCATACATACAAATAGCAAAAAACCCATAGGAAATGAGATATTGACAAAAAACGGATTTTTTGTGACCTTTGACCAAGAAATGTAATAGTTGCGCACACCCTACCATAATGTAGGTTTTGAGACAACTTTTAGAGTGTCGATATACAAGTATTTACAGACATAGTTTTATAGTTTTTTTATAGTTTTATAGTTTATTTATTTATCATCATAATGTAACATTACAGTTTAACAAAAAAACCAATGCGTTACAACATGTAAGTACTTAAAGAATAATACCTACTTAGTAGGTCACTAGGTATATTGCTAATAGGTAGGAAGGTGTAGGACCTTACTTACACAAAATTACATTAAATAATTACAACATACAGAAATAAAATAATTAGAATTAACACACAGAAACACAACAAAAATAAATCATGAACACAAAGGTAATAAGTAAATAAATTATACGAAAGCGGAAGACAAATTAACAAACTTAGCCTATATAATATATATACAAAACAAAAAAAAAAAAAAAAAAAACTAAGAGCGTAACGTAACATACTTACAACACAGCACACAGACACACATTTAACACAACACTCACACGTACGCATACCAGAAAACATAATAAACATAATACACAGACAGAACAGGGAAAATAGTAAGATTTAGGTACCGATATGAAAATAAGTAGAACAACAGACTTTATTACAATTTAACAGATTCGGAATAGGTTTGACATACTTTTGCGATTTTAATCAGTGTGTCAGCAAATATATCTACATCTGGATGTTCATTAACAATTGCATTGAGGTGGTTTTGAGCTCGGCAGATGGGTGACTGTTGCCTGGCGACATGTAGCTGGGTATCTCGAATTCCGAGATTTCATAATGAATATCGGTGAGTCGCAGTCTTTTTGAAATTGGTGAGGTATGCTTAGCAAGACGCGAAAGCTATGATAGTAAGTTATGAAAAATAATAAAATTTTAACGATTTACAACAAAATAGATGAGCCCTGCCCTAAAGAATCTACGAAAATCAAAATCTGGTGTCTACTTGGAAAAGGAATATCGAAGTTGTGTTCGCTGTCGTACAAAATGAACTCTCACTCGCATAAGATTAGCTTATCACGTAAACGAATCAGAAACTTCCATTTCAGTATAAGGGGGGCCTTCATGTGCACAGCCAGAGACGAGACAGTACTCCAGCGGAGCAAGCCGCGAAATAAAATATTTTTTGTTAATTTCTCGCGTTAGTAGTCAAAATGATCTTATTGTGAGACCGAGACCATGTATTATTAAAAATGGACCACGAAACAGAGGACAATGTAACCGATTTTTTTTTGCTGTTTTGTCGTTTTGTTAGATATTTTGATATTTTGCAACTGAACTGAAAACTGAAAGGAGGCTTTAGTTCAGATCCAGGCCACGTCGAGAGAGGCAAAAGATGTTCGCCACGCCCGTGGTGATACATCTGTTAGTTAGTTTTACATTGAATTAACTACAAATATTCGATACGTATATAACTCTAACGTACGTACTTGTACTTATTTAGCCAAGTATTTTTAAAAGGGCTCTGCTAATAAAGGGCAAGAACACCTCAATGCAGAAAGCAGTGATATTTTTGTCATCTCTCTGTATTGTGTATTAAATTGTTTGAATTGAATGTAACGAAAGCGGGAACGCGTACGTTTCTTTCTTCGCAAGTTCGCGTACTCGCGAGTAACATGTACTACTTTTTCTTTTACTTAACTTATCTTTTCAAGTTAAATCCAATACCGAGGTATACTTAAGACGAGTAATTTTATATAATATATATATAATAGAATATATGTAGGTTTTAGTCAAATAAAGAGCGTTTTTGTAATTTAGAACTGAGTTTTTATTAAAAGAAAAATACGAGCAATCCGCACACATTACGTGTTGACGTAAGTAAGAAGGAAGTCCAGTGTCGCAACCAGAGGGGTGGAATGGAAACCAAACTAAAAACTAATTCGGATGCGTTCTCATTCTATCAATATAAACAGCTTGAAAAATAGTTATTACTGTCAATCAAATAAGAAATGAGGTGCAATTGGCTATAATTCACTTGTGTTCACTAGCGGAAGAAGAGAAATAGATATCATTTACCTATGTTCATTTCAAAGTCGTTGAACGTGTCGATAGACGTGGTAATACTGAGAAGAAATTAACCTCTTGAATTTAGTTTGTAGATGTATGTAAAGTACCGACTAACCTAAAAAATATATTTCTGTACTTTCATATAAAGTAGGTACCTACCTACATAACCTACCTAAGAGTAGGTATGCCGTGGCCCGTGTAAAAGTGCATCTGAATTTAATCGTAAAATTGAGTCGAAAGTATGGAACTCTTGGGCCTTTTGGGGGGGGGCCATGGCCCCCATGGCCCCCCCCCCCCTGGATCCGCCAATGACTGGAAATATAACTGAGCGTATGTGTTTGCGTGTAGTTGTAACACATGCCAATTTTTGAGTAAGCGCTGGGAGAACGTAACCTATCTTCCCTTTTCAATTAATCAATGACCTCACCTATTAAAATGCTTCTGGAACAATTTTCTGAAGTACAACATTGAGTGCACTCAAGCGATGGAAAATGATGAAAAACCAATAAGAGGTGATTATGATTTCATAATTATAGCTCCTAACTTACTGTGTGAAAAATTTACTTCCATCGTAAATTTTTTGCCCGAGCTGCTATTAACAGCTGGTCTCTGCCCGTGAATTTGCTTACGTCCTCGTATCCCTATAAAAGTCGCCCATTTGTAGATATCTCTTGGTTATCGATAATTATCTAAATTGGACCAGTAGGTACTTGCGAATATTACTTATATGTACCTACAAACTAACTTTCAAAAGTAAGTTTCTTGTTCAGTATTCCTATCCACACTATATCCATATTATCTATATAAAATTACGAAAGTAACTATTGTCTTTGAAAGGTCCTACCTTACCCGATTTTAATAAAATTCGACAAAGATTTCATTGGTATCACAGGAAAGAACATTTCATCGCAATATCCTTATTTTTGTTTGTTTCTTTCAGATGAACTTCCACAAGAAGCTACGGCAACCGCAATGATCGACGAAAAAATGGACCAATTATTTGATGCTTTGAATGTTGATACTCCTGATCTTAGGAGGGGAAAGAAATTACCCACAAATTTGACCCCAAGGAGTCCCCATCTTCAATACTTTATCGAAATGAAGAGGTTCTTCCAAGAGATGAGATTTGTTGGTGCCAGGTGCCAGGGCCATGGATTTATTAGAACACTAAATGCAGTTGAACGCCTATCTCAAAATTTACACAAATTCTATGGTGTAAAGATCTTAGCCACGCGACGATTAAACCAAGACCCACTTGAAAATTGTTTTGGTTGCATCCGCAGCTTGTTTACTAGCTTTAAGGAGTACAAAAGTATGGGTAGCAGCTTATTTTATGTAAATTTAAGTTTTACTTAGGCTGTCGATATTGCCGCAACTATTGTAAACAAATATTTAAAAGAAAAAGGTGGCTTATAGTCAAAAAACTTTAAAAGCTAAATTAGATAATGAAATAGATTTTGAGTGGTTGCGAGGAAGCTTTCAACATTATGAAAAAATAAATGGCATGTTATTGACTCAACAATAAGCATATGCCTAAAACGGCACTGATTAGTAAAAAATAGACAGTTCACTGACGAAGCCTCGAAGAAAGCAATGAAAAGAAAAATAAACATACTACAAAACACTTACTTGTAGGTATTTTTCTTTATTAAGTACAATATAGTGAAAACAAGGTGAAATACGTGTAAAATATAAAAATAATATATAAGGTAATATATGTAGGTATACCTACTTAATTATAATTACTTACCTAGAATTAATTACCTGTTTTGACTGTATTGGCATTTTAATTAAGTACCCGTCCTTCCTGAAGTACAATATTTTGTAAGGTGCAATTTTTTTAATTTCTCTGTGATTTTTTATCACATAAAAGGTAATTTTTCAACAAATGAATATGTTATTCAACATGTTAGTCTAAGGGTTCCGTACCATTGTCCATAGAAACGGCAATAATCATGTCTGTTGTATGCACAGAAATGGTAAAATACGGACTTATTATTAGTAATTCTGTGGTTGTATCGAAGCCCCATTTTAGTATTTGTTGTTACAACGCGACTTTAAAGACATTTTTTTTTGTTATAGTTTCAGTTCAAGGTTCAGATCCCATACCTGCTGAAAAGTAAATATTTACGTCACAGTGGAGAGCCATCCCATTTAATATAGACCATTCTCATTTCAGGTGGATATGAACATCCCGCCACTATCAATCTGCTCGATCTGCAACGATGAGTTAAATAAAACGTACTACTTCTTAAATATGTTGACCACTTCTGAGAAAAATTTAAAGGAGCACCATAATAACGAATCTAGGGTAGGTATGTTTTGTATATAATTAAATTTTAGAAAATCGCCCAAACAATCTTCTTACAAACTATACAAATAAGTATTTAGGTAGTAGTTACCAGCATACAAATACGTATGTAGGTCAATGATATTATATTTTCATTGATGTAGGTAGTACCAGTTGCGCTCCGCGGCTTCGCACGCGTTGTGCCGTTTGTTGGAAATGTTTGAAGGTGATTTTTCTCCCACGGGACCTGATTTATGGATAAGAATAACCTCTATACAATATTTCAGTCCGATCTGTTCAGTAGTTTTGGCGTGAAGAGTCCAATATCCTCCATACTTTCTCGAATTTATTTGAACGGAGTGAACACAGTGAACGAAGTTCATGCCCGGGTCAACATTCTCGCAGTTTTGTCAGTATGTCTGTACTCCTCTACAGGTCGCATTTTACAACCGATCGTTACAAAATCTCGTGTACTGATTCAACTATTTTATAGAATTTTTTTGTCGTCGGGGATTTTTGATTAAAGGTGTACTTCCCCCAATAAAAGGCAAAAAGGGGGCTTTAGAATATCTTCGCTTTGAGACATCTGATTTCGATGATTTTATTTTTAAATAAAAGATTGATATTTTATACGGTTCTCATAAAAATTTGGTAAAGATTTGATCAGTATCTTAGGTTCGACCAGCAGATCAATAGACGCAAAATGCAATATCGCCGTGTGGTGCCGGCGGTCGCCGTGTGGTGCCGGCGGCATAGAATTTTTGCACCACCCCAATTCTTCCCGTGGGTGTCGTAAGAGGCGACTAAGGGATATCTTCTGGGGGGCGGGCAGCAGCGCCCCCCGCAGAACAAATCTTTCACCAAACTGCGATCCTCAACCCGCATGCCCAGCGTGGGGATTATGGGCATTAACCCCCCATGAGTTAAATGCCAATAAGGCGTTTATCAGGGGGAGGCCTGCGTCCAGCAGTGGACCGATACAGGCTGTGTATGTATGTATGTAAAATGCAATATGCAAGCGTCGTGCCCGTCGCGTAACTTTTCAAGAGTATTTATTATACTTCCTATCACGTTCACGCGCATACTTGCAGTTTGTGCAGTACGAACTACATTGATTTTTACAGAGATGGCGCTCATGTACCTAATTGAAAGAGTTTTGGTTTCAAAGATTATTTCATAGTTAGTAGCACAGGTAGTAGGAAAACACTAAAGAGGTAATTTACACTCATAAATAATTGATGAAAATCTGATGAGGATTATAGATCTGATAAACAGAGTAGCTTCTCAAAAAATATAGTGATTTGCTAAGGCTTGGTTCATCTAAGTTACATTTAGTGTTCCATTAAAGTGAAGTCTTTTATCAATGAAACTATATTATTAAATACATTTTCAATTATGGAGCTTCAAAAAGCAAATTTAAAAATTAAATCAACAAAAAACGACTCGTATTCTTTTACTTATCAATTTTGAATCGATGAATAAACGCCATCTATTAAAAATACCTATGAACAGAATTTGGTTTTCATTGACTTTAGTTAGTTTGTTTTTGATTGAAGCTGGTGTTTGTGCAACAGTTTAGCGCATTATTTTTGTGTGTGGTAAAAAGGAAAGGAAGCACGAGAAGATGTTTGTCTCTCGCGACAGAGGCGGCGGCGGCGGCCTAGGTAGGTATCATAGGGAATTTTCTAATAGTTAATCGTTTCTTTCTTATGAACACCTAACCTCAAGCCACAAGAGTCTTCAAACTGCACGGACTAAGTAGGTAGGCAGGTATAAGGTGTTGGTCAAATCAATTTAAAATACCCAGCTATGTACAGTGTACACATTTTATGCGTACCTCGGTACACATTTAATATGTACCTAGCTGGGTATTTTAAATTGATATAATTTATAGGTACCTACTGAAGAAGGTTTTTCACCTGTAACCACAGATTAATATTTAGTGAGAAAACATATGAGTATTCGATTTTTAAATTCCTGCACAAACGATAAACAAAACCCGTAAGAGGTAGGTTTCTACTTTACCTACCTGAAATTAAATTCTTGTTGACGATTTTTAATCATGGAAAAAGTAGGTGGGTTCCTACGTACTTGCTGATTTGAGATCGTTTCTTCAAGGTATACCTACCTATATCTCTTTGTCTCGACGCATGTGAATTTTATTTATGTTATTAGGATCTGTTTACATAATTTGCAGCTATATGACAAAATATAGATCATAGCCGCAAACCATTTACATTTAAGAAAATTTGCCTGTTTTTCTGAAAAAATTGCAAATACCCGTTTATATGAAAACATTTACCCGATACCCGTGTATTAAAAAAACGGGTAGGTACGGTTTAAAAATAGTTAGTGTTCACGAGGTTCACTGTTCGGAGAACTACTAGTATTATTAGTGTGAGTGAAGCTCCCATAATGGAGCTTCACTCACACTAACTACTTCAAGCTTCAAGTTGTTGGTAGAGGTAGTTAAAAAAAGTTTAACCTTCTATCAACTAACAGACGACTGACAGACTGACGGCCTCTGTGGCGCGGTGTCCTCCTCAATCCTGAAGAAAATGGTGTTTTTACCTGCAGATTCACTCAAGCAGTGTTGGATTTGGAGATATGGCTCATTCCCACTGCGAGTGACTGGCATGTGATTTTCCTGCGCTATATGGAGACCAAAACGGAAAATGACGGCGATTTTGAGAAGGTGCTGGATGAGCAGGACTGGTCGATGCTTATTATTGGTGTGCGTGCTTAAAGTTTTTCAAAAATTCAATTCAGTGAGTAAAATTTTTTTAGAGTCAGTGATGTTCTTAGAATTTATCGCATAAGTAGAGTACCTAAACGGAAACAGGGTAAGGTAACGTGAGACCTCATCCCACATTGTAATGTAGCGAGCTATTTGCAGCGTAAGCGAATTTGCAATTGTTTTGTTTGTTAAGACCCGCTGAGATCGCTAAATGCGTATTTTCGCTTAAGGTACGAAAAGCACCGGGTCCAGATGATATTTCCAATCATCTTATCAAACGGTTACCCCAAAAATGCATAGTTCTCCTAACTAAAATATTTAACGCGTGTTTACTTACCGCCTACTTTCCCAATCAGTGGAAAACTGCGAAAGTGGTTGCGGTGCATAAACCAGGTAAAGACCCTACTGATCCTGTTGGTTACCGCCCGATAAGTCTTCTACCATGCTTGGGCAAACTTTTTGAAAAAATTATATCACATCGACTAAGTCGGACCTCTGAACCCCTACTAATTGACGAACAATTTGGCTTCCGTCGGGCTCACTCCACAACTCAACAACTAGCTAGGGTGGCGGAGACTGTGTCTCATCGACTTAACATGAATGAATCCACCGGGATGTTTCTCCTCGACATTGAAAAAGCTTTCGACACAGTCTGGCACCAAGCACTTATCCACAAACTGGTGCTGATTGGTGTCCCAGTAGCTATAATTAAAATAATACAATCTTATCTGTCACAACGTTCTTTTAGAGTTTATATAAACAAGACAAGTTCCGAACCTAAGCCAGTTCCAGCCGGTGTTCCCCAGGGCTCGATCCTCGGTCCCCAGCTATTCCTGATCTTCCTGAATGATATTCCCATACAGACACGCACAAACCTAGCATGCTTTGCCGACGACACTGCTTCATTCACGTCTTCGAATGACACTTTCCTCATTATTGATCGCCTGCAATTATCCCTCGACTTATTGCTAGACTTCTTCCAGCGATGGAAGTTAAAAATTAATGCGTCAAAAACTGAGGCAATTATGTTTACCAGACACCGGTCGCCCCCCAGGCGAACCCTCAAAATAGAAGGTTATGTGATCCCTTGGAGTCGTTCTGTTAAATACCTAGGCACCATACTAGATACTAAACTCAACTGGACTGAAAACACCCTAAAGCTAAGACTGAAAGGAACAAAAGCTTTAAATGCATTATCTCCAATCCTAAATAGAAAGTCGTGCCTCAGCAGTAAAACTAAATTAAGTATTTACAGTACCTTAATACGTCCCTGCATAACTTACGCATGCCCCGTATGGAGCAGTACATGCCACACAAATTTTAATAACCTGCAGGTTATCCAAAATAAAGCTCTAAGATACGCTTTCAATACTCCTTTTAGAACTAATTTACACAATTTACACATAAATATTAAGTATCCTACTTTGTATGAATTTATTTATAAATTATCTAAAAAATTCTATTTACAAAATAATAATTCTAAAAGTAATAATAAACATATTCAAAACATTTGCAAAACTCGTAAAAATAACCTTCACTACATCGACAAATATCATCGATATAAATTACCCCATCACTTGTTTCTTGAGTGCGATGAATAGCAACGTACACTGGCCCTCGCATGCTCGCGCGCCTTAGCGGCGCGTTGCAAACGATTCTCGGCCTTTTACCTCGAGTATAAGTGCGGTGACCGCCTGCACCGCGCTCTCAGTGACCGCGCGAGCTTGCGAGAGCTACTATGCCTATTGTAGCGCTTACCTGCCTACGACCGCTCTATTGTTCTAGTTGCTAGTTCATTATCTGGCTTTCGTAAAATAGTTTCGACTAAGTACCCGCTTTATTTGTGTATCAAACAATTAAGTTGGCTTTTTGCTATAAATCTCTATAATTTACCTTCCTATATAAAATGTAATGCTTAACTAAAGCTTGCATGTAGTTATCATAAGTTAAAATGTTTTAATGGTCCAATAACCAATGTATGCTCATTATTTTATTCCTTATAATTCATAAGTTTGAAAAAGCTCATACAGCTCTCAAACGTGTTTATTTTTATGTTCAATATTGTCTAGGATAAATGTACACTGGATTTGTATTACTTTTTATTATTTAATTTTATAAATAAAGATCTTTTAAAACTAAAACTAAAAAATTGTTTTGTTTGAGATTATAATTATGCCTGCTACAGCTACTAATTTGTGTGTGAAGGCATAACCTTGTGTAACTTTTAAGACATTTTGAATTGTAAAGTTTTAAATTGGATTATAGGGATTGAAATTTTGTTTTGTAAAAAAAATTAAAAAAAAGGGGAGGATTGATGTGGTGACACAGTTAAGCCACCAATCTCTCACAGAGAACACCTACCCTAGTTATGGGTTACAGATTATAAGCTCTTAAAAGCTTTATTAGAAGATTAATGTTTGAATGTATTTTAAAGATGTAAAAAACTAAAATGCAATTTTATAGTCTGACTGTACTTTTCATGTTCATTCGAATAAACTTTGATTGTATTCACTTAGGAATGCGACTTCGTAACATGATCGCATTGTTGATGTCAGCGAATTTGTGTGTGAAGGCATAACCTTGTGTAACTTTTAAGACATTTTGAATTGTAAAGTTTTAAATTGGATTATAGGGATTTTAATTTTGTTTTGTAAAAAAAATTAAAAAAAAGGGGAGGATTGATGTGGTGACACAGTTAAGCCACCAATCTCTCACAGAGAACACCTACCCTAGTTATGGGTTACAGATTATAAGCTCTTCCAGAAAACAGTTCAACGTACGTCACATCTTTTATTACAAACCCCACAATAGGTAAAGTAGAGACTAAAGTAATTAATACAAAAGTAGTACTATTTTATTCGTGTTTTTCAATAATCCGTTATCGTAATCCATTTAAAGACTAAACTGAAAAAAATGACTCTTCCTGACATCTATTGGCGAATTTTTCTAAATCACGCCACGATTCGTCCGTAGCTGTGGCCACACCTTTCACTGCATGCTCGCGCGTAGTAAACCCATCCATCCACATCTGCGCACCGAGCACACTGCGCAAACATCGAATTGAAACATCCTTGAAACGCTCCTAGCGTGCGCGCTAGTCAGTCATACACATCTACCGAATCATGTTGCGTTGCTTATTGCATTGCATGCGCGGTGCGCAGATGTGTACGCGGCATGACGCATGAGATTGTCTGAAATAATAATAATAATTGTGTTTTTTCAGCTGAGGAAAGGCGCAGAGGAACCTGCTACAGAGGATGAAGAAGATGAATTTTTGTTACATTGGTCTGACAGCAGTGAAGATAACACCGATCCGTCACACAATATAATTGTCACTTCACCTCAAACTTTATCATCTACCGAAAATATAGACAGCGCTAACCAAACACAAGCAGTAGAAGAGCCCCCAATAAAACAGGTAAAAAACCCCGGAAAATGTTAATTCGTTTGATGATTGAGCAGAGTCTGTTCAAAAAGAGAACAGTCGTGGGAATTGACAACTTTTGTTGCGTTGACAACACTGTTCTGTCATTGCAGTACGACTAAAAGTGTTAGTTCACCGTAACGTCACGACGCTCTTCTTTTTGAACAGACTCCGTCATCATCCATTCACATAGTAGGTACTCATAGTAGGTAGCACGCCCACGAACTCTCAGCCTTTATAAAATTACGTACTGTCTGGCGGTCGGTAGACGCAGGCTCTAAGCAATTCCACATTCCTTCCATACTTTGGGTTATAAGGTTTCGACATCGTGTTCAAAACGCTGGGCGTGCAGCTGCGCGGCTCGCAGTAAACTCAAACATATGGCGTTGGTAGAGTGTGTTTACGGTGAAGCGATTTTAAACGCGTTTGTTTGATTGAACGCGTCGCACTCGGCGTCACACGCTGCTTCGCACGCGGCGTGCATCGCCACTCTTCTCGCCCCGCCTATCCATAAACATCAACCTCAACAGCCTCTTTCGGTCCACTGCTGGACGAAGGCCACGCCTCCCCTGATAAACGCCTTATTGGAGTTTAACTCATGGGGGTAATGACCATAATTCCCGTGCTAGGCATGCGGGTTGGGATCGCAGTTTGATTTGTTCTGCAGGGGGCGCTGCTGCCCACCCCCTGGTGGATATCCTTTAGTCGCCTCAGAACCACCACTGAAATCGTAATATATTATTACGATTTAATATGAAATTTAATAATATATTACGATTTCTGTGTACCCACGGGAAGAATTGGGGTGGTGCAAATTCTAAGACAGCACCACACACCTAACGTTTAGTTCAATGAACATTGCAAATTTTGAATTGAATTAGCAAACTGAAGTGGCAGTGGGCCGGCCATATCTCGCGAAGAACCGATAACCGCTGGGGTATACGTAGTATAGGACGCCCTCCGGCCAGGTGGGACGACGATCTGCGAAAGACTACAGGGAGATGCTGGATGCGTCAAGCTGAAGACATGGTGCTATGGCGCTCATTAGGGGAGGCCTATGCCCAGCTGGACTAATATGGGCTGATGATGATGATGATGACATTGCAATAATGTTTGTGATTACGCGTGCGATGACGGGGCCGCTGCACGCGCCGCTGCACGCGCCGCGTCTCCGTAAACAAGGCCTTATCCTTTCGTTAGTGGCGGCGATTTTGCAGGAAATCTGCTTTTTAGGGTACCGCACCCAAAGGGTAAAACGGGACCGTGGTCGTGTCGGGGAATAAATGAAATTTTACGAGTATACAAAATGACATAACAACATAATGTCCTAAAGCGTCAGGTTTCTGAGACTTTCACATTTACAATAAATTCATTACAGCAATAGATATTTTTGGGCCACCCTCTACATGTAAAAATCTTCGAACCAGAAGGGGTTTGAAGATTTTTTACATATAGAAAATTTCAAAGGCCAAATGGTTTTTGCCCCCGTGTGTGCTTTCTGTCTGTTTCATGCAACCGAGGTGAGAACCGAACCTACAACCATTCTGCGGTGCAAAACCTTTGCTCACTGCGCCACTAAGATTGCCCGTATAACAATTAACGTGTTTTTTGCAGATGAAGTTTCCCGAAAAATTTTATCCAAACAAATATCGCAGCGATTTGTTCGAAAACAATGAAGATCGGATAGCCATTAAAATAATAATTAAAGAAAACGAGAAATTTTTCATGACACAAGTACCGCCTAAAACAGAAATTATACATGATTGAAGTTATTTTTATTGAAGTGATTTCTGCATCTTTTTTTTTGTATTTGGTATCAAGAAAAATTGTACGTTTTCTTGTGGTGTTCCATACGGAAGATGTTGATTTTGATTAAAGCTTTAGGATCTGTGGACCGGCAGTTGGAAGGTTTCCTTGAAGAAAATCCTGGTGGGTTGCACCCACAGAAATCGTAATAATACATATAGGGTACCTTATACAAACAAGTTCTGTGGTTCTGCCCAAGTAGCACCTGGCCGTTTTTATTTTGAAGTACATATTTGCAACCGATTATATGTATAGATTACGAATGGTAGGGAAATCATTTGTGGGCAATTGCGTACGATTCTATAACAAGCTGCCATCTCAAGCAACTGAGCTATTCGGCCTATTCGTAAATTTAGACTGTACATAAAACGAAATCTATTACATTAATGATGTTAAAAGTGCAGGTACAAGCGTTTTAGTTGGTAATGCTTGACCGGATGTCGCCTAGTTCCACACCGACAATAGTATGTAAGAACATATACATGGTTGTGTTAGACTTAGTTATGCTAAGATTCTATTTGTTGATAAGCGATAAACTTGCTACTGGTTTCTTTTTCACTTCTTCCGCTAGTGGACAAAAAATTTAGGAGTATTAAGTCAATTGCACCTTATTTCTTATTTGATAGTAATTTTATTTATTAACCTGTGCATAATAAAAATGTGACTTTTGACTTACAAAATAAGCACTTAGCACTTAGTGCTTATTTTATAAGTCTAAAGAAATAATCGAATTTACTCTGACTCTGATTTATATACTTTTGTATTAGTGACTGTGACTGTAAATTAAAGCTTTATGTGTCAGAAATAAATACTTACTTAGGTATAAGATAAGTATCTTATCTTATACCTTTAAACGAGCAATTTTTGTTTAATTATAAATAGGTATGTATATATAATCTGAATCTCGGAAACGGCTCGAACGATTTTCATGAAAATTAGTAAAAAGGCAGTTTTCTGGGGCCATAAATCGATCTAGCTAGGATTCATTTACAGAAAATGTAATTTTATTCGTGTTTTCAATAATCAACTTTATCGCAATCAACTTAAAAAAATATGACTCTTCCTGACATATATTAAAGAATAATAATACTATAATTGCGAAAAAAACCCGAGTGAGGCTCGGTTATCAAGGGACCTATACCTACTAAGTTTTATTTACACTAATTATGTTCTCCTGGTCTAATAGGTCTTATTCCGCAAATTTCGCGGTCAAAATCGCTTGTTAGGTACCTATACCGGGTCCATTTTGAATGAAGCATGTTAGTAAACAAACCGCCCATACTTACCTAACCTAAAATTCGCTTTGTTGGTGCGTCCTTTATACGTAATTTACATTACTTGTCGATTTTAGATCCTCCCTTCAATAAAAATAGCTTACAATTATATCTGAAACTCGACGCCAAGCAAGTCAGATTTTGTTATTTGTGTCGTACTTTGTTTACTAACATGCTTCATTCAAAATGGATAAACCATAGTAACTATAATGGTAGTCTTTATCTTATTTGTTTTTGCTTTAAATAGGTATTTAGGTAGTTAAATGATGATAGTTGCATTTTCAGGGTACGAGCAGTGAAAAGAAGTGCCTTGCCTAACTACCAAGTAAAAAAAGTATGTTATGGTCAATGTTATTGAGTGTAATATTCACGTTATTAAAAACAAAAATTGAATAAAACCTCTACCTAGTCTTGTTATTTTATAGTACATTGTTACCCAAGGGATTAAAGTAACCCTCGAACTATTAGCGGGTCTCGTGTCTAAACTAGTAACTTTCACCGGAAGTAAACACTGTGCTTTTCATCACGAATACCTACAAGGTAAGTAATAAATGGCTAAGTAGTACTATTTCAAACTCCTCAACAGCCTGTATTTGGTCCACTACTCGTAAGGTACGAGCAAGAAGTGCCTTGCCTAACTACTAAGTAAAAAAAAAATATGAGATAAATGCCAATAAGCGCTAATAGCTTATGGACAGATGAGTGAAAGACGTTAAATCCATATCTGAATATAATAATACAAATCGAGTTAGTGTTCTTTCAGTTGTGTGTCGTCCGAGTGTACAGGTGGACATTCTTTAGTTCAGAAGATCAAGTGAGGGTAGTTGCAAAAAATGCAGCCCCCGCTTCGCAAAGGCGGTAGCTCCAGAACTCCAGTCATCCCGTGACCACGACACAGTGTAAAGTCAAACTCAAACTCAAAACCTGTTGAAACCCGTGAATATTTATAACAATAACCAATAAATCGTCAACCAACAGTAAATCAAGGTCTAGGAGCTCATTCTACTGGCGTTTATCTCATGGAGTGTAATGCCTATAATAAATCCCCACGCAGGGCGTGCGGGTTGGGGATCGCAGTTTGGTGGTATAATGGTTCTGCAGGGGCGCTGCTGCTCGCTACTAGCTGCGCCCCGCGGCTTCGCCGGCATTATCCCACGGGAACTGATTTATGGGATAAAGAATAGCCTATGTGTTATTCCAGGACCAGAACTACCTGTATTTAAAATTTCAGCCAGATCTGAACAAATAACTGTCCCGTACGGTATCTAGTTCTCCTGCAAAGCTCAGTATTAGATCTCTTGTGGTTTAAGAGATATTTGGCTCTGAACATCTACCTACGTACATTTTAATGTACAGACGAGTGCACATTACGATTTCCACTTGTCGCTTGATGGCGTTTATTGCAGCTAAAGCGCTTTGATCACATAATATAATAATACTGTAACTATATCGTATACATTTTGAATGGAGCATAAACGTAAACAAACCGCCCATACTTAACCTAAAATTCACTTTGCTGGCGCGTCCTTCTATACGTAATTTACATTACTTGTCGATTTTACTTCCTCCCTTCAATAAAAATTGCTTACAATTATATCTGAAACTCGACGCCAAGCAAGTGAGATTTTGTTATTTGTGTCGTACTTTGTTTACTAACATGCTTCGTTCAAAATGGATAAACCATAGTTACTTTGTTCTGTCGTTGTATTGCCATATTGCACTAATTTATATATATACTTATATCACCCCATAGATGGCAGGATTTCGTTTCGGTGCCTACGTTTGTAAGACAAAATGTGTTCATCCAACAGCCCACGGATTTCGACGAAACTATAGCGAGATAATTATTTCGCTATACAGGGTGACTGGAACTCAACCCGCCATAGCGAATTCTCAAATAGAGGAGGTCATTTGCTAATTATTGGACCTTACTTTCCCAAACTAAAGTTTTATAGTTTTGGTGATATGTCAATTTTAAACTTTATTGAGAATTTTCCAAAATTTGACCTTCAAGCATTCGTAACTTTTTTTCCCTTCATTAATTTAGATTTTTTTTATTATTTGTTGTGATAGTCATAAACATTTGTGATTAAATGAAGTTGGAACTTCCATCAAAATAGGATTCAAAAATAAGATATTACGATTTAAAAAAAAAACTTACACAAAAATAAAACTTGACAATCAAATTTATCCTAAAATAATAAAAAAACTGCGGAGTTTGCATAATTTATTCTACTCTAAATTAATTCTCTGATTTGTCATCTTTACAACGGTACTAAATTTGTATTCAAAAAGTTTGATTCGCTAGACATATCGGTGGGATTTTCAGGTCAACCAGTAATTTTGATCAAAAATAATGAAAGTGCCAACGAAAGGATGAAGCGAATTTCGCAGAGTATTTTTTAAAATTTATGAGTAGGTATCAAATAAAAGAAAAATAAGTGCTTAGTACACTTAAATTAAAAAGAAGAGTAGTATGGCAATTCCCTTAGCGTAAGAAATAGCTTACGCTAAGGGAATTGCCATACTACTCTTCTTTTTTTAAACTTTGATTTTGGCGGGAACTGACTGCATGCCACACGGATAGTTGTTATTGCTTGTTTGGCTTGATTTTATTGCTTATTATTTTTCGTTATTTTTGCATTTTCGTTTTAAAATGCCGGGATACGACTAGTACCAGAGTGGCCAAATTTCTTTACGGGCGTATCCCGGCATTTTAAAACAAAAATGCAAAAATAACGAAAAATAATAAGAAATAAAATCAAGCTATTTTATGGCACATTTATTGCCATAGCTGAAAAAACCAAATTCCATGGCGGGGCTGCTAGCTTGACGCACACGCTAGTTTATTGCCGGCTGCGGCTCGCACGCGTTGTTTTTAAGGAAACTCTATGGGTTATTTCTATCCAATCCCATGTGGACTTATTTATGAGAAAAACGTGAGCCTACGTTTTATTTCAGGCCTAGAACTACATCTCCGAAAATGTCAGCCCGCTCCGTTCGGAGTTTCGGCGTGAAGAAATAACAAACATCCTTCCATCTATTCCAACCAAACTTTCGCATTTATAATATTAATGAGTATTAATTTGAAATTGTTAAACACAGGACGTTTTAAAAATCTATCGCACAGTTTGTGGTATCTATTATAAGCAATATAAGTTATTTGCAAAGCTTAGGCAGAAATTAAAAGTTGCGCTTTTTGACCACCAAACTCTATTATCGCATCTCTTCCTAAACTATGTATGTTATTACTAAGTATTACAGAGATATTTATTTATAGCTATTATAGCTAATTTATTACAAAACACATAACCGCATTATAACAGATACAACCAACTGTACGAGATGGCTTTTTAAAATTTCCTGATAAAATAGGCGGCGCTGTCATATTGGCTCGGTATTGGATGAAAAAATAAAACGTTTTGCTATAGTTAAGCGGAATAATTTTAATGTTCTAAGTAATTAACAAACCTATTTATACTCATAAAAATAAATAGGTAAAAATAAATTAACTGATATAAGTATTTCCAGATATTTTTTGACTCAAATTATTCAAAAATTATAAAATGTACAAAGTACCTACCTACACTCTAAGTACGCTGCAAATTAAAAATAGCCAAGACATAACAACGTTGATAGGAAGTACTATCGCTTCTATGAAAAAAGCATATACCTACCTAAGGACTTTAGCCCCTTAGATACGCCTTTTTTTAAAGTACCGGATCGCCCATGCTTTTATACCAACTGAGTTAATGTCGAACTCTACATGTGTTAAATATATTTTATGGTCTGCGCATATCATGGAGACCCAGTTGATCTCGATGTTATAAAAAGCGAAGTGTACGGCGAACATATACAACATTTCGCTGATGCTGATCGGCGCGCAAGCCTGCGAACAAAAAACTACCATTGTCATGGTTGTGGGCATTGATTTATTAAAAACGGTTGTAGGTAATCGAACAATTATAAGATGAAAAACGTCTTCGAAATAAGTACAACACTTAAACTACGGAGTATTTAAATATTAAAGTCAAAGTCAAAGTCAAATCGTTTATTTCTTTACACAAAATAAGTATTTACTTAGACAAGTTATTAAATGAGTCTTAATTAATAGTAATCTACCTATACGAGTATACTCGTACTAGTGTTTCAGAAAGAGATACTCGTATAAGAGAAATGATTAGATAATGGGACAATTACGTATTTGATTATGAATTACCTACAGCTAATTGATGTTTTTGACAGAAGTTTGCATACATAAAAACTATGCCTGTGTAAGTTAACCGAAGAAGACGCTTATTGTCAAATTGTCTTCCGAAAAACTCCACCCATAGTGTATTCAAATTATTTCTTATCAATGAGTTAAGTAACTATAGATAATTAATATTCCTAAGTCAGCTGATCCCGCTCCAATCTCATACGAAGGTAGGTACCTATGCGTACCTAAGTATGAGATCAGTTGATGAGTTGATCAGTTGATTCCAAATAAAAATTCTATGAAAAACGTGAATTGATTTCCCAGACCAGCATTTGAAGAACACAAAATAATTGCGTCCATAAAAAATAGTCCATTCGCAGTTCAATTTTGACATATTGTGGACACTGCCAGCCAGGTTTGATTTTATGAGCCTCAGTTGGTAATACATACCTAAACTCACAGAACAATATACTCCCCCAACTAGAGCGTCCTACGGAGCGCCAGCGTAGCTCCGCGCTAGAGTTCTAAAATAGGCAATTACTCAAGTAATGCTTGGTAACCATTCAATAACGAAATAACGTGGAAGAAAAGAACGCATCATTACTTTAGTTTAGAGTTACATGAGTGTAGATTTCGACATGAGTTCCCAGTATTGTTTTAAAATTAATTAGCCTTTACTTAAAACTATACATGAGCATCACTTCAAGCATTGATTGGTAACTGAGCAAGCTTTCATAATACGGGCCTTAGAATGAACACCTAAACTAGAAATGTAAAAATCGATTTAACCTCTATCTAACGTTTAGACACCATCACTTCGGTATGTTTTGGGCTGCTCTACTCAATAAGTAAGTAAAGATCTGCGTAGATCTCTACTTACCTACGTAAGAAAGTAGAGCAGCACAAAAAAAACCAGGTGTCTATGGAAAAACTGGTAAAAAAAGGTTCTTACCTTGGAGGTACGTGCAGTCGTGCAGCAAGTACCTACCTCCGGGGTAAGAACCTTTTTTTACCGGCTAGATTCCAGCGAACAAACATGGATAATACAGAGGTGTCATGGGTTGGGGGATTGGGTGTGTGTATGGCTGAAACAGCCCTATCACATCCGCATAAGTTGGACGAAGATAAATGCACCGCCCCCCTTCACAGGGTGGTACATAGGGGTGTCTTTTATGCTAGGATGGCTACATCCTAGCATAAAAGACATGCATGCTAATGCAGAAACAGCAACACCTCAAATTTATTAAAAATGAGAATTTGAAATTTCGTATATCGTTCTTTTTGTCCGCGGGTAGAATTGTTTTAGGACATATCACGTAGTCTTCTCCTGCCCCAAGCTAAGCAGAGTGTTATGTGTTATGGCTACTAGATAATTAATATACTATACAATACACTACTTACTACTAGATAGATATATATTTTATTATACATAGAAAACATTACAGACCCCTGAACAAATATCTGTAGATCCTACAAACATTTGTCCTGAGAACACAACTGACAACTGACTGTATAATATTATCTATGCCATTTCAGCGGACACAATAATTAGAATAATATGACCAGCATCCAAAAACTCAAATTCAATAAAAAAGGAGATAGCGCTGGTTTCCTAACTGCAGCCAAATTCTAGGGCTAGTGCGTTAAAAGGTACGATGAGACGCCCCCCGTCACCCACCTGGTATTGATTGATAGCGGCCACCTACGCAAGAGTAGGATACAAGATCTGCGTGCGACTGCAAGGTCCATCACAGTAGTGGTTCAGATTCCGTGGAGTTCAGTCGCAGTGAGTGCCGGGTTCCCGTAAGAAGAAGATTCCATAGAATATCATGCGGCTTTTGCTGTTGGCAGTTTCTCGTTTATTGGTGAGTATTATTAAAAGAACGCGTTTCCTATGATAAAAATAGAAGAAGAAGAATTGTCAAGAAAGTGAATGGAGAAGAAAAGCGCCACAGGTGTCGGAGATGCTGGCTGAAATCGTATTCCTTTTTTCGTTTCAGTTTGCAGCACGTTGCTTGTGGCGATCGAGTTTATTTTGATGAGCATTGAAGCATTTATTTACGTACAATCTCACACCAAATAAATTTGGTCTAAGCGTACAATAAGCAAAATTACAATAAGTTGATACCTACCTACTCGCTGAGATCTTCAAAAAAATTTCTTTCGATCTAAGGAATTATGACCTAAAATATGGAAGATACTAACCAAGGGCGGCGGTAAGCGGCAGCCGACGGCGGCAGCGGCGGCGGCGGCGTTGCTGCTAATACCACGATATCTTTAACATGTTGAGTAGGGATAGGAACTATTGACACTGATATAGTGCCAGCGGTAGGCATTACGACCGACACCATCGGTGGCGCCGCCTTGCCAGTCAAGCGTAAATTTTGACAAGCTCATCCGTGGCGCCTTGCTACCGGAGAGGTTAAAAAGTTCGAGGCTTGCCTATTTTATACGTACCACACCGCTCATAGTATAATAGGCGAGTTGAGCGAGCCTCAACTTTTTTAACGATTTTTCTTGCACAAATTTCTTAATAGTCGCTAAAAAATCTTTTAAAATTTCAGGGCTTGTTCTGCTCGCAGTTTTTATATTCGTTTCTGTGAAACAAATTTACCAAGAGTCGCTAAAATTTCTTTCAAATTTTGTAGGTTCACTCCTATCTCGATTGTTTTATTCATTTTGGCAACGAACTTATTTAATCAAATATTTCGTCAGCAAAGGGGAGCCGCCGCTAAAAAAATGTGAGAACAACAGTCAATAAATGGTTAATTTATACCATATCACACCAAATAGCAGGGGCGGCAAAACTAACTGGCCCGGGGCGCCAAATCTTTAAATACGCCTCTGATCTTAGAGGTTAGAACGGTGAAATAGGAGGGGCTTAAGGCTCTCCTTCAAGTTGCACCGCAATCCTACGAAGATCTTTGCAACGCAGATAATGGGCAATAAATTATACTTTGTGATTGCCCGTGCGTGCGGCGCGCGGCGTGACGCACATCTTTGGTGGAGGCGCGCCCCTTCGGGTCGCACGAAAAGTTGAGATGGGCGGTAGTTTCATACAATAATGGTTGGATTATTTATGTCCTTGGGCGTAGCTATCGTAGGGCCAGATGGTGCAGTGCACCAGGGCCGCGAAGCTCAGAGGGCCCTCTAACCTAACACCCCTCGTACCTACATTAATACCAGATTCTGTGGTTTGAAAGAATGAGGTGGCCGGGATAGGAGAGGGATTAAAACCCCATTTAGTTTTCGGCTAATTCGTATAAGTTTAAGATATACTCAGGAGAAATCAGATTTTTTTGTAATGGAAAAGAATAATTAACTTAAAAAAAAATGAGACGAAAGCCAAAACCAAGCGATGATGAAGATTGCTAGAATAGATAGAACTTAGAAGTGATAATTTTTTCGGAAAGTCGTATCGTATTGTAGATCCCGTATCCTAGAATACCCAAGCTCGCGAATAGGGATTGCAATCCAGCGGCGTTTTCAATCCAGCTGGATTCTTGCTGGATTGACCTGAATCCAGCTGGATCCAGCGCGGACCCAGCAATATGTGGAACGAAAATAAAAAGACGACATTTTTAAGACTTTTTTTATTAATGTATACTTCTTACGATAATCTACGAAAACTTTCAGTCATTTGGTGATATCTTATATATTTGCTTGGGTTTCTTAAAGATTTGAGATCAAAAGAATCAACTTATGAATAAATAACATATAATCTCGTACCTATAACATTTTAGATAATTTGAACGAATTTAGAAATGACGATCTCAGCGTAGGTATAAATGGTCATTGAAGTCTTTTGTCTCAGCGCAGCGTATAACTACTAGCCTTAGTTTCTGATATCTGTGGCTTTGACAATACGGTCCTCCCATCGTGCGTTTTATGATTCGTCAGGTTCCGAACTAAACTGATGAGTAAATACTGCGGCCCCTGGGCTTCGTTCTATTGCTTTTTTGAAAGCACGTGGTGGAGCTCCGACAGCGTCGTACCATCTTCACATTACGCTTTTTCAGGTCTGACCTCTGACAAATAGTGGCTTTGGTGGTTTCTTGTCTAGCCGAACCAAGAGTCTCATCCGAGTTATTAGACTTCATGCCAGTGCATTGCTTTTGGTAGCGCTTCATACCCTTGTTCCTCAGAGTTTTGACCAGATTGTGTAGGGTTTTGTGAGTTTGTCTTTCAAGGTAAAAACCTATTTTCAAAAAGCTTCTGAAAATTATCGGTGCCTACCATGTTTGTGATTAGGTTAGAGCTTGGACTTTATCATACGATTTTTTCAAGCTTCAGATTGAAGTTTAGAGCATCGAACTAAGCGGTGGCCAGATCTGGCACTGAACCTGTTGACAACTAGAGACATCTCTGAATTAATGCAGCAACCAGCGGCCCTAGTGATCCATGATGACCATGCTGTTCTGAACTGCGTTGGCATTGATAAGACACGCAACATCTTGCACCCAACCAAAGACATAATACAAAATAAAGAACAAATTACACATCCCATCATATAGATTACGAAAGGTAGGGAAATCATTTGTGGGCAATTGCGTAAGATTCTATAATAAGCTTCCATCTGAAGCAACTGAGCTCCCTGTGTTGTTATTAGTATTACGAACGTCACTGTCACTGTCAGTCAGGTTGACAGTCCTAACTTGTCATGTTATGTATGAGTGTGACGGAACTCTTCTTCCCTCTCTCTCCTAGCAACCCCGGCACGGCTGGCCTATATTTTCATGTAATCAATTCTAATTAATAAATAATAATATCAATCAACAAACCTGCGCTTTTACTTTACTAACAGGTTATGGGCCCAGAAAGAAGAAACCTAAAGAAGCAAAGTTGTTTTTCTCGACTCGCGTGGTGAGTGGATTACACGTGCTAACCTCATCGTAACGTATCATGGCGTCGTCGCCGTCGCCGATATCTACGGGAGTTGCCGCTGCCATTATGACCACTAGCGGATCAAGTACTTCATCTTCAATAAATGGGTACAGTGTTGAAAAATTAGAAGGAATTTCCAATTACGCAACATGGAAGTTCTGCATGAAAATGGCGCTGACCCTCGAGAACCTGTGGACCTGCACTCAAGAAAACGAACTTGATCCGAATAAAGATCAGCGAGCTCTTGCTCGGATCTGCTTATCCTTGAAGCCTCATTGCTATCAATATGTGCAAACAGCCGCTACTAGCAAAATAGCCTGGACCAATTTGGCAAACGTGTTCGAGGATAGGGGCCTGTATCGTCGAGTGCTCCTTCTACGACAACTACACCGTATCGAACTGGCATCATACTCATCAGTCACATTATATATGGATGCAGTTATGACATTGGTCCATAAATTAGCTGACATTGGAAAACACATAGAGGATGGAGAAGTTGCCGAGCTGCTCCTGAGTGGACTACCATCAGATTATGATCATCTAGTCTCCAGCCTTGAGACAATCTGTCTCACAAGAAATCTGTCAAGTGAACAAGTACGAACCAGACTACTTCAAGAAGAGTTCAGAAAGTCTGAACCTCCTACTGCTACATCATCATCAGCCTTCATTTCAACAACGTTGAAAGTGTGCTCATACTGCAACAAAAAGGGGCACTATAAGAATAAGTGTTTTAAACTGCGTCGAGATCGTCAACAGAAGAAAAATAATCAGGACACAGAAAAGACCTTCGTGGCCTCCGCTTTTTGTGCAGAAAAGCAGGACTGGGTGGTGGACTCCGGCTGTTCTACGCATATGTGCAATGACAAAAATTATTTGATGAACTTTATAGACAATACAAGTAATATCAAAATAGCTAGTGGTGAAAACATTGAATGTCTAGGCTCTGGAGACATGTTTTTAGATACGAATGATCTGGTAAGAAAAATTCAAAATGTTTCCTATGTCCCTCAATTGTCAGTCAATTTACTTAGTGTAAGTAAAATGTGTGATAAAGGTTACACTGTGGTCTTCAACAGAAAGGGCTGCCTTATATATGAGAAATGTGCTATAAACGGGGCTTCCATTTGTAAGGCTTTTAATAATAATGGCGTCTACAAATTGGTAGGTAGGCCGCATAATATTCGTGGTGTGTCATCTCAGTGTGCAGTGGTGGCGCACTCTACAGCTCTCCTGCCCGAGCAGGAGCCAGCACAGAGTGCAAACGTAGCTGAGGTGCCGATTGATATTTGGCACAGGAGGCTAGGCCATCTTTGTATCAAAGGTTTGATAGCCTTAAGGGATGGTGTTGCTAATGGTGTATTGTTTCAGAAGAATAAAAAGGTGGAGCTGGAGAGCTGTGTTCCATGTCTGGAAGGCAAAATGGCAGCCAAACCATTTCCGGCAAGAAGCACCCACTGTGCAAGTGCACCATTAGAGCTCATTCACTCCGATGTCTGTGGCCCCATGCCAGTAGCTAGTTGGGGTGGCTCTAAATATCTGGTAACGTATACTGATGACTACACACGGATGAGCTTTGGCTACCTGCTTCAAAGGAAGGATGAGGTATTTTCTACTTTTCTTGATTTTAAATCTCATGTAGAAAAACAGTTAGGTTGTCCTATTAAAATCTTCCGTTCCGATAATGGTGGGGAATATTGCAGCACCTCTTTTTCTGATTTCCTTAAAAAGGAAGGAATTATCCATCAGACATCTATTCCATATTGTCCTCAGGGCAATGGTGTATCTGAGCGCCTTAATAGGACTCTTTTAGAAAAAGCAAGATGCATGCTTCAAGGGGCAGGTCTAGATGGGCGTTTTTGGGGCGAAGCAGTCAAAACTGCTATTTATTTGAAGAATCGATCCCCAACTTCATCTTTGTCTGGCCTTACTCCTTATGAGAAGTGGACCGGATCAAGGCCAGATCTTAGTCACCTTCATGTCTTTGGCTGCATTGCTTACACACTGATCCCTGAACATAGTAGGAATAAGTTGGGTGCTAAAAGCAAGAAATGTATTTTTGTGGGCTATAGTGAGACCTCTAAGGGCTATAGGCTTGCAGACCCAATAAACCCTAAAAGGGTAACTATATCTAGGAACGTAGCATTTATAGAGAACCAATTTTATAAGACTGACAATAATATTAATTCTAATTCAAATTTTAATGACAATTTTATAATTTATGAATTGAATAATAATATTAAATCTAGTCATAATATTCAAGACTCTAGTCACGCTGAACTGGATCATGGTCAGCAGAGTACAGGTCAAACTCATCTTAATCGGAATAATATATCAGAAGATATTGAAACAGATCATATGTTGACTTCAGATGCTGAGGACGAGTTCTACTGCACTGGCAGCGAGACCGAGGCCGAGTCGCCGTGTGCGCCGATCGCTGTCGCATCCTCTGTGAGAGTGACGTCGCCGCGTTTGGTGGCACCTCAAGGGGAAGCCGCAGCTCCCCTTCCCTCTTCGCCTCTAGTCTCTACTACTCGTCCTATCAGACTTACTCGCTCAAAACCGCCACTGAGGTATGAGGATTACGAAACTGATTTTTCCCTCGTGGCGCAACAAACACTTCCTGGCGATCCACACACATATGAGGAAGCAATGTCTGGCGCTGACAGTCAACACTGGCATTCAGCTATGCAATGTGAGTACGACTCACTCATTGCAAATAATGTGTGGAAATTGGTTGATAGGCCTCAACATACTAATATAGTCAAAAACAAATGGGTGTTCAAACGTAAACATGATGCCTCAGGAAAGTTTGATAGGTTTAAAGCTAGGCTAGTAGCAAGGGGCTTTACCCAAATTAAAGGCATAGATTACCATGAAACTTTCTCCCCTGTAGTTAGACATAGTACTATGAGAATCTTATTTAGTTTAGCCAATGAGCTGGACTTAAATATAGACCATGTAGATGTCACTACTGCATTTTTGAATGGCAAATTAGAGGAGACAATTTATATGGAGCAGCCTATAGGTTTCACAAATAACAATAATAATCAAGTTTGTCAATTATTAAAAGGTATCTATGGCCTAAAACAGGCTAGTAGAATCTGGAATGAAAAGGTCCATTCCTTGCTTAGTGAAAATAGTTATAAGCAGAGCAAATGTGAGCCTTGTGTATATACTAAAAAAGTAGGTAAAGATATTATTATTATAGCACTTTATGTTGATGACTTCTACATATTTTATAGCACTGACAACAATGAGCTTTTAACATTAATGGAAAATAATTTTAGTGTTAGAAACCTAGGTTCAATTACTAGCTGTCTAGGCATAAATGTGTATAGAGATAGATCTAAGCATATTATTAAATTGGACCAGTCAGAATATATTACTAGATTATTGATTAAGTATGGTATGCAAAATTGTAAACCTGTGTCCACTCCCATGGTGCCTAATTGCAAACTACAAAAGAATGAGAGTGAACACTTGGATGATTGTATATATGATTATAGAGAATTGTTAGGTAGCCTAATGTATATATCTGTGTGCACTAGGCCTGATATTGCTTTTGCATGTAGTAACCTAAGTCAGTTTAGCAACAATTTTGATAAGACTCATTGGCAGGCCTTAAAACGCATTCTTAGATATTTAGGAGGCACAGTAAATTATTGTCTATATTTTCATAGATCTAATGATTTATGTATCACAGCCTTCACAGATGCTGACTGGGCAAATGATATCACAGACCGGAAATCTTACACAGGTTTTGTTGTAAAGCTGGGTAGCAATACTATCAGCTGGGAGTCGCGTAAGCAACGATGCGTAGCTTTATCAAGTACAGAGGCTGAGTACCTATCTATTTCTGATGTTTGTAAAGAGCTTTGTTTTACTAAAAACTTTCTATCAGAGATTGTAACTATAGGTATTCCAATAACAGTGTATAATGACAATCAAAGTGCACATAAGCTACTAGAATGTAAGGAATATTGTCATAAGAGAACGAAGCACATCGATCTTCGTTATCACTATGTTAAAGACTTAATAAGGAAGAATGTGTTAATTGTTAAGTATTTGCCATCTGAACAAATGACAGCTGATGTACTAACGAAATCGTTAGGTGGATGTAAGCATAAAATGTTTACTTTTGAATTAAATGTAATTCCTAAATGATTTAGGTAAATTGGATTTATGTTCATGTAAATATAAAGTAGCTTCAAAAAAAAAAAACACCTAAATACTGTACTGAACTAGGTCTTAATGGTACATAATGCAATGTAGTATTTCCTCTCACAGTGTGAGGCCTTTAATATGTGTGTTTTCTCAGTTTTATTGTCTCGAAGAAGACTGTTTCTTTTGGTGAAATGTAATTGTTTGAGACGTTCAAAATACTAAGGGGAAGTGTTGTTATTAGTATTACGAACGTCACTGTCACTGTCAGTCAGGTTGACAGTCCTAACTTGTCATGTTATGTATGAGTGTGACGGAACTCTTCTTCCCTCTCTCTCCTAGCAACCCCGGCACGGCTGGCCTATATTTTCATGTAATCAATTCTAATTAATAAATAATAATATCAATCAACAAACCTGCGCTTTTACTTTACTAACACCCTGTTCGTAAATTTAAACTGTACATAAAACGAAATCTTATCAAGAAAGCATATTACTCCGTAGATGACTACGTCAATGATGTTAATGCTTGGCCGGATGTCGCCCAGTTCCGCACAGACAATAGTATGTAAGACCAGTTAGACTTAGTTATCCTAAGATTGTATTAGTTGATAAGCGATAAACTTGCTAGTGGTTTCTTTTTCACTTCTTCCGCTAGTGGACAAAAAATTGAAGTGATTTAAAGTCAATTGAATCTTATTTCTTGTTTGATAGTAATAACTATTTATCAAGCTGTTTATATAGTAAAAATTTGACTTGTCTAAGTACTTATTTTGTAAGTCTAAAGAAATAAACTATTTGACTTTGACTTTGACATTTTACGAAAAGGAAAGTTGCAGGATCCAATAATGTGGTAGTATTACAGAAAAACAGAATACAGAAATATATCACGTTTCTAACAAATTATTTCGTGCGATCTGCAGAGCTGGAGCAGGTTTGTTACATCACACACACTCACTATCCTGGTGCATTCATCCGAAGAAGGTCTTGGCCTCCGACACAATAGATCGACACCGGCTTCTGTCCTGCCCCGCCTCTGTCCAGGCAGGTGCGAAGATTTGAAGTGAGCCAACTGCGATCCTCCAACCCGCATGCCCAGCGTGGGGATACATTAACTACCGCGAATAAACGCGAATAGGGTGCTTATCAGGGGGAGGTCTGCGTCAGGTGCATGAGGTGCATCAAACTACCTAGGAGAGACCCACAAACAGGAATTACAAAAAACGTAGTAAGAGGTACTCAAACCACTACCTACTTAAAAACCCCCATTAAATAACTTCAGTAATAAGTAAACTTAGTATGCACCATTGATTTATTAAAAACGAAGATGAGGCACTGGTTGCTCGAAAGTGGCAACCTCAAATTGTGTAAAATTGTGTTCTCCCACATCAGTCACCGTCTGACCGGCGGCACGGGCAGTCGTGATTCGCGTGAAATATTGTTGTCTCAGTCTCACTTCGGTCCTAGATACGTCTTTCCGTCTTTGTTCTTCTTTGTATTGCACAGGACTGGAAATATAACTGTGAGCGTATGTGTTTGCGTGTAGTTGTAACACATGCCAATTTTTGAGTAAGCGCTGGGAGAACGTAACCTATCTTCCCTTTTTAAATCAATGGTATGCACACAAAATTTACAATAAAATCCCAGAAAACTTATAATTTCTAGAAAAAAATTACACTTTCGAAAGCAAACTGAAAGAGATGCTCATAAAAAAAGGCTCTTACAAACTTGACGATTTCTTCAATGATCCTTTTAGCGACTTGCAAATTAAATTATAAATTAGTATAATATTAAGTTCATTATTATTAATTCTGCTTCGCCCGTCGGTCGTCGTCGTCGTCATAAATGCAGTCGAGACGTACGGTAGGGACATACCTACAGTCTGTGTTTAAAAGAGCCATATTATGAAGTCGTGTGTAGTGTAAAAAAAATATCTAATTTTTTATTTGTTAAAATTAAAGTTAATGTTCATGAGGAAATTATTATCATGATTGTCATAATAACTCAATAATATTTCTGGGCCAGGAACAAATACATTTTAGGAAAAGTTAAATTCAGCATGTAACTCACCGTCAGATAGAATAGAATACAAGTCTTGCTGATTGAGACAAAATATCGTAGAAGGCATATCTCTCTTTCAAACTTGGTAGGATTGTACATTGCAAAATAAGCGGGATTTTAAATTTTAAACCCAGAAAGATAGCTGACGTCCTTGCAGCGAGCGGAGCAATGAAAAAACAAAACCTATGAACCAAATGGCTGAATAGCTGACTACGGAACGTAACTTGACTTGGTTCGCAAAAGGCCCGTAAAAGTGTCAATGTCTAATACTGTCATGTGATGTTGTTGTCATTATTGTAGGTAGTTGTTTATCTCTGTCATAACTACGTCATGACTACGTCCAAGGTTAGTGTTTCCAAATCGTAGGAAAAATAATAGTTGCGTAACAATGAATCATTTGATCTGTTTTATACACTTGTAAATATGTTATCCACCACTGTTTCACTCCCGTGAAACGAATTTTTATTTAATTATTTAAGATAAAGAGTTTTATCTATCTATCTATCTTATGGGTAAAAAATTGCAAACCGGTGGTATGTGAGGAGATATTTTATTAAGTCCTCGTCTAACTATTATTTTTACTTAGATTTATGGCGCATTTAACCATTTGTCAGACAAGATAATAATATAATAAATCTGTACCTAATAACGACTGTTCACACAGCTGGTTCTCGCACTTTCTCACATGAATAAATTGGTACCTATTCATTTGACAAGCTTATGATGTTCACACTTGTGTCCACTCGATAAATTGGTGAACAAAGTGCTCTATGTACCATAAAATCTCGATGTAATGTAAATAAGAAATGTTATTTGTTAGTTGGTGTGAGGGTAGGTACATACAGTGTATTGGCCCTGGTACGTTCGAGAAGCTACTATATCATCCTTCTTTTTTAACTAGATCGATGGTTTTTGATACGAAACCCTGTGAAAGTACAATTTCACAAATGTTCGAAAATAAATAGTAATAATTCTGTTTTAACCATCTTAGCTATAAAAAAACTGGCACCCTGTATAAAATGAGTTGGCAGCATTGTTGATACTATAGTTTATGGTGGTACTTTACTTTATTTAACAAACAAAAAGAACCCAAAATGTAGGTTAAGTATAAGTACTGCTACGAGGAAGAGCAATTATTGTTCTTTGGTTTGATTGATAAAAATGAAGAATTTATGTAAAGTAAACGCGCAAATCTGAATTATGGGAAGTACGCGCAAGTGGCTGCGCAGTGGCTTATTTTATAGTGTCAGTGAGAATAGACAACACCAGAACTCAGACAAAGGAATGAAGAACTGAATGTCAAGCCTTCAGTATTACGTAGCATATCGCTGAGCTCAGTTGAGCTTTTTCTTATATTTCGCTATCATTAGCGAATTGAAGAGCTACTTTAGCGTTGTTCGGTTAATTCAGATATATTTCCTCCCTACCACAAAGTTACTATGTTATTCTTCTTAAGAAGGCGAAAATAACAGACATGACATCGTTTCGTAACATTTTATAAATTTCAAGGTAGGCAGTAGTAGTGAATTGTGTAGCCTTTTCTTTTGATTCTGTCATAAACCTTGCGAAAAAATAAATTAGCTTGCAAGCCAGTGTCCTTATTTTAAATGCATAAACCTATAATAGACAGAGTAACAAGTAACAAGTAGAGCTACAGTTAGATAATACAATAGAGTTTATCCGGACTGAGTAACAGATATTGCTTTTCTTCTGTCTTAGCATGAATAAATCTCACGTTGGACGTGTGCGGCAGCTGTACAAGACAATTCTACGCTTGCACCGGGTCCTGCCAGATGACCTAAAGATTCTTGGAGATAACTACGCGAAAGAAGAGTTCAAACGACACAAAAACTGTAAACCTCAAGAAGCACAGATGTTCCTCAACGAGTGGAGGGTAAGTCAATTTACTCCGGCTAGGTGGGATGAAAACCTGTGAAAGATTCTGTGGCAAGGCCCATGTACACCAGTAATATAGGACTAATATAGGTTGATTGATACCATCTCTGCCTCCTATAATTTGTAAAATTATTCTCGATTAGGAATATGGATTTTGAAATTAAATTCAAATTTTTAACTACCTCTGTGGTGACTTAATTAAATTAGCAGCTACTAGCTGCGCCTCGCTGTTTCACAAGCCTAGCTCCCGTTTCCGGGTGAAAATAACAATATCAATCCATAAACGAGGTTTCATACAGAACAAACTTTCATTAATAATCATTCAATAGATAATACATAATAAAATAATACATTCTTCAATATAATAAATGGAAAGAGCTTTTGACAAAGTTCCTCACAAGCGCCTCATAAAGAAAATGGAATACTTTGGTGTCCGTGGATCCTTCCTCCTTGCAAGTGGATTAAAAATCATCTAGAGAACGGAACTTTCCAAGTCTGCATCGGTGATTCTCTATTTCAACACAAGCTGGTAGCAAGCGGGGTGCTGTAGGGTTCAGTCCTCGCTCCCCACTTGTTCGGAATTTTCATTACTGACCTGGTAGAGCTCTTCGAATCCCTATCGGCTGACAATGGATTGTTTTTTGCTATTCAAATTAGTATCTATGTGATATGTAAATCCTTTCAATCAATAACATTGGAATAAATGGAATAAATAAATATATTACTACATAGATACTAATATTTGGGATGCATACAGGTCGGATCAACTCAAGGTCGGATTGTTTGGGTCAAAATATTTATATACACAGTACACTATGCACAGATGATTCATGCAAGGTTTTGTTTAACAGAAGTACGTGGTGAGCATGTTGCATCAGGCTGCGCCAGCGCGGGCTCAGCGTCCCCCGGCGGACGACCAGCAAGCCGGAACATCCAGGGAAGTGGGCGCGAAGCCGGTGGAAGCTGCGCCAGGATATGAAGCAGTGAGTACCTCGGACCATACTCTAGATGAGGGCGGGCCAGCAAGAGCTGTCATTCAGCAGTCCCTAGGTGAAAGCCAATCTTCAAGGTCCAAGAGCTGCAAGCAGTTCGTGAAAAAGCGTACCGCTGGCGCTGTTGTCGATGGCGTGATCATGAAGACAAGTGGCCGCTATCAGCGTCGTTTCGGCAAAAACATAGATAGAGACCATTTAAATAAATTTAATGCCGACCAACTACTCTCATTGTATGAGCTTTTAATGACCGCCCAGGGAAAGAAACCACTGGTTGAACAAGGTTATGAACCGATTGACACCGTTAATAAAAACACTACGGAAGTTGTCAAAAAAGAAATTCTTAAGATGGACGACGAAACATTCAAATCAATTATTGGGAAGATACCAGATTTTAATACTAATATCAAGAAAATGGAATTGATAAAATTGTGTGATCAAATCAAGATGAAACAAAATAATGAACATGACGATGCCATCAATAGGATGATGGTTGCTCATTCAGAATTAAAAAAAGCATTAAACGACTTAAGTAGTGCTCAAAAGGAGCTAGAAATAGCTAGAAAATTCGCGGATGACGCCAAGATTCAATTAATGTATACCGGACTCTATTTAGATTATGTATTAATGTCATATAAAATTAATACTGCTGAAAGTTTAAATGAAAAAGTTATGAAATTATCAATGATTGTGAAAATCAAAACTGAAGAAGACGAAGCTGCATCGCAGTTAGTTTTTGAAATGTTGAACAATCGCAGAAAAGATGTTGAATAATTTAATAACCCTGATAATTCCTATAATCAATTATCATTCTTATTCCTAAAGTAACAAAAATACTCTCAAATCCTTATTAAAATGCTATGGTGGTCTCATGCCCACAGAGAAAACATTTTTTAACATTTTCTTGGCCTGATGATCTGCATCTGATCTTTCTTCTCATCTGTGTCGCGACGGCTCGCCCCACTTTGTGCCGAAGCTATTCCAAATTGAACAGAAAAAGACTTTAATATTTCTGTTCTATAATGTTTATCACAGAACAAATATTGCATAACCTACAATCAAGAAATGAGATATACATGCACATTCAATAAAAATTACCGCAATGGTAAAGTATTGAGGAAGGACCTACCTACTCAGTCACATAAAGGCCAATGAGTTTGATAATCATCTGGAATCTCAATCGGATCACCTTCCGTTCTTCTGACATTAAGCTTTGGTGTTCCTAGTTGATGAGTAGTCTGACGGGTGAACAGTTAATGTAAAACCGAAGACCGGAAAGGGTATTTTGAATCGAGAAACTCTAGCTTTATCATAAGTTTTTTTTTTCAATTAATGTGCTTATTGTGATGTCTTAATTCTAATTATGTATATAATTTATAAAAGCTCATTTAATCTGTAACCGTTAAGGCGCTGTATTTCGACGACAGCTCTTTAGAAAAATAATATTCTCGAACAAGCCAGGTCTCCAATTTTTATTATTTTCATATTAGGTATATTCATTCAGGTTCCTACCTAGATTCTAGCTGAGCTGAATTTTTGTTTTCAACATGGTACAGTTTAGCATTTAAAATATATATATTTTGATATATTTTGATAACTTGGGACTTAGTTTTTGATACCGTTTCATATTTAATTTTAATCATTAATTTATTCGGAAAGCTACAAGCGCACCTCACATTTTCATGTCACTTTCTCAACGTTATTGACCAAACAAGCGTGATAGCGACTTACAGTGCTTTAAGATAATCGTACAATGTGTAATTAACTACCTTCTTAATGTCCTCCCGCAATTAATTAGTTGTGTTTAAAATTGTATAAATATTCACGTCATGCTTAAATAATTCTACTTTTCGATTTTCATTACTGTCTCTACATAGTACACAGATCTTACAAATCTCTGCATATTTCTAAGACTTAACTTTTTATTATAAAATATTGGGGATATGATTAGTTAAGACACGAGTAGGTACCTGTAGATTGTTCGCAAGTCTGCAGTTAGCTCAATCGTTTCAATTGTAAATACCAGTTCCGATTTGTTTCTTCTTTTATGTTTTTTACTTTTTTTAAACAAATATTCTTTAAAAAAACAGAAGTAAGTAGGTACTACTGATATTTTAGAACCAGACAGCATAATTTTTTGCACAAAATTAACATTTTTGAATTTTGCCCGTCATTCGGCAACACAACAAAGTCGATTCAGCAACGTTTGCTCTTTTACAGTCATGTTTTAAATAATAATTTTGTAAAAATGTAAAAATTATATACATAGGTATACCTATAAGTATTTATTTATAATAATGTGGTTCGTTTTCCCTTCATGTACAAATAGAGGAGGTTGAATCGAACATAGCTTATAAGTAAATATAGGTGTGTTAGGGTATAATGGAGTCGGGTATAAAATGTTAAATATTTAAATAAGATTTATATGTATATGATTTATATGTATATATATTTATAAGAGACACAATTTTCACGTTTATTTGACCAAAAATCATAGATATAATAATAACAACTTTATTGTGCACCACCATAACAAAACACTTTGATATAGATTCAACATGCATTTTAAAGTATTACTCTGAAAATATGCATTTATGCTGAATATGTATAGTAATAGCAATATCCGAAAATGAAATAACCTAAACTAATACACAAAAACTATAAAAAAATAGAAAAATCATGAAAAATAACATTTGAGTTTACCGGTGGCCACTTAATTGCAAAAAAAACAAGCTATGTTACATTGTTTCATCCTTATTTACATTTTATATTATGACTTACGAAATAAAAATGCGAGATCTCTTTTAAAAAACTGGACGTGGGTCGCGCTTTTTGGAATCATCTTATAAAAACATTATGCTGATAAAGGTCTAATATGAAAACAATATTCTACCTTTTAAATAAACCTTATACGTTTACAAGTATTATCCAATAAAAACATGTTTGTCTACCTATAATCTCCAAAACTACTGAACAGACTTAGGCTGTTACCTACATATTCAATATAATCCGAGTAAATACTAGGCTAATTTTTTAATGTAGATATGGCGCGCAAACTGCGCTACACAACTAACTTAATAAAAAATAACATCTTTAATAATTTCAGTGGTGGAAATTGCGGAAATTGTAGAAGATCTATGTAATTTCTACAATTTGCGTATTTCTATATTCTCTAAAACAGAAGCATAGGAATGACTTGTTTCCACCATTTCCTTGGCGTAATATAGTAAGTGTATAACAACATATAAGTAATTAAGGCCTTTTAAGTTTTATGATATATATCTTGTTATCCGCCCAGCGTGACCTGCAAGGCGCCGAACGATTCCAAGGCGCTTGCTACAAGTCCGGGGCTCAGAATCTGGTGCTTCCGAAAACGTAGTTTTTATCTGACGTATATTTACTACGTAGATTTATGCTGTATTTCTGAAGCTTCTCTGCATTCTCATCTCAACACATGAATGAGTTGTGTAGCCACTGAAATAAAAAACGAAATTGATTCAATAATACGTTCATTAATGAGTTATAGATTATTAACCGTTTCGAAGTGTGTATAGTATGTATAGTGTCTATTTGTAAAGTTGTAATTTTTGTGCCGTGTGGTGCCGGTCTAGAATTGCACCACCCCAAATCTTCCCGTGGGTGTCGTAAGAGGCGACTAAGGGACACACACACCGGTGTCAAAGAACCGATAACCGATGGGGTAAACGTGATCTCGAGTGGAGATCGCGACTCGGCCTAGTGCAGGACGCCCTCCGTCAAGGCGGTATGACGACCTGCGAATAACTGCAGGCAGATGCTGAATGCGGCAGGCTGAACACAGGGCACTATGGCGCTCATTACGGGAGACCAATGTTCAGCAGTGGGCTACCATAGGTGATGATGATGCTTTTTTATGATAAACCTTTTTTGTTGAGTAGGATAGTAACTAGGGTAAAGTTTATTTAAGGCATGTCAAACTCTTTTATTATTCTCTACTTATAAGAAGACATACGTGCAACCAGCAATAATGGTGAAAAAAAGCAATAAAATCATTATTATTTTAAAGGAAAGTATATTTAAGGCATGTCAAACTCTCTTTTATTAATTTCTACTTATAAGGTAACGAACGTGTAACCAGCAATAATGGTAACATAAAGGCAATAAACATTATTATTTTAAAGGTAAAGACGAACGTAGTTTTAAAATTGATTAAAAAATTCAGTTGATTATGCCACCGTTATAAGTAGAAAAATCTTAAATAAAAATAAAATTACAATCAAATAATAGAAATAAATAAAAACTAGTCTTTACAATTGAAACAATACAGGTAACTGCAAACAATCTATAGGTAGCTCAACTGATCCATATCAATATCTGTCGAAGGCGTCCCCAAGACGCTGCTGGTAGGTATACCGTTTTGGAGACGCTTCCGTGTTTTGTTATTTTTTTTATAAATATGATGTGCATCTGCACCAAGACCTCAATCACACAGGTTATTTTATACTCATGTAGGTACCTACTTTAGTTTTTATATGTTATCTGTGTACTAATTCAAAAAGTAATGCTATCAATATTTAAAAGTTATTCACTGTCAAATATGCGTGTTGTAATTTAACTAAAATACCTAATATGAAGCATTTTCATATATTATGGGAGTAGACGATGTAACTGTGTACTAATTAAAAAAACTAATGTTATTATGTTATTATGTTATTATATTTAAAAGTTATTCATTGTCAAATCTGCGTGTTGTAATTTAATTAAAATACTTAATTGTGCAGCATTTTCATATATTATGTGACTAGACGATGTAACTTCGTACTAATTTAAAACGAATGTTATCAATATAAAAAAGTTATTCAATGTCAAATCTGCGTGTTGTAATTTTACTAAAATACTTAATTGTGCAGCATTTTCATATATTATGTGAGTAGACGATGTAACTTCGCACTAATTAAAAACGAATGTTATCAATATTTAAAAGTTATTCAATGTCAAATCTGCGTGTTGTAATTTAACTAAAATACTTAATTGTGCAGCATTTTCATATATTATGTGAGTAGACGATGTAACTTCGTACTAATTAAAACGAATGTTATCAATATTTAAAAGTTATTCAATGTCAAATCTGCGTGTTGTAATTTAACTAAAATACTTAATTGTGCAGCATTTTCATATATTATGTGAGTAGACGATGTAACTTCGTACTAATTAAAAACGAATGTTATCAATATTTAAACGTTATTTAATGCCAAATCTGCGTGTTGTTATTTTGTCTCAAATACCAAATCGTTATGCTTTTTTATGTTATGTGAGTAGATGATTTATCTATAGACTTATTCAAAACTAAAGTTATTCATTATTTAAAAGTTATTCAATGTCAAATATGCGTGTTGTTATTTTAACTAAAATTTAAGCTGAGATAAATGTAGCTTAAGAAAAAAAACCGTTTAACCACTTTTTAAGTTAGCTGTGTAGTGAGTTAGAGGTACCTAAGTTATGCATTTTCTTGTTTGATTAACTAGCAGGAATATGTTGCTTATTTTGTAGAAAATGTATCCAAAATCATGTAAATAATTAGAAGCGCTTGTGTATTGTTTTTGTGAATAAAAAAATAACTAAAATCCAATTTTTTTTTTTGTATTTCGACTACCTCTTGGGGTTATGGAATGTTTTATCATCATCAGTCTATATTGCCCACAGCTGGACGGCTCGGCGGTGGCTTAGCGTCCTGAGGGCCTACTCAGAAAAGGATAGTTGTTTCGTTTTCGTTGTCATGCAAAACCAACTCATAAACCTCTTGCTTGATCTAAAAGCTTTTCTGGGAGACCATAAAAACTATTATCTCGATAGAGCTTCGCTTAGAATGAGTCCTTACAATAAAGTAGATAAGGCTACAATAAGGCTCATGTTCATTGAGGATTTTATTAAAAAAACATCTGCAAAGCATATTTTCCATCATCATATCTATGGCTTTTACATTCAGGGGTCGAATTCTTCCACTTAATTAATTGAGAGACTACAGAGGGATTTGTAGGGCCGAATTCCACAAAATTAATCACCTCGCCAAATAATCACTAAATAATAGACGATTCTTAGGATGACATATTTTGACATTAGAAGAAACTACAGATGGAGGGACGCGTGTCAAAAGTTTCAAGGGTGAAACAATCGTTCCAGGAAGGGTGTGTTTTAAGGGCCGAATTCCACTAATCGCTTCGCCATAAATATGTAATTCTCCTCCCTCCGTCTGTATTTTCTTCTATCTGGTAAAATGCCAAAATGTGTCATTCATTCAAACACCATTTTTTGAATTACGGTTAGTTAGGCATTGAAGAAAGTGCCGATGGAGTGACGCGTGTCAAATAAGTCACGGTCGAAATCATCGTCCCAGAAAGGATTTGTTTGTAGGGGTTGGGCCGAATTCCAGTAAATTTATCGTTTTTATTATAACAATGGTGCCTTCGATAAAATAAACTACAGATTGAGGGAGCTTTTTAAAAGTGTCAAGGTTCAAACTATCGTCCCAGGAAAGATGTGTGCTGTGGGCCGAATTCCTCTAAATTAATCGCTTCAGCATAACGATGGTACTTATCGTCTTAGAATTACACATTTCGGCATTATAACATTTATTGAAAAAAATACAGCTGGAAGGGAGCCTGTTGAAAGTGTCACGGTCGAAACCATCGCCCAGGAAGGATTTGTTTGTAGGGGTAAGGCCGAATTCCACTAAATTAATAGCTTCACTATAACAATGGTAGGTACCTAAGTACCCATAGTCTTAGGCCCGTATTATGAAAGTCTGCTCAGTCATCGATGTATGCTTGAGCAACACTTTTCTATGGCATAAACGTAACTCAAGCATAACTCTATGACTGAGCAAGCTTTCATAATAAGGCCTTGGAATGTTTGCATATTTTGGAATTATACGTTTGATAGAAGAAAATACAGAAAAAGGGACGCGTGTCAAAAGTGTACCTAGAAATTGAAAACATTGTTCCAGGAAGATTTTTTTTGTAGGGGCGGATCTAATAAATTAATCGCTTCAGCATTAAAATTTAGAATGACACATTTCGCCATTTTGCCTTTGATAGAAGGAACTACAGATGAAGGGACACCTGTCAGTAGTGCAAAGATTAAAACCGTCTTGTGTTTGTAGAATTACACGTACCTATCCTTTATCCATTTTGAATGGAGCATGTTAGTATACAAAATACGACACAAATAACAAAATCTCACTTGCTTGGCGTCGAGTTTCAGATATAATTGTAAGCAATTTTTATTGAAGGGAGGATCTAAAATCGACAAGTACTTAATGTAAATTACGCATAAAAGGACGCGCCAACAAAGTGAATTTTAGGTTAAGTATGGGTTTGTATACGTTTATGCCTCATTCAAAATGGACACGGTATAGTAAATACCATGGTAGATACGAAGATGGAAGGCCGAAGGAAACGACAACTGCCGCTGCAGTTGTGCCAAACTAACTCCAAATTATACCTATTTAATGAAATCATCATCATCATCATCATCAGCCTATATTAGTCAGGACATAGGCCTCCCCTAATGAGCGCCATAGCGCCCTGTCTTCAGCTTGACGCATCCAGCATCTGTCTGCAGTCTTTCGCAGATCGTCATCCCACCTGGCCGGAGGGCGCCCTACACTACGTTTGCCGAGTCGCGGTCTCCACTCAAGAACTCGTTTACCCCATCGGTTGTCAGTTCTTCGCGAAATATGGCCGGCCCACTGCCACTTCAGCTTGCTAATTCTCTGAGCTATGTCGATAACTTTGGTTCTCTGTCGGATGTATTCGTTACGAATCCTATCCTTCAGAGAGACTCCGAGCATAGCTCCTTCCATAGCTCGCTGAGCGACCTTGAACTGGTGGACCAACCCTATCGTGAGTGTCCACGTCTCCGCTCCTTAGGTCATGACGGGTAGGACGCACTGATTGAAAACTTTCGTTTTCAAGCATTGCGGTATGGATGACGAAAAGACTCGACGTAGTTTTCCAAACGCTGCCCAGCCCAACTGGATCCTCCTCTTGGCCTCCTTCTCAAAATTGCTTTTACCCAACTGCAGAATTTGCCCAAGGTAAGTAAGTATACTCGGAAACAATTTCGAGAGGGTGGCCATGTACGACGACCGGCCCCGGATCAATGAGGCCATTGATCATGACTTTGGTTTTATCCAAATTCATGCCGAGATCGATGCGTCGCGAGGCTGAAGCTAGGCCGTCCAGCATCCGTTTCAGCTCCTCCAGCGACTCCGCCATTAAGACTATGTCATCAGCGAATCGCAGGTGTGAGATGTACCTAATTGCCGTTTATGTTAATGCCCTTACCTTTCCAGTCCACTGTCTTAAACATATCTTCCAACGCGCTCGTGAACAGTTTCGGGGATATAACATGCCCCTGCCTCACTCCTCTGCGCAGTTGGATGGGTTTGGTTGGACTGCTGGTCCTGTACTTGGACATTCATGGTTGCGGCGTCGTAGAGACATCTCAGCACCTCGATATAACGATAGTCTTCTTGGCATCGCTGTAAGGATTCCAGAACAGACCAGGTTTCGACAGAGTTAAACGCCTTCTCATAGTCCACAAAGGCCAGACACAGGGGCTGATTATACTATTCGGACTTCTGTATAATCTGCCTCACTGTGTGTATGTGGTCTATGGTGCCATATCCTTCGCGAAACCCGGCCTTTTCCGGTGTCTGGAACTCGTCGAGTCTCCTGGCGAGACGGTTCGTGATCACTCGTGAGAACAGCTTATATACTTTGGACCCTCGGTTTCGCTCTATTGCCTCTTCAATGAGGCGTGTGTGGAGCTGCGAAGGTCGCGCCGTACCATCTTCGCAATTCGCTTGTTCAGGTCTGACCTGTCCGACGAAGTCGCTTGGGTTGTTCCCCGTCTTTTTGCCATCAGCCCGAGAGTCTCATCCGAGAGTTTGGATTTCTTGGCAGTACGCTGCTTTTGGCAGAACCTGATGCCCTCGTTCCTCAACGTTTCGACCAGATTGTGTAGGGTCTCGTCAGCGTCATCTGTGGGATCCAAGGCAACGAATCTATACCCGAGAAGCTGCTGGAACTTCTTGGTGTCCGCCATGATCTGGATTGGGTTATGTCGGAGCGAGGGCTTCATCAGACGGCTTCTTTCAAGCTTTAAGTTGATATTCAGAGAGCCTCGGAGCAGTCGGTGATCAGATCCGGTATCAAACCTGTTTATCACTGAGACATCTCTGAATATGTGCTTCCTATCCGTCATGATGAAGTCGATCTCATTTTTAGTCACAGTAGCGGGGCTTCGCCACGTCCCCTTCCTCTGGGGCGGTTTCTTAAAAAAAGGAATTCATTAAGAACAGCCCCTCCTTCTCTGGAAACACTTTCTTTTGACAAGCATTTGCCCCCTGTGATTCCTAACTCCATAGCCATGCGAGCCTATTCGGGATTCGTTGCCAGTCTGTTCCCACCTTGCCGTTAAAGTCCCCCATAACAACGTTGAAGTGAGCCTTAGTGGTGTTATGTAAGGCTTTGGATACATATGTCTTCGTACATATCCTCCACTTCATCATCCGAGTGTGCCGAGGTCGGTGCGTAAACCTGAATTACCTTCAAGCTGTACCGCTTGGACAGCCGAAGGATCAGGTACGCTACCCTAGTCGACACACTGGAGATTTTTTGAACGTTGCTAGAGAGGGCCTTGTTAACGAGGAAACCTACGCCACCCTGGGATGTTTTATCACCATTTTTTGGCTGTGTTATTCATGGGGGTTATTGCCCATAATCCCCACGCTGGGCATGCGGGTTGGGGATCGCAGTTTGAAAATGGAATTGTTCTGCAGGGGGCGCTGCTGCCCGCCCCCCGGTTCATGTCCCTTTGTCGCCTCTTACGACACCCACGGGAAGAAATGGGGTGGTGGTATTCTAGGCCGGCACCACACAGCACCCTTAGATATACTTTTTACCCTTTGGGGTATATCCCACAGGTAGATATACCCCTTTTTAACCAAAGTTTTTCACCCCATCTCTTCCCGTGGGGTGGGTGTCGTAAGAGGCGACTAATGGATATCCACCTGGGGGCAAGCAGCAGCGCGCCCTGCTGTACAATACTACGACCGAACTACGATCACCAACCCACATACCCAGCATGGGGATTATGGGCACTACCCCATTAGATAAACGTCAATAAGGCGCTTATCAGGGGGAGGCCTGCGTCCAGCAGTGGACCAATACAGGCTGTTGAGGTTGGGGTTAAAGTTTGAATTTTCGACATAATTATGTATGATTAAAATAATAATGATTAAAAATAAAATAAAATCCCTTTTGAAATGTACTTAAGTAAGTAGATATACCTTTTGAGACCAAACTTGTTTCAATTGATTGATTTCACCCTTTTTTGTACCAACTTTGCTCAAAAGGCTCTATCGACTTATCAAATCACGCAAATCGGATCAACTGTTGGACAGACAAGTGACGATAGCTAAATCACCCAAGCTGCCACTAAGAAACTATACATGAGTCAGACACGATGCAGAATGTTTGTAAACAAACCGCCATACGTATGGGCGCGTCTCCAAAAGTCGATTTGATATCCTTCCTAAAAATATTGCTTACGTAAATTATATCTGCGGCTTGTAGCCAAGTTTTCGTTATTTTGTCGTTGGTTGTTTACAAACCCTTTACATCGAGTTTCGCTATAGTCAGTGCCTAAAACTTTTCAAGAATTTTGTCAGAACTTACTTCTGATAGATCCATTTGTACAGTGTTTGAGTGCAGAATCTCGTTTGAGTTAAAAACATCTGCAACAAAAAAAAAAACACATTAAAAAATCAGCAAAATACCAGTTCCATAAAACGGTCTCCTGACCCTATAGAAAAAGCTAAGTAGGTATTATTTTATTCCACCAGATGCATCTGCTAGGGTCGAACGAATGTTGTGGACTTAACCCACCCCAATATTCTCAGCCATTACTGTCATGTACCTATTTTAAATCCCCGGCTTAATCAAACAGGAATCCTTTTATGAAGAGCTTATCTCTTATGTCGAGCCCCGTTGCAATTATGATCAGTCATGGAGATCATCAGAGCGTGTTGCAGCCCTATTGAGAGCATATTGCATTGAGTTGTCAATAGCCCAAGAGCCCACGACACGGCCAGACCTTCGTTATTTTATTAAAGCTGAAAGTTTCTCTGTGTATGCCTCCAACATAGGTAAGAACGACCCGTGACTATAGAGTTTCGATTGAGGTTACTTGGGCAGGTGATAGGTAGTAAAGGTGTAGAAAATAGTACCATAAATTCCTTAAAGTGTAAAGTTAACTATTTTTTATATTTTCTTCAGAATATCTTTAGAAATCATGTTATTCATTGCCGGACACTTTTCACAGTTGCTACCCCCTGCCAGACACCCCTAAACATTAATAAACTTCAATTATACTATCGTAATAGTATAAAAGCTGAATTTTATATATGTTACTTATGGACTTATAAAAATATGATACTTCAATAGCCAGACAGTTTTAATGGTTTCTTATCTTGCCAGACACATTGAGAGCCCGCTGTTGATGTCGACTCGTAAACAGCCTCTGATGTAAACGAAACTATTGACCGAAATAAATTGCGAAATTTTGACACAAGCAATCTAGCACCTTGTAGAAGCGAGCTATTTATAATTATTATAATTTCTGCGAGCAAATTATATACAGGATGGGGAAAATGTTTGGCCCCTTAAGGGTAGCTCTTGTTTCTTTTGTATTTAGAAGGTTTTGTTCTTAGGAACGCTCTACTTAATTTTGAAGAAAAAAATATTGCCATTTTAGTTTCTAGTTTACGGTTCGCACAAAAAATGACATCTGTAAAAAAATACAAGTTGGTCTTAATCGACTCTATTTCCAACCAGGAAACGCCAGTGCGCCTTAAGAGGACTCACCAAAAGCTCGGTGTAGGTGTAGGACAGCGGAGACGTAATCCCCGAAGCGAAGCATGCCATCCTTCCTCATGTAGCGCAGCACAAGCAGAGACATCACCTTCTCGGGGACGTCGAAGCCGGCGTCACGGAGCCCGTCGCGGAACCTGACCAGAAAAGACAGTCACCGCCTAGAAGAGTTGGACAGACGTACTCCAAAACTAATAATTGTCCTTTTAGTAAATCTTCATATCTTCAATGTTTGCCATATAGCATGGCCGTGGGCGCATAAACGAGCCAACATAAAAGCTATTTTTTAATACAACTGTAATAGTTTTATCTTGTATAGTTTAGGAAAAGATGCGAAAATCGAGTTTGGTGACCAAAAAGCGCAACTTCATATCTTTGCCTAAACCATTACAAAATGAAACTATTACAGAGGTATTATAATGAATAACTTATAATTATAATAGATACCATAAACTGTACGATGGATTTTTAAAACTTCTTAATAGGTGCCACTTTCACTCGTGTATGCGCCTGAACGCATTCAGTGCCCCGAATCGGTGATGAGACCCGCCAGAGGCAACCACACGGGCATCGAAAAGCACGATTGCGTCTTGGGCCTCGGCGGTGATAGCTTGAGTCATGAAAGTGTTATAGCTTACCTCTCAGCCCGGAGCACTCCCATCTTTTCCACGGCGTGCTTCTTGAAGAGAAGTTGCCAATGCTTCAGACTGCACATCAGGTCTTTGAAGTCAGACAAAGATATGCGACCGGTGCCATTTTTCTGTTGTGCTAGTTAAGAAAATAAGAAGATACTTTGTCGTATGGTATAAGTACCTTTGTGGTAGGTTTCTTAAAATACTAGGTACCTACGTACTATGATGAGGTGAGTATAATTTTTCGCTTTTATTATTCCTGCTGCTAGCCGTTGAGGAGTTCCCTAGAGAGGAGACCGTCGTCCTTAGCATCAGATCTGTTCTGTCATTCTACAGCCAGTATCAGAAAGTTCTAAGTCGCATCGCAACGTGTAAGTAAGTGCTTTCAAGTTAGCCAACTTGAAACCACTTCCTCACACTGCAAGATTTTACTAGAGCATACTTACATTCTACTTACACTCAAGTGAAGTTAGAAGGATAAAATCACGAGCATAGCTACATGAATAAACCTTGTTCTTGTCTACCCATCTAATGATCTCATATTTTTTGCGTTAACCGTAGCCCTACTTAATAAATTGAAAGATTTGCAAGCTTCTAATGCTATAATCGAAGAAGTTCATTTCAAAGTTTAACGAGTTGATCTAATTGTTTTTTTTCCATATACTCGTATTTCAACTTTGTAACTACTTTGTGATAGTTTAAGCTAAAGCTTAAAGCTTTCCTGGTATTCATATGCTAAACACTTATTTGATCAAAACACCGTAATTAAAGTTCATTTAAATAAAGTAATGAACTGCAGTGAACGTACTGTGGACACAAAACTGGACCCTCTTTATGCATGATGAATCAATGTAAGTGTAGAGTAGTACGTGAATCACTCCAACCCTTTGCAATACTTATCAGAGGGGTCTTTTGATGTTCGATGTTACAATAAAATCTATAAAATGTAGTACTTTTAAGTACAGTGTTTAGCATATTAATGCCAGGAAAAGATTACAATGGGCTTCAAAATCGTTTTTACAACTCCCCTACAAAAGCAAATTATATTCCACTTTTTTTATTTATGCAATTAATAAGATGAATAAACCAGGTTTGTTGTGTTTGTGTAGGAACCTATTTCCTCTAAATGTATGTACATAGACAGGGACAGGTAAACTTCGAGACTTTTCACCTTTTCACCCTCTAAGAAGATACTGTTGGTGGTTTCCTACATATTTAATAATATTAGAGGGTCGCAAAATAAACGTTGGTTTGTCGACTTTTTGTCTTAGGGATAAATACTTCGATCAGGTATTTCGCGGCCTCTGCAAAAATTTTGATCGATGTTTATATACCACTATTGTAAGGATGTCAGGGTCTACGTGTCTAAATGTCTATATCTTATCTCTTAGTTAAAATTTAAGAGGCAAAGGCAAGACAACGGCCATTGTCTACTTTTTGTTAAGGATACATCCAAGGAGAGAACTATCTGCCGACATGTATCAATGGACGCGCAGCTTTTAATGTAATCGTTCGGCAGACATGCGTCCAAAAGTTCTTGCAACTCGAATATATTTATCGTCTTGTGTTCATCAGCCAATTGGAGAAAGAGAGCCTCGTATTGCGCGAAGCTGTTCGTCTTTGCCCCCTGGGGTGCTTTCAGCAAGGCTGTCTTAGTTTTCCGCGGAGGATCATCCAGGACTTTCATTTTTACGGTACGGTTGGAAAATATCCGCAATGTGAAGTTGGCTTCTTCTCGGGGAGCGAACGTTGTGGGGATAATTAGGTAAGCTGCCGCCTCTAGGTCGCACCTGAAAAGACATTTCAGATTTCAGTTGTATTTATTGAATACTGCTAAAATACCTACTCCGTTAATATTAACGGAGTAGGTATTTTATCTGTTCACTTGTAAGCGAAATTTGGTAATGACAGTTGTAAATAGTGCTTTAAAACACAGACACAAGGCTAGGGCTAGGACTACACGAATCTACGAGACCTTTCCTTATCCTCTGTCATCACGTAGAATTGGTGAAAGAGAATAGATACAATAACTGAATTGGTCTAAAGTCAATTACGCTAGCGGTATCCGCATAGATAATAGGCGCTGAAAGAATCAGTAATTAATATAGTTAATCACATTGAATTACTAATTACAGCTCACTGGTTCATAAAAAATAAGGTGGCTGTACAGGAGACAAGACCAAGAAGTCAGTCTCTTTTTTATGGACGAGACTGGCCGCCCAAGATATGTAAAGTAGTCTATGTTTGATTCCATATTATTTCAAAATTTTAGCTTAGGTGGTAATTAGCTTACAGGTAAGTACGTATGTACTGGATGGTTTTCACAGAATTTGATCTAAAGATTCTTATTATTATAGGATACCTAGGTACCTACTTATACTATTTATAGCTAGAAACATAGAAGTCAAAAACTAAAGGTAATGCCAGCTACAAGAATCAAATAAATGTACTAATAACTCGACATGGTACGTATGCCAATTTTTTACTCAGGCCGCAAAGAGGTTATTTTAGATTTTATTATATAAAAGTTCGTCAACGGATTAGATAAGTAGCTACTATCATTGAAATACCTATTCTCTGAGTTTACTACAAAAACTCGAATCTTTTTTAACATCTTTTAAGTTGATGATGATTTTAAATTGTATGATTAGATAACGGCACCTATAATAATGGATCAGTTGAGTTACCTGTAGATTATTTGTAACAGTCGGCAGTTTTGTAATTGCTTCAATTGTAAATACTAGTTCTAAATTAATATTATTTGATTGTAATTTCCTTTTTCAAAAAAGTTTTAAGAGTCCTAATGATTTTCTGAAACTAGCATCTAACTACCGACGCGCCGCGTACGTTTTGTCTGACGGAAGAATGTAGCAACATTTAATATATCTCGTAATCCTAAATAACCTCTATGAGTGTTAAAATCCACGCCCGATTCACCCTCACACCCCCTCGTCACACTGGTAATACGGTTAGGAAATAATTTAACTAACCACCACTCATGGACAATTAATTTTGCTACTCTAGTGTGAAGGATAGAGTAAATTTTTTCAGAGTTTGCAAACTACGAGATATAGAACTGAAAAATTTAAGGATCGTTTGCATATTTCTGCGCTTCCTTAACTTTTGTAAGTAGATACCAAATAAGGTACTAAAATACCTATTGATTGTGTTGGTTCGACGAAACTAGACGAGTATTAAGGTTACCTACTGTCATAAATCAACTAGTACCTTTATGAAACCATGCACTAAATAAGGTGCAAGAAGGTTTTTTTAACATTCAAGCACTTTATTTAGCGCAGCCCTCCGCGACTATCATCTACATATGAATGTTCACAACGATTCAATATTTATACAAATAATAAGGTGAATTAAACACAAAGCGGACACCTAATTTGTTTCAAAGAAACACTGCGCTGTCTAGGGATAATAGGCGGCTTTGAAGACAATGACGCCACACGCAACCAACTTACGTCGATTTTACCGGCGGCGGCGTCGCGTCGGAAGTGTTTAGTTTAATGTTTATTTATTTATTTATTTTGAAATAGCTAGAACTTTACTTATCCTCATTTCAGGTCAATAACATGGCCGATCAATACTCTACCTGTGCCACGGCAAATTTTATTACGAAACTGGATCCTTTCAGTCATTTAAAAAGTCAAAAGAGTTTTAAAAAAATATAATTGAAATGTAATTTTGCGTAGAGCAAAGCAGTTCTGAGCTTTGTTACGTTGATAGTAAATTAATTTAACAATTTGAACAACAGATCTCGCAATTATAGGTCAATAACATTGCCGATCAATACTCTACCTGTGAAACGCCAAATTTTATTACGTGACATCTGATCTGTTCGGTCGTTTAAAAAGTAATAAGAGGTAAAAATAGTCACAAACAGGTAAACATAAATCGTTTCGCTTCATTTAATATTAGTGATTTAGAAACACCTTTAAATTAGTTTTTGCCTTTTGGGACTTTTTAATCGAAGAATGCCCGACGGGATGTTTACCATTATTTATTTTATTTGTTCTTAGATAGTTATCTTACTATAGAATAATTTATATTACCAATCTATTAACTCACGCTGGCGTTGGTGGATTAAATATTTTTAGTTATACACACTAATATTATAAAGAGGAAAGATTTGTTCCCGGAATTCCCACTAGCAGCGGCCCGTGGTTTCACCCGCGTAGTTCCCGTTCCCGTGCAGGGAATACCCGAGATAAAATATACCCTATGTCACTCCCTGAAAAGTAAACTATTTAGTAATGAAAGTAATTTTTGTTGAAGTGCTGAGTCTATTCAATGGAAACAAACAAACAATCAAATATTTTCTCTTTATATTACGAGTATTAATATACCTAGATGATATAAGAGCAGACGAACTAGCAGCACTATAAAAAGCTCTCATTGCATGCGAAAGTTTGGATTGGATGTTTGTTATCTCATCACATCACGCCAAAACTACTAAACGGATCGGGTTACATTTTTGCTCCTGATAATTTTAATCCTTAAACATAGGCTACTTTGTAACTGACTTTCAAATATGAGGGGATTCTCAGTTCGTCGCGTACCTGTTTTTTTATCATCCCATAAATCAGTTCCCGTGGGAAATAAATCACCTTTAAACCGACAAGTATTAAAGAAAGTAATATTATTCATATTTGTAAACATAAATTAAAACAGTTATTAATTGATAAGGCTTATTACAATGTTAATGAATATCTTTTGGATAAATTCTAGAATAAGACAATTATTTCATTATTAATAACTAATTTAGATATTGACATTGTATGAATGTATTTATCAGAAGATTGTATTACATACATTTATTGTGACATTGCATGCTTTATAGCTGATCATGGTTGTGATCATTCTACTTCCCTGTAACCCATGTTTCGCAAAATAAATGAATTTTATTTGAAACCTTCCATAGAAACATCGCGTGCGCAGCCGGCAGAAACTAGTTATTAGTAATTGTATCCATTATCCAGGCACCAGGGATATAATTTCTGCATAATGCGTTCCACAATGAACGAAAACCGAAAGACGTGTTTCATTCAACTAATTGGTGCTTTGTGGATCCTTTTCTTTCCCAATAACCTTATACGTTCAATAATAAAGGCGGATTTTGACTGGTATTTTTGTTGTAGGGAATTCTTATCCATACCCGTGGGGGAAATTCAAAGCGAAACGAAGCTCGTCTGACAATCAGTTTTAATGAAATATTTAATCTGGAACATTGAATATTATGGATACGAGTACCGGATTAATTCCGTTGATAATGATCCCCTCTGTCGTAATTAGGGAGATTTCATGGAAGAAAAAGTACTGAGTAATATTTGAGATTGATTTTGCTTTATAAAAAACGGGCGCATAATTAAGGGGATAATCCACCAGCTGCTTTCTATCTCGTGCTGATAATTGATTAAATTAATATTTTAATATTTCAGACAATAATCTAAATAATAACAACAGACACACATTATTAAAAAAGAAACAAAACTAGGTATGCTGTATTAATTGTCCAGCATTATTTATTTGTTAGTACTTAGTTATAATTGCGGTTATCAGAAGCGATTTCTTTTTAGAATTTTATTTTTTGGACCCGCGGCTTGGATTTAAAATAAATTATTATTGTATTTATTTTGTTGAATCTGACCTTAGCCTAATCCTCGGCAAACCGTTCACCATCCAACACCTGTCAAATACGTCTAGTCGAGCCATTGGAGCGTAAATGGGTAAAGTCGACAGACATTACTGTCGCTTGAACAATTCCTATTTCGATTTAATGAGTACATTATAGGAGTTTAGTGAGTTGCAAAAAATCAATAAATAAATCAAAAAATCACAACCTTGTTGTGCAAAAAATAATCTGATTATCTCTAGAGGATAAAAAGCTTGAGATGGGCTTTGCTCCATCTCGAATAATAACAACTAATTAGCAGGTTAAGTTTCCTCGTTTTCTTCGTTTTTACTTTACTCGAAAAATAACAATTAATTAACAGGTTAACGTTTCCTCGTCTCTACTTTACTTTAACAGGCTCTATGTCTACGAAGCGACATAAATTCTGTCACTTTATTATCGTGCCAGTATTTTATTTTGTAACTTGACATTTCTAGGTGTACATTTAGTAATACTTCTTTTATATCATTTATGGAAATAAAGAATTTATATTTTGATGCTGTTTTATTTCACGGTGACATTTGCATAAAATGTGTAGTAACTTTTAATCGAAATAAATTTCGCTTTTTTACATCGATGGCCGCGAAATTTATGATCGTTGCTTTTTTAATATATTTTCCAACTCCTATCGGCGGATTTCCCACATGCTTTTAGGGATAAAAATATGAGATATGTGCTTCCCAAGAGTTAAGTCAAATTTTAATAATATCCGTTCGGCCGCTTAGGCGTGAAAAGATAACAGACATACGGACAGAATTACTCTCACTTTTAAAATAGTAGTAGTTTCGAATAGTAGAACTCATCAACAATAAAAAAATGAGAGTATTATTTTATTAAACACTTCGCACGCCCATTTCACTAAAACTGATTTATGGGATAATAAGTAGCCTATGTGTTATTCCAGGCTTTTAAAAAATCCCAAATTTCAGCCCGATCCGTTCTGTAGTTTTTGCATGGGAGCAACAAACATAAATCCATACATATTTACAAACTTTCGCGTTCATAATATTAGTAGGACGGATAGTTAGCATACGATTAAAGCTACTGCTAAACTTCTTACGCCGGTAATTTCTATTTTGTTTAATCCTCCTACGAATATTATTAAACGCGAATGTTTGTAGGTATGTATGTATGCTTTTTTTGGCCATCAAACTCTATTTTCGCATCTCTGCCTGAATAAACTATACAAGATAAAACTATTACAAAGGTACACAATAGCTTATAATACGATTATTAAAATTTCCCGTTTACGATATCATCATCAGCCTGTATACGTCCATCGACTCCCTGCGACCGCTACAATGTCGTCGGTCCATCGAGTGGGAGGTCTTCCCACACTCTCGCACGTTTACGATATATTATGATTAAATAGGTCATAATTATAGCCTCGGGTATGCGCTTTAAATATTACCTGCGATTACGTAAAAACCGCCCAAGTACGGTTGGGCCGACAAACCTTAAATTGACATTTGGGCAAAGCAATTTCATGACCTTTGCGTGACTCATCCATACGATTTTCAATTACAAAGATCGTGAAATGTTTTCGTCCCCTATATCAGTATCGTACTGCGCGCGCTTGGATATATTAAATGATTTTCCCGACAGTTTGGGTTCATGTCACTATGATATATAGGAAAATATACACGGGTGAATTTGTGTTTAAGTCATCGGATTGATGTCATCAAACCTTACCGATCTTACCGTACAACGTTGCCCATAATTTTGTAATTGTCCTATATCATTTTGATTTACTTTTTATCGAAGAATTCACTTCCTTTATTTATCTTTATTACCGAACAACGTTGTTTTTATTTTTATTTTACTCGAATATTACAGACATTGGCGAAATTATGTCAACCCAGACGTAGACGCCATTTTATGAAGAAAAGAAGAAGAAGAATTTGTGTTTTATTAGAATTGAGTGCTTGACCGATGTATGGTAATTAACAAAATCAAATTGTATTCTAGACAGTCGAAGACCGACCCAAAACACCTAGGTGTACCGTGTTCATTTTGAATGAAGCATGTTAATAAACAAACTACGACACAAATAACAAAATCTCACTTGCTTGGCGCTTGCATACAGGTAATTCTAATCCTGGAATCAAACATAGGCTACTTTTATCCCATGAATCAGTTCAGTTTAATGTTTCCATAGGAACAACGCGAACTATATAAAACTATTACAGAGGCTTTATTGTATACCTTATAATAGACACCACAAACTGTACTAGTGCGCCGCCACCTATTTATCTTATTAATACATTAAACAAATAAATTTTCAAAAAATGATTGGGGCAGTTTGTTGTGCCTATCTTAAGGTTCATTTTAATAACTCCGTTATAGTTTTATTTTGTATAGTTTAGGAAGGGATGCGAAAACAGAGTTTGGTGGCTACCAAGTGCAACTTCACATCTCCTCCTAAACTATACAAAATAAAATTATTACTGAGGTATTAAAAATCTATATTATAAAAGAAAGTTGTGTTAGTTACACTTTTTATAACTCAAGAACGGCTGGACCGATTTGGCTGAAAATTGGTGGGGAGGGTAGCTTAGAACCAGGAGACGGACATTATGATACTTTTATCCCGTTCCCGTGGGATGAGACATAACATTTTCTACGGGAGCGAAGCCGCGCGCCGCGGGGCGCAGCTAGTAGTATAATAATAATAGAAGCTGTATATAATATAATATTACCAACCCGTACGATGGATTTTTAAAATTTCCTTTTTTAAACGGTAATAATAATGTAAAAATAGGTGGCAGCGGCACTTTCACTCGTGTTTGCGCCTAAACAGATAGTTTTCAAAATGCATTAGTCTTACCTATGGCTGATCTGTCGACTATTCGAATAGTTTGAGTTCATCGTGCTTTTGAACCTTCTGAAGAAAGAGGGCGGGGCCTTTTCTGGTATTGACGAAGGCAGCACGTAGACGCTGAATCCGATGACCTTTGGCTCCATGATTTTGTGCTGGTTTAAGGAAACTATCACCGTTCCGGGCTCGTTTAGAACCACCTGGACTTGAGGGTTCATGTGGAAGAAATCTGAGAATAATAATAACATAGAATTAGAAATAAAAATATAATATAATCCACTTGTATTAGTCCTCCGATTTGTATTAGTGTGCGTGCGCCTTTACTTTGCCTTTATTTTGCTCTGTACAGTTTATTTGTTATCTATACACATTGTTTTGAATTTGCACGAACCGAACTACTAAAATTTATTTTGTTTATCACCAGTGATTACTAATCTTTTGAGAAATAAATAAAGATCTTAAACCTAAACCTAAACAATTCTGGATAAATAGCACAGGATAAGCTAAGCAGAGCTTTTTTTTGTGGATACAATAAACTAACTATATAGACATTATATGATCATACATAGATAACAAACAGAGTGCGTTGAACAAATATCTGCAGGTCGTATAAACATTGGTCCTGCGGGAATCAAACCAGCAACCTTCTTCTTCGCAAGCGGACCTTCGCCCGCTGTGCCACAGAGGTCGTCCATTGAAATAATAATATTCAAAAAATAAAATACACAATAAAAATGGTAAACTTAATGTTAAGCTAATAAGGTACTTTCAGTTAAATTTCTCGTCAAGTAAAATTAAATTAGTTACATAAATTTAGTTTGAATGAGGCATGTAGCTGTGTGGTGCTGGCTTAGAATTTGCACCACCCCAACTCTTCCCGCGGGTGTTGTAAGTGTAGTGTGTAGTCGCCTCTTACAACACCCGCGGGAAGAATTGGGGTACGGGATATTCACCGTGGGGCGAGCAGCAGCGCTCCCTGCTAAACAATTATTCGATCAAACTGCGATCCCAAACCCGCATGCCCAGCGTGGGGATTTTGGGCATTACCCTCCATGAGATAAACTACAATGAGGCGCTTATCAGGGGGAGGCCTGCGTCCAGCAGTGGACCAATACAGGCTGATGAGGAGGTTGAGGTTGAGGCATGTAGAATTGTAGAGTAGGGGATCTTAAACGTGCTTGGTTGGAAATTATACCATCAGCTTCGTATTTGTTATGGCTACCCTCAATTCCACCTCCAACTAGCCTCGATTTTAACCGACTTCAAAAAAGGAGGTGGCAGCGTGTGCCTGCGTGTTGCAGGCACACGCTGCCACCTCCTTTGCACCGTCAAGACTGGGCAGTGAATGCCATATATCTAAACTACGAGTAAAAACGTCGTTTTATAATGCAGGTCATTTCGACTGTTTTTTTTAAAGAAAAGAAAAGATCCATCCAATACAAATTTTTAAATATCCAATTGTTTATGAGGAGATCTTCAAAAATTGGACGAAAGCTTCATTTCCAATCGTTCGACCTACTAAGTTACGAGTTTTACGTTTTTTTTAGTTTAACTCAAAGCTTCTTTTGAAAGGAAGTACCTCAACTTAATAAGATACCGCAGTTTAAATAGAAGAAAGAGTATAACAAGAACAAGAAGTAACGAAATGATAGATAAGAAATCAAACTAAAATGTTTTGAAGAAATATCTGAAATTGTTTTTGACGTTAAAGCTTGTAAATTTGCATTTTATTTGAATTTTGTTCGTGATCAAAACCATTATAAGTCTCCATCGCTGAGCGAAATTTTTTGTTGTTGTTGAACTAAAAAAATTGGTCATCAACAGCGGTTCTGACAGTCAATAAACAGCTAAATTAGTAAAAGTACAGCTGAGACTTTTGGAGCTACCTAGCTTACCTTTGGAGACTTTTTATAGACTTTTTATTGATATACCTTTGTAGACTCTTGGAGTGTATGAGAAGTTCGTTTCTAAAGACATTTGGCGCCTTTTACTGTATTTGCTTTGGCTTCGTCTTATATTTTGTATAACAAACTTCAATATTTCATGAATAATAAATAAGGCTAGATTTACAGATTATAAAAATATTTTTACAAGTCTTTAAATTTATCGCTAACCAATTAACACCCGAATTGCACGTTCCTGCATCATTTAACTTACCTTTGTATAACCAATATAATAATACATACTACCTACATCCATACATATACCACATACTTTATCATTCATCATCACATAACATTATTTGGATCTAGTAGGTACTATTTCTAAGAACAAAATAAGAAATACTTATCAAATAATAAAATACTAAATGCGGGGAAGTGTAGTTTAGTGTTTAGTGATGTTGTGATAAGGATGTTATTAGAGTCTGTTCAAAAAGAGAAGAGCCGTGGGAATTGAGGACCCTCGTGTGCCAATTGACAACAATTATTGCGTTGACAACACTGCTCTGTCATTATATTACAAAAGTGTTAGTTCACGGTAACGCCACGCCTCTTCTCTTTTTAAACAGACTCTAATCATTGACTATGGTTTATCCATTTTGAATGAAGCATGTTAGTAAACAAAGTACGACACAAATAACAAAATCTCACTTGCTAGGCCTCGAGTCGAGGCGTTCAGATATAATTGTAAGCAATTTTTATTGAACGGATGATCTAAAATCGACAAGTAATGTAATTACGTATAAAAGGACGCGCCAACAAAGTGAATTTTAAGTTAAGTATGGGCGGTTTGTTTACGTTTATACTCCATTCAAAATGGATACGATATAGACTGTTGCAGATAGATTATTCCTTAGTGACCCCCTGCGGGGTTATCCATTAATTACCGGACACCCTGTATGTACCTATGTCCTCACCGATGTTGTTTCGACAGCCGCCAGCATTAACCCCTCGCTTCCACCCGCTCTGGTACATTTTCATCTGCCATTTGCTGCGGTCTACCAGAGACGTCTCCGCCTATAAACAATATTCAGGGGTTAACTACGAACCTTATTTGTGTTGGAAGAAAACCGACGTTTCATCCCTTAACGACACAAATACAACACAAATAAGGTTTGTAGTTACCCGCTTACATCCGAAATGAATTCGTCTATGATCACACTAATATTATAAATGCGAAAGTTTGTATGGATGTACGGATGTAAAGTTTGATGGATGGATGGATGGATGTTTGTTACCTCTTCACGCGAAAACTACTGAACGGATCGAGCAGGTAATACTAATCTTGGAATCAAATATAGGCTAATTTTTATCACATAAATCAGTTCCCGTGGGATAAAAATCACCGTTTAAACGTTTCCATAGAAACAAAGCGTGAGAAGCCGCGGGGCGCTGCTAGCAGTTTTTATAATAAAATATTCAGGAGGCCTACTCGTTAAATGAAAATCGAACTTTTATTTTGTTGTCGTACAAAACCAACTCTTTTGTCTCTTGCATAAGCTATAAGCGTTTTCTTAACTTAGATTTCGAAGGGCTACTAGGTACCTACTACGCACGATTAGAGGAAGTTTCCAATCTCAAAAAACGAGGGCTAAACAAGGACGAAGTTTGACGTGTGTTAATCAGGCATAGTCTCATCAAATTAGACCAAAAAATAAGAATGAAGTTACAATAATTCGCAATAAAATAAGAATGAAGTTATAATAATTTTTCAAAACAATATCATAAATGTAATCAAAAAGTCCTCCGATCCGATACCTGGAAAAAAAATACTCGGGAACAAAGATTTCAAAGGTTGTTTGCGATTTTCAGCGAAACTGTAGAGTCAGAGTCAAATCGTTTATTTCTTTAGACTTACAAAATAAGTACTTAGACAAGTAAAATTTTTACTAAATGTATTTATTAATCTTTACACTGTTAATTCCAGGCAGTGCCGTACTTAAGTTTATTTCTAAATAAAGCCTCCTTAAAAACTTTTATTAACTGGAAGGGTGTACTACCAATTTCACATTTAAGACGTTTAATCTGTTTATGAATGTGAATGATTTCTAGCTATAAATAACTAAGGTGTTGGTATTAACAGTAACATGCTGCTAACTTATGTTTTCTTGTTGTGTCTAGTATGTAGCTATTTGTGGGAACCTATTAATGGTCACCATAGTGCTAAACACTGTATTTAATTAGTAAGTACTGAACCGATGTTTCCTCTAAAATAAATAAATAAATAAAATTTAAGAATTAAGACCAGCAGGCCTAGCCAACCGGCATTCGCTATGAAGCGAATCGAAAACAATTGAAAGATTCGTAGGGAAAAGTTCGAAACAGATCACGTGTCACGTGATCTGTTCTAAGGCATACGTCAAACCCATACATTTTTGGAGTTTTCTATTATCGCTTTCGACATCGATTGTTACATTGTCTAGGCCCTCTGGCGTCTTCACAAACGTGTTGGTAATGATTGACAGAACAGCAGTTAGTGAATAACCAATGACCCTGTATACTGTATAGAGCTAGGTTTACCTTGCTAGTTTCTTCATCTAGATGTACCGTTTCTAGCCTGGGGAACACCTGCGTGAAGTCACTGAATAACATCCAGAACCAGCAAGTGCCCTTCGCGGAGGTGATCAGGTGGTCTCGCTCTCGGGATGGTATACTCATCCATCTGGAAAATACATCCATATGAATTCACGTTAGATATCCGCTGTCAGATCAGTTTTTAAGATATATTTGACCACGGCCTGGTAAGTAGAGCGATATAATCGCAATGTGATCTCTTTATATAAAGATATAAAAAAAAATGTAGCGTGATTAAAGGAGATCAATCACTGGCCATACAAATTTTCCCCAGAACCAGTAGACACGTGGTTATGCTTTCTGGGTTGATGTTTATCTAATTAAATTAATTGACACTTATTTCAAGTTATTAAAAATAGTAAAATAATTTCGGAATTCGAGTTTATGATTTTTCATTGAACACTGACGGTTTGATATATTTGAGATATCAATGCCTTAAAGCCTATGTTAGGTTTATTTAGGCACTGGGTTCTTATTTAATGTAAGGTAAAGCTGCATAGCATGCATCGAGAACATTACTCGTATTACATTTAATAAATGATTCCAAGATTCAGAAGTGGCGTCTTCAGGTAGACTGGTGGTAGCATATTCAGCCATACTTAATATTATAACCTCAACAGCCTGTATTGGTCCACAGCTGGACACAGGCATCCCTCTGAAAAACCTTATTGGCCACCTTATTGGCGTTTATCTCATGGATCGCAGTTTGGTGGCATAATTGTTCTGCAGGGATCGTTGCCTCCCGCCCCCGGTGGACATCCTTATGTTGCTTCTTACGACATCCGCGGAAAGAGTTGGGTTGGTGCAAATTCAAAGCCAGCACCACACAGCTTAATATATTATATAATATTATACAAGTGAAAGTAATTCTGCCTGCCTTATTTCATATCTTAGAGCTGAATGGATCATAATGCAATGCGGCAGACGGTATTACCTTAGAAAACTACTTTGTTTTCCGATGTTTGTGAACCACAGGCAGATGCTAGTTTTATAAATTCCATGCTAGCTTACAAAGTACGTTGGGGCTATCGGGCTAAAATATCGATTTTTAAAAGAAATAAACTAACGAGAAAACTTTCATCAACTTTTATCGGTAGATTTCACAGATTCTGAGATAAATAACGATTTTGAAGTAAAATGCTTATGCACACTCTTAAATGAAAAAAAATAACTGATTTCAGAACCGCTGTTTTTATTCAATAATTTCTAAATGTAAATTATGTGACGTCACACTAGGGGGAGTCACACAAATGTGACCAGCTGTGACATGGACGGGGGGGAGGGGGCAAAAATCATGAAATTCACGTGACGTAATTTATGGATGACTCTATCTAGATAGATAGACTAGTCTAGAGATTGATTTTTACTTACTACGTACGTTATTCCACTAAGCCAACAAATAAACACCTTAGTAGATAATTATTTTTCTACGGAATAGTTTTATAAATATTTGGGTCCCATAAGAACTGGAATAAGTCTCTAAAGTTGTTATTCCGGGTCTATGATCTATTTGTCATAAAGAAGCAAATTATGTCAACAGATTCCATTAACATAAATTAAAATTCACATGCCTGGAGTCGAGATAAAAATATATAATTGGACAATATTTATTGAAGAAAGGATCTCAAATCAAATACAAATACAAAACGTTTATTTTCATAAATACAAAACGTTTATCAGCAAGTACTTTCATTAAAAAATTGTCAACAGAAAGTTAATTAAAGGTTAAGGTTTGTTGATCATTTGTGCTGGGATTAAAAGCATCTAATATGAGTATAGACTAACAACTAAGAAAAAGTTTCGATCCGTCCTCAGCCATGAATCGCTTCATCAAAACAAAGTCATCTTCACATTTTGGCATTTAACCTTTCATGAAAGAGATGAAAAATGGACGTCGGAAATGTCCAAATCGAAACCATTCTATTATTAACTCCATAAAATTGGACCGTGCCACAGACATCCGATATGAGCGCTTTGGTGCACCGCGCCAATGATTTAAATAGAGCTCACAAACTTCGCTTAATAACAAAAACGACGAGGTCTCTCTATCTACCGTGTCTATAGTAATCTATAGAATCTATGTACTAGTCATACCATCGCAAAACCGTCTAATGTCTATACCATAGACGGTTCTGCGATGTTCCATTGTCATAGTAAAGCGACTGGGTTTGTGCTCAGTGCTAATCTTATGTAAGCGACATAAGCGTTGGTTTTGCACGACAACGAAAACGAAACTTCGATTTTTACTTTCCGAGTAGGCCTCCAGGAACGCCCGCAACTTCCTTTAAATGAGGATGTGATATGTTCGATCTTTGGCGCGCTCACCTTACCTCGGGTGAAAGTAACATTTAGTCCCTCGAACTATTAGCGCTATTCGAAAAATTATCAGTTTTTGGAGAGGGAAAGAGACGGGACTTGAGAATTATTATTGGAGTTTGAATAGGATGGTCGAATTTCGGATTTTTACTAGATTTCTTGTGTACTGCTCCGTGAAGCAATAAAGCAATTCCATTACGGGTTATTTGGCTGCTGGGATAATTGTATAGATAAATACCCATGGATAAGGAAAGTATTCTTACATGGGTTAGTCCAGCAACATACTCCTAAAGCTCTACTGAATCAATCGTATTTTCTTTACAGCTATTCTCGCAGTAGTTAGTTCAACATCATACTATCAGCCTTTGGCTTGATTTTACTGAATTTTACTCCAAACAATTGGATTTCAATATACCGATCTTCTTACGTAGGTAGGTAGTCAACCTACCTACGTAAGAAGATTAATGGTTAACGTGTTATTCTGAGTCATAATATATAATAAACAATACACTATATTGTTCTCATAATAGTCCCATAAATATCTAGAAAGATAGACAGATCCCATGGGATATATTTTCCATAGAAACAACACCTTCGCAAACAAACACGGACGCGCAGGCGTTGTTTCTATAGTAACGCCCTATAAAAACATTTCGTTCCTAGAAAGCGATGAATATTGATATTTTGTTATACAAAGAATTGCTTTTTCATTTTGCCATGATGAAAATACCTATAGACGAGTATTTTTTTAGCTGTGAGGTGCTGGCTAGCTGTGTGGTGCTGACTTAGAATTTGCACCACCCCAACTCTTCCCGCGGGTGTCGTAAAAGGCGACTAAGGGATATACACCGGGGGCGAGCAGCAGCGCTCCCTAAATACACAATATTATCTAATGTTATTAGTCGGTTGGTCAGAGAACCATTATGATTTGTCGGGATTCTGTGCGTCGCTATAACGTTCAGATAACATTTACATAAGTTATTTGTTTTGTCGAGATTCCGTGCGTCGAGATTGCGTTCACTTTTTGTTTTCTGTCGGGATAGCGTGTGTCGACATGCCGTAGTACACCCCACCTGATGGGAAAAATTCCAAAAAAGGAACAAAAGAAATCGCTGTCCAGTCGCATAGTTGCCATCACCGAAATGCAGGGTGCCACTGGCTTTGACTTTGTTTCTTTAATTTAACATTGGCGACTATTCAGATGTTGCCAAGAATACTAAAACTAAACTAAACTAATTTGACAGAACCGAAAATTTCGTCGTCCCTCTCATAACGTTTAAAATGATAAGGATATCATAATTTTTAGTCCTGTCAGATTAGTCTAGTTAAGTTTTGGCAACATCTGAACAGACACCATTGTGTACTTACTTAATTCATTTCTTTTTATAAAGTTTTTGTGTTTCTGTTATTGTAAAGTTTTTATTTATTGTATTTTACTGACCAGAAATTGCACGCACAAAGGAAAAATTATACTGGTGCACTATTATTTCTTTTTTGAATAGACAATAGAGACGGTTTTTCGACTTTATGCTCTTTTCAAAAAAGGAAATTCGTAGAACGTTGACCCCCTTGAAGTCATGATAACCCCCTTTTGGCTTAGTACCTACTTCTCTTTTCGTGACACCCTATATATAAATTTCTGTAGTGGCCAGAAATGAGACTAGATTGAACAATATTAAAAATCAAAAAATAATCTTTATTTTCGTAAATGCAATAAATGTAGATAGATATATGCAATAAGTAATACCAGGTACGTTAAAGCAATAAATGTGGATACGTACATGCAATAAATGTAATATACATTACCTACACTAAAAATTATAAAATTACATAAATAAAGTGTTATTTTAGATTTTTGTCTTCTGGTAACTTAGCACACTGATAAATCTCGCTCTGTCTTCTTCTATTGACATAAGTCAGATTGAGAAATAACACTACTTAGCAGCTGTTTTATGTTAGCAGACCATTATGAAAAATGGGGTAAGCCTAGTTGCTATGTTTCGTTTTTTACATCATTATTCATTACCTATAGCTGAATGGGTACTTACGTCGCCTCGTCCAGAACTACATGTGTTTTTCCGATGACACCTGTAGGCACAGGCCTTCGTAGTCGCACCACATCCACCGGCCCATCCGATGTGTCCACCTGAGAAACAAGCAAAGTCTTCTTTAAGACAAGGACAAGCGAACGTCGTCGCGCCGGGAAGGCGAGAAAGGGAGGCAAGAGAAGCCCAGCTGCTGCCGCGCCTCGTTTATAAATGACATCACGTGCTATGAAGTTTTTAGGTCTATTAGATTGGCTATGTTTGTTGAGGTTAGGGTTACCAGCTTTAAATCAAAAAGCCGGTTTGAAGTGTTAGAAAATCCTGATTTCCGCAAAAAATCCGGTCTTTGGCTGAAAATAAATTTCGTAGATTATAACTACGTTTTATTAAACTTTATTACAATATTATTTGTACTAAAATTTAATTACAGCTTTTAAAAAATATATTGAGTAGAAATTTCACTGTATAATTATTTCCATGTCAGATGTTAGAAGTTTTATTGTGTGAGTAATATTGCTCTTATTAACTCAACAGACAACTTCTTCGTCCACTGTGAAGTCATGAGTGAGAAAACCCTTTCGACGTTTGTATTATGTGCATGATACTAAAAGAGTACTGAGAAATCTTTAGCAATTCGGCAAATCAGGTTCAGTCGTTCCACGTTCCAAAAATTACCCATTCTTTTTCAGCTGGTTCAACGTTTATGATAAAATCATAGTTGGCGGCGCTAGTTAGAGTCAGGCTACCGCCTTAAGACAATAACGCCGCTACGGGATAGATTTTGAGCGAAAAGAGATGGTTCTTTCGCGAGTGAGAAGTACAGAGCAGCACCAAATGCACTACACACATGCACCAAATTTTCTATGTACCAAAACTGTTTCTAACTTATAAGACTTCTAAACAAATACATCTAGGTTTCTTATCAAAATAAAAACCGAAGAACAAAAGTGTGCTGTTCCTAAGATAAATAAATAGCAAAATGTGTGCAAAATCAAAGATCTATTTTTCAAAAAATCATCTATCAAGAAAACTTTCACCAATCGTGTTTTTAAAACACGATAGTCAAGATAAAAGATTGAAGTAATAATTCTCTCATTATGCTTTCACAGACTGTGAGATAAATGAGGATTTGAGGACCTCCTCCTTTTTTGAACTCGGCTATAAAGGGACTTCATAATTAGCACCAATGATGAAAGAAAATCTCAATCTTATTTAAGTTATTTATACGGTTAGCGATTTTTTATACATATTGCCATCAGAAATAAAGGTGCGTACCAAATTGTAGATCAATCCGTAAAAAAATCAAATTCGAATGTCTAGATTTGACCCAAACAAATAAACAAACTGGTAAAACTAAAAAAAACGTTTGAAAACGTTTTAATGGCGCCCGCAGCCTGCAAAATTAATCTACCCTCAATAATAATCAAGGGGCATGACGAACCCTTGCTTTATCATGATTGACCGACAGAGCGACAGATGGTCTCGCTAATATCTCATCAAATTCACTTGGCCGTAAATAATATGTATGATTTAGATTTCGATTTATTTTGCTCACATGTTCGTATAGGTACAGCTTCGGTCAATAGTAAATGCATGCATCCAAGAGGGCACTGTAAAAGAATATATACATTTAAAATGGCATAATGTAATTAAAAAGGATAGGTATTCAATAGTTATTTCAAGAAACAGTCCAAAAATGTGTCGTAACTAATCTGCAGAGGTATTTTAATTAATTCGATTCGTTTCCGAAGCGAAAACGTATGATTCGAATTTAAATTCTATTCCGATGGAATTTTAGAACGCTATTTTGATTCGTCAAAAGTTTCCGATATCGAATCCGACGGCCTTTCCGACGAATTAAAATATTGCACCCTGCTGATTCGATTTTTTCCCTACGAATATTTCGATTATTTTCTATTCGCTTCATAGCGAATGCCGCCGGTTGGCTTCGCCCTCAGGTGATTAAAATCAGAGTGTCAAGGCAGTGATTCGATTTCAAAAGACGTCAGGATAATTAAAATTTGGAAGGTATCGAGGCCATTGATCATATGCCAAAACTGTATCTACCTACTACACTTTCTGAGAGAGGGAAGAAATGTGCTTTCGTTTTGGTTGATTGGTTTGATAGGACTTCTTTTTGTAGAAATTTCGTTCGTAGGTAATTTTAAATATCGAATCCTTAGGGTTTCTTCATTCTATAAGAGGCTGAAAACGTTTTTGGTTCTCAAATTATTTAACAACATAATAGGTAAATATAAGAATTACTAAATAATGGCTTCTTTGATTTTTAATGAAATCCCCATACTTAACACGTTCGCGGGCGGTACCTCGAGAGATCTTGATGGCGTTCTGACACTCAACATTTTCATACATTGCCCACAGGCGTTCTGTCACCTAGCATCAGAGTTTTCATACGCTACGTGACACATCGCCTTTGGACGTATACGTTTGTGATGCTGTAATTGCATCCTCCTCTGAGCTTGAAGATTCGTTGCCGGAAGGTTCATAATTTTGGTCCAAAAATTTCACTTTGTAACACCCTACCACAGAAATGTATCCTACTGATGCATGACAGCTCGTGTTTTTGCGTGAAATCCCCCACGTGGGAGTCGGCCTCGGGGGATTTCAGGAATAATTCCAATTTTATGGTACAGTCGACTCTCGTTATTTTAAACCTGCGACCAATCGAGTCGTTCGTCTCCCACCATGAATCTTGTCCAAATGGTGCGAGTTGATGAATCGCAAAAAAATAAAAATATATTCAAACTACCCCTTGTTTCTATTGAATTTATGAGTCGAGTACAGTCACCGAAACAAGTGGATACTAAGATCAAATAATTACTATGGCTCTATTACCGCCAAAGTTAGTCAGTTTCGTTGTTTTTAAGAAATCCATAAGTTGTTAATAAAAACAGACTACTACCGCATGGCAAACATAACATTTATAGAATAGAATAGTAATTAATTTGAATACACATAATATCCCCACTCAGATTTATTACCCTTTAACTTTACTGCTGATAAGTATCTCTTGGTTCAAATTTTTCAATAGATGTGGCGTTCATTAATGATTTTATGGTTTTCTTCCACCGTTAGGAATCAGGCGCAATCCGAGGACGGGGCGTCATCTAACAGTTAGATAGTTAGTCATAATCATAACATAATGCCCACTAGACGACCTCTGTGTCTGACGCAGAAGGTTGCGGATCCGAATCCCGCCTCGGGACAAATGTGTGTACGATCTACAGATAATTCAGGTTCAGGGCGTTCTGGATATTTTCTGTGCATAGCATTATAAAAAAAAAAAATTATGAGTATGATGCGTTACAGGTGTAATTATCTGATTATGTAGGTATTTTATAACTAACAAAGTGATAGACAACATTTTTTAGGTTATTGTTACAGTTCATTTTCTTAAAATACATTATTTTGTACCTTTTCAAACGCGCCGTCCGACCAAAATGGTTTTTGACAAAAACCAGATCGCTCTTATCTATCTCTTTCGCGCAAAGAATTGAAAACAATAGAGTTCAGGTAAACGGACTAAGTGATTTTTTATGTAAATTTTGTTGTACTTTAATGTTTAACTATTTTGTTAGCAATGTTGTAGATATGTAAGTAGATACCCATCATTTATTTGATATTCAAAATTACATTAAGCAAGTACATAATAGTTACACTTACATATTAATCATCTTAATTTTTAAATTGTAACTCGACTTGAATTGTAATGTGACTTGTTAATATTATATTAGACAAGCAAATTTTTGTTGCGCCGACATTATTAATAAAGATTTATATTAAAAAACTAACTTTGAATCACTTAATGTAGAGTATAATCATATCTTTAATTAAGGTCGGGTACACTTTGCTATCTGACTGTACTTTGGATAAAAATATTCAACTATGGTTTATCCATTTTGAATAAAGCATTAGTAAACAAAGCACGACACAAATAACAAAATCTGACTTGCTTGGCGTCGAGTTTCAGATATAATTGTAAGCAATTTTTATTGAAGGGAGGATCTAAAATCGATAAGTAATGTAAATTACGTATAAAAGGACGCGCCAACAAAGTGAATTTTAGGTTCAGTATGGGCGGTTTGTATACATTTATGCCTCATTCAAAATGGACAAACTATAGGTAATACTTTTTATCTCAAAAAAACGAAATCGGGTGCCTCCACCACGGGGGCGTCAGGCACCGGGGGACCTAAGCCACGAGTGTAGGTAGCATTAGTAATTACTTTTAAAATAGGCACCATTTTGCCTTCTGTAGAGTGGCACATTTCCACAGATATCAGAAACTACACATTTCGATTGGTCAGTATGGGTAAGTATGAAACTATAAGACGTCATACGAAGATCGCTTCTTAGAAGCCATGTCATCGATTTTAATAAAAAGAAAAACAGCATTCATACATTTTAAGAAAACTCGTACTCAGCCCGGGAAACGAACCTGGACGTTTTGAAAAAATAAAACTAACACAATTTATATTTAGATATCGATTGTGTAGGTCGTAAGGCTAAAAAAACTAGACCTAGTTTAGTACCTATATTGGACCTATATTTATCTTAGAAACCCCGCGGTCTATAGAAAAGATTTTTGTTTTGATCTACTTCTATCTCTATTAAATCTTATTGATGAAGTTAAAATGAAAATGATATACAGGGTGCCCCGTGATTAATGGATAAGCAATATTTTGTGATGCGCCCAAGGCCAATTATCCACGGCTATTTCCAGAGAAAATCAATTCGTTATTATCAAATTTGCAGCCGTAGTGTTTAAAAAATTGAACAAAGGTATCAAATTTCGAACTTAAAAGAAAATTTTTAAAAAAGCTAGACCGTTTTTTTTCTGAGTTGCCCCCCTGCCCCCCCCCCCCTCACAAGTACCTGCGGGGTTATCCATTAATTACCGGACACCCTGTATATTTATTAATAAAAAATGCAGGTTATAATATAGGTAGATTAGGTAGGTAGGTACCATCGGCCGTCGCAGGAGACAAAGCCTTGTATAGAGGAGACCAGAGAGATGAAGTCCACTGACCAATTTACCTCAGGTAGGTACTTTACCTACCCAATCATTTTTATAGAGATTATAATAGTACTAGCCATAGAGAAACTCTATGGCCTGTTCCGCCCAATGCCCAACGTAGAGAAGAGAACCTTATTGACACCTGCAATGGATAGGGATGGGCAACTATGCGCGCTTCTATGCGCGCTACTATGCTTAAGTGACTCAAGAAAATGGCGGATTTGTAATCAGTTGATTGACACAGACATGAAAATTATTTAACGAAAGACAAAGCAGTATGGCCCTAATGGCTTTAGCCTAATTGGTCCAAAGCGACAAATTAAAATCATCATCATCATCATCATCATCAGCCTATATTAGTCCACTGCTGGACATAGGCCTCCCCTAATGAGCGCCATAGCGCCCTGTCTTCAGCTTGACGCATCCAGCATCTGCCTGCAGTCTTTCGCAGATCGTCATCCCACCTGGCCGGAGGGCGTCCTACACTACGTTTGCCGAGTCGCGGTCTCCACTCAAGAACTCGTTTTCCCCAGCGGTTATCGGTTCTTCGCGAGATATGGCCGGCCCACTGCCACTTCAGTTTGCTAATTCTTTGAGCTATGTCGATAACTTTGGTTCTCTGTCGGATGTATTCGTTACGAATCCTATCCTTCAGAGAGACTCCGAGCATAGCTCTTTCCATAGCTCGCTGAGCGACTTTAAACTGGTGGACCAGCCCTATCGTGAGTGTCCACGTCTCAGCTCCGTAGGTCATGACGGGTAGGACGCACTGATTGAAAACTTTCGTTTTCAATTCAAGCATTGCGGTATGGATGACGAGAAGACTCGACGTAGCTTTCCAAACGCTGCCCAGCCTAGCTGAATCCTCCTCTTGGCCTCCTTCTCAAAATTGTTTTTACCCAACTGCAGAATTTGTCCAAGGTAAGTGTACTCGGAAACAATTTCGAGAGGGTGGCCATGTACGACGACCGATCCCGGATCAATGAGGCCATTGATCATGATTTTGGTTTTATCCAAATTCATGCCGAGACCGATGCATAGTGAGGCTAAAGCTAGGCCGTCCAGCATCTGGTTTAGCTCCTCCAACGACTCCGCCATTACGACTATGTCATCAGCGAATCGAAGGTGTGAGATGTAATCGCCGTTTATGTTGATGCCCTTACCTTTCCAGTCCAGTGTCTTAAACATATCTTCCAAGGCACTCGTGAACAGTTTCGGGGATATAACATCCCCCTGCCTCACTCCTCTGCGCAGTTGGATGGGTTTGGACTGCTGGTCCTGTACTTGGACACTCATGGTCGCGGCGTCGTAGAGACATCTCAGCACCTCGATATAACGATAGTCTACTTGGCATCGCTGTAAGGATTCCAGAACAGCCCAGGTTTCGACAGAGTCAAAGGCCTTCTCATAGTCCACAAAGGCCAGACACAGGGGCTGATTATACTCTTCGGACTTCTGTATAATCTGCCTCACTGTGTGTATGTGGTCTATGGTGTCATATCCTCCGCGAAACCCGGCCTGTTCCGGTGGCTGGAACTCGTCGAGTCTCCTGGCGAGACGGTTCGTGATCACTCGTGAGAACAGCTTATAGACGTGGCTCAGGAGTGAGATGGGTCTGTAGTTTTTAAGGAGGGTTTTATCTCCCTTCTTAAAAAAGAGCACCACCAAACTCCCGCTCCACGCCTTTGGAGTTCTCCCACTGTGAAAGACGGCGTTGAAGAGTTTCTGTAGTTCCTGTATAACAGGGGCTCCTCCGGCTTTTAAAAGCTCTGATGTTATGCCGTCCTCACCGGGGGCTTTTCCATTTCTAAGCTGCCTCAGAGCTAGCACAATCTCGTCTTGACTGATGTCTGGCAGTTCGTCGGTATAGTGGCGTGTCAGGGTGGCTCTTGAATCGTGGTCGACTCGTTGGGGACGAGGGGCATGTGCAGCGTATAATCGGCCATAGAAATCCTCTATCTCGGCGGATATCTCCAGCTTCGACAAAACGGTCCTCCCATCGTGCGTTTTAAGCTTCGTCAGGTGGCTCCTGCCAAGCTGCTGAGTGAATACTTTGGACCCTCGGTTTCGCTCTATTGCCTCTTCAATGAGGCGTGTGTTGGAGCTCCGAAGGTCGCGCCGTACCATCTTCGCAATTCGCTTGTTCAGGTCTGACCTGTCTGAAGAAGTCGCTTGGGTGGTTTCCCGTCTTTTTGCCATCAGCCCGAGAGTCTCATCCGAGAGTTTGGATTTCTTGCCAGTACGCTGCTTTTGGCAGAATCTGATGCCCTCGTTCCTCAACGTTTCGACCAGATTGTGTAGGGTCTCGTCAGCGTCATCAGTGGGATCCAAGGCAATGAATCTATTCCCGAGAAGCTGCTGGAACTTCTCGGTGCCCGCCATGATCTGGATTGGATTAGGTCGGAGCGTGGACTTCATCAGACGGTTTCTTTCAAGCTTTAAGTTGATATTCAGAGAGCCTCGGAGCAGTCGGTGATCAGATCCGGTATTAAACCTGTTGATCACTGAGACATCTCTGAATATGTGCTTGCTATCCGTCATGATGAAGTCGATCTCATTTTTAGTCACAGTGTCGGGGCTTCGCCACGTCCACTTCCTCTGGGGCGGTTTCTTAAAGAAAGAGTTCATTAAGAACAGCCCCTCCTTCTCAAGGAAGTTGACAAGCATTTGCCCCCTGTGATTCCTAACTCCATAACCATGCGAGCCTATTCGGGATTCGTTGCCAGTCCGGATTCCCACCTTGCCGTTAAAGTCCCCCATAACAACGTTGAAGTGAGCCTTGGTGGTGTTATGTAAGGCTTTGGATATGTCTTCGTACATATCCTCCACTTCATCATCCGAGTGTGCCGAGGTCGGTGCGTAAACCTGAATTACCTTCAAGCTGTACCGCTTGGACAGCCGAAGGATCAGGTACGCTACCCTGGTCGACACACTGGAGATTTCCTGAACGTTGTTAGAGAGGGCCTTGTTGACGAGGAAGCCTACGCCACCCTGGGATGTTTTATCACCCTCGCGAAAGTAGAGAAGATGGCCCGAGTCTAAGGTTACGGTGTCCTCCCTCTCTCTACGGACTTCACATAACCCCAGAACATGCCATTTAATGTTCTCTAACTCCACTTCCAACTGCGCTAGATGGTGATCAAGCCTCAGAGTGCGTCCGTTAAACGTAGCCAGGGTCAAGTTTTTAAGTAATGATCGGTAGCCTGCCGTAGCCCGGGGATTCTTAGCACCCCCTGCCCCGCCGTTACCATGGCCGCTACCATGGCCAGGAATAGCGAGGCGGCCGGGAACTAGGGGCCACTTTTTGGCGTGTGCAATCATTGGGGGGGTAGTGCCCATAATCCCCACGCTGGGCATGCGGGTTGGGGATCGCAGTTCGGTGATATTATCGGTCTACGGGAGGCGCTGCTGCCCGCCCTCCGGTTTATGTCCCTTAGTCGCCTCTTACGACACCCACGGGAAGAAATGGGGTGGTGCTATTCTAGGCCGGCACCACACAGCCAATTAAAAAAAATTAAAATGTAAATAACAAAAAGCTACTATGCTTAAAATACGTCGATAAAAATTCAATTCTTGTTAAATTGAGTACCTACGTACTATATATATATTATATATATATATATATATATATAGTAACTATTGTAAGTCTTAAAAACTATGACTGGTCTCAATACTTTATTCTTTCAGACTTTCAGACTTTCAGACATACAATAACTATCTAATTATAAAAAAAACTTAGCAAAAGCTAGATTAAAGGAAAATCTAAATTAAAGTCAAGATAAGGGTAAATGGTACATTGTTACCCAAGGGATGAAAGTAACTTATTTAGTCCCGAGACGGAGTATGGCGCCCGAGCAGCGTAGCGAGGGCGCTAATAGTTCGAGGGACTAAATAAGTTACTCTTACCCGAGGTAAACACTGTGCTTTTCATTACGAATACAAGGAAAGTAAAAATAAAATATGAATGAGCTAAAGAAAAAATAGTAAATTTTATCACACTATCACACTAATCACCACTATAATATTATAAAGGCGAAGGTTTGTATGGATGTATGGATGGATGGATGGATGTTTGTTACTTCTTCACGCCAAAACTACTGGACGGATCTGGCTGAAATTTTGCATACAGGTAATTCTAATCCTGGAATAAAACATAGGCTACTTTTTATCCGATAAATCTGTTCCCGTGGGATGAAAATCACATTTTAATGTTTCCATAGGAACAGCGCGTGCGAAGCCGCGGGGCGCAGCTAAATCAACAACTTAGGTGAGATATTTATTTAAAGTCTATGGTCAAATTAGAGCAATTATTATTTATACTCGTAGATAGTGAAAGGATTTTCCTCTTGAGAAGTGAAAACTTTGGATTTTTTTGCTTTTGCCTTTTGAGAAGTGATGAGGTCTCTCAAATTCCTTTAAATGTACATTGTGTTTAGTACTTAATGTTTAATAAATAAATAAAATAAATAATGCTGGACAAATCACACAGCATTATCTAGCCCCAAGCTAAGCAGAGCTTGTGTTATGGGTACTAGATAACTGATATACATAATACAATACACTACGTAGATAGATTCCACTCTCACATTACTACGCTTGCAAAAGAGTCTTTCAGACGTCTGGGGTTCGTGCTCAGGAACGCCCGCGACTTCCGTAATGAGCATGTGATATGTTTGATCTTTGGCGCGCTCGTCCGTAGTAAGATTGAAGCCAGCGCTTGTATTTGGAACCCGCACGAGGCTTAGTATGCCTTAATGCTTGAAAAAGTGCAAAAGGCATTCTTGCGGTTCCTGTACAAGCGCCGATATGGCTATTATCCCTTCTTGTACCCTACTAAGTTCCTGATGGGCTGTCTGGGGTACAACTCATTGGAGACGCGGCGCGCCTTCGATCAGCTATCCATGGCGTGCAAGTTGTTCCGAGGGAAAATAGACGTCCCCGAACTGAGTGATGTGTTGTGTCGATTCTATGTTCCCAATAATTACTGTCGGTGCCGGAAACACAGGTTCTTTGACGCGCCGCCGTCCTCTACGGCGGTGCGCTCCGCATCACCCATCCCGCGCATCCTCACCGCTCTCAACGCTCTCCTGAACGATAGCCCTGAAACCGACTTATTTGCGGATAGTCTGAGTGAGATTCTGTCGGTGTGTTTGAGGTTCTGTGAGCGTGATGTATGAATGGGTGTACTTAGTTTTTACCATTTAAAATTTGACATTCTTTTTTTTATTAATTAAGTATCTTGTTTTGACTCATTTATTTTAAATTTGAATTGTGTAATCTTTTTATTATATTTTTGTTATTTAATGTTATTTATTACTTATGTACCTTGATTATAAATTCAATTGATTCATTTGACCAATTTAAACTTGTAAAATAATTATAATCCCATTCTATTTAAGTTTTAATTATAAGTAACTAATGTAATTGGTAATTTTATCGTGTTAGTTGCTTAATAAAAAATAAATACAAATAAAATATTTTTTTATTATACATAGAAAACATCCAGAACACCCTGAACAAATATCTGCAGATCGTGCATACATTTGTCCCGAGGCGGGAATCGAACCCGCAACCTGCTGCGTAGCAGGCGGACATTCGCCCACCGCGCCACAGAGGTCGTCATGTGTCACAATGTTGTCTTTATCATAGAACTAGCTGCACCCCGCGGCTTCGCCCCCGTGGAATTTATCTCACATCCCACGGGAACGGGATAAAAAGTATCCTATGTCAGTCTCCTGGTTTTAAGCTACCTCCCGACCAATTTTCAGACAAATCGCTTCAGCCGTTCTTGAGTTATAAGTGTTGTAACAAACACGACTTTCTATTATATATATAGATATTCGCTCCATAATGTTATGGTTTGTAAGTCATTGAGAATTCGTTAAAATATAATAACAATACGTTTTTTATAACGATTTCACTTTTTTCTCAGCGCGCCATTTCATAAAATCGTTGGACTGTTTTAGGTATTTTGATTTAGGTGGTAAAAGGTTTTCCACTTCTGCTTTGGCCTCTTCTTTTATAAAATCAGGCGTAAATATATGTCTATATCAATGTCTGAACACATTGTAATTATCACAAAAAACTCTACAACTCGAAAAATAAAATAAAGATAGGATTAACGTTTTTCTACATCAGAAAGGCGCTCTGTGATTGTACTGGCTTATGCCTATTAGGAATCAGTATCTTCTGACAAATTTGTGAGACCCTACATTTAATTTTCGATGAATAATAGCAGTTTTATCACTGAAATTGGTTCACTTATTTCGATCCTCAAATAAGAGAGTTTTTTAACAAGGTACCACTTTAAATGATCCGCCAATAATCCGAGCGCATATTCAAATAAACGCAAATTGAATTTCAGCTTTCTACACCCTATAATTACCCGTTAATAAATAAAAACCACTCATGAAGAACTTTCAGACCGTAATCCGACCAAATAAGAAGGGGCGTAAAAAAGCGGCAGTTAGGACCATTCACCGTACCTCCTTAATTTATTTACCAACTTATCTTTTGTTTGTAACAAAAGTAACATACGTCTTTATTTTGACCAATAATCAGAAAGCCCTAATTAATATAGGTACTTAGTAAAATATAAACCTTCCTTAAGAAACATTCCAAAAATATCGACAAAAAAGCCCACAACATCCCATAACTAGTCAAATCGGCAGGTTGCGGTGAAGTGCGAGGGGTACATAATGTTCCCGCGTCCCATCCCTGTTTCACCCCCGTGAAACTAATTTTTATTTAATTATTTTAGGGTAAAAATTTGCTACCCGGTAGTATGTGATGCGGTAATTTAATTATCCTGCTATTATTTTTACATATGTAGGTTTATGGCGCATTTAACCATTTTTCAGCTTAGAGAATTAAGCCAACTTTTTCAGCCACGCAAAATAAATCTGTAAAAACGACTGTTCACACAGCCCGTTCTTACATGAATAATTTTCATTCATTTGACAGGTCTATGATGTTCACACTTGTGTCTACTCGATCAAAGGGAACAAGCGCTTTATTATAGTAATTTTTACTGACCTAAGCTTAAGTAACTAATAACGCGTACCTACGAAGTCACGGTATAGCTAGTAAATAAATTCATATTTTCCATTTTTATTCAGACGACTGCCAACCGGTCCACCAATATTGAGGTGATTCTCAGAAAAAAAATCTTTCATCCCACCAGCTAGTTAATCAATTTATATTTTTCAACTTCTATTCAGACGGCTGCCAACCGAGTTTTATTGAGGTAATTGAATCAATATGCAAATGAAAGCATTTCTTCAAGTCAATTTAGAAGCCGCCGTATGAATAGTGATTGCTTTACTCAGAAGTAATTGAAAGTACGAGCCACCCACCCGCTAAGCTCTATGATTTCATTCGATATAATAATTGAATGAAAGATGTTTCGTGTATTTTGGACCAATTTAGGCTAATAAAATAAATTAAATGAATTACGCATTGATACTCGATCTTTTCTGTAGATCTGTATTATTATCTCAGACCAAGGTATATTCCTTGGTCTGAGATTATTATTAGCAAAATAGTTAATTTGAATGCTGTTAACGCATTCACTGCCTAGCTTTGGCAGAGATGCGCCACGTGCATCATCTCATAAAGGTGTTTATTGTTATGGCTGTGCCCATTATAGTAATTGTCATCTCTCTAAGCCTCGTTTTGCAAAATTATGAAATTGAAATCACACAGGTTTTTGCTGCGGTTCATCATCAGCCTATAGGTAATAGTCCACTGCTGGATATAGGCCTCCCCTAATGAGTGCCTTGTCTTCAGCTTGACGCATCCATCATCTGCCTACAGTTTATCGCAGATCGTCATCCCACCTGGCCAGCGGGCATCCTACACTAGGTACATTTGCCGGGTCGCGGTCTCCTCTCAAGAAATCGTTTACCCCAGCTGTTGTCGGTTCTTCGTGAGATATAGCCGGCTCACTGTCACTATAGCTTTACTGTGGTTGACAAATAATAATACCTACCTAATACTTAATAATCGTCAATCCACACATAATCTATCCCCAAGCTAAGCAAAACTTGTGTTTATGGATACGAGATGACCGATATAGCCACTTAATACAATACATTTACTTATATACCTACCTCAGATATTATTTTTTAAATCTCAGTCAGTCAGTAAATAATAAATCACAAAATATTATCACAATATCAAAATATTCATTGATTCGTGAACGTGATTTCTCCCGTCTGGGTGCAACCCTTTGTACCTTCACAGCCAGGGGGCTGGGAGGGTAGGCACCCCAACCTATCTACAAAGGGGAGGTGGGTTAGGTATGCCACTGCTTTGGCGTTGATGCAAGGGGAGTTTATGATTGAATTAGCACACCGGACTCATTTGAGCCGTATTGTTATAAAGAACTATGTCCGCAATAATGCTACCGGTAAGAAGACGACTAAGAAAGGCTGATCGCAGACTTGAGCCACGACAAAGACAAGACAGTTTTTCCTCCTTTGAAGTTTGCACGTGCATACGCCAGTGAAAGTGACGCCCCCACCTATTTTATCTCCCGAGCCAATATGACAGCGCCAATTTTATTAACGCCTCTGTAATACATAGTTTCATTTTGTAAAACTTAGGCAGAGATACAAAGTAGCGCTTTTTGGCCACCAAACTCTATTTTCGCATCTATTCCTGAACTATATGAGATAAAACTATTACAGAAGTATTAAAAAATAGCTAATAAAAGATACCACAAAATGTACGATTGATTTTTAAAAGATCCTATGTTTGTTAATCGTAATTCTATTAAATACAGCTAGATTTCTATAATTTAAAAACGAATCGCTAAATGTGTTGGTAAGCGCATAACTCAATATCGCCTGGACCAATTTGGCCTATTCTTTTTTTTAATGTTCGTAAAAGTTCAAGGATGGTTTTTATGGCGAGAAAAATTCAATCTCGTTACCATGGTAACGTTTAACTAGGTAAGTATTCTTTCTATATAAAGCTTACCTTTGTTCGTTCGCTAAGGGGTAAACAGGTATTTTCTCAAAGAGATTTCTCCGTATCAAGTTCGCAATGCCAGTTAGATGTCAACAGACGACAAAGAGCCAACAAATCCACTGTCTCGTCTTTTCTTTATCCCCATCCCCTATTCAACATACGTTCTAATAATGTACGTTCTGAGAAACTCTATAGAAATTAAACAGACAAGTTACCTTCAAAGAACATACTTATTTATGACGACCTCTGTGGCGCGGCGGAGGTCCGCCTGCGAAGCAAGAGGTTGCGGGTTCGATTCAATTAAAAACACTAGTAACAGTCTCTATATCTTATCTGGAACGATAAGTCACAAATAGTTTATTTGTATGCAGAACTTATAAATATATATATATATACTCGTACATTGTAAAATAGACCGTTATTCCATAAGAACAAAGCAATTCCTAGTTGAGCTGTCGCTAAATATAGTTTAGTATTAAACACAAAATTGCTTTCCGAGTGTTGAACGGTTTTTGATGCCGGTTTTCATAAATACCTATTTAAATTGTCCTAGGGTTGTAACTATCAGTAATATAATTTTCGGAAGGACGCATAATTTCTAGTGAGAAATGAGTAAATTAGTAAAACGAATAGTAAATAGACTACTCATGTGTTAATCCAGGTATACACATATTTTATATAGAATTTCGGCCCGATCTTATCAGCTAGTAGTTATTAAGGTATAGTGCGTGAAGAAGTAACAAATAAAATAATACATCTATGCATCCATCTAACCAGTGTTATTAAAGGCCCAGTTGTGGAATAATACCAGAACCACATAAGGTATATTGAAATTTGAAGGGACTTTGCAAGTCATTTGCAAAGACCATTGTAATGGATTTCAAAAGGCTTCAAACGGCACGGGGTGTTTTGTACTCGCCTAAGAGACGATATGGGCAAGCAGTCTCGACATAGATGGCGACCGACATCGTTCGCAAAGTTTTACCGGTTATATTTTACGTATTTTGATTATATTTACAGGAATCAAGTTTCAAATGATTCAATAACTATTTATTTCCATAAATACAGTACATTAACATAAAGAAAAGGTTCGCTTGCCCAGACAGGTAGTCAGGTAAAAAATAATAATAAAATTACGTCATATTTCAAAAAGTCATTAAAAGTTCTACTATTCATCGATAGATGGCAAAACTAAAAAGTATCACCGCTGTTCCGGTCGGAGTGGGGAGCGTGAGGTTTTTTCGTTACGGAATTTCTGGATTTGGTCCCCGCGCTCAAGGCCCGCGATAGAAGCTATGCAATAGCTTAAAAGTGTATTTATATAAATATGAATAGTTTTTTTATTACTGCACAACCTGCCATCTAAACTTTCGCGTTCGCAATGCCGCGGGCCGAGTCTAAATATTTAATTTAAAAACTTATTAATCCGTTGATTCAATCGACAGCACCACCCGAAGCCACTACTCCAAAGCCCCAAGCTTCAATGTTCAAAGCAGACTCAGACTAATCAATTTCGTCGGTATTTTGCCGCCCTACGCCAGACGTCAGCTTAAGGCGCATACAACAGTGCAACTGGCACCGCGCCGCGCCGCCTACTTTATCTTATTATAACGTTAAACACAGGAAGTTTAAAAAATGTATCGTACAGTTTGTGGTATATATTATAAGTTATTTATTAATGCATCTGTAATACATTGATTTATTAAAAAGGGAAGGTTACGTTCTCCCAGCGCATACTCATAAATTGGCATGTGTTACAACCTTACAACTACACGCAAACACATACGCTCACAGTTATATTTCCAGTCCTGTGCAATACAAAGAACAACAAAGACGGAAAGACCTACCTAAGACCGAAGTGAGACCGAGACAACAATATTTCTCGCTAGTACGACCGACCATGCCGCCGGTCAGACGGTGACTGAGGTGGGAGCACACAATTTTACACAATTTGAGGTTGCCACTTTCGAGAAACCAGTACCTCATCTTCCCTTTTTAATAAATCAATGCTGTAATAGTTTCATTTTGTAAAGCTTAGGAAGAGATACGAAGTTGCGCTTGTTAGCCACTAAAATATATTTTCGCATCTCTTCCTAAACTATACTTATAAGATAAACTTATTACAGTGGTATTTAAAGAAAAGCTTATAATAGAAACAACAAACTGTACGATGGATTTTTAAAATTTCCTATGTTAAACGTAATAATGTCATATTGGCTCGGGTATGCGCCTTAAGCATAAATCGATACGATGTTTTGTTTACCCCGTGCGTCTGTAGGGCTTCACATCATCGATACGAGGTCCATGTTTTGTTTGCACTGTTATATTATAATAACGAGCTGTATATTTATTACAAAATTAGTTTGCTATATCAGTTTAATTAATAAATGCCATATTTTCTCTGAAGAAAACAGAAGGATCACGACACCCGTGGAAAGGTTTTGTCTATTCAAATATACAAAATGTTGCAGCATTATTAAAATAAAAAAATAATAAAAAATAAATAAAACTGAAAACTCTCTGTAACTGAATATTTAACTGCGAGTAAACTGGCAAACAGAATGAAACGTAAAGGTGATACGAGTTAAAAAGTGTCAAAGGAATTCGGGAAAACTCCAGAGCTCCGATGAAACTGTATTTGCCACCTTTTAGATCATTTACAATGCGAGGAACTTCGACTTTAAAAATAACTAATTCAATTCAATTAAATATATTTATTTCGGTTGTTCACCATAAATTACAATTAAATACTTAAATACTGTCATTATGTACTTACCTATCTACATAATTATACCTCACCCTGAGACCCTGTATTGGTCCACTGCTGGACGCAGGCCTCCCCCTGATAAGCGCCTAATTGGCGTTTACCTAGGGGGTAATGACCATAATCCCCACGCTGGGCATGTGGGTTGGGTATCACAGTTTTGTGGTAGAATTATTCTCCAGGGGCGCTGATGCCCGCCCGCCGGTGTATATACCTTAGGCGCCTCTCACGACACCCACGGGAACAGAAGGGGTGGTGCAAATTCTAAGCCAGCACCACACACAGCTTACAGCTACATTATTATATTTTTTATACAGACTAAATATCCCGTAAGTTTGAATCCTTGCTCTGAATAAGAAAATCTAGTGTGATGGATGATGCGAGGAGTCCCAGCTTTCCTGGCGAAAGAAGTAAGCCTCACTACTCCTCAGAAACCGCGGGAGTAGCAACAGCACCCTAACCGCGATGTTAAAAACATCTGTCCTGTACTATACAAATTAGTCCAAAGGACAAAATCATTAATTATTTTATTAAAGAAACTTTCGTAGTTTGTTTCTTCCAACACAAACCAGGTTCGTAGTTAACCCGCTTAAGTTCATAATGAATCATTAATTATGTTAAGGTACTAACCCCTAGTTAAAGGCCAACTAATACAATGGATTTTATCTGATTATACGAATTCAATTATTGTTAAATTATTGGACCCTACAGATTATGTTACGCTCAGGCCTAGGCGAGCGCTCACACAACTAGTTTTAGAAACGACCACCAAACTCAACGATTCAGATATGAGTATTGATGAAACAGTAGGTGGCAGCACTAGTAGCTTGCCGGACCTATCGAGTGATTTAACCGAAAAAGTACAGAATCTCTTGCAAAAAATTGACCAACTCCAGGTTCAATTAATTAGTGCTCACGACGAAATAGAACGTCTGTCTCTGGAAAATGGAGAGCTTAGAAATAACAATATTGAATTGGCAAAAAAGAATGTTATTTATAGGAAAATTGGAACGAGCCCTGCGAAGACAACATCTCCAAATCGTAAAAACATAAAAACACAGCATTACATCAAATTAGACAAACATACACAAACAAAACCCATGATAACTACAGAATTAAGTAGCAAAAAAGCTGAAACAACTACGAAACATAAAGAAACTCAAACAGAAGCAGTAAAGTTTTCTGCACAGCTGAAATTAAATAAAGAATGCCAAACTCACATTGAACCCGAAAAAATGGATATTCAGACACAAACTTCAGTTTTACATACTGAAACTACGAATTTTTTAGAAGACAATCATCAACCTCAATTTCCAACTTATCAGATTCCGTGTGTGCCCACAACCCTAAAACAGAGATGGGTACAAAATAAGACGTCTAACTGCAAGCCGAAAATTTGCTTACTGAGTACCAACAAACAAAACAACGTGCTAACAACCGCACAGGATGTCCTACACTGTGGCTCTAACATCTGCCATTACCTTACCTCCAAAGCAAACATCTCGCAGTTACTACACGGTCTACAACCAAAGCTAAAAAACTTCACAAAGGAAGATTATTGTATTATATTGCTAGGTGATGAAGATTTTATAGAAGGACACAGAATAGAAGGACACAGAATACAGAACATCTTAGACTGCATCAAAACATCACTTCAAGAAATTACACATACGCAAGTAATAATATGTGCGCCGACTTATCAATACGGCTTTGGAAAATACGAAATAAACCAAAAAATTCAAAACTTTAACAACCGGCTGTATATTGAAATTAAAAAATATAAATACGCCTACTTATTTGACACGAACAAATACCTAACATACGACTACTCAATGTTTCATAAGCCCTCAGGAAAAATCAGCAACTCTGGTCTTCGGACAATTTTCCAAGACTTAGCCAACACCATGACAACCATACAGAAAATGAAACATACAAACAATTCAAATATTGCTGGAGCTGAGGATATGGAAACTAAAATACAAAACCAGTTTTTTCGTGAATAAAGACCTCTTTGTTCTTCATCAAAATATTGCGGGACTTCTAAGTAAATCTGACTTACTTACTATCAGCATCATGGAACTACAGGAGCGTAAAAATAAAATAGATATATTATGTATTACGGAACATTTCATGATGGACGGACAAGAACAGTTTCTTACGATACCAAACTACACCTTGGCAGCGTGCTACAGCCGCAAGGAGAGCAAAAGAGGAGGAGCCTGCATATTGGTACATAATGAGCTCAATAGGTGGATAGAGATTAAGAAATTATCAGATTTTTCAATCACCAGTGTATTTGAATGTTGTGCAGTGGAACTAACTGACTATAATATTTTAATTTTATGTGTGTATAGAGTACCAAAACTAAATAATATTGACATTTTTATGACCTGCTTACAGAAAGTTTTACAGGAAATATCTAAAAAACGATACGAAAATGTGATAATAGCAGGAGATTTTAATATTGACATTTTAAAGAAAAATAATATTACTCTTGACTTTGAATGCTTATTGTTAAACTTTAATCTTAAGCTGGCTCTTAGGCAGCCAACACGGCTTAGCAGTAAAACTTGTATAGATAATTTTGCGCACAATCTTAAAAAACGATGTTCTACAGAGGTAATTGAACTAGCTCTGTCAGACCACACGTCGCAGCTTTTAAAATGTTCGGTTAGGAATTTAACTCTAGTAAAATTTTGGAAAGTAAAGAGAAGAGACTATTCAGTAGAAAACATAGGAAAGTTTGTTAATAGTCTAGAAAACCTATCTTTTTCCGAAATATACAGCGAAACGGATCCTAATATTTCTTACAATTTATTTATTGATAGTTTTAAACTTTTTTATGACCTTTGTTTCCCGTACAAAATAATATCTATAAAAACTACAAAACCAGTACAATGGATATCGCAAGGTATAAAACTCTGTAGCAAGAAAAAAAGGAAACTTCTTTGGGAACGTAGGAAAACACCCTCTTACACAAACATACATACATATAAAAAATATTCGAAAACACTCAAAAAAATTATAAAACTTACAAAAAAAGCTCAAAACAATCACAAAATCAAATCTTCAAAAAATCAAAGTAAAACTACATGGGGTATAATTAATAACACTAAAAGAAGGCTACCAAAAGACTCAATTGACGAAATAATAGTAAATAACAAATCAATTACAAATCCTCATGACATTTCTAATATATTTAATAACTTTTTTATTGACAAGATAATTCCCATTGACAAAGCAGGAAACAATGTTACAAAATCTATAAAAAGCCCTAAAAACTCTTTATTTCTCAAACCTTGCATACCGACCGATATTCTTAGAATAATAAACTCTCTAAATAATACCAGTAGCGTTGGATGCGATGGAATTTCAACCAGAATTATAAAAGTTGTAGCTCGTTTTATCAGCGCCCCTATCTGCCATATTGTAAACCTAACTCTTGTCACCGGTACTTTTCCAGATGCTTTAAAGGTTTCAATCATTAAACCATTACATAAAAAGGAAAGCAAAAATAAATTGGAAAATTACAGACCGATATCTCTCATACCAGTAATATCAAAAATATTTGAAAAATACATCTACCGACTAATAAATAACTACTTCGAATCAAACAAGATATTCTGTGACGAACAAAAGGGATTTAGGGAAAATAAGACAATTAATATGGCTCTATATGATTTTCTTTATCGTGTCACAAACAATGTCGACAAAAACATTCCAGTTTGCTCTATATTCTGTGATATGACACAAGCTTTCGACTATGTCCAGCACAATATCTTACTTAAAAAACTAGAGTCATATGGGATTAGAGGTAAAGCTCTGAATTTAATTCAATCCTACTTAGAAAACCGCAAACAAGTTACACATATAACGAAAATAAATTATGGAACTAAGCGAGAAGAAGTATATGTATCGAAGGAACGCATCGTGAAGTACGGAGTTCCTCAAGGAAGTGTTCTGGGACCGTTGCTATTCCTTACGTATATCAACGATCTACCTAAAGCCACTATACAACCTATGTCCCTCTTTGCTGACGACAGTACCGTAACTATAACTTGTAACGACATGAATACCTATGAATATGACATTAACAGTGCTTTGACATCTATAATACAATGGTTAGATAATAATAATTTAAAAATTAACATTAATAAAACTAAAATTATTAATTTCAGACAACGCGATAATGCGGCATTTCCAAATTTTGACATAGTATACAATAATAACAGTATTGAAGAAGTTACGACCACAAAATTTTTAGGAATTCACATTGACAGAAAATTAAATTGGAAACCACATGTAGAATATCTGTGTAAAAAAATAAACAGCCTAGTTTACGTACTTCACAAACTATCGCCAGTAGTTAATGAAGAGGCCCTGCTTACTGCCTATCACGGCCTTATTGCTTCGAACATCCGGTACGCTTTGATATTTTGGGGGAACTCTACCGACGTCGACAAGGTATTTAAATTTCAAAAAAGATGCATCCGCGCTATGTTTCATCTGAAAGTGACGGATTCTTGTAAACCTTTCTTTAAGAAATACAACATTTTGACTCTCCCTTCGCTGTATATTTTAGAAACAGCTATGTTTGTAAGGAATAATCCAAGTTTGTTTTGTAAGCAATCTGACGCCGTACCACGTAATAGACGCGACCAGTTACGAATTTGTAAGTTAAACTGCAAAAAGAGATTACTGCAAACAAGTCTCTTTGCTATGGCACCGTCGATTTATAATAAAATTCCAGTCTCAATTAGAGAATTACCGACCACGATATTTAAAAGAAAGCTGAGAACTATATTGACTGTAAAATGTTACTACACAGTGAAAGATTTTATTATTGATAAGAACTTTGACAAATAACTTTAAACTAGGTACTCTAAAACTACTCTATTATATTTTAAAAATTTATATCCATTTTATGTATGACAACTATGACTATGACAACTATATTAATTCAATTTATTATGTACCTTTAACTTTAGATTATAGAATCTTTTTCTTTTAAATTATAGAATCATCAAATATTATTGTAAACAAATAGATAATTGCACGTCCCAAAAAGGGCAAATTACATTGTTACGCATTTCTGTATGTACCAACTTCTTCACATGTAATGGCAATAAATATACTTTTACTTTTACTTTTACTTTTACTTTTATTGTTGGCTGTTGCGGGCCGGATAGGTGACAAGGGCGGCGGCGGCGGAACACTTTGATCGATGCCCGCGGGCCGGATTTGGCCCGCGGGCATCGATCAAAGTTTTCCGCCGCCTCCAAATAGATTCACAATGCGCGCCCTGAAACCGTCTGCACTGAAAGATTTTCTTTTTACATGTATGGAAAGCATTTGAATTAATTTGAGCGCTTGGACAGAAAGCATGCCGAACAAAATTACAAAAATCACACGTCCAAGATACACATTTGAGCGCTTGGACAGAAAGCATGCCGAACAAAATTACAAAAATCACACGTCCAAGATACAAAAAAGACGGGATTTAATATTTTCAGTAAAATTTTAATGCATTTTTTACCACTTTCAATCAATGTACATTACATTGATTGCCCTTACCTCAAGAAACCGGCATTGTAAATTATTTGTTGCTTTGCATATGTTACGATTTTAACTGTGATCTAAATTCATGAATAAACAGGCATTTTTTTTGTATATATTTTTATTTTATAATACAAATTTTCATATAATACTTTTAATACTTTTTCAAACATTATAAAACATATAAGATTTTTTTTATTTTGATTTTTTTTCTTTTATTCTTGCACAACGACATCATAACAAATATATGTTATGTATTGACTACACAAAAACAGTTTTGTGACTTCTTATAACCATCTACATACCTAACTATTCGCTGTCCGAAATAAAAGATTATTATTTATTTTATTAGTAAAAATGAATTTAAATAAAGTACAAAGTAACGGTATGATTGACAGATTTTTATTGTAAAAACGCAGTTTTATTATTTTTAGTTACCGACTCACTTACAAAATAAAATAAATACGACTCCAATATTCCTTTGTCTGCCTGACTTGTTTCTTGCATACGAAGCAAGAAACTTGTCAGGCTCTGCGCAAACTGTCTGTGTCAAAACAAGTCGTAGACAGACAATTTTGAGTGTCATTTTCGAAAGTTTCTAGGTATTTACGGAAATACCTGATCGATGCCCGCGGGCCATAGTTAGGAGACCCCTTGTATAAGGTAATAAATTTATGTTTTTCTTTGTTTCAAAAACTCACCTCTCTAACTTCGCAGACTGTGTAGTTCATCTGCATTTCCAAAACTCCTCGTTTGGTATGGTTATCCTGGAAAATTAGAGATAAAAATTATATGAATTTGGCATGTCTGGTGCAGCGTAAAACTTTATTTTTTGTAATTAATAAGCGCTATAATTTAAGTAGCCTTTTATAATAACTACTACCCGATTTCATGAACGTTCCAAATTCTATTGTTTTCTGCAGAGCGAGATTCCCCTAACACAGGTATATAGTTTTAGGTAGTTTTAAGTTTCTGAATAAAGATTTTGTATTTGTATAAACATTACCGTGCAGCGGGACAATGCAGCCAGCGTCTTGGGGACCCTTTCGACTGGTGTTGATATGGATCAGTTGAGCTACCTGTAGATTGTTTGCTGCAGTCTGCAGTTAGCTTAACTGTTTCATCGTGAATATCAATCAGGTAATTTTAATGTATCTAATGGAATGGATTTTGGTTCATCGACCATTCCAAGAGATGGTATGAGGCTTGACTAATCCCCCTTACCCCTTATGGGCTTAAGGGCTAATAATTAATTCCATTTTTCCAATTAGAATTAAGGTACAAAGGTTTTTTTTAAAGTCCACATTTCGCCCAATTTTTTTTTTTAAGGGAAAAAACTGGAATAATTTCTTGAGTAGGTTACGACAGATTATCGTTCTTACGGCAGATTATCCGTCTGATACAAAACTGAGATAATTATTGGCGAAGGGTTAAAAGTGCAACCATACAAACTATAGCTAGGGAGACTAACTCCCAAATACTCAAACATATCTCAGATATAAGCACGTCTCACGCGACGAATTTTTGACAGATTTTCATTGAAAACTGCCAGAAATCACGACTTGAGAATGCGAGGCGCTGCTGGTAAAGTAGGTATAATATACGAGTAAGGTAGCAACAATTATTTGCACCTACACTAGTTGTTAGCCGCTAACAATAACGTCTTGAGCATTTTACCTATGTAGTTTCAAGTCTAGAGCCAAGTCTACCCTTGTCTGTCAATTCCACTTCAGTATGAAAAAAATACAAAAGGAACTTAAATCAAGTTTAACCACTTCAGTTTGCCAACTATGTGAGCTATGTCGGTAACTCTGGTTCTTCTACGGATTTCCGTCCGGTCAAATTACTTACAGGTGGGTAATAATGCGCTGTGACGATGCTTGTGATCTCCAAAAGACTGCGGAGAGCCATGGCGTCGGCCAGCTCCGTAATCGGGAGCATTTCGGTCAGGCCTCCAGTCAGATCCGCCATCCCATCCACTAGGCTGCCATATTTCAGGGCCTCGTACGAACCGTGGAGTCTGAGGATATACAGCTTATATTATATTTTATATTAGTTAAGTTTAGTTCTGGCAACATGTGAATAGACACCATTATTTTTTAAGTTAGTACTTAATGCTAATAAATTTTGTTATTGACACTAAAAATGTCGCTGTCCATAACGATCAAAATAATAAAGATAACATCATTTTTAGTCCTGTCAGATTAGTTTAGACTAGACATGTGCGCCGACGTTGAAATAATCGGCGGCGGACGCCGCCGGTCTGAAATCGGCGGCGGGGCGGCGTGATTTCGGCGTGAACTCGGTGCGTATAGTATTTGTTTAGGATGTGTTATAAATAATTTAAAAAAGCTTACATATTTTTAAAAAATACAAGTTACAACCAAAATTACCTATTTAGAATTGCCGAATTAAGACTTAAGCGTTTCGCTGTAACTGTTAGACCGGTAATAGAAAACACTCTCTCACTGGGTAGGTACTCGTAGCGGGTGCTAAAAGAATAGCTTTTGCTAATTTATTTACCAAAGGAAATGCTGCTCGTCTGTCTCTCCAATATTTAATAACGTTTCCGTCAACTAAATCGGTGCTATCGCAGGAGACTAAATATTTTAAACATTTTTTTTCAATGTGTTCTTGTGAATCATCTTCAAATGCAAGTCAATTTCAGATAATATACGAAGCTGTTCCTTATCATATCAGCATCCTCTTCTACTTATGGCAATCGGTTACCCCCATACAAACGTACTTTCCGCTTCATTTGGAAACTATGTTACCGATCGTATTTAAATTCTCCATGCATAATATGACAAATAGCTATGTTTGTAGTGTTTTAGTTTTTTAAAAAACATTATGATCTTTGAATGAGAGTGAAACTAATTTGCCATATTTTGACCACCAAATAGAGTCATTTTCAAGCTATTTTTTATGCATGTTAGACACCTTTATTCGAAAATCTGTCACACTGCAAACATCCTAAATATATTACTATTAGAAAAAAACAAAAATATTACTGTAATCAGTCGTTTATTCAAAATGAACCGCAAAGCACGAAAAATTATAAAAAATTGAGATATTTCTGCAACCGCTCGCTCAAACGTGGGGGGCGATGCGACACAGTTAGCACAATTCCAAAATAAGGCAAATGCCGCGGAATGGCCAACACGATGCGATTCTACGTGAAACAACAACAAATTCGCTCGGCCCGGCGGCCGCTGAGATTTAGGAGAGGTTCGTAGCCTTCTTAAGTTTTTAATGCCATCGACAGTTATTTAATTATGCAGACCATGATTGTCCCTGTGGCGCGGTGGGCGAAGGACCGCCTGCTACGCAGGAGGTTGCGGGTTCGATTCCCGCCTCGGGACAAATGTGTGTACGATCTGCAGATAGTTCAGGGCGTTCTGGATGTTTTCGATGTATAATAAAAAATATCTATCTATGTAGTGTATTGTATTATGTATATCAGTTATCTAGTACCCATAACACAAGCTCTGCTTAGCTTGGGGCTAGATAATGCTGTGTGAATTGTCCAGCATTATTATTATTATTATTATTATTATGAATGACCGAGACATAAATGGCTTCTTATTCGGGCACAATTTGGGCTATGCGTCGCACGTTGGCTCCGGAGTCAACAGACACAAAGACTTTTCTGACAGACTTATTTCAGCACACCTGGGTGAATACGCTCAAAGCTTCTCCTGTCTTCTTTTCTTCAAAAGCCCTCGTTGCCAGAGTGAAATTTTGCATCTCATTACTGTTGTCAGCTAAAAAATGCAACGTGGAGGTTATGTAGCTGCAGTGTCGATAATAATCAATAAAATTTCGGAGTTTTCAATGGGTCTAAAAGGTAACCTTTCACGCCGAATTCACGTCGATTGGCTGATCGGCGGCGGCGGCGTGTAATATTTGCCGGCGGCGGCGGCGGCGGGTCGGCGCGGCGCACACGTCTAGTTATAGTTTTGGCAACATCTGAATAGACACCAATATCTCTTTTTATAACCCACTTTGTAGAATGTGTCGCCAGTACAATGAATTAGCAAAGGCGAACGTAGAGATTTATTTATTAAAAGGAAAACCAGATGCTTTTCTATACTGAGAATTACAAATAGGTAAACACCAATAAGCTTATCGAAGATTTTCACGGGTGGTTAACATGATAGCGCAACATAATCTACGTATCACCTATAGATAGTGTTTTTGAGTTATAGTACTATATCTTAAAACTAAACAATTTTAATCATCATTGACGCCAAATAATCCTCCGCTAAACAGCAGTGAGACTTGTGCAAAATAGGTCAAGGTCAAATTGCTTACCTATGTGGTTACAATTGTTACTCGCTCGCCATAAGAAGGAATTTTGCCGGTAGTTAGTGCCAGCATGAGGAATGTAGATAGGGGGGCTAAATCTAATAGGTTTGAAGGGTACGTTGAGCTTAATTTTTTGAAGTAAGTGGGACCATTTATTTTATTCGATGTTATTTTGAGTATAAAAGATATGTCGGCGATCTCGCGCCGATTAGAGAGAGGGAGAATGTGAAATTGCTTGCATAAACTGAGGTAATTATCGGAAGTGTATGAAATTTTTACACGGAAACAAAGGTACTTTATAAACTTTTGAATACGCTCGATTTTTTTATATAGACATCATAAAAAGGGTTCCAAATCTGTGATGCATATTCCAGAATGGTTCTTACGAACGTACAGAACAGAATCCTAAACGTTAAAGCTAGATGCACTCCTTATAACAAATCTTAGCGTCTTAGAGGCTTTACAAACTATTGTATGTATGTGATCATCGAACATGAGTCTAGAGTCGTGGATGACATCGAGATCCCTAACAACGCGACAACTCTGCAGAGACTCTGACTTCAGTGAAAATTTAACGGAATTATTGTTTTCTTCCGAGAAAAAGTATAGTAGGTAATAATGGAACAATAGATTGAGCTTGAGCCTGGAAAGGTCCGCCTGAAAATCATGAACATCATTCTGATACTTATTATTTTTAAAAATCTTCATATTGTCGGCAAAGCTTAGCACATGACTATTTATGTATATATTAACTGAAAATATCGTCAACAAAGATAATATATAGCAGACGTTTTTTTTTGTTGTTTTTAATTACTCAGATTTACATGAAATTAAATGATTATTTCGACATATACGGTAGGTACTTTTGTCAAAGGAAAATTCAATCTTATTTATTACTGTTTATTCCGTGAAATAGATACTTTAAAAACAAAAAAGAGGTAGTGTAAGGCATATTTTATCAGATATTTTAAATAGTTTAGAGTTTTGAAAAGCAGTAGATGGTATTTTTGGATTTTTTGAGTTAGTGGACTTTACTTGATTTATTCAATGAATCATTTTTTATTTTTAGGACGATAAAAACCGAGCAAAACTTATGTTAGAGATTATATTCGAAAAAGCTAAGCAGAAAGCGCTGATCAGCCCTACCATAAAAATGCTTAGTAAAGAAAAGGAACCTGAGTTACTACCTGAAGGCAGGTTAGTCTTATTCTCACTTTTTCCACCAGTGGTAAAAAAATAAAGTGATTAGATTGAAAATTTGTCACGTCCAAGAACTTAATTTCTAAGTAAAACAAATTAAATTAATTTCAATTTCAGCCCTGATCAGCTAGCAGTATTAGATGCTTCAAGAACCGTTCTTAGCCCTGGTATGAAAGTGCAGAATGAGACGTTAGAGATTATTCATAAAAGGAAAAGCGAAGCAAAAAGCGCTGACCAGTCTGCTATTAGAGATGCTTATTAAAGAAAAGGAGCCCGAGTTTCAATCTGAAAGAAGGTCTCATCTTGTTTTATTTTATTACTTTTATTATAAAGTGTAAGAATTAAGATAATTTGATGTCAAAGAACTTGGTTTCTAAGTTTAACTAAATTAATTAATTTAAATTTCAGTCCTGAACAGCCAGAACATTGGATGCTTCAAGAACCGTTCTTAGCCTTGGTGTGGAAATAAAAAATAAAGTAAAAACATTTTGTATTAAAATGTACAATAATTGTTTTATTTACAACATAACTACCTTCCCCAGGTTTAGAGTTATGCTAAGAACTCGTCAAGAAGTTATGTAATTTTTGAGGTGGAATGTAGCGTAATTCAATTTTATTTCAGCTAAACCAATGTAACTCAAAATAGTGCACAATTGGTTTATTCCCCCTACAAAACTACGAACAAAACTGATTTTTACAACTTGGTTACAGACAATATACAAATGAATTAATTAAACAAGCTTTAAAAAATGTTGTTATGTTGAACAATAATCAGATTTTTTTCATCTTATCTAGTCGTAACGTATGTCATGTTTTACATATCTGTAAAATTAGGTTTTTTGAGTTACTGGAGTTTTCGTGTAGGGGTTCGATGTAATAAAACTAATATTATAAATGCGAAAGTTTGTAAGGATTTTTGGATGGATGGCTGTTTGTTACCTCTTCACGCCGAAACTACTGAACAGATCAGACTAAAATTTTGCGTACAGGTAATCCTAATCCTGGAATCAAACATAGGCTTCTTTTTATCCCATAAATCAGTTCCCGTGGGATAGAAATCACCTTTAAAAGTTCCCATACGAGACACGCGTGCGAAGCCGCGGAGTGCAGCTAGTTACGCAATAAATATACTTTTACTTACTTAGCATAAGCCTTCTCCAGAAGTGCTGGCCACAGCTCCTCCGACGTGCTGGTCTGCACGAAGGCCAGCTTCCCATTGACCGTCGGAAGACGATCGTCGACTAGTACCTCCACCCATTGTCCACACCACCACAAGCGAAACCTGCGGAGAAATCCAGCTTATAGACAGAATTCAGGTTTTCTATCAACAGAATTCATCTTTAGCAAAGATAAACTATTCTTAAGCCCCCCCCCCCCCCCCCCCCCCCCCCCCCCTTAAGAATAGTTTATACTAGTCTAAGGCCCGTATTATAAAAGCTTGCTCAGTCATCGAGTTATGCTTGAGTAACGCTATTCTATGGCATACGCGTCACTCAAGCATAGATCGATGACTGAGCAAGCTTCCAGCCTGAGAGTACCCCCACGGACCTAAGATCTCCACTCCAAGGGTAGCAAATCATAATCATAATCATTTATTCAAAAACTTCTTAAGTCAAATGTATACCATAAATATGCAGGTTCTGTCGAGACATAAAGTAATAAGATAATCACACTTACATTATAAATGCGAAAGTTTGCACTAATATTATAAAGAATACTTTAACACATAAGTATACCTTCTAAATAACTACATTCCATTTATTGGCAACGACACTACCAGCCGCACTACCAGGTAGTGCCGTTGCCAATTAACGGCACTACCAAGCCTATTTTGGATTTAATTGTACAGTCAACAAGGCAAAGGAAAAACTAACCTTCATTAGTGTTTGCACCTTATTTCTTGTTGATAGTAATAACTATTTATCAAGCTGTTTATATAGTAAAAATTTGACTTGTCTAAGTACTTATTTTGTAAGTCTAAAGAAATAAACGATTTGACTTTGACTTTGACTTTGACTTTGTTTCTTTTGGCTTTAGGTCAAAAGTGAACCACGGAAATAAAAAAATCCCCAGATCTGTAGGTGAACAGCGGGCAAGGGCTGGAGAATAATTTTAGTTTCGCCATGTCCGTCTGTCCGGCTTACCTCAGAAACCATTAGTTATAACAAGCATTCTACTGTTACTAAAACCTTACTTGTGATGTTTTCTATGTATAATAAAAAATATCTATCTATGTAATGTATTGTTTTATGTATATCAGTTATCTAATACCCATAATACAAGCTCTGCTTAGCTTGGGGCTAGATAATGCTGTGTGAATTGTCCAGCATCCTTTATTTTTTTTATTAAAGTCGCATTCGTTGGAATACCTAACTTTATTCTGCCGCTGTCAAACGAATTATTTCTTAGCACTACTCTCGTAAATAAGATCTGTTTTAAAAGGAATTTTTCATAGAATTGTGATCTGAGAAAGCTCTATAATAGATTCATCTTACTCGGGAACAAAGAATTTGTCTGTTCCTTGGATCTATTAATATAATAAACGCGAAAATAATCTGCAGGCGAAAGTTTTGGGCGATGCAACGCGTTGTTGTCAAGATGGACTGGACAAGTTAGGTCGAAGGTAGGTCGAATACAACGCTAGAGGTACGGAATGGATGGAGCTGCAATTCTGGACAGTCTATATTATAGCCTGTCCGATGACATGTGTTATTCTAAATCTGTCCCTTGAAAAACATGTAGACTATTTGTAATGCCAAAAATCATGAGCGAAGCCGTAGACATGGATCAACATCGAGTAAACAAAACACCCAAGGCAATCTCCCTCTTCCTGTAAAAGCAATTTAATAAAGTTCTTGGTACGCTTCGTGCAATTTCCTATTCCGAGTGCTTTCTATTGCAGCAATGTGAATTTCCCTTCAAATTGGATGTGAATTTGCCGTGAACTGATGTTTCAAAGGATAACTTAAATTAGTCTAGAAGATATTCCAAGAAAATGTCTAAAGAAAATAGGTAGTTTCATTACGGGCGTGGGTCAAGATAAGTTCTTATGCTAATAACTACGTTTTAGTTTATTAAACAAGTTTATTAAAAATTTAAATTACAATCTGAGAACTGTATCTTAATAGGTATTTAAAGTTTATTTCCTATAAACTTTAAATACCTATTAATTTGCAGATCGTTGTAAACAATCTAGATCAACTGATACATATATCCATGTCTGGTTTCAGATGAAACTATAACATATTATAAAAAATAAATAAATAATACTGGACAAGTCACACAGCATCATCTAGCCCCAAGCTAAGCATGGCTTGTGTTATGGGCACTAGATAACTATTAAACACACTACATAGATAGATGAAACAAGCCGAACATCCGGAAATATCTGCAGATCTTACAAACATTTATTCCAAGGCGGGAATCGAACCCCCAACCTACTGCGTGCGTCGCAGGCGGACCGTGGTCCGCTGCGTCACTGAGGTCGTCTACAAGGGTAGTTCCCAACTGATCACAATGGGCGAGGTAAGATTCCAAGTAAGTAGAATATTAGTAGGTACATATACTGTTTCCATTTTGAATGTAGCATGTTAGTAAACAAACTACGACACAAATAACATAATCTGACTTGCTTGGCGTCGAGTTTCAGTTATAATTGTAAGCAATTTTCATTGAAGGGAGGATCTAAAATGGACAAGTAATATAAATTACGTGTGGGACACAAACAAAGTGAATGGGTGGTTTGTTTTCTAACATTTTACATTCAAAATGGGCACGGTATAGGTTAGGTACTATATTTAATTATTCTGTGGAATAATTATCAGGGGATTGGGTTTCGCAGTATAATAGTAGAATGGTTCTGCGGGGGACGTTGCTAACCGCCCCAAATCGATATCCCTAAGTCGCCTCTAACGACATTGCGAAGCAAGGTGACCGTTGCCCAGCTTGTGGGGATTATGGTTCCTTCAGTTCCCCACATGAGATAGCCAATAAGGAGCTTATCAGGGGGAGGCCTGACTCCAGCAGTGGACCATTCATTATAGGCTGTTGAGGATGAGGATAATCATCACACTACTAAACTATTAAACTATATCGTATCCATTTTGAATAGAGCATAAACGTAAACAAACTGCCCATACTTAACCTAAAATTCATTTTGTTGGCGCGTCCTTTTATAGGTAATTTACATTACTTATCGATTTTAGATCCTCCCTTCAATAAAATTAGCTTACAATTATATCTGAAACTCGACGCCAAGCAAGTGAGATTTTGTTATTTGTTACTTTGTTTACTAACATGCTTCATTCAAAATGGATAAACCATAGGTACCTAGGTACCTACCTATGACACGTTTATAGTAGACATTGTGTAAATTTGTACTTACCAGCCACTGAATCAACATGCATTTGTACGTATGAGTAATCATAAGAGATAAATCGTATTGCATCCCTAATCTCCGTCATCGATGTATCCTGGGATAATCCTTGGTGTATTCCTTTTTGGCGTTAGTGTTTATATGAAAAATGTAACGCTGTGGTTTACCTCAATAAATATAAATAAATAAATATGACAAAAATACTACTTTTTATCTAGCAAATAGGGCGCGATGCAAATCCATGTGAATCGAGTGGCGAGTATCATCAGAGATAACAACAAATTCTTCCTTGCTTGTTCGTGACATTTTTGTAATCTAAATTTTAACTCTAATTGATAATTATCCGAATTATACAAAGGGACTCCATTTTGTAGGGTCGTTATCAGTCTGTATACGTAAATAAGAATTTTCCAAAGCTCCTATTGATTCGTGGTGGTAAGCAGTTGAAAATAACTGATTGACGTTGAATAATTTGCAAACTTCGCTCATCGTTGATGCCATGAATTCTGAACCTATCTGTGGCTATTTCTCTACACTGAAAAAATATGATTGTTAAATTTACTAAACTTGAGTAGTTTGAGGCTTTAACTAATAAAATCAACCTAATTCCTCGTTGGTTTTACAAAAACTCGTTGTTTATTTTACTAAACCACAAAGGTAAACATTAACCTATAAAATATAGTTAAAGTTACTAGAAAACTGTATGTTAAATACACTTATGTATGTTTCGTAAAATGTTTCTCGAGGGTATCGTCAAGTGACGTAATCATTTTACTAAAGTTCTATGTAAAATTAACGATCTTGGATGTTGATTTTGCTAAACGCAATTCAACATCCCCGTTTTTGTATATTCAACTATAACTTGATGTTGAATTAGTAAACAATTTGACAGTGTACTTTCGTAAAACTTACTTTCTAGTTTTGTAAGAATGTTCCTAAAAATAAAGTTAGATGTCGCATACTTCGCTACTAAAGTTCTGTGTAAAATTAATGATCTAGGATGTTGATTTTGCCAAACTCAATTCAACATCCACGATTTAGTATATACAACTATAACTTGATATTCAATTAGTATAGCAAATTTAACATTGTTATTTCGTAGAAACAACTTTCTAGTTTTGTAAGAAGGTTCCTAAATGTAATGTTAGATGGCGCATGCTTCGCAACTAAACTTCTACGTAAAAATAATGATCTTGGATGTTAATTTTGCTAAACGCAATTCAACCAAAATGATTTAATATATTCAACTATAACTTGATGTTGAATTAGTAAACAATTTGACAGTATACTTTCGTAAAAAATACTATCTAGTTTTGTAAGAATGTACCTAAAAATAACGTGAGCTGGCGCGTGCTTCACTACTAAAGTTCTGTGTAAAATTAATGATCTGGGATGTTGCTTTTGCCAAACTCAATTTAACATAATACGATTTAGTATATTCAACTATAATTTGATGTTCAATTAATAAATAAACACTCGTCGCACGAACTCGCACGGTTTTTTCCCGTTTTGACTACAGATTGATTTCTAAAAATAACAGCTCCATCTAATGTGTAGGTTAGGTATAGCTTGTTAATAGCTTTCAGCCCAACTGGGTACAATGTTTGTGCTAGTTGTCCGTCTATCTAAATAATTCACAAGAAATAACAAAAACTGATTGCGCTCTCGCTTACGTCACGCCACTATTGTGGCGTTGGAAATCAAGCTTTTTCGCTGCGAGCCACTTTTGTGGCTGTGGTCGGTTCAGTGGTTAGGGTGTGATTGAGCCACAAACATCCAAACTTGTAACATTTTAATTTTAAATAAATAATTTGATTTTGATGCACAGTTTACACAAAACTATAATAAAATCAACAATGTACTGTCGTAAAAATAACTTTCTAGTTTTGTAATAGGGTTCCTTAGAATAGGTACCTATCGTTAGCTGGCGTATTTTGCCCCCTCATCAGCACGTATCTCACCTTGGCTAGAGTGGAATTATTTCAAACTCTACAGAACTGAAACCAGTAAATCAAACTCCAACTCGAGGGGCTTAGAAGTAGCCAGGGAAGATTTCCACAATCCACCTCCTGGCTCTGTCCCCAGACCCTCGTTACCAAACTAATCGAATGAGCTCAAACTTGAGAGGTCTACTAGCCAGTGATGAGTTCGACTATCACCTCCTGCCCCTCCTGGCTCCATTATCAGACCTTCGTTACCAAGCCCAATGTATCATACGAATCATAATGAGCCCAAACTCGAGGGAGTTAGGTACTTACTGGAAACAGTGAATCTAAACTACGAAGTAGGTACCTACCTTATCTACTCAAAAGTCAAAGTGCTTTAAGTTACAGGACTCTTGGACACAAAATTTTAATAACTTATAGTTAAACTAGGAAATAAGGTGATTACTTTGAATTTTTGATCACTTCAATCTCTACCTATCGAGCGAATCAGAAACCTTTACTTGGTTAGAATGTTAGTTTTTGAGTTGGAGCAAAACTTGTCCCGGGGTTTTTTATCCTCTATCTAGACAATCTGATATTTATTTTATACCTACTAGCCCCGTGGGAATTCCGGGATAAAATATAGCCTATGTCACTCCCTGAAAAGTAAGCTTCTTAATGGTGAAAGAATTTTTAAATCGGTCCAGTAGTTTCGAAGCCTATTCAATACAAACAAATAAACAAACAAACAATCAGATCTTTCCTTTTTATATTAATTTTCCTTTTTAATATTAATATAGAGGACACTTGCTCTCGAATACATATCAGGCAATTAGGTATGTCCCTAGGTATATTATAATAAGTAGGTACCTTCCTGCCTATGTATTTTCCATCTTCTATCTATATGTATGGTACCTACTATGCAGGCTTTTATAATACGGGCCTAAATCCTAAGCTGCTTAGGATTTAGGCCGGTATTATAAAAGCCTGCTCAGTCATAGAGTTATGCTTAAGTAACGCTTTTCTATGGCATAAGTGTCACTCAAGCATAGGTCGATGACCGAGCATGCTTTCATAATACGGGCCTTAGAGTCTTGGGGGTGGAAGTGTCTATTGACGTAAATGGCGCAGGTAATAACTAGGAAAACCGAAGACCAGTCTTCTCTTGGTACCTAGACCCGAAAGAACCTTGCGTTGGTAAGTAGGTAGGTAGGTAAATTACGGACAGGCATAATAATTTACAAAAGTAGTTTTGTAGAATCAATACTGTGAGTGTTAATTTAACGTACCTTGTTTCGTATTAGAAAATTAATAACTGTAATAAGGGAGGGGGGCCGCGCTCACTTCGCTCAGTGGGACGCTAACGAGCGAAAGACGACGACTCCTGCTTTACGTGGTTATTGTATTTTATTTGGACTCCTGCTTCTTATATTAAAACGATTCTGTGTTCATATGGGTAAAACAGAATTATACTACCTACTTTCATTGAAAGTACGCAATAAAGTGCCTTTTTTCGAAACTGTGGAGGGTGTTTCGTTAGCCATTTTGCTGAGCTTTGTCTGCCTGCCTGCCTGCCTGATCAATCATGGAAGAAAAGGAATCCGATCCGAACGTACTTGATATTGATACGGATAATAATTTCGTGATTGAGCTGGATCCGTGGGGAGTCTCGGAAGACACTCGAAGAGTGTTCAAAGGTATGTAAAACCTATACCTACCTACCTAACTAATTGACTTGATGACATCGATAAACTGTAATAATCTCGATGTTTGGTTAACTGGGCATCTTTGCCTACCTACGGTAACTACACAGAAATCGTAATAATAGTAGCTTATTATTACAATTTCTGTCTGTGAGTAGCTAGTAGTGAATTATAATAATCACTCATTAGGGGAGGGCTATGTCCAGCATAGGCTTACTGTAGCCTGATGATGTTAGGTAGTTTATCGTTAGGCTGTTTATATAATCATTGTAGTCGGGGCTGCAGTGGCTTTTGAATGACGATGAGCAAAGAAAGGATAGGTAGGTACTTTGCTCATCGTCATTCATAAACCACTGCAGTCCCAGTTATTTCATCATTGTTCCTACTTATTTCAAGACATTTTTAAATCATTTTTATATAATCTTTGCTAGAACACGATTTGGAGCTATTTCTGTGTTGAAAATATTACCGAGTCAGATATTAATGAACTCATACAATCAAATAAAATAAAAGATAGAATAAAGTTGAAGGCTGGACTATCTCGATTCGGAAATGAAAATAAAACATTGGTAAGCAAATAATATTATAGGTAGGTACCTACATGGATATGTGATGCTTTGTGAATGTACTTTAATGCACAATTATAATTTCTTTAAAAAAAAATTACAAAGTAGTTAATATTTTCTTTGCACTTACTAAATAGTTTAATTTTTTTTTTCAGAGCACTTGTTCTATGGACTCAGAGTCTATTGCATCCAATGATCTTGATAAATTTGAAGTGGAATCAAATATCTCTGGGTTGAGTGGCAGTTTCAAAAGAAGTAAGTTTCTTTATTTACTACATCAAATATTGTAGTCTATTTGCCATTGATTACAATTATAATTTAATTACACAATCAATAAAATACAAATTGTAATATAAAATAAAATCCATCTTAAGTGTTAACTAGCTCTATTATCATACTTTGAGACTGTATGGGGTGGCGAGATAAAGAAGAGGCCTATACTCAGCAGTGGGTGTTACCGGCTGGTTATATAAATAAATAAATAATAAATAAATATTTTTCTGACAATTCACACAGCATTATCTTATGGGTACTAGATAACTGATATACTTAATACAATACACTACTTAATGTAGATAGATATTTTTTATTTTACTTCGAAAATATCTGCAGATCGTACAAATATTTGTCCCGAGGCGGGAATCGACCCCGCAACCTCTTGAATACCTCCTCTTCTCCTAAAATTAAATTTGAAAAAAATTATGATTAAATGTATATAATACCTACTTACCAAAATTTAAATTATTTTCAGATTGAATCAGATTTTGACGTCCTGTTTTCGAACTGTGAGTTGAAGTTGTTTAAAAAGTGGCCGAATTTGATCAAAACAAGTTCTACCAAAAAAAATGCATAAGTTTAGTACGAACGAAGAAAACTACACCATAACCGTAAATACGGCGAGAAGATGTTTGACCGTTGTCAGCCCCTTAATTATGAATCTGGAGTTTCGAGATTGATAAAACCAGAAATGTTTATCATTATTTTGTAACTTTTTTTATGCCTGATGTGATTGAGATATTTCTTGTAGAATTCAGTTCGTACTTATTTATATAATGGTGGCAATTCTGTTACGTCTAGGTAAACTAAAATATGTAAAACGAGGGAACGAGCGTTTCCTACGTAATTTGTTGGTGTCATTTTGTGTTTGTTAGTAAAATAAAAAGTTCTTTTATTTTTTACATTTACTATTATTTGAATCCTTATCCTGGCCAAATCTGGGAATTGTAATATTCATTAATTAATTGTTATGTATAATATGATAATTCAATTGAGTGTAATGATTTTGATAATAATTTGTTTGCGTATAATGTCCTGTGTTATATATATATTGTTGCTAAATTTGTACATTTCACGAATTTGTTTTGACTTATGCATTTGCTTTCGTTTATTTAATCTGCTTTGGAACTTTCTACTTGGACATTTTTTGTGAGTTTATAATACCCTTGACTTTTAGGTAAGTACGTATTGTTCTCCCATTATTTACTTGTTTGCGCTTTTTGGATTATTGATCATAGGTACCTACATGTTTAAGTTAGCTTCTTACAGCCATTCTCAAATATTCAATCCATCTGATTATTGGGAACGGCCGTAAGTAGCCAACTTAAAAACCCAGGTACCCTATAATATCAATAATAAAAAAAGCGTGGAATATACAAAAGATAATATGTAAATATTACGAAAGCAATACCTACTGTTAAAAGTCAAGCGTATTATATACCTATTCAATTTGTTTGTAGATTCAACCAAAGTAAAGTTGCAAAATATACGAAAGTAAATAAGTAAACAAATTTCGTAGAACGTACTATACAATAATGGTATTTTAGACGATACTTATTTAGCAAAAAATACATACATGACCCGTAAATTATACGAAACTGATTGAGTGAATATTACAATACCACTATCGTACATTTTACGTATATTAGGGGTAAAATATACAAAACAGGTTTAATGAAATTTACTAAACGAAATCCTTAAATTATACGAAACAGAAGGAGTAGATATTACATGAGTAGTATCGTATAGTCTACAAAAGCTGAGGGGTAAAATATACAAAACCGATTTAGTAGAAAATACTAAGTACAACTCGTTAAATCTACGAAACAGAATGAGTAGGTATTACAAAACTAGTATAGTACCTTTTAGGTAAATCATGGAGTAAAATATACTAAACAGGTTTACTAAAAAATACTAAACAAAATCCTTAAATTATACAAAACAGAATGAGTGAATATTGCATGACTGGTATTGTATAGTTTACAAAAGCTATGAGTCAGTAATACTAAACCAGTTTTGTAAAAGTTTAACCATTTGTGTTTAGTTAAATTAACAAAAAAGTGTGTAGGACCCATTTTTACACGTTGCTTTTGTAAAAAATACTGAGAATTTAGTAAATTTAACTATTATATTTTTTCAGTGTAGGAACACCATACTGCAAAATAAAATGTTCTACAAACGCTTTTGCTACTGAAACAGCGTCCTTACGTTCTAACGATATAGCTACGGCGTATTTACTAAGTTCACACTGAATAGTTAGAATATACACCTTATCATAATAATCCTTATCTAAGGGCCCGACTATGTCTAAAAATATTTTATCGAAAGCGCTCATAGCCGTAGTGGTTACGACCATAGGCTCTCTATCTCACTGAATGCTTTTGCATTTGGCACTTTTTGCATTTATTTACGAATTCCGTTACTTCACGATCCATTCCTGGCCAATAATAGGATTTTTTTACATATTCTTCATTACTTGCATGCTTTATTAAAAATATTTCTTGAATATTTTTTTCTCTACATATTTGCTCCAGCTGATTCACGTAGTCGACTCGCGCTCTACATGATAGTGAGTCTGGGCATGTAGTATATAAAATTATTTTTTTCTCATCATGCACAAATAAATAACTTTTATTTTCTTTTATTCATTTCTCGCTCCGAAATAATTCTTAACTCGACAGAATCTGATGGTTTGTTTAACAATTCTACGACTTTCGGTTGATCAGGCCGGAAATCAGTAGACGTGTCGGATATTTTTGTATCATTTTCTTTCACTCTCTTTTTTTTTGTTTTTATGTCATTATATTTAAATTTAGTTTATTCATCTCTTTCAACTCCTCTAACGTTACAATCACTCTAGATAGTGCATCTGCAACTACATTGTCTTTTCCTTTTATATACTCAATCACAAAGTCATATTCTTCTAATACCAAGCGAAATTTAGTTAATCTACTCGATGGGTTGTTCATATTGAATAAAAAGACTAAAGGTCGGTGATCTGTAAATATTCGAAATTTTTTCCCAAATAAATATGGTCGGAAATATTTTACTGACCAAACTATTGCGAGCATTTGCTTTTCTATAGTTGGATAGTTAAGTTCGGCTTTGTTTAAGCTACGACTTGCATAAGCTACGGGTCGATTATCGCTATTAAATAAAAAGGAACCTATCGCTATGCCCGAAGCGTCTGTATAAAGTTTAAATTCATTTTCGCCTGAAAAATCTGGGTACTGCAACACTGAAGGTGATGCCAACTTATGTTTTAGTAGCTGGAATGCCTTTTCACTCCCTTCTGTCCAAATAAACTGCTAATTTTTCTTTGACAATTTATTTAACGGTATTGCGATTTCTGCGAAATTGTAAATAAAACGTCGATAATAGTTAGCAAAAGCTACAAATCGCTTTACGTCATCACAAGACTTAAGTGTAGGATAATTTTTAAAGGCTTGTATTTTAGCTGGGTCTGGTTTCACACCATCCGCACTTACTACGTGACCTAAGTACAAAAATTCCTTTTTTAGAAATTTACACTTTTTTGGAATTTACTTTTCTCAATCTAATAAAAATATCAATGAGATTTTTGTTCTGGCTTTCCAAATTTCTACCGAAACAAATCAAATCGTCCAAATAGACCAAACACTTTTCTCTCGAAAAAGCACTAGCTGATGTTTTAAGACCTACTGGCATTCGTTTCATTATTGTTTTTTAAATGTAAACGCAGTATATTTTCTACTGTACGGATCTAACTCAATCTGATGATATCCATGCTGTAATTCTAAATGAGAGAAATAAATTGCTCCCTTTCAAAAAACGATCGTCCGAAACTGTTTCATTTAACTTCCTATAGTCTGTAACCCACCTATACTTTTTTCACACGTATCCGATTTTTTGGGTACTAAGAGGATAGGACTCGACCATTCACTCATACTTTCTTCAATGATGTCTTCCTTCAGCATTTTCTCTATCTGTTTCTCTAACTCATTACATTGAACTTTTGGTAACCTGTATTGTTTTTTGTAAACAGGCACCGAATTTGGCTTTAAATGAATCGATTGCAACACTTTTATGTATCCTGAAAATATTCCGCACGTACTGCACTTTCACAACACTAAATGAGTTCCATCTAATGCATTTTGTCCTCCAACAAATAAATCCGCGAAGAGGAGGGCACGAGGGATAGATCCGTAAGACCTCATGCGTTGACACCTGCAGTCTCCACCTGGGCTCCTCCAATTTCTCGACGACGCCGAATCCAACTGTTGTTTCTCTTTATGTAGTGTTCTTCTATCTCTCTCTGCATCCACTGTTATTCGACACGGTATGTAGCGCGAACCCGATCGCGCCTGGCAGGGTCGCCATTTAAGGTTCGGTGATGCAGCGCGCGGAGACGCTCAAATGAAAGGTGTTAACTCGTCTAAATTCCGATTTGTTCTGTGTAAGTACACGTATATCTCATCTGGTATCCTTCACTCCCACTCCGAATGCACGAGAAATGAACGGTCTGAACACTGAGAGAACGTTCATTCGGGGTCGGCCATTTTGTCTCGAGTCCTGTAGGACGTCACGTGTTCTTCCCACGTGTATTCCCGCCTTCGAATAAATATTTTTTTAGCGTTGCTCTGCAACAAGAAGTAAAAGTTCTTCATCCATTCGAAGATGATTACGATATGAATCAGGATCTTCACCCGCTAGTTCTCTCAACAATGTATTTGAAGCTCCTAATAAATTTATTCTTTCAATCCATGGTCGCACCCAGCACCGTCGACGTATTCTTTGCTTCTTTTTTGTCAACTCTTTGATTAAATGATTCATTCGATGACATATTTAAAGAATAGTGAATGTTCTTTTCTATATCATTTCCTCTAAGCCATGTGAACATAGAATTAAAGGAAAATGAAGCAATCATTCGAGAGAATAATCACTCTAGTGAACCGTCTGATATCACCTTACCGCTTATCAAAGCTGTTAAAGTCTTATGCTTGTTTCGAAAACTACAATCGAGTTCGTATAAAACGATTTCGATAGGAAGTTGTGTTTTTATAGAACCACCCCCTCCCCAATCCATCGATGGGACTAAAATTTTCTGTAGATAATATAATACCAAAAAAATGTTTAGGTAACTCTACCTACAGATTCGAATTTGAATTCCTTTCCGATGGAACTTTAGAACGCTATTTTGATTTGAAAAGTTTCCGATATTGAATCGGACGGCCTTTCCGACGAAATAACATACGGAATAATTATAAAAACTAAAATAATTTGTCCTAAAAAATCCTAAAACTAAACTTATTTGACAGTACTAAAAATGTCCCTGTCAAAATAACAAGGATGACATAATTGAGAGTCCTGTCAGATTAGTTTAGTCTAGTTTTGGCAACATCTGAATAGGCATAGACAACATTGCATAGTGACGTGATTGGCTAGCAGAATTAGGCCCAGGTAAGCATAAGCGAAGCTGCGAGCTGTGTTTAATTCTATACAAGGTATATAAATATTAGGTCCTTACATATGAAATTGGCGTTTTTCGTACTGGCCACTTTAATCACAAATTTCTCCTCTTTGGTAAGGAATTCCAAATTCAAATTTGTACAGCTATAGACTCATGTATTTGTGCTTCGATGATCGTCATTTATTTGTTTTTTTTCTTCTGTTTTTTTCTGTTTGCGTCACTCATTTTACAAAATGGAAAACTTAAAATATCGCATTATTTACGAGTACGAGTTCCGCCGTGGCACTAGTGCTGCGGAAACAACTCGAAGGGTGAATGATGTGTATGGCGGTCGTGTTGCAAAAGAAAACACAGTTCGTTTTTGGTTCCAACGTTTTCGTTCTGGAAATTTCGACCTGCAGAACAAGCCCCGTGGACGGCCTGAGACTCAAGTTGATAATGAAGAGTTGAAGGCTATTGTGGAAGCGGATCCATCGCAAACCACGTCCGAGTTAGCTGCAGGCTGCGATGTTAGTGATAAAACTGTTTTAATTCACTTGAAGCAAATTGGGAAGATTAAAAAGCTTGAAAGGTGGGTACCTCACGAATTGACTGAAGCAAACCGGCAAACGCGCGTCGACTGCTGCGTTACATTACTAAACCGGCACAATAATAAAGGTATTTTAAACCGAATCATTACCTGTGATGAAAAATGGGTTCTTTACGATAATCGGAAGCGCTCAGCGCAATGGTTGGATCCTGGCCAGCCAGCCAAATCCTGCCCCAAGCGAAAATTAACCCCAAAAAAGTTACTTGTAAGCGTTTGGTGGACTAGTGCCGGTATTGTTCATTACAGTTTTCTCAAATCTGGCCAGACTATTACGGCTGATGTCTATTGTCAGCAATTGCAAACCATGATGGAAAAGCTAGCGGCTAAACAACCTAGGCTGGTCAATCGCTCCACGCCACTGCTGCTTCACGACAACGCTAGACCACACACTGCGCAACAGACGGCTACTAAATTAGAAGAGCTTCAATTGGAAAGTCTAAGACATCCTCCGTACTCCCCGGACCTTGCTCCAACAGATTACCATTTTTTTCGAAATTTGGATATCTTCTTGCAAGGGAAAAAATTCAACTCCGATGGGGCAGTCCAAATCGCCTTCAAAGATTTTATTGATTCCCGTCCGACTGGTTTTTTTAGTAAAGGGATCAATGAACTACCTATAAGATGGCAAAAGTGCATAGAAAATAATGGTTCATACTTTGATTAATTAAATATATTATATTAAAAAATATTTGACTTTTTGTTCCTCCCATACAAAACGCCAATTTCATATGTAAGGACCTAATATATAGCTATGCATACAGGGTGGCACATTTAGATCGGTCAGTATGGGAAAGTCTAAAACATTAAGATATACAGGAACCATTTCATCGATTTTAGTAACAAGAAGAATCGCATTCATACATTTAAAAAAAAACTTGTGCAAAGATAGGAAAACGAATCCGGATGTTTTGAAAAATAAAACGAACACTATACACATATTTATTTTAGATGTCGATTACGAGTATGTAGGTCATAACTAGTGTAAGCAGTAAATGTTACTATGAAACATGATGTCTAAATTAAATAAAATGCATTGTTTTCATATCGTTTAATTCATTTTAGTAGGTTTTCGAAATTACCAACATTTGATATAGATGATACCTACTTAATTTCTTATTCATTTCAGACTACATGTTTTGTGGTAACATTTACTGCATAATATAACAATCGATATCTAAATATAAATAGTGTTAGTTTTATTTTTCAAAACGTCCGGGTTCGATTCCCGAACCGTATGAATTAAGTTTTTCTTATTACTAAAATCGATGACATGGTTTTTAAGGAGTCTTCGCATGTCTTATAATTATTGGTGTCTATTCAGATATCGCCATAACTAAACTAAACTTATTTGACAGTACAAAAAATATCGCTGTCCCTGTCATTACGATCAAAATAATAAGGATAGTATCATTTTTAGTCCTGTCAAATTAGTTTAGTTAGTCTAGTTTTGGCAACATTTGAACAGACACCAGTTTCAGACTCCCTCATACTGACCGATCTAAATGTGCCACCCTGTATAGCCCTACCTACTTCTATTTAGCTACTGGCGGTTTAGCCCCCCTCCGCCGCCGCCCGCCCAGCGCCACCCTGTATCGTTTTCACTGCCAACATTACTGTGCTGTTGAATTTCAAGGCGCGGCCTACCTCCAAAATTTTATAGACAAACAACTATAACCTGCCTCAAGCGGCGGCGATGGAGACTCTCTAGTAAACACCACTCTATATCATTGCAGACGGAGGAGGTACCTACTGCGGCAACAGGAAACTGTTTACATAAAACTTCGGTACGCGGAGTGTGGACTGCCATACTATTTACTTCAAACTTTTCTGTGGGAATGGGAATCAGAAAAGTTGCAACTTATGAGCTTAATACGAGGCAGCTATAATATTTGTATTAATGTAGGGACGTTACATTCCTCCATATTTCATACATGTAAAAATATACATTATAGCTGTCGTGTGTGATTAACTGTGAGGTGCTGGCTTAGAACTTGCACCACTTCTACTCTTCCCGCGGGTGTTGTATGAAGCGACTAAAGGATATCCACCCAGGGGCGGGCAGCAGCGCCCCATCAAACAGCATTCCCCACCCAACAAGGGACTATAGGTATTACCCTCCGCGAGATAAACGCCAAATAGGCGCTTATATAGGGGACTGTGTCCAGCAGTGGACCAATACAGGCTGTTGAGGTTGAGGTCCTGACGATTTCAATGGAAACATGCAATGAGATGTATTATATAATGTACATACATCTTTACATTATAGCTATATCTTGTTCACCTTTACATTTTAGATTCAAATAACGCAATATGCAAAATTAAATTCGCATAACTTTACCGTAGGGGCAAAATGTCAATAGATTATTGCCAGGCCAATAGGTAGGTAAGGTACTCATGTCAATTCTCGTCGTATCGGGGCGGCTGCTAGCGACATCATATTAAATATTTTATTGCATACCAAAAATATTACAGAGTCTTAGGCAAAGATTTATATCGTTAGATAGGTTTCAAACGAAGTTTGTGAGCTCACAAACTTGTCTTTGTCATTTGTAATGGGTGAATTTGTGGTGTGGTGTGCTTCTGTGGTGTGCTTGTTCACAAAAGTTCGTGCTGTATGTGATTGCATAGTGTAATTGCACAATAAAAAGCAATATTTTATTTTTAAATGCTGGACAATTCACACAGCATTATCTAGCCCCAAGCTAAGCAGAGCTTGTGTTATGGGTACTAGATAACTGATATACATAATACAATACACTACATCGATAGATATTTTTATTATAAATAGAAGAACATCCAGAACGCCCTGAACAAATGTCTGCAAATCGTACACACATTTGTCCCGAGGCGGGAATCGAACCCGCAACCTCCTGCGTCGCAGGCAGACCATCGCCCACCGCGCCACAGAGGTCGTCGATAATACCTAATAGTTAGGTTTATTGAAAAAAAAACACACTAATTTTATCTACCCCCCTAGTGTGCGTGCGTCAACGCACGCTTTCAAATACCCTGTATGTAGAATAGAGTACCTACAACTTAGATTAAGAAGGCTATAGAACTAGCGCGAGTGCCATCTCACTCGCACTAAAGAGAGAACGACTCTCTTGAATAATTCAAGCATAATATAATGAAGGAATGAGATAGAACGCTTGGTTTTTTGTCTCATCCGCGTGGCTGGCTTTTTACAATGTTTAGCTAATTTATTAGTAATATTGAGTATTTATTGTTAGAGTTTATTTTGGCTGCAACATAACTAGGTTTTGCTTGTTAGATTTTACCATTTCGTACACCTGTGGGCATCGAGATTTTATAGTACTTGTTCACCCTTTGATCGAGTGGACACAAGTGTGAACATCATAGACTTGTCAAATGGAAGCCAATTATTCATGTGAGAACTGAGAACCAGCTGTGTGAACAGTCGTTAAGTTATTACAGGTAATTTTACGTGGGTGAAAAAGGTTTAAATAGGCCATAAATATAATATGTAAAAATGATAGCGGAACGAGGACTAAATAATATTATCACATCACATACCACCAGTTAGCAATTTTTTACCCTTAAATATATAAATAAAAAATTGTCTTACGGGGGGGAAAGAGGGGTGGGACGCGTACCACACGAAACCCTAGCACTTCACCGCAACCTGCCGATTTTACTAGTGGTGGGATGTTGTCGGTACCTATGTTTGGGATGTTTCCTAAGGAAGATTAATATTTTAAAAAATAACAAAAGCTAACAGGTTAAAGGTTTCTTCGTCCTACATTAGTCTACATCTTGTAGCCACAGAAGTAAGAAATATATTTCTATGTATATTTTAATTTAAAGTACCTATTTTATTTTCTTATGTGTACATCTATTGTACCTTTTCATAGAAATAAAGATTTTTAACCTAGCTTGACTTTAATTTAGATTTTCCTTTGATCTAGCTTTTGGTAACTGAGAATTGAATTTTTATCGACATTTTTTACGCATAGTAGCGCGCATAATTGCCCATCTCTATCCATTGCAGGTGTCAATTAGGTTTTCCTGTCTCCCCTCGGCATCGAGAGGAACAGGCCATAGAGTCTCTCTATGGCTTGTACTGTACAATCTCTATGCCTGTAGGCATGAAGGAAGAGCTCTGTTCACTCACCGATAATCGCCAGATCAGTCATAGCGAAACGTGTTTCATATTTTAATCACTACTACCTATGGGCTACAGGCAACAGAAACAAATCTATTAAACGGCAAAAAATCATGTCTGTTCTATGAGCACCATTAAATATTTGTTTTGTTCCGGTTTTTTAGTATTTTTTGTCATAGCGGTAACAGCAATACATCATGTGTAAAAATGACAACTGTCTAACTATCACGGTCCATGAGATACAGCCTGGTGACAGATGGACAGCGGAGTCTTAGTTATAGGGTCGCGTTTTCGGTACGGAACCCTAAAAATTATTACAAACATGATTTACTACTTTATTGGCAAATGATCCCCCCAGTTGGAAAGCCCTTTTTCGCCTCTTACGGCGGCGCACGCGGGAAAGGGGTTGGGGTGGTGAAAATTTAAGGCCGGCGCGGCGTGGCGGGCCGCCCCCCAATCCAATAAACGTACCTACCTACATGTTATCCTCTCGGCTCACCTGTACAGAAGAACAAGTTTTCAAATAATCAAACATAAAAAATCAAGATGGCGTCGGCGAACACAAAAGAAGGCTGCGGATGCGCAACAAAATAGTTTTTATGTCTGTTCTTCCTCCCTCTAATACTTCAGCCTTATCTTCAATAACGGAAAATAAGTAAAGTGAGTGGTTTCTAATAATACCTACATAAAAACATAAACCTAATGATGCCTCATGATAACCCTCTTTCTTTGTTATTCGGGTAAAAATAGCCTTCGAAACGCATTCTGGGCACTTTGCCTTCTTGTGGCGCCATGGACTTTTGGGTAATTTATTTAGGTGCTGATACATACTCAAACTCAACAGCCTGTATTGGTCCACTGCTGGACGCAGGCCTCCCCCTGATAAGCGCCTCATTGGATTTTATCCTATGGAGGGTAATGCCCATAATGCCCACGCTGGGCATGCGGGTTGGGGATCGTAGTTCGGTGGTAGATTGTTTCTGCAGGGGGCACGGCTTCCCGCCCCCGGTGGATATCCCTTAGTATACTCTTACGACACCCATGGTAAGAGTATGGTGCAAATTCTAAGCACCAAATTCCACACAACAAAGATGATGCTGTTTAAATTACTTACTACCTAGCAGTTATTTATCCCTTTTATGTAGTTGAACTGCCTATTTTGCTTTGAGAATATACGATCTTTTTTATATAAAACTAAATGCTGTCTCCGATCTCGCACGAGATTTGTCTATGATAATCTATCACTTTTTCAAGATTGCATCCCAAGAAAACTTACCTTAGCAAAATTCAGCTTCTTCTTTTCAGTTGTTTTGCGTGAGAGTAACAATCCATACATTATTTTATAATATTAGTAGGATAGCAGGATTCTCCTCCGATAGAATGTATTCTTTCACGGCCCAACACCAATATACACGCCGCGCCGCCACCGCGGCGGCTGGGCAGTGAATGCGTTAAGTGTAGTTCCTTATTGGGTCTTATAAGAATAAAAATAAAAAAAAAGACGTGTGTCACTCGGGGACTGCCGCGGTAAAGCTATTGCAATGCCATCTAGAGGCGAGTTGCTGAACTAAAGAGACAAACGTCAAGGTTTTTTCGTTACGGAATTTCTGGATTCGGTCCCCGCGCTCAAGGCCCGCGATAGAAGCTATGCAATAGCTTAAAATTTTTATTTGTAATATTACAATTTGAACTTAATCTAGTAACTTAACTTATGTACGTAAAAGAAGAACATTAAGGCCCGTATTATAAAAGCTTGCTCAGTCATAGAGCTATGCTTGAGTGACGTTTATGCCATAGAAAAGCGTTGCTCATGCATAGATCGATCACTGAGCGAGCTTTCATAATACGGGCCTAAGACTTTACTAAATTAAAAGAAAGAAATAAGACTTTTTACAAAATGGCGTCCGACTCAGCATTTGTTGTGATAACTCGCCGGTGGGCGTAGTTATCTCAACGCTGATCTTCCGTCGAAACCAAATGACGTTGCACGTCACGTAAACTAACACAAATATCTATAATTGACTCTCAACCTTAGGTCCGAGAATTCCATGAATTCTTCTCAGACGATAGTTTAAAACAAATGACCAAAAGTGTACTAGCTGACATACCTACTATCACTTACATAATCAATTAGTAACCTACGAAATCACAACGTTGACCTTTTTATTTAATCTAAATTTATTTGACCTACCTACTGTAATGACATTTATTCAATTTCATTACCTACTTAGAAGTACATAGATTATTATAATTATAATTAATTAGACTTCCACAATCTGACATTATTGTTTCACCAAGTTGAAAAATTAATTAGGTACCATTTATTCTTGTCCTCTTAAACCCAATTTCTATTTATTCTTGTTTTCTATTTGTAATGTATAACGAAAGCAAATACAAAATGATTGTTGCGCCCTGACAGGGTTTTTATGCATTGTGTGCCTACCCACTAAGACCTACACCTAAGAACAATATCTGTATGCATAAAATCACAAAAAATGATATAAATATGAATGTTATTATTACGCATTTACTCAATCGTCTAGTAATCCCCGCCATAGCTGTAGCTAAGCTACCTGTAGGGGTAGTATAGGTAGGTATGGGTGACCGGACAGGGTTGTCACTTATTTAGGCACTAGGAAATTAAAACTTTTTGTATGGGAAACTGATAATAGAAATTTTTAATTATCTCACCCCACAACTGATCAAAATGATGGTCTGAAACCTCCCGCTTCGGGGTAGCACACATATTATGTCACACGTTGTATAAACGCGTATGTTTAAACATGTCTGTATGTTTGTTGCTCTTTCACGCAGAAACTACTGAACGGACCGGGCTGAAATTTTGCATACAGTTAGTGCTACGCCTGGAATAACTCATAGGCTACTTTTTATCCCATAAATCAGTTCGCGTGGAATAGGCGTGCGGAGTGCAGCTAGTATAAAAATATTTACCTGAAAACTCCGGCATAGTTGCCGTCCAATTTCTGATCCGCCGGAACGACCCTGTAGAACAGACCCTTGCATTGGTACAGCACCCCAAGGCATGATACCAGCCATTTGTCGCCTGAAAGGAACGATTAAAGTTATAAATAGGCATGATCAGCAGTGGGGACTGCTGATCATGCCGAATCGGCAGAATCGTGATCGCAGTGGAAGTGTTAAAACCACAGATATCAGAAACTAACTATATCTCTGTGGTTCGTGTTGGAACTATGTATTCATTTTTCTCGCAAGGGACCGCCATCTTTACTACTACAAACTTATCGGGCTGTCTAATTTGCCTTTTCGTTCTAATTACCTTTACAAAAATAGCAAAGATGGGCCGACGCTTGCGACAAAAATGGATAATTCCAATGGTACCTAAATCAATAATAATATTAGAAATTTAACCTTTTCTTTATGTAAATCTACTGTATTTATGGAAATAAATAGTTATTAAATCATTTGAAACTTGATTCTTGTAAAGACAATCAAAATACGTTAAAATAAATTCGGTAAAACTTTGCGACCGATGTCGTTCGCTATCTATGTTGGGACTGCTTGCCGGTCGGCAGAGGTATTTTAATTCATTGGGCGTTTTTCCATTACCCGGCCCGGCACCGGCACGGCACCGGTATGGCCGTGCACCGGCACCGGCGCCGGGGTTTCGTTTTTCCACTGCGCCGGTGTCGATGCTGGTTTACGCCCGGTGCGCTCTCCTACCCGCCCCGCGCAGTTACACACTCACACGGCTACAATTCATAATAAATATGCAATACACATGCAATTTTGCCGGGCCGGCACCGGGGTGGGAAGCTTGCTACCCCGGCGACGGCAACGGCGCCGGCAGGACTCAATGCCGGGCCGGCGCCGGCGCCAGTAAGTAAAAAAGCGAACCATACATTTTCATACATTTTTGCTTCCCCGGCAACGGCAGCGGCGCCGGTGCCGGTGCCGGGCCGGGTAATGGAAAATGCCCATTCGATTCGTTTACGAAGCGGAAACGTCAGATTAAAATTTGTATTCTATTCCGACGGAACTTTAAAACGCTATTGTGATTTGTCAAAAGTTTTCGATATCGAATCCGACGGCCTTTCCGACGAATTAAAATACCCCTGCAGAAGTCAAGAGGTCAGAAGTCTTCGTCGAACTCTGACCCCAGTTTATGACCCCGTCGCGACGACCTACGAGGTTAATATAATTATGAACTTGTAGGTAGGTAGGCACTAAGGGTGTCTACCTCAGTGTTAGCGACGGATTTTGGTAATTTATTCACTATTATCTAAACTTGTCTTGAACTTTTTAGGGAAATAAAACTAATACCTACTTGACGTTTAACTAATCTATTTCATGAGTAGTTAAACGCAGCATCTATATCAACGTAAATTAACGAAAAAATATGTTTTGTTTACGAATATTCTCATTAAGCCTAAAAATACAATATACAAAAATGCCTTATTTGGATATCTGTAGATATGTACATAAATTAACAAAAACAACTTATTTTTTGTTAATATTGGTACCTTGAAGCCGGTATTTGTTTTAGTATCTATATTTTATAAATTAAATCCACGCTACTCGTTGAGGGAACTATTTAAATAAATAAATATAATATCGCAATAAATCTATGAAAATCTAATGTATACACACGAAAACAGAGATAACTTTATGAAAAGGTATGATGTTCAATATAAAATACAAGAAACAAGAACAAATTACACATCCCATCATAAAGATTACGAAAGGTAGGGAAATCATTTGCGGGCAATTGCGTTTCGATAACAAGCTTCCATCTGAAGCAACTGAGCTCCCTATTCGTAAATCTAAACTTTACTAAGATGATAACGTTAATGATGTTAATGCTTGGCCGGATGTCGCCCAGTTCCACACCGACAATAGTATGTAATTAGTAGTAATTACTTTTCATCAAGCTGTTTAAATAGTAAAAATTTGACTTGTCTGAGTGCTTATTTTGTAAGTCTAAAGAAATAAACGATTTGACTCTGACTCTGACTCTATGACATCTATAAGTTTAATTTACGGCCCGTACACCAGTGAAAGTGGCGCCCCCAACTATTTTATCTTATTATTACGTTAAACGCAGCAAGTTTCAAAAATCCTACGTTCAGTTTGTGGTATCTATTATAAGTTATTTATTAATGCCTCTGTAATGGTTTCATTTTGTAAAGCTTAGGAAGAGATACGAAGTTGCGCTTTTTGGCCACCAAACTCTATTTTTGTATCTCCTCCTAAACTATATGAGATAAAATTATAAAAGAGGTACTAAAAATAGCTTATAATAGATACCACAAAGTGAACGTAGGATTTTTAAAAATTCCTATGATAAACGTGAAAATATGATAAAATAGTTATCGCTGTCATATTGGCTCGGGTATGCGCTTTAAATATTTATTTTATTATATTTTTTGTATTTTTTGTTATAGCAGCCACAGAAAAACATCTGTGAAATTTCAACTGTCTTACAATAATCTAATCATAGATTCATGAGATATGCCTGGACCTGCCAGCCGGCCTCCGATTGTTGTCTAGGGAAAGAAGACTAAGAAAAATGACATCGCATCGTAATCATCATCATCATCAATCTATATTAGTCCACTGCTGGACATAGGCCTCCCCTAATGAGCGCCATAGCGCCCTGTCTTCAGATTGACGCATCCAGCATCTGCCTGCAGTCTTTCGCAGATCGTCATCCCACCTGGCCGGAGGGCGCCCTACACTACATTTGCCGAGTCGCGGTCTCCACTCAAGAACTCGTTTACCCCATCGGTTGTCAGTTCTTCGCGAAATATGGCCGGCCCACTGCCACTTCAGCTTGCTAATTCTCTGAGCTATGTCGATAACTTTGGTTCTCTGTCGGATGTATTCGTTACGAATCCTATCCTTCAGAGAGACTCCGAGCATGCTCATGAGCATCGTCATAGATTGCGTAAAATATTGAAACTGAAGGAATAAATTATAAACATTCTACGCATTCGATGACAATGTGACGTATTTCTTTCTATTCTACCCGAGACAACAACCCCCCGTGCTAGGCCAGGCTGACTGACATACGGACGGACAGTAGAGTTAGTAATAGGGTCCCGTTTTACCCTTTGGGTATGTAACCCTAAAAGAGGAGTAGGGGTTTGTTTGTTGACTTAGGGGAGAAATAATTATTACCTATTATTAAGAACGTTTCTACCTGTTATTCCTGCGAATAAATGATTTCATTTGATTTAATAAGCAAAATCTGTTATCCTCGGAGTACTAGAGCTAAATTCAATATAAGTCATTTAATAAGTAATTTTGGATGTCTAGTGCTAGCTAGATTGCATTTTTTTGCTGCTGAAATTGATCTTTTTTAAATTGTTTGGATTGTGGTATTTTTAACCATGGAAATTGAACGTAAACAATTAAGAGTGTGCAATAACGCCGCTACAAGATGGATTTCAAGCGGGATGACACGATATAGTTTTCTTGCGAGTAAGAAGTGCAGAGCAGAGACGTGCATCGAATTTTCTATGCGCTTAAACAGTTTTTACCTAATTACAAGTCAATAAAACAAACAATCGAAAAAATAAAAGACACAACTAAAGAAATACTTCTGGGTTTCTTAGCAAAACAAAAACCGAAGAAAAAAGTGCTGTTCCTGAGATAAATAGCAAAATGTGTGCAAAACATCTATTTTTCTAAAAAAACAACTATCTCTCTCAATCTCTCGTGTATTCTATTATGTATATCAGTCAAGCTCTGCTTCGTTTGGGGCTAGATAATGCTGTGTGAATTGTGCAGTATTATTTATTTATATATTTAATGTCCAATTATTGCCGAATAATTGTCTAATCGTCGTCGTCAAGGATAGGGCAGAGCTCCCTAACTAAGTCCCCCTCTACTAGGAAGTATTTGTAACTCTCGCCCCTGATCGATTCGTTTACCTTTTATAAATTTATTTCTTTGTTTTTAAGCTATTGCATAGCTTCTATCGCGGACCTTGAGCGTGGAGACCGAATCCAGAAATTCCGTAACGAAAATAACCTAACACCCCCACTCCGACCGGCACAGCGGTGATACTTTTTAGTTTAGCCATCTATCGATGAATAGCAGAACTTTTAATGACTTTTTGAAATATCACGCTTGTCTCTTTAGTTCAGCAACTCGCCTCTAGGTGGCATTGCCAATAGCTTTACCGCGGCAGTCCTCGAGTGCTACACGTCTTTTTTTTTCAAATCAGACTCACTGGTTGACTGGTACGGGTTATAATAATGATATTGATATAGTCACAACACAGGAATGTTGAGTGAAAGTAGGATAATAATGCGGTTATACTTTTTATTCTAAAAATGTTACATAATTGATTTTATTTTTTTAATCATCGAAATCTATGCGACCTTACCATATGGAAATGTATCTATACGTATTCCACTATAATGTTTACTATATGTAATGTTAAGTTTCCATGCAAAAACTTTTAGGATCGTAAACCAGGTAAGGTTTGATCCTAAGATCCTAAAACTAAGGAAAAATCTTAAAAGGTTTAAAATGCTCGTTTTTTTTTCTTCAAAAAATTATGTTTTAGTATGTAAACAAATTGAAACTCTTTAATAATCTTCTTTTCTCGGTAAAATTGATGTTTTATTGCTCTTAGCGAAATCATTTATTTAAATTATCTTTCATCCCTGGGCATAGTTTATCTCTTACTACGCCACGATATCACAATATAATTAGTCAATAAAACTTTCAGCTATAAATCCAAGCAAAAACATATAAATTGTTTCTTAGTTTAAAGTGCGCAATAAAGTCTTTTCTATCTATCTATATTATTGGATTCCAAATTCGTAGTAGGGTGAATCGACCGAGGGTTTATCTCGCTACGACCCCTAGCTAGTGAGATGACAAATAAACGAAAATTTTGAATAGTATTTCAACGGTCGCAAAGGCGACATGTCGTGCGCGTAGCTCGTTTAGAAATGTGACTAGTTTTATTTCAACTAGGATATTACATTGAAAATATACTTGCAAGCATAATAGGTACGTTATGTAAAACATGTGGTTTTATTCTTCGGGTTTAAGCGGGCCGAGTGGGCACTAACCCGAAATAATGAAGTGATCACAAGTAGGAAGTTAATCAGTTTATCAAGTCCTGTGCGTCGAGAAATAAGTCACCAACACTGGGCCAGGCTGGAAGCCTGCCCCTATAACCAGTTTCCCCCCTACCTATTGGTAAGTGTAATCAACTTCTCTTTAACCGAGCTTTGTTTAGTATCTTAGTATCTACAGGATGTTTATAGGTCCAAGGAAACCTTCTCTTCATCTCTACCTGACTTCACTGACTTTGACAACCTTTGTGGCGCGGTGGTGCGTGTCCTGCGTTGCAGGCGGACCTTCGCCAGGTTGCGGGTTCGATTCCCGGTGCTGGACAAATGTGTGTACGATCTGCAGTTATTTGTTCAGGACGTTCTGGATATTTTCCGTGTATAATAAAAAATGTCTATTTATGTAGTGATTGTATTAAGTACCTATATCAGTTATCTGGTACCTATAAAACAAGCTGTACCTACTTAGCATGGGGCTAGATAATGCTGTGTGAATTGTCCAACATTATCCACTAAGATTATAAACGTGAAAGTTTGCAAACATGTCTGTAGGTATGTTTGTTGCTTTTTCACGCGAAAACTACTGAACGGAATGGGCTGAAATTGCAATCTGATAGTTCTAGGCCTGGAATAACACATAAGCTTCTTTTTATCCCATCTGTTTCCTTGGGAGAGGGGTGTTAAGTTGAGGGACGCAGCTCAGCTACCTGTATGCGAAATTTCAGCCCGATCCTTTCGGAAGTTTTGCGTGAACAAGCAACAAACATACATATGTTTACAAACTTTCTTGTTTATATAATACCAGTAAGATATTTCAGCCCGCGCTGATGTGCTATATATATGCCTAAACCACTTATACACCAGACAAAATATTCCATTGTCAATGACTTTAGTGTTTTTAAATATGATGGGTTAAAAAGTTTTAAAAATTACTATTTAACATGTAAGATAAAAAATAATTACAAAAACTTTTCATGCGGATCTTTTACTGGCTATGTCTTTAGCTACATGATTTTTCGCCGCCGCCTATTTCATCTTAATATTACGTCAAAGAAAGATTATTTCAAAAAATATATGCTACTCTTAAATATATCTACTTCTTTAAGCTTTCTTTTAATACCTCTGTAATTGTTTTTTTTTTAATTTATGTATAGTTTAAAGGGACATGCGAAAACAGAGTTTAGTGGCCACCAAGTGCAACTTCGCATCTCCTCCTAAACTATACAAAACAATCTATTACAGAGATATTAAAAAAGGCTTATGATTAGTATCACAAACTGGCCTATCAATACCTAATAAGATAAAATAGTTGACGGCGCTTGTTTGAGTCGGGGTACGACAAAAAAAAATCTGCCCAATATCTACTGATAATCACACATGACAAACAAATTAGATATTTTATGAAAAAGGCCTATTCGAGGAAGACGATATGAATAACTTCAAAAGATATTAAAAGGTTAAATATCAGTAGTTGGTACCTACTGATATTTAAATAAGTATGAAAATAGTCATACAGACCGAGGGTGCAGTGTTAAAACCCGATAAATCCTCATAAATCGAAAATACGTTTTCATAGCCCACTAGAATCAGAATTTTTTGCTCTTTTTAGTGATGTTTACAGTTAAACTGATTTTGAGGTGTAACATAAAGATATACTTACCAAATAACCCAGTAATTGCATAACTAAGAAATTATTTTCGTTGAAAAGACTCTAAGGCTACTTATGGCTAAGCTTTATAATATATGTTTAGCGAGAGAACCACTTAATGTGTATTTATTGGTATTTAAAGCTCAATGATAATTACGATACTCACACAAACACAAAAGATAAAAGTAGATAGTTTTGTATAACTGATTTTACCATGAGAATAAATTCACGAGAAACAAAGTGTATCATTAATTGAAAGAAATTAAAAAGACTTATTGGGTTTTAGCTCCAGATATTTTTTTATGTATAGACGTAATAAGAAGATTTAAAATCCAATAAAATATATTTAATGGTTTTTTACATCTGAACAATATCGTTAACATCCATGTATGTTTACTTATTGGGTATCTGTACTACCGAAAACCAGCATTTTTTTACGCTTATCCGGGGAAGAACCCAATAAATGCGTTTGACGAGGCCTTAGTTCACGCGACAAACGTGTTGTGTCATGTCATTGTCTCGCACGCGCAGTCAGATGCGTGTAATGGTGGCGTGCGCTGCGTTTTTTGCTTTTATATGTGAAAAAAAACCTCAAAAAGTGTATTATGAGCAGTCGATCAAGAAAATTAGTACGTCTAGCTTGCACTGGAACTCGGCAACAAGGTAAATCAATACAATATAATACCTAGGTACATAATTTTACCTAAACTACTTATTCAAAGGTTAGGTTTATAAGCTACCTACCTAGTAGGTAGGTTCTTATTTACATTTATTTTTGTGTGGGCAGGTTGTTTATGCTGATGGCTTGTTTACTACGATCATGTTATTTCTAATTATGGCGTTTTCCCAGCTGTAAGACCTTGCCCAATTGTTCCTAAAATCACAAACCAACATAAGCCTTAGATGTCATCGAATTTTTTACGAGAAACCTTGTGTGTACCCACCTATCAAACCAACCAACAAACACAAATCTTTTATCGTTTAGTAAATTGAAGGTTATCTTCTATGCGATGCAGTAGTAGGTAACATTTTGATTAAAATACACCTATTTAATGGGTTTTATGACTATGGTACATACTTAACCTGTAGGTAAGGTACATAATACTAAGGTAACCTACAAACCACTTATTGGGTTTTATCCTTAAGTACATTCTTAAACTATACTGTATAAAAGGTACATACAACCCACTTATTGGTTTTCATCACTACTTCATTATTTTTGTATGAAATTATTAGTTCGATTTAATTTAGGTTACTTCCTACGATTAGTCTGTCGTGTATAATGTTTTAATTAATGATAATTACTTCAATAATTTTGTAATATTTTAGGCGTTACTCCATTACCATTGGAAGATGCTGGTTTGGATTCCAATAATTCATCAGATCTGGATGAAACGCAAATGAATATCGCAATGCAGATGATCGATTTTGTTGATGATGATGCTACGACAGGTACTTACTTAATAATTATCATCTTATATACTTACCTTAAAATAAGTTGTTTACGTCCGACTACGTTGGAACCTAAATCGGTAAATACCTGCCTGATAAGACATTTCTGTTTTAGATCCATCTACGAGTATAGGAAAAACCTTTAACGACATGTCTGATGAAGTTTGTGATGTAACTACGTACGTGCCCGTTCTAGGTCAAAACGCTTCACGTACAAATTATGCCATAACAGGTAATACTTTTCTTCTATGTACCTATCCGCTAAGATTAACTTTTTATCTTCATTTTCCTAGAACTACAACTTGATTTTTTTGTTGTAGGTCCATCGATGAATATAGAGCTGTCAGATGACGTTTGTTTGTTTGGCAGTGATTATTCAGATAAAGATCCTACGTACATACCAGATTCAGATGACAACTCTCCAAAACGTATAAATTCTGACAAAGATCCTACTCATGTCCCTGAATCAAGTGAAAACTCTCCAGAACGAACAGATTCTGAAGGGGATTTGATAATTCCTGAAAGGGCAAGTATTTTACAAAACGATAATCAAACTTCTGAGGAACTTGCAAAAATGATTCTTGAAACTATAATGGAACGAGTTTGGAAATCAGTTAAACCTCTAAAACGACGTAAGAGAGCTCAGCCTTCGGAATGGAAAAAAAACATAAGTAAGGCAAGAAAAATCGAAGGACTTCCTTATGTTACCAAAGGTGTTACTAGACCAGCTAAGATTCCGAAGCCTGTGCAGTGTGATAAATGTTTTTTTAAATGCACTGAGAAGTTTACTCCTGGAGAACGTGAAAATTTATGCCGAAATTTCCAAAAAATGGATTTCAAAGCTAAGAAGAACTTCATTTTATCGTGCATCAAACTTCAGCCTGTCAAAACGCGTAAACTACAGAAGGCATCAAATAAAAAAGACAGATCTTTTAGTAAAAAATGTTTCTTTCAGAGAAACAATGAAAAGTTCCAAGTGTGCCAAAAGTTTTTCATAGCGACGTTGTGCATAAGCGTGGATGTCATCTCAGATGCTATAGCAAAAGCGGATGCGTTGGGAGTTTATGCCGCAGATGACCAACGAGGAAAAAAAGAACCACCTCATAAAACAAAAAAAGAAGACGTAGAGTTCGTTAAGCAACACATTGAGAACTTTCCGGTAATGGAGTCCCATTACTGTCGCAAGGACAGTAAGAAAAGGTATCTTGCTCCAGACGTAAAATCGGTAAACAACATGTACAGGTTGTATGAAGAGAAATGCACTGAAGAAGAGAAAACGCAAGTTTCGGCATTTAAATATCGTGACATATTTATTGGTGAGTACAATTACAGTTTTTTCAACCCCAAGAAAGACCTTTGTGGTATTTGCACGAAGTATGAAAAATCTGAATCCAAAGAAGCTCTAGAAGTTGAATACCGAAAGCATATACAGCGGAAGAACATGTGTCAAGCAGCAAAAGATGCCGATAAAGTTCGCGCCAACACGGATGACACATTTATGTCTATAACTATGGATTTACAAGCTGTTCTTCAGATACCTAGTGGAGGTGAAAGTATATTGTACTACATGAGAAAGTTAGTACTATACAATTTTACCATTTATGAAGCACGTCTTCCAAATAATGCTTTCTGCCTATGCTGGAGTGAAATAAATGGAAAAAAGGGCAGTTGCGAGATAGGTACTTGTCTCTTCCACTATTTATCTAAAGAGATACCTGAAAGCGTGACAGAGCTGAGCATTTTTTCAGACACATGCAGTGGCCAGAACAGGAATCAACACATTTCAGCTCTCTTACTCTGGGCTGTGCAGAAAATTGATCACCTTCAGATAATTGAACAAAAATTCTTGGAAAGTGGGCATTCCCACATGGAGGTTGACTCCATGCATGCGGCTATTGAAAATGCCTCCAAGAACTTATCAATCAATAGTGTATCGGAATGGAAGAATGTTTTTAAGTCTGCCAGAAAAAAGAGAACAAAAATTATAAAAACAGACGAAACGAAAAAAAAAATTGGGGTGGATAACTACAAAGTAAAAGAATTTAAATACAACGAGATGTTAGACTTAAAAAAGCTAAGTACTCTACTTATGAAAAATAAGAACAAAGACAATACAAAAGAAGCTGTTAACTGGCTAAAAATAAAAAAAATACGCTATGTAAAAGGGGATCTGAAGATATACTTCAACTACGATTTGAGTGAGGATTATCGACACATAGACGTTTTCAGTACCGCTCATAATACACCTAAAACAAGGGCAAAGCGACTAAGTACCAACATGCAATTACCAGAACAGTTGGAGCTATTATACCAAAGTCAATTGCCGATCAACATTGCAAAAAAAAATGATTTGGAAACAATGTGTAGAAAAGAAATCATCCCTGAGGAATTTCATGGGTGGATACACAGCCTGAAAACATTCAAAAACATACCTGAATCTGAAACCGACAGTGATTAGTTATTTTTATAAGATATTACCGTGATTTTCATTTGTTTTTTTTAATTAATAAAGCGAATAAGTAATAAAAATGGTTATTTAGTTTTGGGATAAAACCCAATAAGTGAGCCCCCCAATTTACAAATTTGAATTTTATGCAAAAGTTTATTAAATAACATAGACTTAAAACAGGAAACATATTATCATAGATATATAATCTAACTAAATTACTAAGTAATTTGCATTTACTTTATATATAAACCTAATTTTTATTGCCAGCAAACTTGAACATTGATTATCTCGTAAACTACTTTTTCACACTTATCGGGTATTATCACTGCACCCTCGAGACATGATCACACTTATAATTTTATTATTGTAATTGTGAAAGTTTAGACCGATGGATGTTTGTACTTCCTCACGCCAAAACTACTGAACGGTTCGGGCTGAAATTTAATATACATTCAGTCTATAATAAAACATAGGATCAGCTCGTACGTTTTATCCCATAAATGCATCGGTTCCCATGCAATATAAATAACCTTTCAGCGTGCGTTTCTATGTATTATATCAACCAAGACGTGCCAAGCCGCGGGCAGAAACTAGTACTAATATAAATTATATATAAAAGGTAACTTGTGTGTGAGATATGAAAACTTTCTTGTTTTGGATGTCTTATTAACGTTGCGAGGTCTTAATGTGTGTGAGATATAAAAAAATGTTTTATTAACGTTGCGACGTCATAATGTGTGCGAGTTATAAAAACTTTCGTGTTTTGGATGTCCTATTGACGTCATAGGCCCACATTATTTATAATAAAGAACAAACATCACAGTAAATAATATACAGCGAACATATCTAATAAGTCCCTAACATTGCTGTAATGAGATTGTTTTTACTGCGAATAAATATTTTTATGTTTATGTTTAATAATATTTGAACTAATAAGCGAAAATAAGGCTCGTACCCAGTGGATTTGTTAAAAAACTAGGCCTACCCATCGAGATAAAAGCCGGAGGCCTGCGTCCAGCAGTGGACCATCAAGGCTGTTGAGGTTGAGTTACCCGTTACTATTGGCGCATTAACAATCAAGAATAAAATAAATAAGGGGGCCAACGTCCATTCCATACCAAGTTACGATAGGTAACGATGAAGTTAAGCAACGTTGGACGCAGTCAGTACCTACTTTGTCAGTAATCTTTAGAAATTACTGGCCCATACACCAGTGAAAGTGGCGCCCCCAACTATTTATCTTATTATTAAAAATATTATTAAAGTTTTAAAAATCCATCGTTCAGTTTGTGGTATCTATTATAAGTTATTTATTAATGCCTCTGTAATAGTTTTATTTTGTAGGAGCCTTAAGCCAAGCTCAATGTGGAATGTTTCTAAACAAACCACGAGATATAAACTGAATTTCACTTGCTTAACGTCGAGTTTTATTTATTTACCTCAAATCGACAAGCAATATTAATTGCGAACAAAAGAACGCGGCAACATTTAGTGAATTTTAGGAATGGGGGGTTTGTTTATGAACATACCTACTACATCGAATTTGGCTTGAGTACTTAATGATCTGGATAGCGCCCGATCATAAGCCACCAATAAATAAATAAATGAAATAATAAATAATTCTGGACAATTTACACAGCATTATCTAGCCCCAATCTAAGCAGAGCTTGTGTTATGGGAACTAGATAACTGATATACTAAGGCCCGCATTATGAAAGCTAGCTCAGTCATAGAGCTAGGCTTGAGTGACGTTTATGCCATAGAAAAGCGTTGCTCAAGCATAGATCGATCACTGAGCAAGCTTTCATAATACGGGCCTTAATCTACATAGATAGATACATACAATCTAACTCGATGCATACAATACACTACATAGATAGATATTTTTTATTATAAATAGTAAACATCTAGAACGCCTTGAACAAATGTCTGCAGATCGTACACACCTTTGTCCCGAGGCGGGAATCGAACCCGCAACCTCCTGCATCGCAGGCGGACCTTCGCCCACCGCGCCACAGAGGTCGTCAGTAACCATCACAGCAATATGTGCGCATAATGTGGTTGCACAGGCAGTTTGTGGTCACAAGCATTCAAGGTTGTTGTTGTTAGTAAATTGTAATTGTAATCGCCGTGCATTTAACGTAAATAATCCGTTCCCAACAATTTTTCGTGTTGGTCAGGTTGTGTCGTGGTTTGTTTACAAAGATTCCTCATCCTGTTTGGCTAGTGTTTATCACTATCGACCTGCGCGCCCTAACTTAAGCTAGCAATCGTACTAATTGGTGTTGAGGTGAAATTGTAACAATTTGCAAAAATTTCTTAACATGTAGTTGCATAGGCTATATTTGTAGTCACAAGCAATGTGTTAGTAAATTGTATTTAGTCATTTTAGTAAATGCCAACTGAAACATCGAACAAAGCTGAATCACTCAGTAAATAATAGTAAATAGGTAACCAGTTTCCAACAATTTTTAACCGACTTCAAAAAAGGGGAAGGTTCTCAATTCTACCCGTCTTTTATGTTTGTTACCTCAGAACTTTTGACTGGGTGATCCGATTTTGATGATTCTTTTTTTATTTGAAAGCTGGTGCTTCCTGTAATCTGGCAATGGCATCCATAAAAAAACCGTATCGGTTAAAAAACCGTATCGGAAGTCGGTTTATAGTTTTATAAAACAAACAAAATTATTTTGTAGTCAGGTTCTTAGTTTAAGTGTTTATTTTTATTAGTAAGTTTTTTAATACAAAGAAATTCGCTATGATAATAAAAAGTTGTGCTACAAATTGCGAATTTTTTTGCCACAAAACATCAAACCAGTATATTTAATTTCGCTTGTTGCATTACAAAATAAACAAAGAAGAACAAGTATTTATAATGAAAGTAGGTACCTAATTAAAATAAATCAGCACAAACATCAAACTTTCGCATATTCTGGGCAGTTAGTTATTTATTTATTTATTTTAAGGAAAACCAGCAGCACATACATACAAATTAAAAATTAATCATCGAGAAAGGAGGCTATTAAGAGGTTTTCACGGTTAAAAAAATAATAATTACATGAAAAGTGTGAACAAGCTGAGTAAACACAACTAACATAGACTTAAGACTTAGATATAGATTAACCCAAATATGGATCCTATGTTGTCTGAAAATAAACGATTATTATTATTATTAAGTAAGTATGCATTATAAAACACAATAACCTACAGTGCATTGATAAGTAAGATTATAATTGATTCCTTAATACATATTTTTCCTTAAAAATACTAATTCCACTACCAACAAGGCTTTAAGCTTTAACCTTAACCTCAAAAGCCTTTATTGGTCCACTGCTGAACGCGGCCTACCCCTGATAAGCGCCTTATTAGCGTTTATCTTATCGGGGTAGTGTCCATAATCCCCACGGTGGGCATGTGGATTAGGGATCGCAGATCGGAAACGCTGCTATCACCCCCGGTGGATAACCCTTAGTCGTCTCTTACGAATTTACGATACACGGAAAGAGTTGGGGTGGTGCAGTTTCTAAGCTGCAGTTTAATCTTCAAATAATTTCTTAAATGTAAAGTGATGTATTAAGAATTTTGATGCATTATTTGGTTTTTCACCAAGTTCATTGTGAATATGGTCTACCGCGTGCGTTGGTAAACCTTCATTGATCGTGCGACGTCAGCAAATGACGCCAATGGTTCATTACCGCTAGCGCCATCTATGGGAGGGTTTATGTATCTGATACTACAGTATGTTTTACCCACCTCATAGAGGTGCCTAAAGCATAGTTAACCGCACTTCGTTTGAACAGGGAGCTAGGGTCGGACTTTGCCAATAGATGGCATTACCTACCAATTTCTGCTCGCTTTAGACCAAAATAACAAAGAAACTAGAGCCACTGCTTATAATACCTTATAATTACATACGATATTTAAAACAATCGTAGTTTGACGAATTCATTACGGTTGTAAGCGGGTTAACTACGAACCTTATTTGTGTTGGAAGAAATGTGTACAGTGCTCGAAGGGATGCGGAACGCGCGCGTCTAGAACCGCATTCGCCCTGAAGATGTCCCTCGTTAAGGGATGAAACGTTGGTGTTCTTCCAACACAAATAAGGTTCGTAGTTAACCCGCTTACAACCGTAATGAATATTTAAAACACTTTTTAAAAGTCTTTAATACAGTTTATCATAAGCTTTATTGTAATGCCCATAAAATAGTATTATTTTATTTCCTTTGTGCAGGATGGCAAAGTTGCTCTTAGTGGCCACTCTGTCTCTGACAGCGCTTTTCTGTCCAAATTTATAGTTCACTTCGTTTGAGCAAGGGCCGGAATTTGCCAATAGATGGCATTACCTACCAATTTCTGCTTGCTTTAGACCAAAGTAACAAAGAAACTAGAGCCGCTGCTTTTAATACCTTATAATTACATACGATATTTAAAACACTTTTTAAAAGTCTATAATACAGTTTATCATAAGCTTTATTTTAATGCCCATAAAATAGTATTATTTTATTTCCTTTATGCAGGATGGCAAAGTTGCTCTTAGTGGCCACCGAGCTCTGACAGCGCTTTTCTGTCCAAATATAAAGTTCACTTCGTTTGAACAGGGAGCAAGGGCCGGAGTTTGCCAATAGATGGCATTACCTACCAATTTCTGCTTGCTATAGTATAGACCAAAGTAACAAAGAAACTAAAACCGCTGCCTTTTATTCCTTAGATATACGATATTCAAAAATGCCTTGCCCTCACGTCTTATCACAAGTTTAACTTAGTAAGAGCGAGGAGACGATACATTGTCAGCACTAGGTTTTTTGGTTAGGGTAATATGGACGTTCTGGTAATTTTAAACAACGTAGAACCTAATTAGATATAAGTACCTACTCTGTAAACCATCAACCTTCTTTTGGAAATAAATATTTTTATTTTTATTATTATTATCATAAAATATAGTATCACAAACTGTATTAGGTACATGTGTATCCTGTATTATCGGATAGTTAATTTTTTTTTGTGATTATCTTAATTGAAAGTAAAAATATTGGCCGTGTGGTGCCCGGTCTAGAATTTTCATCACTCCACTTCCCGCGTCGTCCTAAGAGGCGACTTAGGGATATCCATGTAATATAGCAAGCTGCGCCTCGTGCAGAACAATTCTACCACCAAACTGCGATAACCGCCCCACATACCTACCCAGCTGATTATATGGGAGTTGAGTCCATAACAGCCAATAAGGCGCTTATCCTTCCTGCGAACAGGTTGTTGAGTCAACCTCAACAGCCTATATTGGTCCACAGCTGAAAGTAAAAATAGGGGCGGCGCTAGTAGGTATGCCAAATACACATTCATCTGATACGTCAAAGGTAGGTTAGTATAGTACCTACCTTTGACGCGTCAGATGAATGTGTACATCTATCTTATCCCGAGCATGCATAAATTGTAATGTAATAGGAACTTACACAATATTATAAACGCGAAAGTTTGAAAACATTTAGGTATGTGGTATCTCTTTCACTCAAAAACTATTGAACGGATCGGGCTGAAATTTTGCATAGGTAGTTCTAGGCTTGGAATAACACGTCATATGCTACTTTTTATCCCATAAATCAGTTTCCGTGGGATAGGCGTGCGACGTCGCGGAGCGAAGCTAGTTAATTTTAATTGACCTTTTATCTATATCTCGTTATCTAGAAATACATTTACAGTACCTAACAAACTGGCCTTCAACAAGCTTTTTGAGAGTCGCCCAAGAGCTGTCTGTCGTTATGATGCAGTCAATAAGAAATGCATCTAAAAGTTACCCTTAGATCCACTAAAATCCATAAGCTCCTGTGATGGATCTTTTTGCACCAATTTGTTCATACGAGTATGTTAAAAAACATCCGCCTTTGTGCTGTTTCCTGTTTCACAGTGGTGTTTTCCATGAATGAAAAAAGCATATATGCCGGCTATTGTACATTCGCCGAGAATCGCCGTCAGTTCTTATACAACAACACCAATTATACACAAACGTAAATCCCTGTCACTCGGGATTATTTATGAAGCGAAAAAAAAAGACAGTCAGCGATAACAGATTTCAGATTTTTAAAAATATTTTAGTTTTTCCGCCCTGACCCCGGATTGTCAATGGGGACGACCGGAATTTATTTTGTTGAATTTTAGTTTTCCCCTTCACAAAAAATCTTCAAGGGGAAAAATAGAATACATTTTTGTGAAGTCCAGTTTTTCCCCTTTAGGGGATTTTAAGGGGGAAATCTGGAATAAACACTTTTAACAATGAGTAATATACTATTCGTAGGTAAGTAAGCAAGTATAGTCTATAAATGCATATTAGTAATATACATTTATAGACGTATTAATATTACATTCAGAACAGACGAGGAATTCATCAGTGTTTAATCAGGGATTTGAATAGCATACGCTTGCCGGTTGATACCGAATAAATAGAGCCAGAGGGTGAATATAAATGAACGAGTAATGAAACAAAACATCCTTTTGCAGAATCGAAAATCGAGCGATACCAGCGGCCGTAGCCAACCGGCATTCGCTATGAAGCGAATCGAAAACTATTGAAAGATTCGTAGGGAGAAATTCGAAACAGATCACGTGACATATCTAAGGCATATGTCAAACCCATACATTTTTGGACTTTTCTACTATCGCTTTCGACATCGATTGTTACATTGTCTAGGCCCTCTGTACAGTTTCGTCCGTAACTAGCCACTATTCACCGCGCTTAACGGTACTAATTGCAATACCACAACATACCCAATTTTCCTGGTATTACGTCAAAAGCTTCGTTGGAATCCGAAATGAAGACCGGCTTTTCGTAGATTTCCTGTAATGAATAAATAAAAATGTTTTAATTTCGTAAATACCTACATCACAGCACGTTTTGAAAAGACGGATTATCAGTTAGATTTCATAATGTAATGAGCATTTTGTAACTTTTATTTATGTTTATTGAATAAATATTTAACTATAAAATTACTTACTAGCTTATAAATAAGGTCAGTTTTTTTGGTAGGTTTTTTTTATTATGTTCTTTTTAGATTTGTAAGAATACTGCATTTCAAGTTTTAACTCGTTAGTACCTATTTTGTAACTTTAACAAAATGTAAAAATCTATTTTGTTGAAATGAAAAATATAGAAATGAAATATTATAATTGATATTTCTTTTATATATTTTATCATGGAAAGAAGAAAGAAAGAAAGAAAGAAATACATTTATTTATAACAACAAAAGAAACTTAGTATATGAATATTGTATCCTACAACTATGAGTAAGTAGAATCAAAATACAATCTTAAAGGATGTAGTTGGTTACATAAAAGTTGTTATAAAAAGGCCCTAACTCAGCATAAATGCTTACTAGGCTCCCGGAAGAGTTCTAGCCAGCGCTGGTCTTCTGTTAGAGCCCTCATAGTAATTTAATTGTCATTGCATATGGAATTTGTAAGTAAAGCTATGGCTAAAGTTTTGAGTATGGTTTTATAAATTCCTTTTCTTTTCAAAATGCCGTTTGTTTTTCTTGCTCTTTAGTTTTGAAGATAACACGAAAAAATTGCTAGAACTAATTTTAGAGTTTCCATAACTTTCAACTCATTTAAGTGTGGATTCTTTTATAGTAACGTAAGCTGAGATGACTATACCAATTAGTAGCTAAGTTTCTTTTGTATTTTTTTCATACTGAAATGGAATTGAGAGCTACTGTCAAGGCTAGACTTGCCTCTAGACCCCTAATAATAACGTCGTAAGCATTTTATGTAGTTAATTATTAATTTTGTTTTAAAAAACTATAAGCCGACTTCAACTTTTAGTTTTTTCATGAATTTTCATAGATCCCATTGTCAGAACTGAACCATTTAAAATGGAACCACACGGGAAGCACCAGCTTTCACATAAAAAAAGAATCATGCAAATCGGACCACCCAGTAAAAGTTCTGAGGTAACAAACATAAAAAAAACAGACGAATTGAGAACCTCCTCCTTTTTTTGAAGTCGGTTAAAAATGCTTACGACGTTATTGTTAGGGGTTAACTACTTGTACTAATACACCAGTTGTGTGTTGTGTGTGTGTAATGTTAAAACGCCGTAATCGCTGTCGCATACGAGGATTCTTCTAGAAGGATCTACAAATAATCTTCTCTACCAGTAGTCTTTGAAACGAACGGATCTTGTAAGTTTTAGTGTTCTCGCCATAGGCTAACCTAACCGTATAAATAAATAAATAAAGAAACGCTACCTCAAGACAAGTAACCGAAATATTGCAGATTATACATATACCCGAGCCAATATGACAGCGCACATATTTTATCATAATTTATTACGTTTGCATAGGGAATTCAAAAATTCATCGTACTGTTTGTGGTATCTATTATAAGCTATTTTTCCTCTGTAATACTTTTATCTTATATAGTTTAGTAAGAGATGCGAAAATAGAGTTTGGTGGCCAAAAAAGGTAACTTCGTATGTCTGCCTAAGCTTTACAAAATGAAACTATTACAGAGGCTACCATAATAACTTGTAATAGATACCACAATCTGTACGATGAATTTTTAAAACTTCCTGTGTTTAACGTACAAGATAAAATAGGTGGGGGCGCTACTTTCACTGGTGTATGCGCCTTAAAAATAACTACCAGTTTTTTTCGAGACGAAGCACTTTGCATGGCTCGTTTACACCAATCTGCTACTGGCGACTGCTGGAGCCCATAAATATTCCCCGCACACTAGATTCATTTTTACCATCCTGTTAAAAACCAATAATGCGATTATCGGGTGGACCAATATACTCGTAGCCTGTACTGGTCCAGCCGATAAGCGCATTATTGGTTGAGGTTAGGTCGAGATAGCTAAAACTGAAAACGGATTGACCTATTTGAATTTTTATTGTTTGTTTACTGTACAGGGGTGGTTTAAAAATGTATACTAGTCCACAGCTGGACATAGGTCTCCCCTAATGAGCGCCATAGCGTCCTGTCTTCAGCTTGACGCATCCAGCATCTGCATGCAGTCTTTCGAAGATCGTCATCTCACCTGGCTGGAGGGCGTCCTAAACTACACTACGTTTGCCGAGTGGCGGTCTCCACTCAATAACTCGTTTACCCCAGCGGTTGTCGGTTCTTTGCGATATTATGGCCGGCTCACTGCCAAATTCAGTTTGCTAATTCTTTAAGCTATGTCGATAACTTTGGTTCTCTGTCGGATGCATTAGTAACGAATCCTATCCTTCAGAGAGACTCCGAGAATAGCTCTTTCCATAGCTCGCTGCGCGACTTTGAACTGGTGGACCAGCCCTATCGTGAGTGTCCACGTCTCAGCCCCGTAGGTCATGACGGGTAGGACGGTAGAAGGTATGAATTTCGAGAGGGTGGCCATGTACGACGACCGGTCCCGGATCAATGAGGCCATTGATCATGACTTTGGTTTTATCCCAATTCATGCCGAGAACGATGCATCACGAGGCTAAAGCTAGGCCATCTAGCATCCGGTTCAGCTCCTCCAGCGACTCCGCCATTAAGACTATGTCATCAGCGAATCGCAGGTGTGAGATGTAATCGCCGTTTATGCTAATGCCCTTGCCTTTCTATTCCAACGTCTTAAACATATCTTCCAACGCGCTCGTGAACAGTTTCGGGGATATAACATCCCCCTGCCTCACTCCTCTGCGCAGTTGGATGGGTTTCGAGTTTAGACTGCTGGTCCTGTATTTGGACACTCATGGAGGTATGAATCTCGAGTGGCCATGTACTACGACCGGTCCCGGATCAATGAGGCCATTGATCATGACTTTGGTTTTATCCAAATTCATGTCGAGACCAATGCATCACGAGGCTAAAGCTAGGCCGTCTAGCATCCGGTTCAGCTCCTCCAGCGACTCCGCCATTAAGACTATGTCATCAGCCTATTGCAGGTGTGAGAAAATAAAGTCTACTAAATGGTTTATTAATGCACCCGGGTGAATAACCCCAGGTTTTTATAACCACAATCGGTTGTTATTATCATTTTCAAGAAAGTTTGATTAGGAAAGCATAATAATAAGAACAACCGTCGCGTCGTTGTGTTTTTTGTGTCGAAGTCTAGCTCTTTTGTCACGTGACAAGATTACCACAATGGAAATACAAGCACACGCATCTACAACTTTAACTTTCTCCGATATTTAAAAAAATACTGGCACCAACATTGAAATATGGTCGGATTTTGGAGAAAAACACCGAAGTAACTTTCAACTTAATATAAGTTGATAGTTTTCATGATAGTTACCTAAGTAAACAAATTAAAAGTAAGAAGTATATCAAAAGCCTACTAGATCTTATCGCAGCATTTAAAAAAGACGCTGACTCCAAGCGCACTCCAGAACAACGCAGATCTAGCGTTCAAATAAATGATGAATTCATAAATTAGATGGACATTTACTGTGGGCCATTTCCTACAAATCGTCTATTAAAACCCCGTGTTTAGTAAATAAAGTTTACTAATAATTGTAAAGATACGTCTTTTGTTTTATGAGCCGCGGTACAGGTGCTTAGGTTAACTAAAAGTGTATCTAATTAAACATATGTGAATAAGCTCAGGTGAATTAAGTTTACGAAGCCTTATTAGGAATTATATACCATCCCAAAAGAAATTGCAAAATATGGTAGGTAATTTTAGGCAGCGCTAATGGAGTTGTTTGTCCAGCATTATTTATTTATTTGCTTTAGAATATTTTTTTTATCATCAGGCAGAACATAAATCACTATTGGATTTTAGACAATATTTGTACGGTGTGGTTTAACATTCATAGAATTTTTATTCCCTCTATAAAAATACAGGTAAATAAAAACCAATATTCAGTGTCAATATTGGTACAATGCGGTGAAATTTTACCAACATATTATATTTGTATTCGACCAAAGCTATTAAAACTTCTGATTGGCAGTCGAAAATAAACCTCGTTCTACGTAAAATTCATAGCGTGGGACGTTAAAATCCAGATGCATTTTTCACACAGGTTGAAATTGAAATTTATTGTTTTCATAACACAATATATATTAATAATGTTCTATTAACGGTAATTTTTTTCAATAAATAAAAAATACATAAATAATCATATTCCGAAAAGGAAAACACTTGTGATAGGGGATGACGTTCTTACAAGTTTCAAATTATGTATAATTTTGAAGGCGTTACACGTTTATTTGGAACTTTGATCCATCAAAATAAATTCAATTAAAGTAAGATAAAGTGCAACTCAGTGACGAGTAAGCAATGATATCAAATGTACTCGAAGATAGGGTATTGTTGATGGTGTTGCCGCTTGGCCACTCACACGAGTGAGACAAGGAGGTAGAGCGTTAGGAGCATTCATGCATACTGATCCAAACAATCTACTTACAGGCAGCTCAACTGATCTATGTCAACAGCACTGTGAAGCGGCTCCATGACGCTGGCTACATTGCCCCGCAATTCGTTATCCAGCGACCGCTGAAAGTAGCATTAAGCCTATGGTGATAAATTTATTAATTGATAAAAAAATTGTGATTTTTAAATGTTTATATTGTTTTTGCTTGTTTTATATCTTTAGGTTATTTATTAAATTTTTAGAACCTTCATGCGTTACAGCTTTTTTATCATGATTAGTTCGAGGAGAATGTAGTTTTAAGTCATGTGCGCGTCTAGTTCTCATATTATTAAAGTTTTTTTTTATTAAAGTTGATTTGGGTATGTTTGTCTATAAGTAATATTTTTCGTATAAGTGAACATGTGTGATAAATATAATTGCGTTAAATTCATCGTATTTTTTTGTATATTTTTAGTGTTAAAAAGTCATAGTAAAAAAGGATTTAAATAAGTTTATTTTCAGCTCTTTGTAATGTGAAAGTATGTTGGTTTTGCGCTGAACCCCTAATTACTATTATATAATAACAAGCATTGAATACATAGTACCGTTCATACCGACATTAATTTAGCTTTTATTTTGTTTATGTGCCAGTACTAGGCCAAATTATTTTTCTTGTTTTACGTTAGATAAAGGTTCGTTATTTATTTTCAAAGGAAGATGCTTAGGGACATGTTTGTTTTTAGATCTAAAAACTATAAAGTTTGTTTAAGTTATGTTTAGCGTTAGGAGATTTTGCTGATACCACTGCTGTAATTTGTCTAAGTCACTCTGAGTATCAGCTATCAAGCAGTTCATATCCTCACCAAAGTAGAATATGCTGGTGTCATCAGCACATAGAGTTAGGCCGCATTTCAGTTTAATGTGAGTGATGCTGTTGATATATAGCAGGAATAACAGTGGACTTAATATTGACCATTGTGTGACACCTTAAGTGAGTGATTTTTTATCATTTCAGTCAGTCAGTCAATCAGTCAATCAGTCTGTTTACGTTTAGGGCAAAGCGTGACCTGTCCAGTATTGGGTAGATTTGGTAAATGTTCTTGGTCATCTAATTTAGGTATAATAATAACACAAACGTGATTTAATAATTAAAACATATCAAAATATATGTATCATTAAAGTACCTACTAATATATTTCAGTAATAACATAAAACTAAATATTTTATATTATAAACCTTATAGTCTTAATAATATTTATATAACATTAGTGTAATAAGTTAACACATAGATAAGTTAGTTTATTAGGATTACTTTACTGTTTGTATATTTTGATATTGACCATTGTGTGACACCATAGATTTGTCTGTTTTAGTCGACTATAAAACTTGAACTCTACAGCGCTCAGCGCTGATACCAATTCACGTCGCAACTTATGCTGGACACTGCGAGCTACCATGCTACTCTGCCGTAACACAGTTTTTAATTAACTAATTAACTAGCCCGAAAGGAAGAAGTCAGGAGCAAACTATGAAACTATAAACTACATCACATTTGACATTATTTTTAACTACCTCAATTATTATTTTTGTGTCCACCAGGCTTTATGATTATGACTGTACATAAACACGTCAGTTTATCACAATCCCACGAGTTGACGATAAAAATAGGTATCATCAGAATATATAATATTATCAGGGGGCCTACTCGGAAAAGGGAAAGTTTCGTTATGGTTGTCGTGAAAAACCAACTCTTATGTCGTTTGCACAAGATTAGCGTTTGCATGAAAACGAATCAGAAACTTCGATTTAATTTTCAAGAGTACGGGCCCAGGTGCAAAATCGCGGACGTCCACGCGTTGACGAATAAGTCATTTGAGGATGTCCTTGGTGGTGGTTGTCTTGTAAAGTTCATTTAGGATTTTTCTCTTTCCTATAAGTTTTGTAATGTAAGTTTATTTTTTGTGCAATAAATAATTATGTTATTATTACACTATTACAATTATTCATGTGAGTGACAGAGAGAACAAGTTAATGGCGTGCTGTGATTTTTTTTCTTATGAAGTACCTGTATTTTTTTCTATTGCCTTTTAAACTCCAACTTCGTTTGTAACACAGGTTCGTAACCACAGAAATGTCCAGGAAATGATAAGCCCGCATCTAGTAACCCTATATTTATATTTATATTGTCGGTTTTATTTTAACGATTCATGGAGAGGTTGGGGTGATATGATGGGGCTGATCTATTACTCGAATTTAGTGTTGGGTAGGACATGGTTTCAAAATAAGTTTGTATAAGGTATTCATTCTAGATTGTCTAGCATTTATTTACCTTCGATCGATTGTGTTAAAAGAGGAATTTTGTTAGTCAAGATCAAGAGATTGGTCATAAACTCCTATGACCAATCGGTCCTGCATGTGTATTAATAAATAAATAATGCTGGACAATTCACACAGCATTATCTAGCCCCAAGATAAGCAGAGCTTAATAGATCACTGATAAACTTAATATAATACACTACATAGATATTTTTATAGAAAACATCCAAACCCCCTGAACAATGCAGATCGTACAAACATTTGTCCCGAGGCGGGAATCGAACACGCAACATCCTGCGTCGCAGACCTTCGCCTACTGCGTCATAGAGGACGTCAAGTCGTCATATCACAAAATGGTGCGTAATTAGATTCTCTTATAAGTAATAACAGTCCAAAATAAATAAAAGGTTGTAAAAACAGCAGAGAATACGATATGTACAATATATGTTTGTACATATATACATAATATATGTCGTTGTCGCTATGTAGAAGCGACCCTTTGAGGAGGGCTTACCCGTTCAACCCAATCATATTCTACCCAATAGGTATTTTGCTCGACCCAAAACGTTTGATTTAAGTTACCCTTTCTACCCACACCTACTTATTTCAAATGTCTGAGTCATAACAATTCAATTTATTTTGGAGACTTTATTAAGTATATAATTTTATTTTTACAGCGCATACACGAGTGAAAGTGGTGCCTCCATATTTTATCTTATTATTACGTTAAACACAGGAATTTTAAAATATCTATCGTACCGTACCGTTTGTGGTTTTATAAGTTATTTAATAATGCCTTTGTAATAATTTCATTTTGTAAAGCTTAGGCAGATATACCAAGTTTTTGGCCACCAAACTCTTTTTTTTTATCTCTTCCTTAACTATTTCTTTAAAAAAATAGCTTCTAATAGATACCACAAACTGTACGATTGATTTTAAAAACTCCCTGTGTTTAACGCATTAATCATCATCATCATCATTAGCCTATACTAGTCCACTGCTGGACATAGGCCTCCCCTAATGAGCGCCATTAATATAAACAACGATATATAATGTATGATAAAATAGGTGGCGCTGTCATATTGGCTTGTGTATTTAAGTAGTTACAAATATGGTCAACTCGTTACTTATCACACATATTAAATAATAAATAAATAAATAATGCTGGACCATTCACACAGCATCATCTAGCCTCAAGCTAAGCAGATATAACAGTTATGTACAATAAGAAGCTGCTGTGCGGAGCATAGAGTGCGAAAATACGCGTGGAATTTGTGCTTCGATTAACGCACTTGATGGACATCGGCAATAATCGGCATGGTCCTGGAGGGCAATTCTCGCAATATATCGACTCGATAAACTGTAAAAATATCAAGTGATTGCTTCGAATCAAACAAGCTTATTCTCAACATTTGCAATTCGATATTTATCGAGGGCTTGTTTTCGATAGGTTGCTCGATATGCAACGAGTGGTTCCGGGCACTCGTTCGCATTATTAAAAATGGAGAAAGAAGAACGTGAGTATTATCTCAGCTGACTTGTTTTATGTTTTGTTTGATTTCAATAGAAAAGATTTCGCGTAGTTCTTTTCAAAACAAAGATAGATTTTGTAATTTGCGATACAAATTTTTTGTAAGATTACCGAAACGAAACGAAAATAAAATGTAGGCGGTGTTGCCTGCTGACTAGATTACTTACGCCCACTTCGCACAGCTATCCCGACACAGTAGAGAGGCCGCCGATCAGCTATTTTATCAATACATATTATTAATAAATAGTATTTCAAATTATTTAATCATTAAATAAAAAGTTGCAGCAACTAATAAACATAAATACTGTCTAGATTTTTGACAAATTGCTAGATTCAGCTATAACTAAGTTGGCATTACTGATTACAACCAAACTAGACATTGACATTCGTAAGGTATGCAACGTTGACATTTAATTATGTAAAGAAGAATAATCAAATTGTCTATGTTGAAAATATCGAAGAGTACACGAGAATGCAGTTTTTGGCTGAGCTCGATATTTATTCAAGGCTCGATATTTATCACCTGATATCCCGTGATACTGTGTATCACCTGATAAAATATCACGTGATACTGAGAATTGCCCTCCTGGCCCACATTTTGTAGATATCATACACTCCGATTTCTATCTGGTGGACGTACATTTTTAGTGACACCATTTTTAGCACAAACGCAGTTACTCTCCGTTTCAGAATCAATTCATGTCTGAAATAGTTCAGGATTTTTCGTGAAAGCGTGTGAAGCTTTTAAACCAAAGTGGTTAACTAGGTTACCCCGTTGAAACTTAAATCGATATAGATTTTTCCTCCCTCACCCTAACCTTTTTTTTTGGTTTATTACCTTACTAGCAGCGCCTGGCGGTTTCACCCGCGTAGTTCCCGTCCCGTGGGAATTTCGGGATAAAATGTAACATATGTCACTCCCTATAAAGTAAGCTTTCAAATCGGTCCAGTAATTTCGCAGCCTATTCCATACAAACAAACAAACAATCAAATCTCTTCTCGTTTTAATATTAGTATAGATTCCGGGCGGGGCGGCGCGCGGCGTGGTGATAGGTTTTACTAATGGACTATTTTCTAAATGCATGACAGGTATTGGTGTCTATTCAGAGATGTTGCCAAAACTAAACTAAACTAATTTGACAGGTCTAAAAATGTCTCTGTCCCTGTCGTAACGATCAAAATAATAAGGATGGCATAATTTTTAGTCCTGTCAGATTAGTTTAGTCTAGTTTTGGCGACATCTGAATAGACACCATTATCAACGTCATAAAGTGGTAAGCTAAACATTTTAATTTCAATCTCGTACTTCTATCTACCTACTGTTTTTTGTCGTTGTCGTGGCCCACTGCCGCACAACACATGCATTCAGATATGTACATACGGATACATTTTACGGATTACCGCAAACTTCGAGCGCGATTTGTTGGTTATTTGATGACGTCAAGACAAATTATTTTTATGGAAACGTTTAAAGGTGATTTTATGGTTAAAAAAGTAGCCTATGTTTGATTCCGAGATTATAATTACCTGTGTGCAAAAAACTACTGAACGGATCTGCCTGTTTCAGCCAGATGCGTTCAGTAGTTTTGGCGTGAAGAGGTAACAAACATCCATCCATACATCCATACTTATATAATAATAATAAATTCAAAAGTAACTCATTGTTCGCGACAAAAGGGAACTTAAATAAGTCAGCGTCGAATAAATAATACGAGAATATTCGCTGACGATTTCCTGGATAAAAATAGCTTACGTACATTCCGGGAAACAACGTTTGATTGAAAAATTGGGAGTTCGCTGTATTGACGAGAGCTTGATGCGTTCGTAGAATTGACGAGTTTGCACTAAACTGAGATTGACGGGTTCGCTCGCAGTAAAAAATAAACAAGATAAAATAAAGCCCGACTATGGCGGAGTTTAGGATTCGAACTCGATGGATTGGACTTATTATTTTAACTATGAATTTTTTGACACTTTCTTTCACGTAAGACCCTCATTATAGAACTTTATTCATACAAACACAGAGTTTACTTAAGGCGGTATCCTGAGGCAAGTAGCGCCGCCGCCTATATTATCTTATTACTAATAAGTAAATTTTTGAGAATTCCTTTGTTCAACGTAATACCTAATAAGTTATTAGGTACGTTGAAGAAAGGAATTTTCAAAAAAATTACAATCCAGTTTATTATACCTACCATAAGCTTTCTTTTAATACCTCTGTAATCGTTATTTTTGTATAGTTAAGAAGGAAATGCGAAAACAGAGTTTGGGGGCCACCAAGTGCAACTTCGCATCTCTTCCTAAACTATACAAAAAAACTATTACCGAGGTTTTAAAAAAAACGATTTATCAGTATGAAATAGTATTTAGAAAAGTTGCAATTAATAGCTCATATGTGCTATTAATTGCAACTTTTCTTAAGTAAACTTTTGTGATGTGATATCACATCACATCACACTAATATTATAAATGCGAAAGCTTGTATGGATGTATGGATGGATGGATGGATGGATGGATGGATGGATGGATGGATGGATGTATGTTTGTTACTTCTTAACGCCAAAACTATTAGACGGATCTGGCAAAAAATTTGCATACAGGTAATTCTTATCCTGAAATCAAACATAGGCTACTTTTTATCCTATAAATCAGTTCCCATGGAATGAAAATCACCTTTTACCGTTTCGATAGGAACAACGCGTGCGAAGCCGCGGGGCGCAGCTAGTAATTATATATGGATAGTCATCGGGAAATGTACGAAGCAGACGTGTTGCACAATTTTTACGTAAAATTTAAAAATCTTATACAAATAAAACAAAAGCCTAAAATCAGTTTAACCACGGTGAGTCAGTTAACACTCTACGATATTTGATTCGCTCACGCTTGACAAGTTTCACCAAATACACAGATCATGAGTTTACTGCATTCAGCGACTGGAAGTGACCCAAACCTAGCGGCCGCTGGGCGGGCGAAGCCCTTGCATAAGTCAAGGAAGAACTTAGTGAAATGCGCAACCAGTTCTCACAAATGATGGCTGTGATGTACCTCAATAAAAAAGGACCAAAGAGATTTTTTGGGAAAAGTCGCTGGCGATTTGGAGATAATAAAGAAGCAGATTGCGTTGATTCAGCATAGATAAGCTTAAAATGGAAGTCACCACCCTTAAGACTAGCTACTCGGCAAAATTTCCACTGAGAACACAACGGAAAATATCGTCACAGAAATAAAAGAACGAGAAGAGAGAAGCAAACACATTATAATTTGGGGAGTCCTAGAACCGACCGGTGACAGTAAGGATAAAAGAAAATTGTTAGACACAGAGGAAGTCCTAAAGATAACGAAACTTGTGACTGTTGAGAAGTTTTTCCCAATTTCCCAATTCTCACAATGTATACAAAATACATTGTGAGACTTGGGAAATACAACCGAACGAAGAGCCACACAATAAAAATGTGCTACAATTTCCAAAAGGCAGCATTAGCCATATTGCGAAATAGGAATAATCTGAAATATAATAATAATAATAATAATAATAATTCTTTATTACACAAAAAAATAAAACTACCATTACAAAACTTATAAGCAGAACATGATTTGACAATAAAGGAAAGAGAATATACCTACTTAAAAGTAAAGTTTACAAGATAATCATCAGCCAGAGACATCCCTAAATCACAATTATAAAGGGTCTGGATGGGCTGGTGAACGCAAAAATATGTAATTGAGGTAGTTAAAAATAATTGCAAATAAGTGATGCATAGTTTGCTCCTGACTTCTACCCTCCGTGCTAGTTAAAAAACTGTGTTACGGCAGAGTAGGATCGCCGCTCGCAGTGACCAGCATAAGTTGCAACGCGAATTGGTATCAGCGCTTAGCGCTGTTGAGTTCACGCAATAGTGGTGTTGTCTACAATGGATGGAAATAGGGCATAATAAAGAATTTCTCAGACCAAACGCCACAACAACAAGCATATCTAAGAAACTAAAAGGCGGAGTTGAAGCGGCGAAGCGAGTATGGTCACAAGGACCTCACAATAAAGTAAATAAAAGTACATTTCTTTTCCTCTGTATCGCAACTTAATATAAAATGAGTTACCTACTAACTTTTTTATATAAGAACTCTAACCCAGAACGTTGCAATGCCCTTACAGGGTTCATGTAGATTCTACCTAAAAAAATGTTAACAACTTTAATTGACATGAATGCAATAAATAAATAAATAAAAGGCATCCCTAAGATTACTACAACCATCCCAAGAAACTAGAAGCTGCTAACGCTTTTACAAACGAAGAGAACTCTTATCAAATTGTAACAAACGATGAAAATATTATAACTAGTAAAAAGTCCCTAAAAATTATATACATCAACATACGCCGTACTGTCAAAAGTGGTAATTTGGACCAGCTCAAATGTGTTATTCAGTCATGCGCAAAAACTGGACACATCATTGTTATAACGGAAACCTGGATAAAAACAGATGTTGAAGCCAAAAGTATACTAATTCCTGGATAAATATCCACTACTACCACTTATGTACGAAGGTGCACAGTTGTATGATTAATTACCGAAATACATTAAAGAAGCCAAATCAATGTAAATTAAAAAACAAATACTTATGGTCTTATTCATAATGAGTTAGCAGACCTTTAGCTGCTCACTAGAAGACTGATTGCAAAAAACGTTATTCGTAATAGTTTGCTAACGCTTGCGGCGACTTAGCAGCTTGCTAACTTTAGCAAAACTAGACCCCTACTTTACGTGTACTAGAGCGAGAAAAAATGGCCGAAATCAATCAGCTGTTGGGTTGTCAATGATTATGTTGTTTGTTTACTATTTGGAGTGGAATCAATAATATTGTTTACCATGCTTACAACCTTTGCATAGCATTGCTGCAATTGTTGCAATGACAATTATGGATAAATAAAGTACCTAAGGCCAGTGCTGGATTTACACATTTGCCGCCAAAGCTCTACACTTTTTGCCGCCCCTACTGACTTCTAAAAATAGATACGTAACTGTTTATAATATATAAAGTAAATTCCTTTTTAAGGAATAATCTTGTTTCAAGATTACTTACAACTTTTTGGATATTTTTAAAGCTTAGAAAAGCAAAGGTTTGTTTTTACTTCACTACTTATAAGGTGTGGTGCCCACCACACCTTATAAGTAGTGAAGTAAAAACAAGTGACGTAAGGAATATAAGTACCGATACTGCACCTGCAACGATGTGCGACAGGTGCAACCATGCACCTGTCAACGTAAAAATATCCAGAAGTTGGCAGTATTTGGTCTCAAAAACTCAAATCTATAACCTCTTGGAGCCGTGATATAAATAAATCTTTTAAGTCAACGCAATCAAACGTTACAGCCGTTCATGTCTGATTTTTTTAAAGTTAACAAGCGAATCACATATACTTCCCGTAGAACTAGAATCATGTACCTACTGTAATGTGTCAGTTCTGTATATACCAATTTTGCTGCCCTGCGCTTCACCTTTTTCACCTTCTATGGTAAATCCAGCACTGCCTAAGGCAGATGATTGACGTCAAAATATCCACAAAATCACAGAGTAAATATCAAATTTATCAGTTTTGTCTATGAAGTCTCCTTTCTCTTGTCATGGGTGGCTTCCGATATCAGAGATTTTCATTACAATGGCAGCATTCTATTATTGTAAGCATATTATAATAGTTAGAGACAGTTTAGCAGATTATTATGAATAGGAAAAGTTATCAATCGTCGGCTTAACTTAGCACACATTTTAGTGCTAAACCTGCGCTAGTGATTTATTATGAATAAGGCCCTTAAAATGTAACTAAGTCGCGTAACATTTTTATTTTATTTTTTTGTAATGCCACTTCCAGTTGTGCTCGATCCACGTCATAGTCGAGCGGATATTGACTGTTTTGTTTGCTAATAGAGTGGTAGATGTTAGACACATTCCATTATGCATGCAGGCATGTTCTTCAAACTAATAATAAATAATATTGTACAAAAAAAAACTTTTTATTTTATTCATACAAACTTTCGCATTTATAATATTAGTAGCTATAGTTTTGTATAAGGCTTTGCACTTTGCAGCTAACTCACAATATACTTGAACAGTTGCTTGACCAGTGTTTTTGACTGTCGAATTCCGGAATTACTAAGAGAAAGAATGCGTATTGAATGAAAGGATTCGTTCAATACGCATTCTTGCGTATTGAACGAATCCTTTCATCGTGATGTGATCATTGTTCATAGTTATAGGGATTTCCCCGTCGTCGACTCGTGCTTTAGTGATGATGATGCCCGTCTAGCCGGATTTCGGCCAGTCTCTATGAAGGCTCCATGAAACATATACCAATTCCGGAGAAGTAAGGCGGCCGTGGCTGGACAGTGAATGAGTTAAATAGCTTAACTATGAAAATTGAGCTAGCCTATATGTATAGGTAGGTTGGGTTTGACACGTTCCGGCTATAGCGTTCGAATACACAAGTGCGGACGGCACAATCAAACGGAGATGCGTACTATGTTTTTTTAACCGACTTCAAATAAAGGAGGAGGTTATCAATGCGACTGAATTTTTTTTTTTTTTATGTTTGTTCCCTCGGAACTTTTGATTGGTTTTGGTTGTCCGATCTTCATGATTCTTTTTTATATGAAAGCTGGTGCTTCCTGTGTGGCCCCATTTTAATTTTGTTCAGTTCTGACAATGGGATCCATAAAAATTCATGAGAAAACTATAAAAATTGAAGTCGGTAGGTACTAGTTTTTTAAAACAAAATTAATTATTATAGTATTCGTAACATTGATTAAATAAAAATGGAAGATAGGTTACGTTCTCCCAGCGCTTACTCAAAAATTGGCATGTGTTACAACTACACGCAAACACATACGCTCACAGTTATATTTCCAGTCCTGTGCAATACAACGAAGAACAAAGACGGAAAGACGTATCTAAGACCGAAGTGAGACCGAGACAACAATATTTCACGCGAATCACCCGTGCCGCCGTCGGTCCAGCGCGGTGACTGAGGTGGGAGTACACAATTTTACACAATATGAGGTTGCCATTTTCGAGAAACTAGTACCTCATCTTCCCTTTTTAATTAATTAATGATTCGTAATTATTTATTTGCCGAATACGAATATTCGGTAAAAGTCTACTCTTCGGCGAATACGAATATTCGTATTTGTATTTGTTGCATCACTGGTTCGCATACGAATGCAAACCGCCGACGCTGCCGCCGCGCCGCCGGGCACCCGGTACTGGTTACCGGACGACCCTCTGAAAAGGAAGTTCCGGTCCAATCCGGTTCGTGAAGTAAGACGTCCCACCCAATGATCTTAAGTCGACAAAACCACCTGTTGATCCCAAAGACCTCAGGCGAGTGTGTTTCGGCGACACCCACCGAAATAAAGCGCGCTCTCACAGTACCTAATATAACTTTATATAAGTATAACGGCTTTCGCGCGCGGCTACTCATGTGTTTTCCAACAATTTCCTACCTGCTCACTCCGTAAAGGTTAACACTTTGATTTGTTATTTTTAACACCTCATTGGGACGGCCACATTCCTGACATAACATGCATAACTTAGACTAGAACGAGAAACTAGAAGTTTGCTGTTTGGATGTTTTAAGTTTGAGCGTTCGGAAGTTAGAATGTTTGGACGTGTGGATGATTGAATGTTCGGATGTTTAAATTTTTGGATGTTTATACGTTTGGGCGTTTAGATGTTTGGCTTTGGATGTTTGGGTGTATCAATGATGTTTTATTAAAGATGACGCATATTCATACTGCGCGGTGCTCAGATTTAGTTCCTCTACAACATATACATACTTACTTCTGGCATATCCCTATGGATATGCCAGAAGTAAGTATGTATATGTTGTATGTAGGTATATGTTTGTACCGTGTTATCTGTCGACTGATAATACGGTACAAATGAGTTAGGAAAGGATAGCTATCTGTTTAGACTTGCGTTTGAAATAGGCGTGCAGTAGATAGTTAGGAGAAATATTATTACAGAATGGACATTTAACGAAACTGTTTGTTTGTTTGATTAATAAGAAATTAATTCAAAGTAACAAAAGATACATCAATGATTTTCACCATTACACCTAAGTAAATATTTTCATACCTAGTCATCAGTCAGTAAGAATTTTATTATTTATTAAAAATGAAAATAATATTATTGGGTTATCAAAAGCTACCTATGTATAAATGTATAGGATCATTTAAAATATTTCATAATTTACCGACAAAATGCTGTAATTTCTAAATAAAACGTAAATTACTAAGATTTTTTATGTATTTACGTGTAGTACCTAACTCCTTCATCCTTTTTTACCTTTGTACCATAGTTTTTGCATTTACGGAAGGCACAGCTCGGCATTTATATCTCAATAATGACACGCGCGGTCTCGTTCGCTGCTACTTCTTGACGAAATCAAAATTAAGACAATTGTCTTAATTTAGCCGCCTCAGTTTCCACGCGCTAGTGCCGCCACATCTAATAAATATAATATCATTGGGGTGTATGGATGCATGTTACCTGCCTCTTTACGACCAAATTAGTGAACGAATCGGGCTGAAATTATGCACAGAGCTAGTTCTAGGTAAGCCTAAAATAAAACAAAGCCTAATTTTTCACCGTGTAACCGGCTTAGTATTTGCACCACCCCAACTCTTCCCACGAGTATTGTAAGAGGCGACTAAGGGACATCTACCGGGGGCGGGCAGCAGCGCCTCCTGCAGTACAATTCTACAACCAACTGCGATCCCAACCTCCATGCCCAATGTGGGGATTATGGGTATATTATATTAGCCCCCTGAGATAACAGCCAATAAGGTGCTTATCAGGGGGAATTCTGAGTCCAGCAGTGGACCAATAATACAATACTATTGTCATTCATTTGACAAGTCGACGATGTTCACACTTTGTTCACACGTGTGTCCATTCGATCAAAGGGTAAACTAGCGCTCTAGTACATACAAGCTCGATGCATAACACACTCTACCAATGTTTGAATTTAGTACGGGCCACTGCACGCTCCGCGTCTCCGTTAACAAGGCCTAAGGCTACGGACAAGTAGAGACGGCGGGGGGTGGCGGCGGGCGGCGAGGGGAGTAGCAGCGCAACCTTTACCTTCACCTTCGGAACCAGGTTCAATATAAATCTATACAGTTGTAGATACCGAAGTTTAATAAATCCATCCTACAGTTTGTGGTTATTAACATTAGCAATTTTTTAATACCTCTGTTATAGTTTTATCTTGTATGGTTTTGGCAGAGATGCGAAAATAGAGTTGAGTTCGTATCTCTGCCTAAGTTTTACAAAATAAAACTGATATTTTAAATTTGCTGTGTTAAACGTAATAATAAAATAAAATGGCGGCGGCGCCCCTTTTACTCGTGTATGCCTATGCGCTGCGGCGCTGCTGCCCGCCTTTCGATAGATATCCTTTAGTCGCCTATTACCACACCCACGTTGGGGTGGTGCAAATTCTAAGCACCACACAGCTGTTTAAATGACCCTCTATTTAAATGTTAATAGTTTTATACAGGGTAATGAAGATAACAATATAAATATTGTGGATAATAGTAAAAAATGTTTAACAAAAATGTAATCTACTAAGATTAGGTTTTTTAAATTAGTTTACCGGTCTCTGTTTTGAAAATGTGTGGTGTGTAAGATGTGTGTCTGCATTGTGTTTATGTATGAGGCTGTGTGTAAGGGTGTGTGAGTATTTGTAAGTGGATGTGGCAGTGCTCCCAAGGACACGGATCTCTTAAGAGACTGGGCAACAGGAGACACCAGAGGTCTGTGTGTATGTGTTTATGTATGAGGCTGTGTGTAAGGGTGTGTGAGTATATGTAAGTGGATGTGGCAGTGCTCCTGAGGACACAGATCTCTTAAGAGACCGGGCAACAGGTCCAACCAGAGGTCTGTGTGTATGTGTTTATGTATGAGGCTGTGTGTAAGGGTGTGTGAGTATATGTAAGTGGATGTAGCAGTGCTCCTGAGGACAGGGATCTCTTAAGAGACCGGGCAACAGGAGTCACCAGAGGCCTGTGTGTATGTGTTTATGTATGAGGCTGTGTGTAAGGGTGTGTGAGTATATGTAAGTGGATGTGGCAGTGCTCCTGAGGACACGGATCTCTTAAGAGACCGGGCAACAGGTCCAACCAGAGGTCTGTGTGTATGTGTTTATGTATGAGGCTGTGTGTAAGGGTGTGTGAGTATATGTAAGTGGATGTAGCAGTGCTCCTGAGGACAGGGATCTCTTAAGAGACCGGGCAACAGGAGTCACCAGAGGTCTGTGTGTATGTGTTTATGTATGAGGCTGTGTGTAAGGGTGTGTGAGTATATGTAAGTGGATGTGGCAGTGCTCCTGAGGACACGGATCTCTTAAGAGACCGGGCAACAGGTCCAACCAGAGGTCTGTGTGTATGTGTTTATGTATGAGGCTGTGTGTAAGGGTGTGTGAGTATATGTAAGTGGATGTAGCAGTGCTCCTGAGGACAGGGATCTCTTAAGAGACCGGGCAACAGGAGTCACCAGAGGTCTGTGTGTATGTGTTTATGTATGAGGCTGTGTGTAAGGGTGTGTGAGTATATGTAAGTGGATGTGGCAGTGCTCCTGAGGACACGGATCTCTTAAGAGACCGGGCAACAGGTCCAACCAGAGGTCTGTGTGTATGTGTTTATGTATGAGGCTGTGTGTAAGCCTGTGTGGGTATATGTATGTAAGTGGATGTAGCAGTGCTCCTAGGGACACCTATATCGTTGGTGTAATTTTACAACTCCAAGGTAACGTAACACAAAACGTCATTATAAATATGTAAGTAATAGTCGCATAAGAAATAGAAATAAAGGCATTTTTTAAATACTTACTTTATTTAATTTTATGCCTGTTATCTAAACAATGACATTGCCTAAAAACCATTCATATTTGTAAATACTCCCTTAGGCTTGTGGAAAGCACTGTAAAATGTAGGTATCTAAATGTAACGCGTTAAAGCCGATATTGTGTGTACGGGCGTTGGATTTAAGTGCAGAGCTTTAAGCCCCAACAAATACCATAGGTGGAAGCTTACAAAATGATCTAATGCACGAGTAAGGATTATGGAAATAATACACTCGCTTTCAACTAAATCGATTCAAACTGTAATTCTGCACAACAAGTAGATTCAGCAAAACCGTTCCCATAGACGCCTGTATTATACGGCCTGTTCTGTCGTTACCTGGAGACACATTCTGATCCGTCATTAATTTTTTTTGATTTTCATAGCTTAATGGAATTGAAATCTTCTATAGGTAGGTACTCGTGAAACAGCGGACTCGTGTTCAGTTAAGTAGCCACTTGTCATTGATTTTAAACAATATATACCCGCTAGACCAAGAAAAGCCTAAACTTGAGCAGCTTGTTTCAAAATCGAAAAAATCTATTCCCGAAAAAATTTACTTAACGTGCAACTGTCGGCTTGAGTCGACTCAATTGCACGCGAGTGTATATAAAATAATCTGCTTGCACTGATTTATAGATACGTTATCTGTTATGTATGAATGACTGGCTGCTAGGTTATTCTCGGAAATGCTTGGTAATTGGAACTATAACATAGATATATAAAGTTATTTGCAACGGGATTTACCACAATTTGAGGTTTAAGTTTTCCAATAGGTATTATTCCGTGATCCGTGAATATTGGAATCCTCAAAACTCAATCATGATAAATATCCTGTTCCAAATAAGTTTAGTATTAATAACCATGATGGATTTAAAAGTTTTATTGAAATAAAAGGTAAGTACCTAAGTTAAAATCTGTGTGGTGCTGGCTTAGAATTTGCACCACTCCAACTCTTCTCGTGGGTGTCGTAAGAGGCGGCTAAGGGATATTCAACGGGGGGCGGACAGCAGTGCCCCTGCAGAATAATTCTACTGCCAAACTGCGATCCCCAACCCGCATGACCAGCGTGGGGATTATGGGCATTACCTCCCAATTAGATCCTCTTGAGGAGGTTGAGTCCAGCAGTGGATCAATAAATAACTTGTAATTAAACACTACAGTTCGTGGAACTTATCGAACTGTAATACCGGAGGTGGGCGTTGCGATCTGCGACACAGTATTATACTCCTGCAGATCGCATCACTGCCTATTTCTGTTATTGTACCTCGATTATGTTCCTTAATAAAGACTTTTTATGTTATGTTTATGTTGATACAGGCTGTTGTTGTTGATGTATACATACAATTCTATAGATGTGGTTCGTAGGATGTGGTACTTTCTTCTGAGGCTAATAGGGTTTAATATGCAAGTGACTTCAAAAAAGTTTATATTTTTTTTACGTTATTATATAGAAATTTATCTGTATATTTATTTTTGTATTTTATTATGTTTTTATTATGAAATTTAATCATTGAAAAGTATATATTTTTGATATCAATTAAAATTTCTAAGCGCGGCGTTATTGGCACCCGAACCGTGACGTCAGACATTAACATTTTTGTATAGGCATGAAGTTTTGTCTTTGAGTTGACATAGGGGATCCGATGAACCATGACGACACATAATGCAAGGGCTAACATGGCAGCGTTTTTATCACCCGAAACTGAGTGTGGTTTTACTTTTTCGTTTTTACCTCAATTTTTTTTGTTGGGTTTTATTTTTCGTTTATGTACCTATTAGCCTAAATAATCGATTATTAGACCTAATATTAGCGTTCCTCTGTAGACAAGCTACTAGGTAGGTACCTACCCTTTCCGTATGAAGTATTGCATAGAAAAAGTTTATTTTAACAGATGAAGTTACTTCATTATGTATCAGAAAATCGCTTGTCAATTACAGAAGTTCATAGTTCTGCATTCTGTCATAACTGTATTTCTTTTGGATAAACTACGTAGGGTCCACGTCCACGGCTCTCGCGGATGGTGCAATATTAAATCTCAACATAATCTCTTTTTTAAAAGTGAAAGGCTCTAATTAGGTGCAATTAGGTCCCCGCCCACGATAACAATATACAATATATATTATCTATTCTTATTTCTATTCTCATCAAAGTAAAGTTACAATACTAAGTTCGCTCACTGATATGGTAAGTTAAAGTTTTATGCCAGTCAAATGAGCACGACTATAAGAGTTACTTTATTTACGAAGTCAGATTAATACAGGGATAAGGTGGCAAATTTTCCCTTGTTAGGCGTACCTATCTTGCTCTAGAGTTAAAAAGACTCTTCATGGTCAAGTACAAGTAGAAGTAGGTACATATGTAATGAAAATACTAACAAATAAATTAAAAAAGACGTGTGGCACTCGGGGACTGCCGCTGTAAAGCTATTGCATAGCATTTTTTGTCGACGAGTTGCTGAACTAAAGAGACAAGCGTGATATTTCAAAAAGTCATTAAAAGTTCTGCTATTCATCAACAGATGGCAAAACTAAAAAGTATCACCGCTGTGCCGGTCGGAGTGTTAGGTTATTTTCGTTACGGAATTTCTGGTCTCCACTCTCAAGGCCCGCGATAGAAGCTATGACGCGTGCGTGATTTTGTTTATGTAGGGTGAAATCGTACATACATACCCTTATCCATCTTTTTTGTTATTTATGAAGGTAAATTGAAAAAGATTGAAAACAGCGTCTTTTTGCGTTTAGTTGTAACATGACACTGATATACTCGTAAATACGAAAATTAAATTATATCTATCCGTGCTACAAGAACAGACTCTTTTCAGGATAGAAAACCGAGGTAATAGGTATAGGTTATAAATGCAAGAAGAAAGAACAGGAAGGTCTCGAAGAAAACAATTCAACGAAGCTGCTTCGTTTAATTTTCTGGTTTGGTATGGAGCACGCGATGTTGCTCTACCCATGCGGGCTTCTTATCAAACTAAGGAGACAAGCGTAAAATCATCCGGAAAAGCTTCGAGATGAAGTGAAAATGGAAACCTACCTGATGCTAAGAATCGCAAGATACAACCGCGCAACAGAAGTGTATAGTGTGTACAGAGTGTGTGCGTGTGTGTGTGTGTGTTGTGAAAATGTTGACCGAGATCCGAAGACCGAAGACCACGCCAAAATGCTAAATGGATCGAGCTGCAATTTTGTACAAATAAGAATGTTTTATTTTGCAAAGAAAATTTTTTTGATTGCTGGTTTGGATTGGATTGGAATCTTCATTGCACCGACACGCGCCCGTCTTGTCTAATCTCCCTCATGCCACCCTATTTCCCGCCCAATCACGCCACCTTCTCACCTCTCAGGGAGATACGGGGTGGCGGCGGCGGCGGGAATCGACGGGAGCTTTGTGAACGTGTTACATACATTGCACGTTTTGTACTGAACTTTGAATATGGTACTATAGATAAGCCGCAATGTTTTCGTGCGACCCTAAAGTGAGCCTGAACCAAGGAAGGCTATGTTGTGAAATATTGGATCTGTTTTATTTGAGCCTTGAGATTTTCGGCGCCCCGTGGTATACTGCGTTATCTATGGTGATAGGTCAGGAAGAGACGACGTAACTACGTAATACATCGTTTCTATAGAAGCTTGACTTTGAGGCTAGGTGGTTAATTTAGATCGAATGCAGTAAGCATGAAATGGATGTGGTAAAGCCGCATTCACACCTGTGTGAGGTGTTGTGTCGTGCCAACACGCATGCCCAGCGTGGGGATTATCGGCATTACCCCCCATGCGTTAACAGCCAATAAGGTGTTTTAGGGGGGTCTGCATCCAGCATTAGGAGTGTTGAGGTTGAGTGAGATTGAGGTTGTGTCGTGAGTGATGCTCTTTGTCGTGATAACTACAGTACACATCTATATTACGCGTTTTTCATCAGCTCGGTCTTAGCTCTTGGAGTGATTACAGCTTCGCATTGTTTTTTTTCTAGAACCGATCCTCCTCAATGGGCGAGATTATGTTAAGTCGCACCCCGTTTATGATTAAGATTAAGGATGTTTCACGCTCCGTGCCTTCAATTGAAGTGAATTAGAGTAAATTGCACCTTATTTCTTATTTGATAGTAATGACTATTTATCAAGCTGTTTATATATTTAAATGTCGATTTAACTCTGGCTCTGACTCCTCCAGTGTGTAAAGCCGTTTGCCGTCGTGTCAAAGCACATTGTATTTCTCGGAAACCTGCCAATTGCTTAGTTGAATGGTCATACAGCTTTGAGGATTAGGTAATTGAGTTGCCTGCTGATTGTAGAGGTTTGTCATGTGTCTCAATTGGAATTACCAGTTCGAATTAACTTATTTGTATTACGTCTAGGTACTTACCTGAGTAATAAAAACATAATTTTACCCAAGAGACCATGAGTTTTGTTCCTTTTATTTTATAAGACACTAGCAGCATCACGCGTTTCCCGTTCCCGTGGGAATTCAAAGAATTTTTTTTAATTTTTTTTGGAAATTTTTTTATTTATTTATTTATTGAGGTAAACCACAGCGTTACAATTTTCATATAAAATCTTAAAATATATATAACACTAAGGCCAAAAAGGATGAAATATTTTTGTAATCGGTCCAGTAGTTTCGGAGCCTATTCAATACAAACAAACAAGCAATTAAATCTTTCCTCTTTCTTTATAATCGATATTCTTTTAGTTTATCCTCTTATATGTCAGGCCTCCTTTAAAAGGTCGGTCTCATTAATCATATCTGTTGCGCCTCCTTTTAGAGGCGCTTAGTCCCGCGCCTTGTAAAAATGGTTTTTATAACGTTTTTAATATACTTATCCTGCTCTTACTTTAACAAAGAGTAAAATGAACAACATGGATGGAAATAAAATCAAAGGACAACCTTAAAAAATAGTCATAAGGGGCTAGTGTAAGTTTAATGTGACGCGCTCATTCATTTGTTTACTGTTGCCGCAAGTGTAGTTTACAAACGAAAATAATATCAGACATGAAGCTCAGAGCTTATTCATTTTTTGTGCAACTGCCCATAAATATGATGGGATAATATTTTGCAAAATATACAACCGACAAAACATTTTGTTCAGTCGGAATTGCTACATCATTTTGTGCTTTACAGGGCTTGCAGGTATTTGGTGTATTTTACTAGCTTTGTGTTACAGTTTGCGTGGGTTTAAATCAGAAATCAAATTAGGTTTGGCTTTGATTAGCCTGGGGCTAAATGATGATGTGTGGATTGTCCAGCATTATTTTATTATTTGTTCGGATACCATCACCATCGTGTTCTGAGTTGGGGAAGATTACCGTATCTACCTACTTTCTAAGAGGATATCCAACTCTTGATAGCGACCAAGTTACAGAGACGTGATTGTCGTGTGATAAAAACTCTTTTAAAGAAAAACGTTAGTTATCTAACGTAGGCAGTCGATATGATATTTTCCCGTAACGTAGCGAGACGTTACGTCACCAATTTATTTGTCAGCCTCGAGCTCAACAGTACAGTCAGCGCGCTAAACGAAGGAATGGTTTTAGTGAGGTCGTATTCAATCTGTCTCCCATCGTTAACGAAACTTATTTATCATCAAAGTGGTTGTTGCCATCAACCTCTTTGATGATAAATACGTTTGTTCGTATCCTGCTCAAGTCATGTCCTTGATAAAAGCACTCTGCCGGTTATTATATTATTGGAAGCCAGTTAGCCACAGTATATTTTTAGCTTTGCTAGCACTGGAATTGCATTAGGTACCGGTAGCCGTCATTACATCGATTAAACTGATTACCGAGCCGGTGCTCGTCACTTTCGAGGCCAGTGCAAACTAAATAACTTTTATAAATACTGTTCGAACTGAAAAAATAATAACTACTACCTCTACTAAAGGAATAAATACAACTAGGTACTTAAATATTTACCTCTATGATAAAAAAACGTACCGACATAGAAATATTTCAGCGGAGTCAAAGAGGAAATACTATTTAAATAACGGCGCGCAGAGCAATATTTCATCAATGCAATATTTATATCGTTTTTTTTATCTGAAACCATTCAATAGCGGGCCCGCGTACCTATTTATACCAAATGCCGTGCACACCATTTGTGCGCACTCACTCTTAAAAACTAAAAAACAAGTTTCCTTTTATAATTCTCCTCAGTTCCATGACCACCCCTGAAAGACTGGTCCTTGGTTATGATTACACCACCATCAATAGAATGTACTGGAATTTGATACATTATAATTGGGGCACGTAACTAGATCTATGCACTGCTAATTGGGAGCTAAACTACTACATCGCAGCGGTATGACATTGACATGTGTATGTTATGACATCACATTCACATGTCATGCCGCTGTCGTAGTCATGTCATAACTTATGACATGACACGCATGACATCCGGACCATAACTCATGGCCACTTAATGCATTCACTGCCCAGTATTGGAGGTGCGACCTGCAGGGGCGCGCTTTGATAATAGACGTGTTAATATGTATGAGAGCCTAAAATAACCATTTGGAAACGTGATTTCCAAATTACCATATATCAGAACTTTAAAGTATAATAATACCCTCTGAAGCTCATAAAACGTTCTTACCTACGTAGATGGGCGTACCAACTTACTTATAAACGAATTTGCAGCGTGTTAATTTTCCTTTGGAACCCTACAAATTTGAAATACCCGAGATTTTTACTCTGAAACTCGAGCAGAGAGATGGCACGGTAGCATTTAATTAAAAGGGCTGCACCGACTTTCCACGAACTACATCAAATATCGGGCTCGGTTCGGTTTCACCCGGTATTCACCCGATTCGTTCACTCACGTACGAACAAAGAGGTTTTACTTTTCAAAGAGTTTCTCGTCAGCTACGTCATAGAATATCGAAATTCTAGCGTCGTTGGATAAGTTTCTCTCACTCATCAAAACTTACTATATTTATGGAGCAAGGCTCGTAGCTGTGTGGTGCTGGCTAAGAATTTGCACCACCCCAACTTTTCCCGCGGGTGTCGTAAGACGCGACTAAGGGATATGCACCGGGGGGTGGTATCCCCAATCCGCGTGCCCAGCGTGGGAATTATGGGCATTACCCTCCATGAGATAAACGCCAATAAGGCGCTTATCAGAGGGAGGCCAGCAGTGGCCCAATACAGGCTGTTGAGGTTGAGGAAGGCTTTTGAGTGGCTAACCCGTACCGGCAAGTGAAGTCTTGGCAGTGCAAAATCGGTCATTGTGATCTTTATGGGAGGCCTATGTCCAGCAGTGGACGTCGATCGGCTGATATGATGATATTTATGGAATCGCTCTATGAAAGGTTATGCAAAAAAAACCTAAAATATGAATGTACTTACTTAATAAAAATCATCTTTAATTGAACAAAGTAGTAAAGGAGAGAACGCGAAAGCAATAATACATTATGGTGTGTGTACATCTTTTTCCGCACCGAGACGCACAGTATCGTATGACACCAGACACATGTTCATCCATCCACAACCTTGTCCGGTAATAAGCACTGAAAGTGAGTCTTTTTTTTACTCTATAACGAAAAAAAAGCATTGTAACACATATGCAAATCTTGATGATTTTGATAAAATAAAGTCCCTTATTTTCGAGTCCTGGTCCACTGTGCGACGGGTTGGTCCATTGTGCGTGTTTTATTTACAAGTGTAACCAGGTCAGAGCGCAAAATCTTCCTGGGATTTTCACAATCTTCGCGGAGTGACCTCGGGCGGTCGAGGATTTCGTGTCGTTGCGCTGTTACTCCCTCGCATTCCGGAGCGGAGCCAACCGGCATTCGCTATGAAGCGAATCGAAAACAATTGAAAGATCCGTAGGGAAAATGTCGAAACAGACCACGTGACATATTTAAGGCTAGTCAAACCCATACATTTGTTTGACTTTTCTATTATCGCTATCACATCGATTGTTACATTGTCAGGACTACATAGGCAGCTAATTATTCGTCGCTGAGACAACCCGTGTAGAGAGGGCTCCTGTTGTACAATTGTGTTTGCACATCCACCTTTAGTGCAGCTATACTCGTATAACGATTACGTGTGAAGCAGGTAAATCATGACAAAATGTAGTGACTCACATAAACAAAACGTTTACTAGTAACAGGTCTTTACCTGCACTCTTCCGTCAGACACTATGTACCTTTGTAGAGTGCACTCTATGGGTACGGTCCTTTTACAGTTCATAAGACTATCAGCACTAAAAGTGCTAAAAGCCAGTCCACATTCATTTAACGCGATATCGACAGCTATCGCGCTATGAACAACGGATCTAACGACGACGCCTCAGTTTCTAAACTCAGTATCTAAAGTAAAGTTTTATTTTTAATATACACTTAACTCTTACTCTACTCTACTTATTTATACGCGTATTGCAGTAGTTAATTACTCATCTTAAAACTAATAAAAATCCAATAAACACGCATTGAAGTTTAGCATTATAGTCAAAAAGTCCGTCGATAATTACGTGTACATCGCGAAGTCACAAGCGGGGCAGGTAGGTACATTGATCAGCTGTCTGCATTCAGCGAATAGAGCGAACTGATAACACTATACATAGGTACAGGGTTATTTTAAAAAGGAAGTTACTTCGACCGATATTTTAGAATAATACAATTATAGTAGTTTTTATGTTTTGTTATAGTTTAGTTAGTTCAAATAAAGTTTGCTGGAAATTGAAAGTTTTTTAGTAATTTGGAGTTATAAATAACGTAGTAGGTACATCGTAGTAGTATTTTTTAATTTAAAAAAGACATTTCGCTTATTAAGTTAGGTATTAGATATCTATTTGTGCGTTCGCATAATTAATTGTGAACTTTTGGTATTATAAGATTATGTTGGGTTATTTTTCTTTATGCCCAATTATTAATTGCATGTAGATTTAGATTAGAAATGGTTTTGACAGAATAATCATTTCCATTTTGTATGGATTGGTAATATTTAAAGTATATATATTTATATTCCAGTAATGTTAATGTCAATGCTATGTTAATGCTTATATTCCAGTAATGTTAATGCTTATATTCCAGTAATGTTGTCTTTATAAAGCTTTTTTTAGGTATTAATAATTTAAGTATTCTTAGCTGAATATTATAAATTTTGTCTAGGTAGGATTTGAACGTTTTACCGTAGCTCGTTGGCTTGTATGTTATTAGTGTCTTGGCAAGCGAATTATATAAATTAATAAGGACGTGAAAAGGTACTTTATACTTTAGTATTACAAATTTAGCTAGCACATACATACAATATGTTAACTCCAGTTGAATCTATCGTCAACAATATGAGCTAGGTATTTGTATTGACTAACTTGTTCTAAATTTCCGCATCTGCATCTATGGAGTGTAGACTTATGCAGGCATTCGTGGTTATGTGCAGTTATTACCAGTGGTTGGTCTTCGTTTCTTAGGTGATTGGAGCGGACATCAATAACTTTGGTTTTGTCAGAATTCAGTACAAGTCCCGCGTCGTGTGACCACTTACAGAGGTTTGTGAAATCACGCTGTAATAGTGATTTCGCTTTTGTATAATGTCTTTGCTGGCGATAACAAGACATGTGACGACAGCGTATTGATACACCGAACAGTTTTCGACTACGTTACTCATGTTATTGATAAATGCCAGACAATGAAATGGTCATTGGACCGATCCCTGGGCGGTGCCTGGTGGTTACTAGTATTTCATCGCTGAATTCGTGTCCTATTTTCATCCGGTAGTTTCTGTGTCTAGGAGATAGTCTTTGAACCATTTTAGGAGAGGCCTGCAAACGCCCGTGTAATCTAGCTTTTGTATGAGTGTGTCTGGATTGAGGGTATCAAACGCTTTGCTAAAATCTATAAAAAGAATTGATGGGGTAAACGAGTTCTTGAGTGGAGACCGCGACACGGCAAACGTAGTGTAGGGCGCCCTCCGGCCAGGTGGGATGAAAATCTGCGAAAGACTGCAGGCAGATGCTGGATGCGTCAAGCTGAAGACAGGGCGCTATGGCGCTCATTAGGGGAGGCCTATGTCCAGCAGTGGACTAATATAGGCTGATGATGATAATGATGATGATGATGATAAAAAAGGAGTACGTGTTGTTTGTCGTCAAGATAATAATTTATATCATCTGTAAATTTTACAAAATGTTCACCATTGTAATAATACCTACTTGCTTACTTGCATTGGCAATTGGAAGCCTAGTGCTTCCAATTTCCAATGCATAAAACAAGAAGTCCAATACGGAATATAAAGTCCAATACGGAGTATATTCACTATGTGCTCGGTTGTTAGCCAACGGTTTACAGTTGGTAAGGTGAGCTCCGTAAAAATAGTCCAGTCAGTTTAGCAAATAAATACAGTGAATCCGAGCGTCAACTGAAAATCGGGTACCATTTTATTAACGTTGTCACAATAATAAATAAACATCACGTTGGGTTCCTTATTAAGGTCAATTGTCACGAAAATTGGTTATTCGCGAGTGTAGCGCCATACACGTAGGTTACTACAATTTAGGTTTCATAGAAACTAGATTTAACTCGATTTCATGTGATTTTGCGAGGTTTCACAGAGACTATTTCACGGAATATTGTATGTGTATCATTTTAATGTATTCTAATATATTATTATATCAAATTGAAATTTTGCAGTGTTCTTATTATTAGAAGACGCTAATAGAAAATGAATAACAATTTAATATGTTATAATTTGGGTCATCTCTATTACGTTCCGCTCTATGCAAAACTTATTATCTCTGATTTTATGTGGTAATTTGAGTAGCGTCCTGAAATTCTATAGGTTAATGAATACGATGCTGTGACTCTACAACTCCACAGCATCTAAAATAACTTCTCTCTGGCGGGTCTAGCCATGCAGGTGAAGTCCTTTTGGAGATGGCGGTATAAGACCCTTAAACATCACTAGCACTACCTATAGTCTATAGCAGGGCGGACCAATAAATTTTCCAGGTGAGCAAAATTTCTTAGACTGTGGCGGCGCCGGGCCACCACTACAACCATATTCATGAGAAAATTTATTTTATCACACTTATATTATAAATGCGAAAGTTTGCGTGTATGAATGGATGTTTGTTACCTCTTCACGCCAAAACCACTGAACGGATCGGACTGAAATTTTGCATACAGGTAATCCTAATCCTGGAATCAAACAATAGGCCACTTTTTATCCCATAAAGCAGTTCCTGTGGGATAGAAATCACCTTTAAACGTTTCCATAGGATCAATAGGGCAAGGTCGCGAAATGTTGGAAAATATAACTTTTTTGCCGAAAATTCAGCGGGCGATTTAAATGGCGAAAAATACCTCGAAGAAGGATCGCTTTGTATGTATCTCGGTGATACATTGTCCTACTACTAACAAAATGGTCTGCTTGATTTTTGATGGAAGTTTTAAACACTTTAACCCTTTAGGTGGCCTTATATGTATGAAATCATAAATTATTCATATTCATAATTACGAGTATATTCATATTTATTTATAGCATACATTTCCATTATAACATGGTTTTAGCTTAGATGGGAATTAGCTGCAAGGTACATGTACCCTGTAAGGGCGCAGCAATTGATCTAAAAATCATAACAATAGGGGAGTATATAGTACATTGTTACCCAACGGATGAGGTAACTTATTAAGTCCCGAGACGAGGCGCTAATAGTTCAAGGGACTAAGAGAGTCAGAGTCAAATCGTTTATTTCTTTAGACTTACAAAATAAGTGCTTAGACAAGTCAAATTCTTACTATATAAACAGCTTGATAAATAGTTAGTTAAACTAAATAACTTCACCCGAGGTAAACACTGTGCTTTTCGAATACAAGGAAAGTAAAAGTAAACAAGTAGTAAATAGCTAAGTAAATAAGCGTAAACAAACTGCAGATATCTGAATCAGATGAACTCATTATAAATCTCTGCTGTACGGAAGTATAAACAAAACTCGACAATAACTCTACAAAACCAATGAAGATCAGATCGCCGCTGACCCGCTTTATTTTTCCTTAGGCAGAGACTGGTCTCTACCGAATGGTAGAATAGCTTTCGTCTCTAGAGATGGCACAATAACCATTGTAGAATAGCGAGAACTATTATTCTACCATGGCTGGCTAGAGTGGCTGTATAGAAAGTTCGAGACATGACAGCTGTACCTACTTGTATTACATTTCATCCCACTTCCCAGGCAAATTCCAACGTACTTTACGAGTGTGAGTGATGAAAAATCTATTTATTTTTAGAATCAAGAAGTCGTAAAATATTATCTGTGTTTACTGGTGCGCTTATCGATAATTCATTTTTGTATACTAAAACCTACTGCTGACTTGGACTGCATCTCAAATCATGCCATCGTACATCATACTATGCACAAACCAGTAGACCATAATGATGTATTTACGCCATTTGTAGAAGACAAGAAGACAAGAAAGGTTAACGAAATGTTCAGGCCTGCAATTCAATATGATAATCAACTGCCTGTTTTGAATACTCTGTTGTATGATAATATCAAAATGAACTTTTTTTGTTATTTAGAACCTAGACTTAGTACCAATTTATAGAAATATACTACATTTTGTTGTTCTGCTATTTCTCTGTATGTGGCGCAATGTAACTTAGGTGATAAATCCCTTTGTGATTGCTACTTTTCTACATGTTGCGCAATGTAACATCTCAGATACATACAATTTCCAAAAAGTACAATAGTTGGATTTTATTATTACTTTTGTTGTCATCTTTGGTTACCATAGAAACATACTTTTACAAAAAAAAACATAAAAACTACGAAAAAAAATTTTGGTCGTTAAAGGGTTAACTAGCCAGATAACTGATATACTTTACCTAATACAATACCTACACAACATAGATAGATAGTATTTATTATGCATAGAAAACATCCAGAACGCCCTGAACAAATATCTGCAGATCGTACAAAAATTTGTCCCGAGGCGGGAATCAAACCCGCAACCTCCTGCGTCTGGCACATAGGTCGTCTAATATTCAATATGACTCAATGTCGAACTTTTAAATGGCACCCCTTCCTTAGATTGGGCTTCTTGACCATTGAAAAGAAACCTAAAAAACATTTATGAAATAAGTTTCGAAGTTTGGTAGCAAACAAAGATTTGAAATGTTATTGTTTTCGTATTTTTGAGGCAACGTGACCGACTAAGTAAAGCGTGCCTCAATAAAAAAGAAACAAGAAGCCTTTAAAATAATATTAACCTTCGGTCGGTCGCGCATTTTTTGGTAACGCTGTTGATCGCGTGGGGTCTTTGGAGACCCCAAAAATAAACCATAAAAACCACCTATTTTATTAAATTTTCCTAATTATTTTAGCGAAACATTGGTAATTAACTTAATCACAATAAAACTACAACACGTTACGTAACATATTCTTTTATTTCTGCCTTAAATTTACAATCTAAAAATAGGAACATAAATTTCACTCCCTGAGATCACAATCACAAAAAAAAAAATTATCTTACTAAATGAAGGAACGTCTCTTTTTAATAAATCTATACGCAATAACACTAAAATAACGAACACAGTTACGTAAAACTTGGAAAGCACCAACAAAAAAAACATAAACCTTTACCAATTGAAGTCAGTCAAATAAGACACCTATTCAAATTCAATATGTTTGATCGCGCGTTCGCACGAACTAAGTTCTCGCGAATAGAGTTTCAAACATTTGAGTCGCGCGACCGCGTCGTGCGATTGTCAGTTAGGACACCTATTAGAGTTCAATATGTTTGATCGCGCGTTCGTACGAGTAAAACTCGCGCGAACTTACGATGATCGCGCATTCGCGTTCTATTAGGACAACGCCTGAGGATTCACGCTAGAAAATCGCCGAAATCGTGCTTTCCAAGACGCGCTAACTAATTAGCGGCTGTTTGCAGGGCTTTTAATGTTTACATTTTACATTTCTGTAACACCTAGGCTTTCAAAGACCCCACGCGACCTACGGAGGGTTAACAATATTTTTCTCTTCGAAACATTTCGTTATTGTATTTCACAATGTTGGCGTACACTTTTGGCTCACGCACGTCACGTTGGTATTTAAGATAGATCTTATAGTTTCAGACTTTCCCATACTGACCGATCTATCTGTATAATAAAGTATCCCCAACAATATAATGTTGGTTATGTACGATGATATTTTGTCATCTCTCTCTTGTGTATTAAATTGAATATAATTATGAAATAGAAAATGAAAGCGGGAACGCGCATGTGTGATCAAGCAAAATCAAGTTTCGTTACGTTAAAATTGGGGTGCGTTCATAAAACTGTTTACAATAAAAATCTAGTACCTATTTGAAATCTCGTAGTTCTCAAATGTTACGAAAATTGCCTTAGATAGATTATAAAAATTACTTACATGTTACGCAAGGGGGTCAAAAGTTACGAAAAATGTAAGATACCTTCTGGCAACACTGGACGAAACATTAGGTGCAGAATGGAACACAGTTTATGATAATCTAAAATCATCACAGACGAATTAAAAAAAAATAGGTTTGGGATAAAATAACTATATGTGCGAACTTTTTATTTCGGACTTTTTTGTAGGCAAAAAAAATAATCATAGAAAAATTCAATAGCTTCCTTGGTTAACTTTTCCGTCATTTGTATATGAAAAATAAACAAAATTTTAGCAATACATTCGGACAGGCTGCTTAAAATAAAGACTTTTACAATTATTAGGTTTCGTCTATTTGTTGGATGGATTAGGAGCAAGTTTAGCAATCTACAGTGGCAGTGGGCCGGCCATAACGCGCGAAGAACCGTCAACCGATGGGGTAAACGAGTTCTTGAGTAGAGAACGCGACTCGGCTAATGTAGTGTACTGCGCCCTCCAGCCAGGTTGGATGATGATCTGCTAAAGACTGCAGGCAGATGCTGGATGCGTCAAGCTGAAGCCAGGGCGCTATGGCCCTCATTACGGGAGGCCTATGTCCAGCAGTAGACTAATATAGGTTGATAATGATGATGATGTCTATTTGTTCCTTAATTTACGTTATATTTGAGATGTAGTGATCTGTGGAAACATAGTTAAAGACAAAGTATCAATAAATCGGTTTTTACGAAGACGAGATATGGCCGCAGCCCTCCCTGCTTGTCAAATTCGGCGGCTTAGGTATAAGTAAAACTGTGTTGTGTTTTTTTTTAAATTCCCCTCTTTTAGTTCCCCACCTGGAATTTACGAAGCTCGAACGGTTAGGATAATTGCTTGCCATCCCAACGGCGATGGGACGGCCCTCTGTGTGACTGTTTTCTTCATCAATTCCGTCTCTACCGAATGGATGAAGAAAACAGTAACATTGCTTGCAAGCATATCCTACATATAACACTGGCACTTTATTGGATCCCATAACTTTCCGTATCGCAACATGTCTTCGGTTGAGAGCAAGGTGTTGCGCGCCTCATCAATGCCAATGCAGTACGAACAGCTTGGTCATCACTGATTATCATACTCATACAATAATAATCCGTAATGACCTAAATATAATGATTCAACTAGGGCCGCCGCCGCCGCGCCGGTCGGTTATCTTGCCACGTCAGTTTTAACCATCATCAACCGGCGGGCCTTTGTCCTCGCACCGTTGCGTGACGATGGTAAAACGCCCTACGGTATGACATGATCCGATGTTAGTCATGTTAGTCCCCGAGTTAGGGAGGCCCATTGAGTATTATCGTGTGGTATACAGGGTGGGGCAAATTTTTGGCCCCTCCAGGGTAGCCAACGTTCCTTTTGTAGTTAGGTTTTGTTCTGTTTTATTTAGAAGAAAAAAATACTGACATTTTTAGTTTTTTTTTTATTTACGGATCGCCCAAAAAATTACATTTGTCAAAAAAAACAAGTTTGTCTTAATCAACTATATTTCCAACCAGAAAACACTTTTCCCAAAGTAACATACAAAACAAATCGTAAGTTTTAACAATAAATAAAAAATACAATTACCTATACATTTTCTAGGAAAAAACGAGTAGGTGACAACAATGGTGTAACAACAATGTCAATCGTTAAATGGTTCTTAATTTAAATTCGTGTCCTATCGACATCTCCTTTCCATCTTCCGACCGAGGACATTTGCATTATGCGCCTCATGAAATCCTTGGCCAAAATCTGCCGCCGCCCGCCGGCCGTACCGGCGCGTCGGGTACGGTGGCAGATTTGGCCAAGGATTTCAAGAAGCGCATATATGCAGCTCTCGACAGAGTCATTTGCTCCCCTTGGAGTCGAGTTCCTAGGTCCGTGGGGTACCGTACCGATACCGAGGCTTTTCGGGTTTTCAAAAAAATATCTGATACTCGAGAGCTGGAAAGCTCAATTGTTTCAATTGTTAATACCTACTAGTTTGAATTTATTTCTATTATTTTTCTTTATAAATGATTGATATTATGTAACTAATCGATAATCGGAAATAACAATTATATGACAAAATCCGAGTCGATTGAAATGAAATGAAACGCACTGCGTCTCTCACTAGACGCTTCCTAAGGTGAAAAAACTGTAGTTTGCCGATGAGCGATAAAAGCTATCAAAGATAATACTCGCTCAGTCGCTTAGCGATACTTGCTAGCCGTATAGCCAAGCGACATACCTATCGGAACTACACACTCGCTTCTTGCTGCTAGTCAATTCGTTTTAACTTTCTAGCTCTACTCGCTTCTTGCTGCTCGTCAATTTGTTTTAACTTTCTAGCTCTACTCGCTTCTTGCTGCTCGTCAATTTGTTTTAACTTTCTAGCCCTATCCGCTTCTTGCTGCTCGTCAATTCGTTTTAACTTTCTAGCTCTACTCGCTTCTTGCTGCTCGTCAATTCGTTTTAACTTTCTAGCTCTACTCGCTTCTAGTTCATCGTGTGGCTATGCATACTTTAGAGTTGGTTCACATCTGACGGAAGTTACGTCGCGTATATTGGTCGCGTGATGCCAGAACAGACAATTATATGAGAAAACATTCAAAATATCACACTTAACCGATATTGATACGTTAGTGCGTCGAGCGTTCAGTGTCTGTTCCGTTTCCGTCAACCAACGCATTGTCGGTGTGATCTGTAGATGCGTTACGCCCGACGCATCTTTCGTCAGATATTATAACACCCTATATAACCAAATAGACGCGACCGATGATACGCTCGACGCATCTTCCGTCAGATGTGAACCGACCCCAAAGCTTCAAACGAGTGCCTTTCTGTCATCTAATTCCAAAAAGTAAATGTTACGTTTTTTTTCCGCCGTCGCAAGGGCCGATATGATCGCCGCGCCGGCGCGCCACCGCCGCCGCCCGTTCTCCCGCGCCGCCGCCGCCACGGAAAAGAAACGGTGCGCTGAGTGACAAATTCAATCAGTGCGCACGAGCCAGTTGTTCAGTTAGGACGCGTTTTGCGTTTGAATAACAATGGCAGCGCCTGCGTTGTTGAAACTCAGGATACAACTAAAGTATCATTCTTGACAAATATGGTTCAAAAATATATTCATGAAGAGTTATCCAGAAACCTGATGTAGCATTAACTTCAACGATAGAACCAGGTCCAAGCTCAGTAACTGCAGTATCTACAACAAATTTAGCAGATTTGGCACGTAGACATACTAGCAGCCAACAAGTATATAGAAGGCAAGACATATAACATCCGCCGTTTAAAAACTACTCATTTTTTTGTTGGGTTTTTAATATTTTTTTAATAGTTAAGGTATAGGGAACTCTTCATAAAAATGGTCAGTTTGCTTTTTGGTCGGACTGTCTAGTCCCTGTTCATCAGTTCATCATCAAAAACTTTGTTTTTCAATAAAATTTAAACGGTCTATTTGAGTCGTCGGTTTTTGGTCGTGTTTTGTGTTTTTGTGGATAAAACACAAAAACAGATCGGCACGGCCAAAGGTATGTTTTATATTTAATAATTTACACACGTGATACCATTCGTCTTGGTTTAATGTGGAAAATAATGCATTTGAACTTCAGTTTTGCGGCCAAAAGTTTGATTAATCAACAGAAGATTATCTTTTTATAATTTATTCATGCAATCAATGCAATTTAGTAGGATGATTTATCTGGTTCAAAGGATAGGACAGGATCTAGGACAGCGGGGTTAAATGGGTTAACCCATTTAAGCCCGCTGTCCTAGATCTGGGCCATATTTTCAACTACCCTTATTATTTCACTGCTATGTATTGCGGTTTGTTAAACAACGAATTTGCATTGCCAAATAGTGTAGCTTTGTGATACAAGCAACATCATTGTAAGTTATTGGATAAAAGTTGATAAAATCGATGATTGTTTTATACATATACTAGAGCAAATAATTAATTGGCCAAAGGTGAGTCTATAATTATTCCATAATACATTAGATTTTCTTCAAGTTTTAGACTTTGTTTTACGTATCTAAATGTCTCCTAGTGAATAATGCTATTTAGTCAAATATTTCAATTCTTTCAGCTCGAAATAAAACCATTTCCGTATGGTGTCCTTGAACTGGGCCAATAGGCTAAATGCTATATATTTTTATTATTTATCTTCAGGTTTTATAACTTTGTAAGCCGTGGCTAGGTCTTCTTTTCACACTGTAAATTATTTCGAATGACTTGAGGAAGCTGTCCAAAACATTTTACATGAAGATGATGATAATGATGCTAGTTGCCACTTACTAGCCATCATCCGGGGCCGAGTATCCTAACGGATGAAGAAGACGGTGATGAAGACAATGTCCTGCCAAACATGTTGTCGCATGATATTCCAGGGAGAATTGCATTTTTGAGACCAGGGACGACGATGAGTGTGATAGCAGCGACGATGAACCATTGCAACAATGCCGAAGAGTTGAACGCGGTGGCTGGACAACAGTGTCTGTACCATGGCCGCATGGATACAAATCATGATTTTGTGAGCCTTCTGGACAAAGTAAAAAGTTGGAGCTTGGCAAAACGACGAAAGGTAGACGTAAACATTCCATTTGTTTTCCAAAATAACAACAAAGAAATGGGAGGAGGCCATCAGGCTGACCAGTCTTTTGCTATATATAGGCCAGATACGGCAGGGACTTTGGTACCGCCAAATAAGTGTACCCTAAAATTTCTATATGATATCATCCCTTTATATAACGATACCTTCGCGTTTGCAGCGCCAGAAAAATTACAGTGAAGGGTATCGTCACACATTACGGTACAGCCAATATATTATTAATTAGAACGGTACAGAAATTTGACCTTGGCCGTGGCTTGCATTTTTAAAGTTGCGTCGACTTCCTTCTTTGTTTGTTTGTCGCATCGGTCGGCCGTCATAATTTATTTATTTATTTATTAAAGATAGATAGACATAATCAGTGCGATACGATACAGCCAAGATCGATCATTGAGCGTA